>CM022299.1:214234757-214884389 GCA_011799875.1 Thinopyrum elongatum
CGTGCATGTTTGCGTGTATGATTAGTGCACGATTGAGTTGGGGGCGTCACAATTGATTCTCTAAGTAGTACATGTGCAGTTCCGATTATGTTCATACCTACCCTTCAAATTTCCTGGCTGCTATTGTTCCGGTAAAAGTAATTGGTTATAGCTTGCATTGTCCAACAGAATATCATCTTGTAATTGTGCGTCGCTCCTGTATTGTGTTGTGCTTGGGTAGGTTCTTCATCTGTAACCAGTAGTGTCGCAAATGATGGAAAGTTTTTTAGAATAGCAGGGAGGTGACACCCTATTCTATTTCACTCAAAATGAAACCACAACGTAGTTGTAGCAAAGTTGAAGAGCCACATAGTAGGATATTAAAAATCACTCGTGCTAACATGGCAGATGAGTGCTTTAATGTTGCCCACAAGATGCGTGAGTATTACTATATTTTTCTTGCCATGTTGAGATTTTAAAACTACGAATGCAAACATGCAGAGGAGCAATCAAGACCAAATACGGGATGTTGGGGACATCTTCAAGGAATGTCGCAAGTTAAAGAGGAGATGCGCCGAACCTGTAAAACGAGCTTTCGTAAGTAACAACCTTTCAATTACTTTGACATTGAGAACCTGACTAGCAGTGGTGGATGTTTTGTGTGTCCTTGATGGTTTCGTTAATGAAATCGGAGGGAGCCCCCTCTTTTGACCAATTTTTTTTTACTTTGACATGGTATGTGTCTGGCAACAGTAGTGAACACAGTACCAGACCAGGCCCTGGGCAAGCCCCGAGCCAAAAACAGCGTCAAACCACATTGTCTGCTTGGCTAGTGTTCTTGCCATGCAATCCAGCAGTGTGGCAGATTATTAAACAATAATAGGCGAGACAAACAATTTCCTGTACACTTGATGAGGCTCTCAATCATTTGTAGGATCTCAATTTACTCAGTGGACCCACCATGCCGTAGGATGAATCTTTTGTAATTTAGTGTTGAAGCTAGTCAGTCAAACGCGCCTACAGACGCCCTGGAGATCATCTGGTTGCCGGTTGTTTTGCTGCAGCAACCCTTGGCTTAGTGCACCCCTCTGCTGGTTTTTCTATTTCTCTTAGCCTTGTGTTCTTCGATGTATATGTCATAGTTTCTATAAGCTGGCTCTGTTTGATATGTAATAAGCACAGTCTTAATCGTCCTAAGGCTTTCCTTTTTAGCTTGATATAGGAAGTGGGTGTTCTCACCTTGCAGTCTGTTTTAATATTTCTCCTTTTGAATTCACTTTTCCTAGTCCTGTTTATCGGGCTTCTACTTAATGGATCTGGGGAGCTCTGACTATTGATTTTAAAAAAAAGTAACTTCTTCATGTCAGGAAGCAGTTCCTACGAGGAGGGAAGTATGGTCAACCTCGAGATCATGTTTCCAAAATGAGGCTGGATTACACACAAGGTGCCATTTCTCTAATGATGCCGGATTAGACACAAGGTGCAAATTCCCAGATGATGCTGGATTACTCACAAGCCAGATGGATTCGTCAAGTGTTCGTGTCCTCGTTGCTCTAGTAAAGGCTGAAAGAAAGCGTGCAGCAGCCCTTGAGAATGTAGCTGAGTTCCTGAAGAAGTGAAAAGAGCAATCAGATGCTCTCTTCACCCAAGCCAAAGAAGAGATGGAAGAAGCCAGAAAGAAGATAGCAGAGGCAGAGTAGGCTAGGCGTCTCCTACTATCTAAAACTGTTGTCAATACAAATTTTCATTCATTATAGCTAGGTTCAAATGTTTATCCAGTCAGCATGCCTATTGTGATGTCCGTGCATCTACTGAGATGTATGTAAGTCTGTGATGCCTAGATGTGGCACAAAATAAATTTTTCCCTGGTCATGTAATAACAGCCATTATTTTCCGAATAATAACAGACGAACCATTGGACATGGTATAGTTCACACGCAAACCCAACATTCCAAGTTCAACTTCCACATTAAACTCATGTTCACAGATATCTGCACATTCATAGATAATGTCCACAACCATGATTCACTTCAAAGCCAAAAAAAATGTGAGGAGAGTTATAAATAAAGAAAAGAGTTAATTCCATTTTTTACCCCCTCTTTTCTCCTTTTTGACAGGGATTACCCCATATAAGAGAAATTCATCCATCTTACCCCATTTAACTAAATTTGTGCCCGAGTTTACCCCTTTTTTTTGCACATTCTGTCAATCTATTAAAAAAATTTGCAGCTCGATGCACACCCGGTTCTTTCTTCGGTTCGGCTTCATGCACGCCCCATCCTTGTCTGCCACCAGCTCCTCCAGCTTGTCGTTCCTCCATCTCGCCGCCACACCTCCTCCTTGTCTCCCTCCCCCATCGCCACTCCTTGTCCTGTTATGCCTCCTCCGACCCCCGCTGCACCAGAACATCAACCGCTTTGCATCTCTCCCGAGCTTCCTCTACGAATTGGGTATTCTTTGCAGATGTTATCTCAAAGAAAACAAGTGTCTGCTTGTATTGCATCCCATTTCAAACATTTGATAGCTTACATCAAGTTGCAAGCGCCTTTGCAAGTAGCAGCACCTAGCGCTACACAGCACAAAAGAAGCAACATGGCACACAAAGCAGACCAACCAGCAGCAGCTGCACGTAGGCAACAGACCAAGCAACAGCTAGCCTGCACCTACAGCTACCATAAGCTGCAAGTGTGGCGAGGCGGCAGCGCTAGAATAGGAGAAGGACGCCGAGCATGTCACGCACACGCGCGCACGCGGCTCAACTCAAACTCAGTCACGAGTAGGTCACGCGCACAAATAGCTAAACTAGCATGGGCAAGGAGTCGATGGGATTTATCGATTTGATGGGTCCTAGACGAGGAACAGCTCGAGATAGATCCGAGTGTATTTTCCTCCAGCGCTTGGAGCCGTACCGTAGCGAACCGGATGTGCGGTCAAGGAAGGGAATAAAACTGGCTACGGACAAAGAAAAATGCCTACAAATCATGTGGGAATCAATTGACAGAATGTGCAAAAATCTAAAGAAGGGTAAAATCTGGCATATATTTTGGTTAAATGTGGTAAGATGGATGAATTTCGCTTAAATGGGGTAATCCCTGTCAAAAAGGACGAAAGGAGGGGTAAAAACTGGAATTAACTCTAAAGAAAAATCTCTAGTTCCTACTACCAGTGCGAGCACAACAAGTCAAGACCATGCGTAATTAATTATTTTTTAGACATTTTTGACTAAACGCGAATAACTTCTGGAAGCGGTATAATTTCCAATGTCGGCCGCGGCTGGGTCCATGGTGTTTTGAGCCAAACCGGGCAACACACCGGGTGTCTATGCCAGCGACGCGGTGGTCGTAGCATTCGTGGGTTTCGAGCGGCGGCGGCGGCTCCCGTGGTCTACTATTCCTCGGTGTCGGCGGTGGCCGCGGACGTGTTGGCCACCTCCGCCAGCATGTCGCGGTTCCGCCAACGTTTGCGTCGGATGGCGCGGCCAACCATGGTGCACTGGATGCCGTGGTCCCCCGTGTGCCGGCGTGCAGGAACTGGCCACTCCTCTGTGAGCAGGCTTGGAGCGTCGAGTTGATGCACCAGGGGCCAGCTTGGAGCAGCGGCTTGCTCCTCCGCTTGCCTGCCTGCAGCCTCGCCCATGGTACTGACGACCTGGGCGGGGAGGGAGGTGGGGCAGTGAGTTGCCTGGCTCGTCGGGGCACCCAACCGGCTTTTATGCCGGAGAACTCGTCTGCCTGCTCCCCGGATGTTATGGAGAGTGTGGAGAAAATGGTGCAAGGAGGAGGCGTGTTCAGCCTGGCATGCAGCGAGTGGGGCCCTCTTGGCCGGCGCGTCGGTTCAATGCCTGCGCTAGTGAGAGGTCGCGTCCGTGTCAGAGCAATCACTCTCTCCGCTCCTTTTTTGTTTGGGTATAAGAAAATCTCATTTTCCATTCACATTTTACAAGTAAAATTCGTGGACAAATTTTGACCCAAAATACAATGGGGACTAGTAAACCAGGACGGAGGTAGTAGCGATGAATTCCATTTTCGCTTCATACCAATCGTTCTAAAAAACTAGTACACGCGCCATTGAAAATCGGAACTCTTACCCCGCTAAAAAAAAATATGATATTTTCAACGTGGCATCTCGATCAGTGGCGACTGGCGAGCCACCGCCTCCAGGTCATTCACCTGTGGTCCCCGACCATCAACTCCTACGGATTAAATTATCACGCGAGCCGACTATTCCTATAAAGGTGCGCTCCACCCTCTTCCTAACAACCCTCCCCCCCCCCCCCCCCCCCCCCCCCCCCCCCCAAAACAATTTCAAGTGGGTGGGGCCCCCTCCCCTAATTCGTCCAACAAAAAGCTGCCACGCAGGTCATTACGCTAATCACGTAAAACTGTTTACGTAGGTGCCCGGTACCCGCGCATGCAGCAATCGCGCACCTACGGACATGTAAAGCAGTGAAAATCTAATTAAACTCGACAGCACAAACACGAAAAGATTTTATACGGATACCATTACATGGCAATAAGTTTGGGATCAATCAGCTAGAGCTCGAAGCAAGACGTGCATGTTCTTTTTTATTGCTCGTACCAAATAATTTGACAGTACAGAATTCGGACTTTTTGTGATGGGGAACTAGCATCACAAACATTACAACACTCCCCAAATGTCTGAAGAAAATTTGGCGGTCACTTAATTGATGATAACATGAAACAAATATCTGATGACCTAAAGCTTTCATGCTTGAACCAAAAAAAAAAAAAAGACTTACGTTGGAGCTTATAAAAAACACACCAGTTCCACGAGACACACACAGCCAGTGCTCATCTGTAATGGTCTTCTCTCCCTCCTCGCCTAGTTGACAATCAGAACTTTGAATTCTATGTAATTATGCTCGATTTTATGGTGTACACACAAGTGGAAGATCAATATGATGCCGTGCTGAGTCGGCCTCACTTGGTGTAGAGGACATCCTCCCAAGGGTGACGGTAGAGTGGTTGCTTAAGCCTCTTCTGATCAAAGGTGTGCCTGTTGATCCAAGAAGCAGATGGAAATATTATTAAGAATGTAACTAGAGCAACAATAATGTACAGTAGTTGGTTACATTTATCATTATAAAGACTTACCCAATTAGGCCAATTGAACGTGCAAGCACAAAGAGTCCATTAAGATACCCAATCTCTACAATCTCATCGATCTCTTGTTTGCTGAACATTCCACTCCCAGAAAGAAGATCCAAGAAAAGCGAGCCAATCGCACCATCAACGTTCATAACCAAATTGTTGGCCTTTGACAGGGTGTAGGTCTCAACCTGAACAGCGTACTCCATGTACTTGACTGAAGGGAAGTGTGTGTGAGCATATTTCTGTAAAAGCTGCACTCTCTTGTCCCTGTTGTCTCTGCTTTTGATCCTAATAAAGGTATGCAAGTGAAATTTAGAAACAACAAACTTATGTCTTGAAATCCCTTTTCAGGTGCAAGCTTATTATGATGCCAAGGGATACCTGTGACCAATCCCAGGGACACGGATTCCCTTCTTTTTCATGCCCTCAACAAATTCATAAGGCGTAAGACCCTAGAATCAATTGATGTAGCTTATCAGATCAATTAAGAAACACATGAAAAACTGGAGTTGGAAAAAAGTATAGGGACAGGAAATAAGATGGCTCACCCTATCATATGCATCTTTGAAGTACCGAGCGGCGTCATCAATTGCACCACCAAATCGGGGGCCAATCGTCAATAATCCTGTGTTATTTCAATAGTAAGTCTCAGTATGCTGTTGAGTACATAATGGTACAGGTTTGCATGTATCAAGTAAACAAGCTCACCAGATACCAAGCTGGAAACAAGGTCCTTGCCAGCCCTAGCAGTAACTATAGAATTGTGAGCACCGGATACACAAGGACCATGATCAGCGCAAAGCATGATGCATATCTGTCAGACATATCAAGAAACCTTATTAGGTCCAAATGAACTTTAGACGTAGAAGGGGGGAAGGTACAAAATCATCATAGCATATTAGAGTTTTTGTAGGGAAGATAGATTATCCAGGTTACATTTAGCTCATAAATTACCTCAATAAATTGAGTACAATAACGAGGAAGGCTGCGCTTGAACCACAAAAGAGAAATAACATCACCAACTCCATAACCCCTTTCAATAATTGTAGACATGGGCACACCAGCATAGCAAGGTTCCTCACCTGCATCATACACATCGCATTTATTCGGAGAGGGATAGCAGGGCAAAGGACAATTATCAAGTAGGATAAAATGTTGCCATCAATCTAACCTCTATCATCAGAGATAGTGGAGATAATGTGTGTGGGAGCTCGGACCTTCCCACTTTTAATGGCAGTTTTAAGATCCTCAGGAATGGGGGGAGGTGTAACCTCAGGGACAGGAGGAATATTTCCTTCCTCAACCTGCAAAAAATATATGTAACCCCAAGCTTTGATCCCCAGTAACACATTCCCACAAAAATTATACTTGCAAAAAACATCAGCTGTGATGTACCAGCTTCTCAAATGTCTCCCTAATCACACTTTCAAGAGCTTCAAATGAAGTTGGGACAACTGCCCCAGCATCCCTTAGTGCCTGATTCTTAGCTTGTGCGGATTCCAACTCACCACCGCTCTTCGCACCCTGTTATACCAAAAAATTAATAAACCAGATCCGTGCATACTGAGTGTATTGTTCAGCTAACTGGAACTCGAAGAAAAGAGCACCAATTTGTTTACAACTTACAGCATGGCCAAACTGGACCTCAGATTTGAATAGGCGTGCACATGTCCCACTAACCCAAGCAACAACAGGTTTCTGAACCTTTCCTTGTTTCAAGGCTTCGACGAGTGAATACTCATCGCTTCCTCCAAGCTCCCCAAGAACAACCATCATTTTAACCTAAAGGCAACAAATGAAAAATGTTGATACACTATTGCTCAGAATCCAGACTTGGGTTACAAGTAATTCAGGGATGGCATTATCATGAAAGCATACTTGTGCGCCAAACAACCTTTTTGTCCTAAAAATGTAATTTGGAGTGGATGCAAAGAAAATAGAGATAGGCCAAAATTAGTGTAAAGGAGTTGCCTCCAAAAGTTTGAAGATAAAAAGGATGTAACAAAGGAACATGTTACAGTGACATCCTGTGGATGTCCAATCATGACAGAAGAAAAATATAATATTCACAGGACACTTATGCGACAAAGATGATGAATATTCATATATTACAGGAAGAAGGTTAACAGTATCAACTTCTATATAGAGATGTTAAGTGTCAAACCTGGGGTATGTTGTTAAAACGCAGAATGTGATCTGAAAGAGTTGAGCCAGGGAAAACATCCCCACCAATTGCAATTCCTGAATATGTTAAGAAACTGTTAGCATGGAAGCATTATTCATGTGAATCAGTAAATGTGACATTGACATTTATTCACAAACAAGGTACCTTCATAAATACCATCAGTCACTCTTGCAATCGTGTTGTACAGCTCGTTTGACATGCCGCCCTATTGAAATAATGGAAGTTTAGTTTGTAAATAGTATTCATATATACTAATTAGTCGTCAAATTAAAGAAGTGGAGTTCTGGAAAGAAAAACAAATGGAAAGTCAGGTGCTCTCCACATTTTTACAAGAAAAAAAAAGAAGATAAAGCCGAAGCATCATAATGGTGTTCTAAAGTTCTAAGGAACTCCATATGTAAACAAAAACTCATCATTATAGACACACTGGACAGTTCTTTTTATTTTGCTACTTAATTGATGGACGTGAATCATGCAGATATACATGCGATGAAGTAAGCTTATTAACAACGAAATTGAAGCATACCGATTTAGACACAAAACCAACTGTTCCAGGCCTGTACAGCTTGCATTGAATTATGTTATCAATGGTTCCAGCAGTATCACCAATCTTGAAAGCACCAGCTTGAACTCCTCCGACTGTTGCAGGTCCAATGATGACCTACAAATAACACTAAATCACTTAGCAAAAATAAACAATAAATATGCAGTTTAATTGTTTATGTGCCCTCGGCAAAAATAAACAATATATATATATATAGTAACGCTAAACTAACCGTGAGTGTAGAATAGCTTATTCTACACCCCAGTAATGCTCCATACAAAATATAGTAACGTGGCATACAAAATATAGTAATTTTTTTGACATGTAGTAAATTAAAAACTTGGATACTAAAAAAATATTTCAGAATTACTATATTTTATATAGTGTTTTACTAGATTTTGTACATAGCGTTACTGGGGGTGTATAATAAGCTATTCTACACTCACGCTTAGAATAGCGGGCTCGCTAAAGTGAGCGTGAGCGCATATCATCCATTCTACGCACCGGCCAGGCTGCGCGCAGCACTCCCATGAAACTATAGCCGGTGCCTTCCACCTAACTGCTACGATTTTTTAAACCATCGTAACGGATGGCAATAGATTACTACTTATGCCATTGCTCTAGTAATTAGACAACCGAGCATCGTATGCTAAATGGTAAAAAGACCTGAGACTACATAGTAACGATGGTAACGAAAAATACTACTAGTACGATCCTAAGCACATGCATCATGCACTAGTAGTAAAACTAGATTTGCTCATTACATTTGAGCTGGCAGCCTGGTAAATAGGTTACCAGAACAATTATGAAGTTGAGTGGTGGATGGCAGACCGTAACAAGATTACGATTTCCAATATATACATGCTCGTATAATTAATTATTTGTGTGTGAATATCTTTTTTTTGTAAACTTGTCTGTCGCAATCTAACATAGATTACCAGAATTATTAAAGCGTCAAGGAGTGATGCGTGCTAGCTGGTAACAAGATTACTATGTATACATCTTAGACTAATTATTCTGTATGTGGCAGCCTGGTAACTAGATTACTAGTAGCATTAAAAAACGGAGGAATGGTGCATAGCATCTAGTAACTTGATTACTAGAAAGATTGACTATTTTACGAGCACACATGGGCGAGGGGGAGTAGTGGTCCATGCCAGCCCATAATAGCTTTAATTCCCTTACGATGTATGGCAGGATTTTTACGGGGATTAGCCAAGCGGCGCGCGCAGCGGACTGCACAGCGAGCGGAGCGCACGATTAGCGTTTTTACGCTCGCGCTTAGTTTAGCGCTGCCTTTTTTTCGCACAGGACACATAAAGTGGCATTTTCCCTATCGCTCCGTTGGATTATCTTGTATTATAGGTGTGATGTTCCAGTATATTTTTCATGATTTTTGGCAACTTTTACACTGTCAAAACCTTGAACAAGTTATGTAGTAGTAACTACTGATAGAAAATGGTCCTCCTATATATGGGATGAGTAATTCCAGTGACAGAGTGTTCAAATTATCGGCCAACATACAAGTTCATCGGCCAGTCAATCCCAACTCGGAGGGTGGCCGATACGAAAACTTCCTTCTCATTGAATTAACTGCGCGAGCCAAGTAATCAGTCTGACAAGCAGATTAATCGACTATCAGACCAAAAAATCTTGGTGGGTCAGTTGACTGGTTCAATTGGAGGAGCAGCTTGCGCCGGCGGCACGCACCTCCTCTCTCCCCTCTCCTTCATGCTTCTTCCTGCTCTCCCCTACCGCTCGAGCAGCCACCGGCGCAGTCCACCAACCCTTTGGCCAGTGCATCACACAGCTGCGCAGCTCCCTCGGGGTGGAGAGAAGCAGGGAGATGATAGGCACTCGGTGTGAGACGCAGAGGATGAGAGGAAGGAGCTGGGGACGTGCTCTGGGAAGGGGAAAAGAGGAAGAAGGTGGCGGCTGGAGAAGAGGAAGGAGAGAAAGGAGAGTGGCTACACGGGGAATCTTTTACACACCCATCGCTGGAACCATAGTGAGCTGAATGGGCTTCAGCCTAGCAGCGGTGATAACAGTCCGCCCAAATGTGACTTATGCAGAAAGAAAAGACAAAAAAAGATAGTAGAGGGACAAGCAGACTATGGCTAACACAAATATTTAGCAATATGTTTGGTATGGCCCTAGTTAACCTACCGATAAACGGTTTACCGATAAATTCAGTTAAATGGCTGATTCGCCGATTAATCCCTATTCAGTGCCCGACCGAGATGGTACCATTTACCAATAACCGGAACATTGGTGACATATAATCCTTACCTTGTTGTTAGCACGTGCATAGCTAATTAGCTGCTTTGCATCTGATTCAGGAACACCCTCTGCTATAATGGCTACAACTCGGACAGTTGGCTGCTTCAAAGCTGACATTGAAGAAGCAGCCGCACTGCAGATTTAGAAAATAAAGTGAAATTGTAGCTGCTCCAGATCATGCAGTATTTCCCAGACAGATTATCAATTCTATAACTAACCTGCGGAAAGATGCAAAGTTGATAAATACATCCGCAGTTGGGTGTGCATTGCAAGCAGCTTCAATTCTACAAAAGATACATGAATAGATAAATTGTTCACACATAAATGTTGCTAGCAAAGTGCTAATGCAAATCCCTCCATCCGAAATAAGAACTGCATAATTGTCCAATCAAACAAGATAAATGAGGGAGAAGAGAGCTCACGTAGGATGAACCGGAATAGCAATCTCTTCTTGTCCAAAGAAAAGTTTCTGGAACCCATCAGAACCAGGATTGATTATTCCAGCAACAGAAGGTGTTTCTCTCCCTATCAAGCAGTGCAAATTCAGTTAAGAAAGAAACAAAGCAGAAACACTATACAGTCCTTTTAAACTAATGATAGGGAGAATATACCACAGAGGAAGTCAAAATCAAGCATCCGTTGGATAGGGAGTTGCTTATAATTATAGAATAATGCTTGGGTGGTTTTCGAGAAAATTTGACCCGTCGCCATGATTTATTTCCCCTGCAAATTAACATGTATTAGCCTATGATATAACCACAGTAGTAGTTACTATTTAGAAAACCATAAATCGTAAGCACCCTACTAGTCGTCAAAGTACCAGAATAAAATGAAATCATGTTAGCACAATGACAGAAATGTTGATATGATATGTCAAGCATAAGCCCAACATCCAACATAGCAACTACAAAGCATTTTCTATTGAAATAGTATTAAGCGAGTTATTTTTTATGATTTCAAACAAGCTACTGACATAACTTATAGCTGATGAAAAAAATGCATCCCTGTACCCCTGCGACATAGGGAAGAGTTTTTTTTTTTTTTTTGCGAAATGATATAGGAAAGAGTTAACACAGGAAAAAATCCTAAGGATTGTAATCCTACGAAATTCCTATGAAAATCCTTTGAATCAAAGGAGCCCAAAAGGTATACAATATAAAGGAGCTGCCATCTGCGCAGAACACCAGATCTCAAATATGATGCACCCGCATATTCAGTTCGTGCTGCACACTACTTCTGGTGACTAAATCAGAACAATGCCCAAACAAAATATAACATTTTTACCCTCCAAGTAAAATCCACGTAAATATACAGATGTATGCTGACTTCCCACTAAGCTCAGAGCTTTCTACTCATCATCACACGCAGACAAACTAAAATGAAGAGGAGTACAAAGGAACATTTTAACAGCTGACGCACTGAGCCAACCAAATAGACTCGGGAATATGTGACCAGGTACTTAGTCCAAGCGTCATTTTGTTTCTAAAACCTCCAGTACAAGCACTGTCACTAAAAAATCCTACTACTAAAATAGGACAATTAAGAAGGTATAGAATCAAGCTGTCTGATCCTCAAAAGCAATAAGATAAAAGTTGTTGAAACCTAAGTAGAACACCAGATCTCAAATATTATGCACCAGCACATATTACTTCAACTACATCCAATATTTAAATTATTTTCGCCATCAAGATTCAAATCCACAGTAAAGAGTATACTAAGTTTGTGTTTGCCCCAAGAACAGAGTTTTCTCCAATGCATCCCAAATAAACAATTTGTAGCGACTAAAAAAGGACCTTAACACTTGAGCTAACCAAATGGACTTTCCAGACCACACAAGTTTAGCCCTTGCCCATTGCCACCCAAAACCTATCGAATTTGGGACACTTCCTAAGCCACGAGATCTCCTCAGATCCACACAAAAAGCGAGCGCCAGAGCCCAAAGCCGACAAAACCCAGGGAAAGCTTTCACTACTCCCCACACGACAACGCAGCAATCCGTCAAATATAAAACAAAACTGCCGCCAAAGGGGCATTTTCCGGCCAAATTCTGATCACAGGTAGCAAGCAGGGCAACCCATTCCCACCCAAAAACCCAAAACCCATAGAATCAGACAAGAGGGGCGGGATCTCCACGAAACACCGCGGGCGGGATCCCGCTGGCCGCGGCATCCACCGGGCGACTGGGGCGAACAGAGCCGCAGATCCGCGGCGTCGGGAGCACACCCACTCGACCCGACCCGACCCACCAACCGTTCGACCAAACGCCGCAGGGAGCAGTAACAGCAGAATACTAGATGCAGTGCGTGGGAGTGGGTGCATGAAAGTGTGAGCACGGTTTGCAGCGGCGAACCTTCCGAGGCGAGGCAGGGCAAGGCGAAGCGGAGGCAGAATTGCTCTGGGACGGAGATTGATCTGGGTCTCGCTCGGGGAAGACGGAGCTGAGGGGCAAGACAAGTAGAAGAATTTATAGTGGCGGGTAGGAAATGGGAAGGTGAGAAGTAGGCGACGCACGCCCCCATCTCTCCAGTCTCCACCCACAAGAGCCGACGCCTTGACGACTGTATAGACCTGGTCTATGAGCCGCCGGGTAAAATTAGATGGTACCTTGTGCGATCCCGTGAAAATTGGTTGCAATATATTTCTTTCTTTTTTTGGGAGAAACTTTCGGTCTATTTATAATCCATCGTGATAATACAAAGCACTAAGGTAATAAAAATTACAATCAGTTCTATGAGCCACCTAGCGACAATACAAACACACGACCGAGCCGAAGGCGCACCGCCATCATTGACGGTGTCCCGACTAGGGAGGAGGGGGCCTGGTGGGCCGGACCGAAGGCCCCCGTGTCGGTTCACCAGTGGGTCTCGTCGAAGCACCCACGACGTATGAGAAGAAGGCTCCCGACGACCTGACGTATACTCCGAGATGTTAGAAGTCGTCTACAACTCGTCCTCTTTATACATACCCGACTAGGATGTAACCCTGGACCCCTCCCCCCCCCGGTATCATATAAACCGAGGGGCATGGCTCGTAAAGGACACACAACAATCTCAAGGTAGATCAACTGTATTTTGTAATCCATCCAAAAGCAATATAACTGTCGGGCCCGTGGGACCCAGGGTACCCAGGCCTGTCTGCCTTCGGCCCACGACGCGGCGCATGACGAGGGCCCAGCGAGTGGCCCACCAGCGAGCACCAGGAGCAAGACCCTTCATGAGGCCAGGGCCTCATGAGGCCCCCTCTTCAGGCAGTGGGTAAGCAAGCGATAATTAGCGGCTTCACTGAGAGCCTCGCGAGGCCGTCTCACGAGGCGGCCCCCTGAGGTTGCCTCCCGAGGCACCCTCCCTGATGCGCGCGAGGCAGGCGTTGCTCGGCTCGGGCGCGCAGTCTCACGCCCAGCACATGGGTGACGCGCGCGGTGACGAACGGCGGCAGAGGTCGTGCCAGCAGGCGCGGATGAAGAGGATTTCCCCCTTTGTGCTAAGGGAGTAGGGCCGGCAGTCCAGCTCCCAAAGCAACCCTCAAAGGTTGCCCGATCGGTGAAAAAAGACCAGGACGACGGGCGCAGGGCGGAGGTCATCCCCGAGCCCACCGGCGCGTCATGGATAGTGGCTTTGTAGGCGAAGACCACCTTTTGTCAGGATAGAATGTGCTCCTGTCCCCCTTCAAACTTGCCGTTGTGTGGCAACCCTTCCCACCAATGTTTTCAGGGGAAGAGGACCAATGCATATGTAAAAGGAGGGCAGGGAGCTACTGTAGAGAGGAGGAAAACCCTGGTACTCTTTCTCTTTCACCAGAGCAATCACAACCAAGCAGGAGTAGGGTTTTACACCGCGAGGTGGCCCGAACCTGGGTAACCGCTGTGTCACCAGTCCGCTCCCGCTAGCTCGCTCTCGCCGTAGCCTCGCCGTGGTTTAGCTACAGGGAAAGACGGGGCAGTAGGAACGAGTGCACCCAAGTGTTCGAACCTTTGGGTCCCCGGAGTCCGATTTCCGACATTTGGCGCGCCAGATAGGAGTGCACTGTCTTTCTTCCACTCCGCTCCGCCTTCCACCCCGCCAGCTTCATGGTCGACGCTCGCCGCGAGCGTGCCGAGCGCAGGGCGGGTCGCGTGGCCCAGACGGAGCCTGTGGGCCGCGGCAACCGCCGCCACCGACCCTACTGCTCATGAGCAGCAGGACTCCTCCATGCACCCCTCCGTGGTCCGTGCACACAGATGGCCGCACCGCCACGGCCTCTTCCTCCCTCGCCCGCCGTGGGCCGCCAAACGCGCAGGCCGCGCTGCTCATGGCGTGTGAGCTGCTCCGCTACCATCCAGCTGACGCCGGCTACGACGCTTGGCTTGGTCGGATCACCGAGCTCGTCAATGCCGTCGGGGACGCCCCGGCACCTTCCCACTTGCTCCGCCCTCCGCCGTCTCACGTTGGGGACGTGGCGCATGGCGCGCCTCCGCCGCCTCCTCTACGCGACGAGTTCGGCGAGCCCCAGCGTGATGCACGGGCACGTGACCCGTCCCGCGAAGCGCCCCCGCCGGTCCGAGATGAGGCCAGCTACCAGATCATCCATCACGCGCCGGCTGATGCACGTGTGCTCCTCGAGGGGCAGCGCCAGCGCCAAGACCGGGCGGTCCAGAAGGTTGCAGCTGCCGAGCGCCAGAACCGCGCCGCCCTCGTAGGTGGCGTTCCCTCGAGTAGCGTGGGCTGCCGAGCCTTCACCCGCGAGCTGCGTCGGGTGGTCTGGCCCACGAAGTTCAAGACGGAGCTGCCCCCGCGCTACAACGGCACACCCAACCCCACGGAGTTCCTTCAGCTCTATGCACTGAGCGTCGAGGTAGCGAACGGCGACGACAAGGTCATGGCGAACTGGTTCCCCATGGCCCTCAAGGACAGCTCGTGCTCTTGGCTCATGAACCTTCCCAAGGCTTCGATCTCTTCGTGGAGCGAGCTCTGCACCCAGTTCATCGCCAACTTCAAGGGCACGCACGACCGCTCCCTCACCATCAACGACCTACAGCATGTGCGGCAGCGCCCCGACGAGACCCTCCGCAAGTACATCCAACGCTTCAGCCAGGTGTGCAACAAGATTCTGTGTGCCTCTCACGCGGTCGTCATCTCTGCGTTCTCCACCGGCGTCATGGACATTAGGATGCTCGAGAAGCTCACCATCAACGACGAATTGGACTCGGTGCTTAAGCTGTTCGACCACGTCGACAAAGTGCGCCATGGCTGAAGAAGGTCGCCTCTTCGTTCACAATGACCCCGACTCGACACCCGGCGCTGCCAAGGCCAAGGGAAAGGACCTCAAGCGCAAAGGCTATGTCGTACTTGCAGCAGAGCCCGAGCAGAAGCGCGGCCCTGACCGTGACGAGCCCGAGAGGGACAACCGCCCGCACTGCGTCTACCACAATGTGCACAGCCACAACACCGAAGATTGTCAAGAGCTCAAGCTGCTCTGCGACGAACGCTTGGGTCGTCGAGGCGGCAGCAACGACCGCGGCACCGGCCGCAGAGGTGGCTGCGACGATAACCGCTGGGACGGCCGCAACGGCAATGACAACTTCCGCTTGGACTGGCGCGACTGGCCTCGCGAGGCCGCCTAGCGCAACCAACCTCGTGAGGGTGCCTGGTGCGACTAGCCTCGCGAGGCAAATCCTCAGGCCAACGCAGCTCTTCCGCCGCCACTGCCGCCGCCTCGGAGGAACGATGCCAACCAGCTTGACGAGGGTGCTGGGGGCTACCAGGAGCCTCGCGTGGTAGTCTGCATCCTCGGGGGAGCTCAGGCCCCCGCGTCCAATTGCCTCTTCAAGCAGTTCTCTCACGAGGTGAACGTCGCCCTCCCGAGGCCTGAAGTTGTGCGACCCCTCAAGTGGTCGCAGTACGCCATCACCTTCGACTCCAAGGACCACCTCAAGTCCACAGCCTCCGCAGGCATGCTCCCCATGATGTGCAGTCCTACCATCAGCAACGTCGCGGTCACCAAGACCCTCATCGACGGGGGCGCCAGCCTCAATGTGATCTCCATCGAGACCTTCGAGACACTCCAAGTGCCCTACAACCAGCTGATGCCGACCAGGCCCTTCTCCGGGGTGATTGATGGTTCTACCATCCCTCTGGGGCAAGTGCGCCTCCTTGTCACCTTTGGCACCCGCAAGAACTACCACACCAAGCTCATCAACTATGACCTACATCTACTGAAGTCGACGGCCTGCCATACAACGCCATTCTGGGTCCCCGGCACTCGCCAAGTTCATGACGGTGACCCATCATGGCTACAACATCCTCAAGATGCCTGGCTGCAGCGGAGTTATCACTGTTGCCTGCGACGAGAAGGATGCGATCTGCTCCCTCGAGCACGCCTACAAGACCGCCGCAGCCACGCATTTGGATGGGGAGGATGCTGTCGGGCCTCCCGAGGCCGCGCCCGCAAAGAAGAAGCAGCTGCTCTCCCAAGACAGCACCAAGACAAAGAAGGCATCGGTTGATGGCAGCGGCTCAGGCCCTGCCTTCACCATCGACGCATGCCTTCCTCCCTCATAGGAAGACGTGCTTGTCACCTTCCTTCGGGCAAACTCGGATGTTTCCTCCTGGAGAGCATCTGACTTGTCCAGTGTGCCGAGGGAGGTGATCGAGCACCGCTTAGCGGTGTGCCCTAGCGCACGCCACATCAAGCAAGGAGCGTGGCGCCAGCCACCCGAGAAGCAAGAACTCATTGTCGAGGAAAGCTACAAGCTGCGAGAAGCTGGGGCCATCCGTGGGGACGGTAAGGAGCGTATGTGCGTTGACTTCACAAGCCTCAACAAGGCCTACCCTCGGGACATCTTTTGGCCGTCACGCATCGACCGGGGCACAGGTCTCGCCACCAACTACGCCCGCATGCCTCTCAGCCTGAGGAATGTCAGCGCCACCTTCCAAAGGCTAGCATGAATCACGCTGGGACCTCGCGAGCCCCCCGGGTGTCAGGAGACCCTCGGCCCCTAAGAGGCGAGCTTCCGCGGCACGTGATTGCTTGTATCTGCATTGGTATTTCCCCGAAGAGGAGAGGATGATGCAGCACAGCAACGGTAAGTATTTCCCTCAGTTATGAAACCAAGGTTATCAATCCAGTAGGAGAACCAAGCAACACTATGTAAGCGGTACCTGCACACAAATAACAAATACTTGTAACCCAACGCGTAAGAGGGGTTGTCAATCCCTCCTCGGTATTGAGATAGATTAAATTGTATGAGATTAGATAAATAGATCAGACAAAAACACAAAATAAAATAAATAAAGAAGAAGTGCAGCAAGGTATTTTTGGTTTTTTGTAATAATAGATCTGAAAACAATATGATAAAAGATAGACCCCGGGGACGTAGATTTCACTAGTGGCTTCTCTCGAGAAAATAGCATACGGTGGGTAAACAAATTACTGTTGGGCAATTGATAGAAGAGCAAATAATTATGACGATATCCAAGGGTCATGTATATAGGCATCATGTCCAAGATTATTAGAGCGAAATGATTCTGCATCTACTACTATTACTCCACACATCGACCGCTATCCAGCATGCATCTAGTGTATTAAGTTCATGGAGAAACGGAGTAATGCAATAAGAACGATGACATGATGTAGACAAGATCTATTCATGTAGGAATAGACCCCATCTTTTTATCCTTAATAGCAACGATACATGTGTGCCTCGCTACCCCCTCTGTCACTAGGTGAGAACACCGCAAGATCGAACCCATCACAAAGCACCTCTTCCCATTGCAAGAGAAATCAATCTAGTTGGCCAAACCAAACCAAAGTTTCGGAGAAGAAATACAAGGCTATAACAATCATGCATATAAAAGATCAAATAAGACTCAAATAATATTCATAGATAGAACTAATCATAAACTTGCAATTCATCAGATCACAACAAACACACCGCAAAAAGTCATTACATCAAATAGATCTCCAAGAACATCGAGGAGAACATTGTATTGAGAATCAGAAAGAGAGAAGAAGACATCTAGCTACTGCCTACGGACCCGTAGGTCTATGGTAAACTACTCACGCATCATCGAAGGAGCACCAATGAGGATGATGAACCCCTCCGTGATCGTGTTCCCCTCCGGCAAGGTGCCGAAATAGGGCTCTAGATTGGATCTTGTGGTTCTGGAACTTGTGGCGGCTGGAATTGTGTTTCGTCGACTCCCTTGGGGTTTCTGGAATATTTGGGAATTTATAGAGCTGAGAGGCGGTGGAAAGGACTCCCGTGGGCCCCACTACCCACCTGGGCACGCGAGGGGCCTCTGGCGCGCCCTGGTGTCTTGTGTGCCCCACTGGCCTCCCCTCGTGCACTTCCTTGGCTCCCAAGTTGTCTTCCGGGCAGAAAAAATCTCCAAAAAGTTTCACTGCGTTTGGACTCCATTTGATATGGATATTCTGCGAAGTAAAAAACAAGCAAAAAAACAGCAAATGACACTGGGCACTACGTCAATAGGTTAGTCCCAGAAAATGATATAAAGTTGCTATAAAATGAATATGAAACATCCAAGAATGATAATATAACAGCATGGAACAATAAAAAATTATAGATACGTTGGAGACGTATCAGCATCCCCAAGCTTAATTCCTGCTCGTCCTCGAGTAGGTAAATGATTAAAACAGATTTTTTGATGTGGAATGCTGCCTAACATGTTCATCACATATTCTTTTCTTTTGTAGCATGGACATTTGGACTTTTAGATGATTCAAAGCAATAGTCTATATTTGACATGAAGATTTCAATACTCAAGCATATTAACAAGCAACCATGTCTTTCAAAATATCAACACTAAATAAAGCTATCCCTAGCCCATCATGCTCAATCATTGATCCATTCATGAAACACACTCGAATATTAGCTACATCCAATGCACAAGTATGATCATAGTGCTCCCTAGTTGGTGCTTTATAAGAGAAGATGGAGACTCAAATAAAAAAATTGCATAAAGTAAATAGATAGGCCCTTCGTAGAGGAAAGCAGAGATTTGTAGAGGTGCCAGAGCTCAAAGCTTAAATTGAGAGATAAAATATTTTGAGAGGCATGCTTTTCCTGTCAACGAAAACGACCGAGAATTCCCAATACTTTCCATGCTAGATACATCATAGGCGGTTCCCAAACATAAAATAAAGTTTATTCCTTTTTCCACCATTCTTTCACAATCCATGGCTAGCCGTATCCATGGGTGCCTTCCATACCAACACTTTCCACGGAATTTATTATTTGGCAACAGAAAGTAAATTTATTTTTCATTTCGGGACTAGGCATCCCTATTACCACCACACTCTCGTGCAATGACAAGTGAATAAACACTCATCTTGAGAATAACACATCTAGGATGAAAAAATATTGGCCACCCCCTGCCGCTTCATGAGCGGTACGGGCACACAAAAAGGAAATTTGTTTTGAAAATTAGAGTTGGCACATACAAATTTACTTGGAACGGCATGGAAATACCGCATATAGGTAGGTATGGTGGACTCATATGGGACAACTTGGTTTAAGAATTTTGGATGCGCAAGTAGTTTTCCCACTTAGTACAAGGAAAGGCTAGCAAATAGATTGAGAAGCAACCAACCAAAAAGCAAAAATTCTCATAAACGAGCATTAAGCATAATTAACATCGAATAATGCACCACAAGTAGGATGTAATTTCATTGCATAACTATTGACTTTCGTGCTTGCATAGGGAATCACAAACCTTAACACCAATATTCTTACTAAAGCATAATTACTCACCAACATGACTCACATATTACT
Organism: Thinopyrum elongatum; assembly: GCA_011799875.1. NCBI lineage: Eukaryota > Viridiplantae > Streptophyta > Magnoliopsida > Poales > Poaceae > Thinopyrum > Thinopyrum elongatum. Next base: position 214,254,626 of record CM022299.1, read on the forward strand.
ATCATCATATCTCATAACTATTACAAAGAATCAAGTTTATTTTGTCCAATGATCTTTCATGAAAGTTTGTATTATATCCCTCTTGGATATCTATCACTTTGGGACTAGATTAATATATTACCATTGCTTATAACAAGCTCTCAAATAAATTTAAGTGAAGAACATGAGCATAAATAATTTTTTTCCTTCTCTCAAAATAATATAAGTGAAGCATGAGAGAATTTCTTCAAAATTCTACTAACTCTCAAAATAATCTAAGTGAAGCATGAGAGCATATTTCTTCAAAATATAAAGCACCACCGTGCTAAAAAAGATATAAGTGAAGCACTAGAGCAATTCCATAGCTCAAAAAAATTAAGTGAAGCACATAGAGCAATTCTAACAAATTTTAGCATCATTATGGCTCTCTAAAATAGGTGTGTCTAGCAAGGATGATTGCGACAAACTAAAAAGTAAAACAAGAAAAGACTCATATAATACAAAATGCTCCAAGCAAAACTCATGATATGTGATGAATAAAAATATAGCTCCAAGTAAAATTACCGATGGTTGTTAGAAGAAAAAGGGGATGCCTTCCAGGGCATCCCCAAGCTTAGTTGCTTGGTTCTCCTTGAATATTACCTTGGGGTGCCATGGACATCCCCAAGCTTAGGCTCTTTTCACTCCTTATTCCTTCATCCATCGAATCTCACCCAAAACTTGAAAACTTCAATCACACAAAACTTAACAAAACCTTCGTGAGATCCGTTAGTACAAGAAAACCAATCTTTGCTTTAAGTACTGTTGCAAACCCATTCATATTTTGTTATTGCATTATATCTACTGTATTCTAACTTTGCCATGGCTTATACCCCCTGATACAATCCATAGATTTATCAAAATAAGCACACAATGCAATGAAAACAGAATCTATCAAAAACAGAACAGTCTGTAAAGACTCGAATTTTACTCATACATATGTAACTCCAAAAATTCTGAAAAATTAGGAAAACAGAGGAAATTTCAATATAAATCTTATGTAAGAAATTCAGAATTTTTCGTCACTTCTGTGATTCTTAACAATTCAGCTACTGGATGCAAAAGTTTCTATTTTTCAACAGGATCAAATCAACTATCACCCAAAGCCATCCTAAAGGCTTTACTTGGCGCAAACACTAATTAAAACATAAAAAACACAATCATAACAGAGGCATAATTGTGTGAACACACAAAAACAGAAATAAAAAGAGAAAAATATTTTATTCATTGGGTTGCATCCCACCAAGCGCTATTGTTTTATGCCCCTAGCTAGGCATAATGCATAGATTCAAGTATTGTCATCTTTAGTTTTCAACTCCTCAATCACACAACCAAAATTCTTCAAGGATTTGGCATGCATATTTTCAATAATAATACTCCTAGGGATAAGATTGAAGATTCATTCTTGCAAGTAGGGTTTTTTATCACTTCCACAAAGTTGGGGTGAATACTAATCATTTTAAGATCTTCATTATTGCTACTAGAAGTGGCACCCTTGCTTTTAGAAACTTGTGTAGTCTTGCAATTTTTAGGAGTTTTTTTGATAACTTTAACAGAAGAAAAGGCCGAGCTCAAGTTACTAAAAATTTCTTCCAACTTATCAATCCGAGCGGGGCTCTCTTCTACTCTTTCGTTAACTACAGGTCCCTTTTCTTTTACTAATTTAAGAGCATCTCCTGCCTTTGACCCTATTTTATTAGCAAGGTTATGGATTCTTTATCCAAATTTTCAACATGTTCTTCGGTAATCATCTTCTTTTCGATAGCATCTAACCTTTGCATAACATGCTCGAGAGTTAAGATTGTTTCATTAATAATTTTAGGTGGTGCACCCACTAAATCTCCCATAGCATTAAAAGCATCCAAAGAGGGACATATCAAGAAATTCCCACCGGTAATAGTATCAAGAATGAATCTATACCAAGTGGTAATGCCCACATAAAAACTGCGAGGAAGAATAATGGTAGATTGCTTACGAATAGATCTATTATGAGCATTGCAAATCCTATACCAAGCATCTTTTAGATTCTCCTCTCCCCTTTGCTTAAAGTTAAGAACTTCATTCTCGAGAGTACACGCAATAGAGGAGGAACTAGCCATAACGACAAAGTAGGCAAGCAAGATAACACGAGAATAAAAGATCGAACGAGAAAAAGGCAAACAGAAAAGAAGGCAAATAAAAAGGCAAATATTTTTGTGCTTTTGGCAAAAACATTTTAGAAGTGGGGGAGATGAAAACGAGAGGGAAATGGCAAATAATGTAAATTGCAAGGAGATGATATTTGTGATTAGGAACCTGATAGATGTTGATGATGTTTCCCCGGCAATGGCGCCAGAAATTCTTCCTGATTGCTTGTATCTGCGTTGGTATTTCCCTGAAGAGGAGAGGATGATGCAGCACAGCAACAGTAAGTATTTCCCTCAGTTATGAAACCAAGGTTATCAATCCAGTAGGAGAACCAAGCAACACTATGTAAGCGGTACCTGCACACAAATAACAAATACTTGCAACTCAACGCGTAAGAGGGGTTGTCAATCCCTCCTCGGTATAGAGATAGATTAAATTGTATGAGATTGGATAAATAGATCTGACAAAAACACACATAAAAATAAGTAAAGAAAAAGTGCAGTAAGGTATTTTTGGTTTTTTGTAATAATAGATCTGAAAACAATATGATAAAAGATAGACCCGGGGGCCGTAGATTTCACTAGTGGCTTCTCTTGAGAAAATAGCATACGGTGGGTAAACAAATTACTGTTGGGCAATTGATAGAAGAGCGAATAATTATGAGGATATCCAAGGCAATGATCATGTATATAGGCATCACGTCCAAGATTAGTAGACGGAAACGATTCTGCATCTACTACTATTACTCCACACATCGACCGCTATCCAGCATGCATCTAGTGTATTAAGTTCATGGAGAAACAGAGTAATGCAATAAGAACGATGACATGATGTAGACAAGATCTATTCATGTAGGAATATACCCCATCTTTTTATCCTTAATAGCAACGATACATGCGTGCCTCGCTACCCCTTCTGTCACTAGGTGAGGACACCGCAAGATCGAACCCATCACAAAGCACCTCTTCCCATTGCAAGAAAAATCAATCTAGTTGGCCAAACCAAACCAAAGTTTCAGAGAAGAAATACGAGGCTATAACAATCATGCATATAAGAGATCAAATAAGACTCAAATAATATTCATAGATAGAACTGATCATAAACTCGCAATTCATCGGATGCCAACAAACACACCGCAAAAAGTCATTGCATCAAATATATCTCCAAGAACATCGAGGAGAACATTGTACTGAGAATCAAAAAGAGAGAAGAAGCCAGCTAGCTACTGCCTATGAACCCGTAGGTCTATGGTAAACTACTCACACATCATCGGAGGAGCACCAATCAGGATAATGATCCCATCCATGATCGTGTTCCCCTCCGGCAAGGTGCCGTAATAGGGCCCTAGACTGGATCTCGTGGTTCTGGAACTTGCGGCGGCTGGAATTGTGTTTCGTCGACTCCCCTAGGGTTTCTAAAATATTTGGGTATTTATATAGCTGAGAGGCGGTGTAAAGGACTCCCATGGGCCCCACTACCCACCTGGGCGCGCCAGGGGCCTCTGGCATGCCCTGGTGTCTTGTGGGCCCCACGGGCCTCCCCTCGTGCACTTCCTTGGCTCCCAAGTTGTCTTCTGGGCAGAAAAAAATCTCCAAAAAGTTTTGCTACGTTTGGACTCTGTTTGATATGGATATTCTGTGAATTAAAAAACAAGCAAAAAAACAGCAACCAGCACTGGGCACTATGTCAATAGGTTAGTCCCAAAAAATGATATAAAGTTGCTATAAAATGAATATAAAACATCCAGGAATGATAATATAACAGCATGGAACAATCAAAAATTATAGATACGTTGGAGATGTATCAGCACGCCTCATCGAGCGACACGATGTCCCTACAGCACTGCATTGCCATGTGACTTTTGCTTTGTTCGAACTGAGGGCGCCCCACGGGCTGCACCAACCTCAAGCTCACCCGTGTCGGACACGGCAGCTGCATCACCTTTTGGTTGTGTAATGAATCTTGATTATGCTCTGATAAGCTTATGTTGCTTACATAGTTGTGTATCTGGTGCAATGCCGCCTCGAGAGCACCGCGCGCCCGTGACTCCTCTACTGATCGTTCAATGAGCGGAGGCTAGGCACGACATCTGTGCTTGGGTCCGTCCCTGCAGTGCCGCTAAATCCAAGTGATCGAGCTTTGCCTCGCGGGCCTACCCCCGTGCACGCCACCTCACCAAGATCCTTGGTGCCTTATCTCCTCACGGAACAACCATGAGCGAGTTGGTGAGTGCGTGTCGCTCCCCGTACCATGAAATTTGTCATCATACAATTACCCCAGGAGCCAGGCGCTCGGAAGCCCCGCAGGCGGCGTCTCGCGTGCTGACCGCCTACGACCGCCCATCCGGAAGGCCTCACGAGACGAAGGCTTTGGGGGGCGAGCCTTGAGAGGCGCGCCTCAGGAGCCACGTGGACTCCTCGTGAGCCGGGCTCGCTCAGCACAACTCTCCACAGAAGCTAAGTCTAACCACTTCTCGAGACGCGACTGTCATTACTAGAGTTCCCTCTTCTCGTGACCTTGGTGAAGGTTGGCGCCTTTTTCATCGCGCGAGCCACTTGCATGTCAAAGGGGGGCTTCCAGAGCATCGCGTCTCAGGAGCCCTCACTAGCTCTCGGTGCCCCTCACCTCCTGGCCTTGTTCAAGCATCACGACCTGATATCCCAGCGATGGCTGAGGCTCGCTCGGGGGCTAGGTCCTAACGTAGAGTACTTAGGCGAGCAAGGGAAAAAGGAGGGCAATCCTTGCAAGGGGACCTTAGGAGGGAACTTATATTTCAAACCGCAGAAGCATTGAATTAAACATGGAAAACACCATTTTCATACACCCCCTATGGGGCCTACATCGGCTCAGTGCAGGAAAAGGGAGAAAATGAATAAGGTAGCATAAGGCGGGGTGCGGCCATCCTCAAGGCTCCAGCTCGGGCACCGACTGCGCCCTAGTCGGAGTCTTTGTCTTCACTCTTGACGCGGGGGAGTCGTCGCCGCTCTCGCTCCCTCCGGAGGGGCCCGCGTCGCTGTCGCTGTCGTCTTTGCTGGAGGAGCCGCTGTAGCTGTCGTCCTCGCTCTCCGTGCAGCAATTCAGACGGCTGTCGGTGACCCCGAAGATCCTCACGAAGAGCGTGGCGGCCCCATCGTACTTGAACTGGAGGATGTGGCCCCGTTTCAGGCCGGGGGCGAGGGTGAACGACTTCCACCCCTGCCTCAAGAACATGAAGCCAGTGGGGGTGAACTTCGTCGCCACCCAGGAGGGGCCGTTGTAGCAGCCGTCTGCCTGCACCCACATGCCCAATGGTGCGCGGTCCGCATCGCCTCCACGAAGGAGTCTGAAAGCCGGAGCCAGGTGCAGGGCCGGTGGTGCATGTTCATGATGAATTCACGGGCTGCCTCGGCCGAGTGGCTACCCACCCGGGGAGGCTGGGCGGCCGCGCTGCCTCGGCCACCTCGGCCGCGAGTGCAGCGCCCTCCACGCCTGCGCCTGCGAGCAACACCCCTTCCATAGCCGCTGGGGCTAGTGTCGTCAGCCGCCGGAGAACGACCACAACCTGGGGCGGCGCCCCGGGTGCTGCGGAGGGTGCGCGGGTACGGCCTCTTCTCCTCGCCATCGCCAAGGAGGTCTGCTTGGACAATGGAGCAGGAGGGAGGAGTTGGAAGAAGAAGATGGGTGGGGAAGTCCTTCCCCCTCATCTTTATAACGCTCGAGGGAGGCGTGGTCCGCGCCTCTTTGCCTTCGACATGCGCAGGAAGATGGATGCGCGCGGCGAAGGCAATGATGGCTTCGCGCCATGCATGGGCATGCTTTATGTCAGCCCGGGCGGTCGCCGATGCGTCGTGGGAGAAGTGGGGTCATCCCCAATTCCATCGTGTGCCACGCGTCGCGCCTGGCCCGCAGGCGGTTAGGGCCCACGCCGTTTCGCCCCCTAATAGGTGGGAACATGCGCGCCGCGGGCCCAGGGGCTACTGTAGGGCCCGTGGGACCCAGGGTACCCAGGCTCGCCTGCCTTCGACCTAGGACGCAGCGCATGGCGAGGGCCCACCGAGTGGCCCACCAGCGGGCACGAGGAGCAAGACCCTTCATGAGGCCCTGGCCTCTTGAGGCCCCCTCTTCAGGCAGTGGGCAAGCAAGCGATACTTAGCGGCTTCACCGAGAGCCTCCCGAGGCACCCTCCCTGAGGCGCGCGAGGCAAGCGTTGCTCAGCTCGATCGCGCTGTCTCACGCCCAGCACATGGGTGACACGCGCGATGACAAACAGTGGTAGAGGTCGTGCCAGCAGGCACAGATGAAGAGGATTTCCCCTTTTGTGCTAAGGGAGTAGGGCCAGCAGTCCAGCTCCCAAAGCAACCCCCAAAGGTTGCCCTGCCGGTGAAAGAAGACCAAGACGACGGGCGCGCAGGGCGGAGGTCATCCCCGAGCCCACCGGCGCGTCATGGATCACTGGTACAGCGAGCTGCTATACAAACGGTTTTTAACCCCTTTCCGTGATGGCATTTTAAGCTGTTGCCTAGTGAGTATGTGCGATAGGGGGGTCCTTCCCACACGACCCAAAAACCGTCGGGGATAGGGAGCCATGATGCAGACACCTTGCCAAATGTAATTGTATGTGATGCAGCACACACCAAATTCTGTCACACGTATGTGATCGGTGATTAAACGTTTCTAACGACGCAGTGAAACCAAACGGTGTTTCGTAATGAACTGATTGGGAAACAATATCTAAGGCACACGGGCCAACATATGAACTGTGTGCGATATGTGCCCCATCGCACACGAGTTTTTTGTGGAACTCGTCTGCCATGCATGACTCCATCGCACACGTTTCCGAACAATTACCGTGTGCGATAATGTTCTATCACAAACGGTTCAAGAGCCCCTTCGCACACATACAAGTGATGCAGACCGTGCGTGATTTGTTGTGTATCATCGACGGTTGCGGTATGAGTGACGTGTGCTTTTTGTTTGGGATCCCACACGTTTCCTGAAAAATTTACGACTAGGATTGTATTTTACATTTGGGCACGGTTTACTCTGAGCTCTCGTGTGCGATAATGTGGTATCACAAACGGCTCCGGAGCCCCTACGCACACGTAGTAGTGCTGCAAATCACCTGTGATCTGTTGTGTATCACCGACGGTTCCGCTATGATTGATGTATGCTTTCCGATGTGGATCTCACACACTCATTTAGTTGAACCGTGTGCGCAGCAATTGCCAGGTTAAAGCAAAAATATCCCATTTGAATCGGCATGCAAAAAGCAAATTCGCCACAATGTGCAATTGAACAAATAGTGTCCATAGGAAGAACATTCATCAGATTTCGCAACAATTGCAATTGAACAAATGGTAGCTAAATTCCAATGATTTGTCGACATATATATGCATTACATAATTAATCATAGTGTACGAAATACAAAGACCTCATCACATGGAAAACAATGGATCCATGCGTATATGTTTAGCGGCTAACTCTTACTTAATGTTTCAGGAGAAGGCATGCTGAAATCTTCATTATCACCAGTGGGATTGATGTAGTGATTCAGGAAGAAGTCGCTGATAAATCTCCGAACCATCGGCAATTCACCAGCGGGGAGCGGTTCAGGGGTCCTTGGTTCTAAGATGAGCTGCAGTATTTTTAAGATCAGAATGTGCCATATGAGTGGAGTAGAAGATATTAATTAAGATAGACTTACTGGTACTAATTCACGAGCATCTTCACAACTATCAGTAGATTTGCAGATGGAGATCATGTGTGTGCAAACATAGTATCCACAAAGGTTGATCCCTGCTTGTTGCTGAGGACACTGAATTTTTTTGTACAGAATTAGTCATATATTTGTCCTGTTAGGAACAACCTAACCGGTGTTAGATGTATTTTTTTCTTTGGACAGAAATAGAAAGAGGTTTATTTACAAGCTTGAACATTTGACTAGTGTAAGAAAAGGTATTTGCAGACTATTGGATACATTTTCCAAAAATAACAGATTTTGGTGTGTTATCGAAGAAACGATCTCGTGCTGCAGAGGTAGTTCCCTCTTGAACAGGTTCCCTAGTTTAGTTTTCCACAATGCGAACACACTGCAAATGAAGATGAATTTTCACAACATCAATTCTTGAACCAGGTATGAATGCAAATTAATTTCAACATCATAGAATTCAATACCTATCAATGAATTGCTAAAGATGCGTCAGATCCTGAGCCTTTATTGACTCTCTGAGAGAGTCCATGTAGTAAACTATGCTCTTGTTTGGAACGATGAATACCAAGATCCAGTGATTGCTACATATTAAGAAAACCATGAACTTACGAATTATGTCGAAATCTGAAAGACAATCAGTGTATGCATGGTTGTTTATTTGACTTATCGTTCATGATATGGCTAGAGAAATGATTTTGCATGGGACATGTTTTCGAAGATACGGGCGACCATGTTAATGGCCCACTACCGTTCATCCTTACCATGCAATGTTGTGCCATTTGCTAATGCAGGATCTATGAAATACACACTCTCCCTTTTTCTTCTTTACGCGGTCGATCCCCTGGGAGGAATAAAATGCAGTTAGCTGTTTATCATTTACAACCTTGTATGGAGAAGTTGATCAAAGTTTGTTAAGTACTTACAAAATCAGGCTTCTAACAAGAGTGGCATCGAGCACGTTGAAGTTGAAGAAGAGATGTAAGTCCTCGAAATCCACACTGATGGAACCAGGATCATGTCGGAAATGATCACTGTTGTAGCAGACTAGCAGAACATGATAACCTGCTGACATTTGATCCATGCAATATTTATGTAACTGGCGGCAACTGGAGCTGCACTCATCAAAGTATTCGCCAACAAGAAATGGCTGGCCATGGACATAATTGCGTGCTTCAAGTACATCTGCTTTATTTTTAACAAGCACCAAATCTATTTCTGCATCATTCATGCCGTTAGAAATAATACTACTCTTCGATTTGAACAACTTGCTGTTAATTTGGTTCTGGGCGATGAGTGCCTTAAGTAAGAGGCAATCGTTCTCATTCCTCTTTGCTCTCTGGGTGCACTTCCTCATAGGTGCAGCCTTTTTGCCCGCTTCCTTCTTGGTACTTGAAGCACTTCTGGTACAAGGTCTGGATGGCTGAAAGGCGGACTGCCAAGCAAACGGTAAAGCTTCGACTGGCAGCTTAGCAAACGGTTTAGCTACGTTGAACTGCTGAGCTAGTGGTGCTGTTGTGATGGATTGCTGGGCTTAGGAGCAGAGGCATCAGACTGCTGACCATGCCTTGAAGCTATGTCGGGTTTCTGCGCAGGTGGTGCCAACTTGTCGTTGTGCTTAGGTGGTTGTGCCAACGCGTTGGTTTGCTGAGCAGGCAGTGCTGACGCATTGGTATGCTGATCACGCGGCTGCAGACCGACGGACTAATGAGCAGTCGGTTCTGGACATACATACTGCTTAGCAGGCGGTTCCGTAGCATCAGACTGCTTAGCAGTCAGTTCCACCAGGTTGGTCTGCTGAGCATGTGGTGCAGCTGGGTCTCCCCCCCCCCCGCTGCTTCAGTGGTCGGCATCTGAACCGGTGGTGCGTCTTCAACAGTTGTAGGCTGAAAGGATCGAGAAGAGGGGTCTAGAGGGGGGATTAGACCCTCAACAAGTAAAAGTGGCAATTTTTAAGTTGTTCAAGTTGAGGTGGAGTTTTAGCACAAGTTTAAGCATTCACAATACATTTCTAGCAAGCATGGCAAGAGTATATGCAGCGGAAAGAGTAAAGCATGCTAATTGCAAGAAAGTAAAGGGATGGGATTGGAGTGTGCAAACGCAATGAAGACATGGAGATTATTGGCGTGGTTCTGATAGGTGGTGCTATCGTACATCCACGTTGATGGAGACTTCAACCCACGAAGGGTAACGGTTGCGCGAGTCCACGGAGGGCTCCACCCACGAAGGGTCCATGAAGAAGCAACCTTGTCTATCCCACCATGGCCATCGCCCACGAAGGACTTGCCTCACTCGGGTAGATCTTCACGAAGTAGGCGATCTCCTTGCCCTTACAAACTTCTTGGTTCAACTCCACAATCTTGTCGGAGGCTCCCAAGCGACACCTAACCAATCTAGGAGACACCACTCTCCAAAAGGTAATAAATGGTGTGTTGATGATGAACTCCTTGCTCTTGTGCTTCAAATGATAGTCTCCCCAACACTCAACTCTCTCTCACAGATTTGTATATGGTGGAAAGATGATTTGAGTGGAAAGCAACTTGGGGAAGGCTAGAAATCAAGATTCTTGTGGTAGGATTGGTATATCTTGATCTCAACACAAGAGTAGGTGGTTCTCTCTCAGAAAATGTATGCTGGAAGTGTAGGCACGTTCTGATGGCTCTCTCTCAAATGGATATGGGGGTGGAGGGGTATATATAGCCTTCACACAAAATCCAACCATTACACACATTTGACCCAACTCGGTCAGACCGAATAGAAGAACTCGGTGAGACCGATTTAGTTTAAAATGTGAACGTTAGGAATCTCGGTGGGACCGACTGGAACAACTCAGTGGGACCGATGTGCTAGGGCTTAGGGAAAACCTCATCTCGGTGGCGCCGATTGCATCAACTCGGTGAGACCGAAGTGAAGCAATTGAGCAACAGAGAGTTGATCAAGCCATCTCGGTGAGACCGATCGCAATTTCGGTGAGACCGAAATAATTCCAACAGGCAACCGAGAGTTGGCAAGGCCATCTCGGTGAGATCAAGATCCGTATCGGTGTAACCAAACTGTTAGGGTTTATGGCAGTGGCTATGTCATATGAACTCAGTGGCTTTGGATAAAATGAATCTGTGGGGCCGAGTTGGAGTTTGGGATTTTGACATATTTGGAATGAGAAAATGGTTGCGGGTTTTGGAGAAATATCACTAAGCATTTGAGCAAGCAAGCCATTAAGCAACACCTCATCCCCTTTTAATAGTATTGGCTTTCCTACTCAATGTGATCTTGGATCACTAAAATAGAAATGAAGAGCCTTGAGCTTTTGCCAATATGTGTCCTTAGCATTTTGAAGGGGTTCCACATCCTCTTGTCTTTTCCACGCCATTGTTGATTGTTGAACTTGTCGTAAGTAAACTAGATAAAAGCATTAGTCCAATAAGAGATATGTTGACATTAATTACCAAAATCACCTAGGGAGCACTTGTGCTTTCAATCTCCCCCTTTTTGGTAATTGATGACAACATACATCAAAGCTTTAGATAAATGATATGAAGAGTAACAAGTAAAGCTTTGGAAAGACATGTAACATGCATAAGCTCCCCCTACATGTATGCAGTCATGTGAAGATAGAACATGCTGACATGTGAATGCATAAACATGACAGAGTAAGCAGTTAGTTACATGTATCTTGGTTGTATGCATCAGAGCAAATGGTATGATTAAGAAGTGTGCCTTCATGTTTAAGATTCCCTCTTGCAAACAATATGTGCAACAGGAAGAGATCATCATGCACATGAGTGTGATTCATATGCTTACTTTGTGGTCTTGAGCTGACTTTGGAAGGAGTGGACATGAGAAAACAGGGTTAGATAACACAAGATCACTCTATGTAAAGCAGTTTTAGGGAACCACAAGAGTACCAAGACTGGGATGACATGTAATGGGTGAGTACTAAGTACTTCATTTAGATGTAGACATGTCCCCAAATATTTAAAGATGTGCAATGAATTCCAAAGATTTTTCTCCCCTTAGACATGGACTCTTTCTCCCCCTGAATATGATGTTGGATAATGGGATAAGGTAGGGTGAGATAAAATCAAAGAAAGATAGGGTAATATCAACCAAAAACAGAGCAAGCAACAAGAATTTTAGCAATAGCTTAGATCAAACATAATGACATGTCTTTCCCCTCTTAAAGACATGTGACTTCTCTCCTCTGTGATAACAAGCATATGTAGAAGAGCTTAGATGTGCTCATTTGATAAGCTTTGATGTGCTCTCTCTCCCCCTTTGACATCAATTTCCAAGAAGGATTTCTGGATCACGAGTCAAATAGGTGTGGTCCTTGAGAGTCACTACAAAGCAGCAGGTGTTTTATGATGCTTATAGAGGGAAGAATCATTGAGTGGAGCTGAAGAAAATAGGCAGTAAGAAATGGCAAAACATCTTCTCAGAGTTGAAATCGATGATGTCGATTTGTTTTCTGTCGGTGACGCCGAGATGACAGAGTCACAGAAGGTCCCGATCGGAGAGACCGAATCAGTCCATGTCGGTTGTACCGATGAATTTTTTTACAAGTGAATCTTGTATTTCGGTCGAGCCAATGGGTTTGGATTGGAGGGACCGAGTTCAACACAAAGTAAAGATTTTGTCAACTCAGCTCACTTGGCAAATGAAATCTCACAAGGATTGAAAGGAATAAACAGAAATATTTGCAATGAATTAAACACAAAATAAAAGATCTAGATGAAGTTTTATTTTAGAGACATAAAGACAAGAAAATCATGCAAATGAAAAAATCTACTAAGCAAAAGAACACTAGAGAACTTCATTTAGCAAAGGGGTCGGCGACAAAGTCACATATGTTAGAGTATATTGACTTAGGAGTCAAGTGAGATCACTTGATCATAGGTCATACTCATCGTTTAAGCTCAAAATGGGGTTACCATTTTTCGTTTAAGCATTTTGATGTATTCACACCTTGTTGAGTTGCTTTAGCTCTTGACTTGGAGCAAAGCTTCTCTAAGGTGGGATTACATACCTTGGGTTGTGGTGCTGATCTTGATCATGTAGTTGAACTTGTGTTGGATGCTCAAGGTTGATGTTGTCCATCAAGAGTTGGGAGCATCACTAGTAGTTTGAGTTCATCTTCCTACATGGGTTAGTCTTGCAAGGAAGAGCACTTGTGTATCCAAAATGACAATTATGAAACTTGATACCAATTGAAATTTGATATATTGAAATAGTCAAAGGATATGTTGAGTGAGTTCATGCTTCCTTGTATTCAACAACCATATCATAGGGACTTGGTGATGTAGAGATTGCTCAAGATGTGAGTGGCTTGCAATCTCATAGATTTGGGTTCAACCAAGTACCTACAAGGGTTAGATAACATGCAAGGAAACAAGTATAGATCCGAGATATATGATCATCATCATAAGAGAAATATCAAGGATTAGTCAAAAAGGCTCATGCCTTGCATGTATCCAAATGGAGTTTCTTCTCCAAGTTTGAGGCAAAATACTTTCTCATCAAGTGGTTTGGTGAATATATCCGCCAATTGCTTATCAGTACGAACATGCTTAAGATTGATGTCTCCTTTAGCAACATGATCTCAAATGAAATGATGACGAACTTCAATGTGCTTAGTTCAAGAATGTTGCACGGGATTGTGAGCAATCTTAATAGCACTTTCATTATCGCAAAGCAACGGAACATGTTTCACATGTATCCCATAATCCTTAAGGGTTTGGGTCATCCAAAGTAATTGAGCACAACATGATCCGGCGGCAATGTATTCCGCTTCGGCAGTGGATAAGGATACCAAGTTTTGTTTCTTGGAGGACCAAGACACAAGGGATCTACCAAGAAATTGACAAGTACCCGAAGTGGACTTTCTATCAACCTTGTCACCGGCATAGTCCGAATCGGAGTAGCCAACAAGATCAAAAGATGACCTCTTTGGATACCAAATGCCAAAGTTTGGTGTATGAATTAAGTATCTCACTATCCTTTTCACGGCCTTAAGATGACACTCTTTAGGGGCCACTTGATATCGTGCACACATGCACACACTTAGCATAATATCGGGACGGGAGGCACATATATATAACAATGAACCAATCATAGGGCGGTAAACCTTTTGGTCAACCGGTTTGCCATCCTTAGTCAAGTCAAGATGTCCACTAGTAGGCATGGGTGTTTTCATACCTTTGCTTTATTGCATGTTGAACTTCTTGAAAAGATCCTTGGTATACTTTTTTTGAGAAACAAAGGTACCCTCCTTAGTTTGCTTGATTTGCACAAGGAAAAATTTGAGTTCACTCATCATAGACATCTCAAACTTCTCCGACATTAGCCTTCCAAACTTTTCACTAAAATGGGGGTTAGTAGAACCAAATATGATATCATCCACATAAATTTGGCACACAAATAATACACCATTAACCCTTTTAGTAAAAAGTGTAGAATCAATCTTCCCAATTTCAAATCCTTTTTCAATAAGGAACTTGGTCAAGCATTTATACCATGCTCTAGGAGCTTGTTTAAGACCATAAAGAGCTTTGTGAAGTTTGTAGACATGATTAGGTTTCTTGGGAATGACAAAGCCGGGAGGTTGTTTAACATAGACTTCCTCCTCAATTTCTCCATTTAGAAAAGCACTTTTAATGTCCATTTGGCACAAAGTGATATCATGGTGATTGGCATAAGCAAGTAAGATGCGTATGGACTCAAGTCTAGCAACGGGGGCATATGTCTCACCATAGTCCATACCTTCGACTTGAGTTTAGCCTTGAGCGACGAGACGGGCCTTGTTGCGTACAACTTTTCCATCTTCATCTTGCTTATTCCGAAAAACCCATTTGGTTCCAATGACATTGTGATTGTCGTCGGGCTTTTCAACCAATGTCCACACTTGATTCCTCTTGAAGTTGTGTAGCTCTTCGTGCATAGCGTTCACCCAATCCGGATCCTCAAGAGCTTCTTCAACCTTCCTAGGTTCAACACTAGAAATGAATGAGTAGTGTTCACAAAAGTTAGCTAAATGAGTTTTAGAGCGAGTGATTCTCCCGGTTTGAATTTCATCGAAGATTTGTTCAACAGGATGGTCTCTTGTGACTTTGCTCTAACTCGTGAGACTTTTGTTTGGGTTGGGGTGGAACATCCTCTTCATTGTCTTCTTCTTCTTCTCCTTCTTCATTGTTGTTGGCGTTGTCGTTCTCTTGTGGAGGTGGAGAGGGAGGTCGAGGTGGTTCATCTTGTTGCACTTCCTCATTTTCTCCGTCTTGACGTGTTCCACTTGTGGATGCCTCCAAGTCAACTTGTGGTTCACCTTGATGTGAGGTTGAGGCTTCCACTTGAACGGACGAAGTACTCTCCTTCACCTCCGTTGGGCGAATCTTGACAATGGACAAATCTTGGATTGGTTCTGAAGGATCTTTGTCTCCTACATCAATTGGCAATTTCTCTACTTGAGAGCCGTTAGATTCATCAAACTTCACATCTACCGTCTCTTCAACCTTTCGGGTGAAATTGTTGTAGACACAGTATGTGTGAGAGTTTGAGCCATAACCGAGTAGGAAACCTTCATGAGATTTAGGAGCAAATTTTGAATGACGATGCTTATCAAGAATGTAACACTTTGAGCCAAATACTCGAAAGTATCCAACTTGGGGTTTGTTACCGGTGAGAAGATCGTATGCTGTCTTGCCGAGAAGCTTGTGAAGATATAGTCGATTCGTAGCATGACAAGCTGTCTCAACCGCTTCCGCCCAAAAGTGTCTTGGTGTCTTGTATTCATCAAGCATCATTCTTGCTATCTCAATAAGTCTCCGGTTCTTCCTCTCAACAACTCTATTTTGTTGAGGTGTGTACGTAGCCGAGAACTCATGTGAAATCCCTTCTTCATCAAGAAAGGTATCCACATTAGCGTTCTTAAACTCCATTCCATTGTCGCTTCGAACCTTCTTGATCTTCACCTCAAATTGGTTTTGGGCCTTTCTAGCGAAGTTCTTGAAGATCTTTTGGACCTGCTATTTATCATCAATAAAGAACACCCAGTAAATCTTGAAAAATCATCAACAATGGCCAATCCGAATGAGTTACCACCGAGACTCTTGTAGGCATTGGGACCGAAAAGATCCATGTGAAGTAGCTCAAGCGGTCTTCTCGTGGTCATGATATTCTTCACGGGATGACTTCCTCCAACCTGTTTTCCTACTTGACAAGCACTACAAAGTCTATCCTTGTCAAATATGACATCTTTAACACCAAGGATATGATCACCTTTAATAATCTTATCAAGATTCCGCATGCCACATGACCTAACCTTCTATGCCATAACCAACCTTTAGAAGATTTAGCAATTAAGCAAGTACAGTGTTGAGCTCTCTTAGTGAAATCAACAATGTATAGATCACCTCTATGAATACTGGTAAAGACCATATTATGATTATCTCTTCGAAACACTTGGCAATCTACTTCAGTAAATAGAACATTGAAACCGAAGTCAGCTAGTCTAGATACGGAAAGTAAATTGTAGCCAAGAGATTCAACGAGCATAACATTTTGGGTAGAGCTGTCAATGGAAATGGCCACCTTACCAAGGCCAAGTACCTTACCCTTGGAGTCATCTCCAAAAGTGACATATACTTGCGTGGACCAACATTCTTAGCAAGCTCATGGAACATGTCCTTGTCTCCGGTCATATGATCAGTACATACACTATCGAGAATCCATTCCTTTCCTCCGGCCATGTAACCACGAAGGTTAGCCATAAGACCAAAGTGTCTCATCGACTCATCAAGATCAAAGTCATTATCATCATCCTCATCATAATATCCATGTTCAACATCATCATGTGAATGATCATCACCTAGAGAGAGTGATTCATTAGATTTATGACCATGACAATGTGCATGTTTATGAATTCTAATAATTTGTGAGATGATGCTACTAATGAATCCAACATCTCCTTTGGCACGCATAAGGTCACAAAGCTCAAATAGACAATCATCAAATTTAGGATCACTAGAATCCATTTTATGAAACGCAATGGACTTTTGAAGAATCTCATCTAGTTTTTTCAAGGAATAGTTTGGAAAGTGCTCCTCAAGATATTTCCATATAGTATAAGCACATTCAAAAGTAGGCAAGCATACAAGCAAATTTCTAGGCAATCCTCTAATGATAAGATCAATAGTTCTAAGATTGCGGGTCATGTCAAGATGCTCATCGGTGGTAGGATGCAAAGGATCAATGGGGGGCACATAAGGGCTAGTAATATACTTGTTCAAATCATATTCATTGAAAATCTCAAGTATCTCATTCTTCCAAGAATTATAGAACTCTCCGTCAAGCATAGGCACTCTACGTTTAATACTCCCAATCGTAGACTCATCCATCTTCCTCCAATGGTGATTAAACCAAAGCAATGGAGATCGATGCTTTGATACCAATTGAAAGGATCGAGAAGAGGGGTCTAGAGGGGGGATTAGACCCTCAACAAGTAAAAGTGGCAATTTTTAAGTTGTTCAAGTTGAGGTGGAGTTTTAGCACAAGTTTAAGAATTCACAATACATTTCAAGCAAGCATGGCAAGAGTATATGCAGTGGAAAGAGTAAAGCATGCTAATTGCAAGAAATTAAAGGGATGGGATTGGAGTGTGCAAACGCAATGAAGACATGGAGATTTTTGGCGTGGTTCGATAGGTGGTGCTATCGTACATCCACGTTGATGGAAACTTCAACCCACGAATGGTAACGGTTGCGCGAGTCCACGGAGGGCTCCACCCACGAAGGGTCCACGAAGAAGCAACCTTGTCTATCCCACCATGGTCATCGCCCACGAAGGACTTGCCTCACTCGGGTAGATCTTCACGAAGTAGGCGATCTCCTTGCCCTTACAAACTTCTTGGTTTAACTCCACAATCTTGTCGGAGGCTCCCAAGCGACACCTAACCAATCTAGGAGACACCACTCTCCAAAAGGTAATAAATGGTGTGTTGATGATGAACTCCTTGCTATTGTGCTTCAAATGATATTCTCCCCAACACTCAACTCTCTCTCATAGATTTGGATATGGTGGAAAGATGATTTGAGTGGAAAGCAACTTGGGGAAGGCTAGAAATCAAGATTCTTGTGGTAGGATTGGTATATCTTGATCTCAACACATGAGTAGGTGGTTCTCTCTCAGAAAATCTATGCTAGAAGTGTAGGCATGTTCTGATGGCTCTCTCTCAAATGGAGATGGGGGTGGAGGGGTATATATAGCCTCCACACAAAATCCAACCGTTACACACATTTGACCCAACTCGGTCAGACCGAATAGAAGAACTCGGTGAGACCGATCTAGTTCAAAATGTGAACATTAGGAATCTCGGTGGGACCGACTGGAACAACTCGGTGAGACCGATGTGCTAGGGCTTAGGGCAAACCTCATCTCGGTGGCGCCGATTGCATCAACTCAATGAGACCGAAGTGAAGCAGTTGAGCAACAGAGAGTTGGTCAAGCCATCTCGGTGAGGCCGATCGCAATTTTGGTGAGACCGAAATAATTGCAATAGGCAACAGAGAGTTGGCAAGGCCATCTCGGTGAGACCGAGATCCATATCGATGTGACCGAACTGTTAGGGTTTACGACAATGGCTATGTCATATGAACTCTGTGGCTCCGGATAAAATGAATCGGTGGGGCTGAGTTGGATTTTGAGATTTTGACATATTTGGAATGAGAAAATGGTTGAGGATTTTCGAGCAATATCACTAAGCATTTGAGCAAGTAAGCCATTAAGCAACACCTCATCCCCTTTTAATAGTATTGGCTTTCCTATAGACTCAATGTGATCTTGGATCACTAAAATAGAAATGAAGAGTCTTGAGCTTTTGCCAATATGTGTCCTTAGCATTTTGAGGGGTTCCACATCCTCTTGTCCTTTCCACGCCATTGTTGATTGTTGAACTTGTCTGAAGTAAACTAGATAAAAGCATTAGTCCAACAAGAGATATGTTGACATTAATTACCAAAATCACCCAGGGAGCACTTGTGCTTTCATAGGCCTTGCCACTGGCTGCTCTGGGGCGGAAAATGACATGGCCTGTATGGCACAAAGTCGGGCGGGCTGATCATAGGTTGATGGATCAGCCATCCGATTACGAGTATTAGGTTCCTTGGGGGAAGCACGCGAGAGCTGTTGTGGCAAGGAGAGCGTCACCGGTTGAGGGGCGACATTGGTTGCTCTTGGCGGCGCTTTAGGGATCTCATCCATGAAGTCTATTTCCTTTCTTGGCCACTGGATGTGATGTAACAGTGTTTCTCCCAAGATCCTATGCTCATCAATGTCCCCTAGGACATTCTTCAGGGCAAATTCATTGAATCCAGGCTTTACTTCAGTCACGTAGCACTTCACACAGCCCGGCTTCAATGGCACATTGTCCAACAAGAGGCCCTCTTCCAAGAAGGGTGGGCAAACCAATGCTGTTACACATTTTAATGTACCTTCATAATGTGTAAGCATGCCCTTCAGTCTGTCTTTCATTCCATATAGATCAGATATACCATCATCATGAGCAGCTGCAGTCTCAGTGTCACTGGGGTCAGCTGATGCACAGCTACTCTTGTGCGGTTTTGTCGTGCAATAACCAGCATCCTCCATGCCCGCCTCCCCTCCCATCTGCTGGCTATCTGTCAGTGTTAGAGTCTTCTGCATCATCATTGACTCCTCAATTTCCTTTCGAACAGTCGGATACATGTCCTTCCTCATCCTTTCATACAATTCATTCTGCTTCATTTCACTCCTCGCTTTTTTCATGTTGAGCCTCTCTTCTTTGCTGAGTGTGAAAGCCCTCTTGTGCGGGACATTAACACATATACCCCTTGCACGGCCAGGGGGCTCTCTTGTTTCCAGAGCATCGGACATAATGTCACATGGCCCTGAGTTCCTGTAGAACCTTCCATGGATCTTGGAAGCCTTTAACATCACGCGATACAGTTCTTCGTCATGAGAGTTTTCAAAGTAATAAGTTCCATCATCACGCCTCCTTGCACATGCCCGCAAGTAGTCTCTAGCGCGTTCGCCCCTGATTTCACTAAAGGCCAGTTTCCCACCCGCAGCTACTGCTTCTTTGTCCTCCTGGTCCCATATCGGTTTCATGCCGTAGTATCCTGCCACACCCATATGGTGGCGGTGTGTGTTCCTCTTCTGAAGTTCCGATTGCTTGTCACTCTTCTCAGCAAACTCTGTAGTTGCCCTGACCCTTTTGAATTCTGCCCAGTCTGCCTTTGTAATTTGGGGGTATGCGGGAATTGGGTCCTTGCCTTCACTCAAGTACTTCTTATACAAGACGTGCTTCCAGTTTCTCCAAGCATCCCTAGCCTTCTTCAGTGCAGGGTGTTCCACCTGCATTCTCCACTGCTCTATAACGTTGAAGTGATCCATGATCTCCCGGACTATCCTTTGCCGTGTTTCCGTGTCAGCCTTGCGAAACCCCGGCAGATTTGAGCCTTGCCATGCCAACAAATCCATACACACTCCTGAACCTCGTGCGTGCTTTATCTGGTTTAGTTGGAGCCCAAGACTTTAAATCGATGTCGGTTACTTCATATACACCTTTAGGCTGGTGTGTGGGCTCCCTTGGAGCGTTCCTCCGTGTCTTGACCAGAAGGGCAATTGCTGCAGCTCTATCCCATTCCAGATTACTTGATACCTCACCATCTGCTGGAGACCTAGGGTTGTCGGACTCATATGAAGATACATCGCCTGAAGCATGAGTGTTGTCGCTGCTACTCGGCATCTACAAAGAACACATGCGAAACTCAGGAAAGGAGGATAAGCATAAAGCTAACAACTTGGTATCAAGCTGTCTAAACATGTCATGCAATAATTTAGAAAATGTACGGCTAATTTGTTAAGTTTGTGTGACTCGGGCGCCCATGATCTGTAAATCGACAATAACTTATTGGAACAAATACAGCTTATATGTACTAGTTAGGAAGGTAGATAATGAACATATATACGCTCTCCGTTATTTTATACCCAATTTGGGAACATACTGAACGAAATAGGAAGAGGGATTGCGAGGAAATATGCCTCACCATGATGGAGAGCAGTAACTAACAGGTTTCTTGCGCAAACCCGGTAGGACCACAGGAGAGGCGAGGTTTACAGGATCGATATGCTCGAGGGTGGCTGGCGAGCAAACGAAGACGGCGAGGCGTGGGCAACCACATGTTGGGAATGGCAGTGGAGGTAGGGTTGACGCTGAAGAGAGGGCACACGGCCGGGTTGAGCACGCCGACACCAGAGAGGGTTCTGCTGTGGATCTGGGGGAAGGGGGAGCTGGCGATGGAGATTGGGTGGACTATTGAGTGAACCGCGGGCGGGTGGGGGGGCGTGTTGGCGGCCTAGGTGAAAAGGGTGAAAAAAGATCCCCGACCGCCGCGCGGAAAGGCCTATGCAAATGGTTGCCTCTAAGCGCTTGTGTGCACAAACAACATAATTTCCTTTGAAATGAAGACATGCTAATTTTGAAATGAAGACGTGAGTTCATCGTTTGGCCTCATAAAAATTTACATGGTACGCAATCACCATTATACCATGGGTTTGATTTTCTAGCGCATTTCAGGTATCGTTTGCTATATTTAAGACATTTTTTGAATTTAACGTGCATTTTGTGCATATAAATCAAATCACAACTGGAACTGCATGTGTTGTTGAAAGGGATGAGGATTGCCGTTTGATCTGGAAGCATCCAATGGTGCAAACATATGATCCGTGGGGTTTGGGTTCTGGCCAATCAGAACACAGGACTCAGATCGCGCGCGCAGCAGGGGGCATCGGCCACGGTTTGGTAGGCACATGGCTTTCGTGAGTGAACCGTGTGCTATTTGAAAACATTTACATGAACTAACAACATATTTTTGTTTGAATGAAAACATGAGTTCATCATTTCGCCTCGAATTTTTTTCCACGGTAAGAAATCACCATTGTACCCTAAGGTTCGATTTTCTAGTGCATTTCAGATCTCGTTTGCTATATTTGAGTCATTTTTTGCACTTACCATGTATATAACCATGTCGCAGCTACACGTAGGTGTTAGCAAGATCATTTGTGTGTCGCTTTGCGAGTTTTCATTCATTGTCCAAGAAACGGGAAAAAATTCAAATAGTTTGGGCGCAGGGTGCGGCCAGAGGCGTAGGCCTTGTTGGTATTTTAATTACAGGAAATGCATATAGAGTCCGGAAATAACAAAAATAGGTGTGTCAGTGTGGCATGCTCTCACGATCCCATGGAATTTTTTTGGTAAAGTTTGGCACAAGTTTTGATGCTCGCACCTTCCAAACCGGAGCATCTCACAAGAAGGATCATAGTTTCCAAAAGTAGACGCGACACTTCGGACTTTAATCATCGGTGACTTCATTGTCCCGCCTCGAATTTTTTTTCACGGTAAACAATCACGAATATACCTAGGTTTGATTTTTTGGCCCGTTTCAGGTCTCGTCTACTATATTTAAGGTATTTTTGCATTTACCTTGCATTTAGTGCATATAAAATCAAACCCCTACAACAACTACATGTGGGTGTTAGTTAGCAAAGAAGGTGTACAAATCATTTGTGTGTCGCTTTGCGAGTCTTCATCCATTTCCGAGAAGCGGGGAGAAGTTTCAAACATTTCGGCTGCGAGGTGCGGCCACCAGCGTAGGCCTAGTTGGTATTTTAACGACAGGAAATTTAGATGGAGTCCGGACATCATGAAAATCGGTGTGTGCCCGTGGCGTGCTCTCACGACCCCGTGGAAATTTTTTGGTAAAGTTTGGCACAAGTTTTGATGATCGCTCCTTGGAAACCGGAGCATCTCACAAGAAGGATCATGGTTTCCAAAAGGAGACGTGTCAATTCAAACTCCAGTGGCCGGTGACTTCATCGTTTGGCCTCATAAAAATTTCCACGGTACGCAATCACCATTATACCACAGGTTTGATTTTCTGGTGCGTTTCATGTATCGTTCGCTATATTTAAGACATTTTTTGAATTTAACATGCATTTTCTGCATATAAATCAAATCAAAACTGGAACTGCATGTGCTGTTGAAAGGGGTGAGGATTGCCGTTCGATATGGGAGCATCGGTGCAGATGTACGATCTGTGGGGTTTGGGTTCTGGCCAATCAGAACGCACGACTCAGATCACGTGTGCAACAGGGGGGCATCGGCCACGGTTTGGTAGGCACACAACTTTCGTGAGTGAACCGTGTGCTATTTGAAAACATTTACATGAACTAATATCATATTTTCATTTGAATGAAAAAGTGAGTTCATCGTTTCACCTCGAATTTTTTCCACTGTAAGAAATCACCATTGTACCCTAAGGTCCGATTTTCTGGTGCATTTGAGATCTCGTTTGCTATATTTGAGTCATTTTTTGCATTTACCATGTATATAACCATGTCGCAACTACACGTGGGTGTTAGCAATATCATTTGAGTGTCGCTTTGCGAGTTTTCATTCATTGTCCGAGAAACGGGAAAAAAATTAAAACAGTCCGGGTGGAGGGTGCGGCCAAAGACGTAGGCCTTATTGGTATTTTAATTACATGAAATGCATATAGAGTCCAGAAATAACGAAAATAGGTGTGTCACCATGGCGTGCTCTCACGATTCCATGGAAAAATTTGGTAAAGTTTGGCACAAGTTTTGATGCTCGCACCTTCCAAACCGGAGCATCTCACAAGAAGGATCATAGTTTCCAAAATGAGACGCAGCACTTCGGACTCCAATTGACGGTGACTTCATCGTTCCGCCTCGAATTTTTTTTATGGTAAACAATCACTGATATACCCTAGGTTTGATTTTCTAGCCCGTTTCAGGTCTTGTCTACTATACTTAAGCCATTTTTTGCATTTACCTTGCATTTAGTTTATATAAAATCAAAACCCTACTACAACTACATGTGGGTGTTAGTTAGCAAAGTAGGTGTACAAATCATTTGTGTGTCGCTTTGCGAGTTTTCATCCATTGTCCGAGAAGCGGGGAGAAGTTTCAAACATTTCGGCTGCGAGGTGCGGCCACCGGCGTAGGCCTATTTGGTATTTTAATTACGGGAAATTCAGATGGAGTCCGGACATCATGAAAATCGGTGTGTGCCCGTGGCGTGCTCTCACGACCCCGTGGAAATTTTTTGGTAAAGTTTGGCACAAGATTTGATGATCGCTCCTTGGAAACCGGAGCATCTCACAAGAAGGATCATGGTTTCCAAAAGGAGACGTGTCAATTTAAACTCCAGTGGCCAGTGGTTTCATCGTCTGGCCTCATAAAAATTTCCACGGTATGCAATCACCATTATACCACGGGTTTGATTTTCTGGCGCATTTCTGGTATCGTTTGCTATATTTAAGACATTTTTTTTGAATTTAACATACATTTTGTGCATATAAATCAAATCACAACCGGAACTGCATGTGCTGTTGAAAGGGATGAGGATTGCCGTTCGATCTTGGAGCATCCAATGGTGCAGACGTACGATCCATGGGGTTTGGGTTCTGGCCAATGAGAACGCACGACTCATATCGCGCGCGCAGCAGGGGGCATCGGCCACGGTTTGGTAGGCCCACGGCTTTCGTGAGTGAACCGTGTGCTATTTGAAAACATTTATATGAACTAACAACATATTTTCGTTTGAATGAAAACATGAGTTCATCTTTTCGCCTCGAATTATTTTCCATGGTAAGAAATCACCATTGTACCCTAAGGTCTGATTTTTTGGTGCATTTGAGATCTCGTTTGCTATATTTGAGTCATTTTTTGCATTTACCATGTATATAACCATGTCGCAACTACACGTGGGTGTTAGCAAGATCATATGTGTGTCGGTTTTTGAGTTTTCATTCATTGTCCGAGAAACGGGAAAAAAATCAAACAATTCGGGCGCAGGGTGCGGCCAGAGGCGTAGGCCTTGTTGGTATTTTAATTACAGGAAATGCATATAGAGTCCGAAAATAACGAAAATAGGTGTGTCATCGTGGCGTGCTCTTACGATCCCATGGAAAAGTTTTGGTAAAGTTTGGCACAAGTTTTGATGCTCGCACCTTCCAAATCAGAGCACCTCACAAGAAGGATCATAGTTTCCAAAAGGCGACGCGACACTTCGGACTCCAATCGACGGTGACTTCATCGTTCCGCCTCGAAATTTTTTTCACGGTAAACAATCACGGATATACCCTAGGTTTGATTTTCTGGCCCGTTTCAGGTCTCGTCTGCTATATTTAAACCATTTTTTGCATTTACCTTGCATTTAGTGCATATAAAATCAAAACCCTACTACAACTACATGTGGGTGTTAGTTTGGAAAGGAGGTGTACAAATCATTTGTGTGTCGCTTTGCGAGTTTTCATTCATTGTACGAGAAGCGGGGAGAAGTTTCAAACATTTTGGCTGCGAGGTGCGGCCACCGACTTAGGCCTATTTGGTATTTAAATTACAGGAAATTCAGATGGAGTCCGGACATCATGAAAATCGGTGTGTGCCCATGGTGTGCTCTCACGACCCCATGGAAAAAAATGGTAAAGTTTGGCACAAGTCTTGATGATCGCTCCATGGAAACTGGAGCATCTCACAAGAAGGATCATGGTTTCCAAAAGGAGACGTGTCAATTCAAACTCCAGTGGCTGATGACTTCATCGTTTGGCCTCATAAAAATTTCCACGGTACGCAATCACCATTATACCACGGGTTTGATTTTCTGGCGCATTTCAGGTACCGTTTGCTATATTTAAGACATTTTTTGAATTTAACATGCATTTTGTGCGTATAAATCAAATCTCAACCAAAACTGCATGTGCTGTTGAAAGGGATGAAGATTGCCGTTTGATCTGGGAGCATCCAACGGTGCAGACGTACGATCCGTGGGGTTTGGGTTCTGGCCAATCAGAACGCATGACATAGATCGCGCGCGTAGCAGGGGGGTATCGGCCACGGTTTGGTAGGCACACGACTTTCGTGAGTGAACCATGTGCTATTTGAAAACATTTACATGAACTAACATCATATTTTCGTTTGAATGAAAACATGAGTTCATTGTTTCCCCTCGAATTTTTTTCCACGGTAAGAAATCACCATTGTTCCCTAAGGTTTGATTTTCTGGTGCATTTGAGATCTCGTTTGCTATATTTGAGTAATTTTTTGCATTTACCATGCATTTATATATATATATATATAACCATGTCACAACTACACGTGGGTGTTAGCAAGATCATTTTTGTGTCGCTTTGCGAGTTTTCATTCATTGTCCGAGAAATAGGAAAAAAATTCAAACAGTTCGGGTGCACGGTGCGGCCAGAGGCGTAGGCTTTGTTGGTATTTTAATTACAGGAAATGCATATAGAGTCCAGAGATAACGAAAATAGGTGTGTCACCGTGGCATGCTCTCACGATCCCATGGAAATTTTTTGGTAAAGTTTGGCACAAGTTTTGATGCTCGCACCTTCCAAACCGGACTAGCTCACAAGAAGGATCATAGTTTCAAAAAGGAGATGCAGCACTTCGGACTCCAATCGTGGGTGACTTCACCGTTCCGCCTTGATTTTTTTTCACGGTAAACAATCACGGATATACCCTAGGTTTGATTTTTTGGACCGTTTCAGGTCTCGTCTGCTATATTTAAGCCATTTTTTTTGCATTTAGTGCATATAAAATCAAAACCCTACTACAACTAAATGTGGGTGTTGGGTGTTAGGTAGCAAAGAAGGTGTACACATCATTTGTGTGTCGCTTTGCGAGTTTTCATCCATTATCCGAGAAGCGGGGAGAAGTTTCAAACATTTCAGCTGCGAGGTGCGGCCACCGGCGTAGGCCTAGTTGGTATTTTAATTACAAGAAATTCAGATGGAGTTCGGACATCATGAAAATTGGTGTGTGCCCGTGGCGTGCTCTCACGACCCCGTGGAAATTTTTTGGTAAAGTTTGGCACAAGTTTTGATGATCGCTCCTTGGAAACCGGAGCATCTCACAAGAAGGATCATGGTTTCCAAAAGGAGACGTGTCAATTCAAACTCCAGTGGCCGGTGACTTCATCGTTTGGCCTCATAAAAATTTCCACGGTACGCAATCACCATTATACCACAGGTTTGATTTTCTGGTGCGTTTCATGTATCGTTCGCTATATTTAAGACATTTTTTGAATTTAACGTGCATTTTGTGCATATAAATCAAATCACAACCGCAGCTGCATGTGCTGTTGAGAGGGATGAGGATTGTCGTTCGATCTGGGAGCATCCAACGGTGCAGACGTACGATCCATGGGGTTTGGGTTCGGGCCAATCAGAACGCATGATTCAGATCCGCGCGCGGTTTGGTCGGCCCACAGATTTCATGAATGAACCATGTGCTATTCGCAAACCAGATCACATATCTTCTATTCATACATACTGGAGTGAGATCAATTGAGTGTGCTACCTCTATGGTATAATAATAATAAATAGTTCAAATTCATTGGCTGAGCTGACAGCATGTCAAGGTCAACATATTAACGATTCTTACATCAGCAGAAGACTGGGCATAACTCACAAATTCAGTACACATGATAGATCTAAATTGAACGAATTAAGTTGCAGGGTAGGCATAAAAACTAGTCTTACGGCTTAATTCCCATGTACACGGGGGAACTGGGATCATTACGTTGACCCCTAATGAACTTAGGTTTTCTGATGATTTTATGGTTCTCTGTTTGGAAGGTGCGTGATCCCTTGGCTGGCAACTCAGCAAATTCATCGTACTCGTCCTCATCCGCAACATCCTTGATGCCCAGTACCCTCCTCTTCCCATGCATCATTACATGTCAGTTCTTATGCAAGGGGTCTTCCACATAGAAAATCTGGGTAGCATCACTAGTAAGAATGAACGGGTCCGTGTGATCGTTGTCTTGTTAACACAAGTCTTCCTATAATCATCAACCTTTACCTGACTAAGAGGGATCCATGTGCACCTGAATAATGCCACCTTAACTTTCACATAGTTAAGCTCCCAAATCTCTTTGATGGTTCCATAGTATACCCTTTTATCAGCTTCATCTACAGTCATGCATTCTATTCGAACATACCTGTTCTGATAGGAGGTCTTCTCATCACGATCCTCAGTGTAGAATGTGTAGCAATTTATGTCATACGCTTGGTACGTCAACACCGTAGGTGATGGCTTTTGTGCCAACCACGTAGCAATGTCATCCATGGATCCTTTTGCCAAACGATTCTTCAGCCATCTGGCGTAGTCTTTATTGTGCTCCTTCATCTCCACATCTAATGGATACACCATTGGTAAGAAGCTTTGGCGTATCTCCGCCAAGTGTTCGTCGGCATAAGCACTGAGAACTGGGCTGTTAAGAAGTACTGTCAAATGGGATTTGTCGGCCAAATCTCTGGGTGCAGCCTTTTGCGTTCCAGCAAGGACCGGCTTACCTTTCAGCCTTCCCTCGTGGCGAGAGAGGGGAAAACCTATAGGTCTTTGTTTCATGTATTCGGTGCAAAACTCAACCACCTCCTCCGCGGTATAACCTTGTAGGATGCTTGCCTCTGGATGGCTTCGGTTCCGACAATAGTGCTTCAGTATTCCCATGAACCGCTCGAAGGGATACATGTTGCGAAGAAACACATGACCACAATACTTTATCTCGTCGACAAGGTGCACAGTGAGATGGACCATGACATCAAAGAATGACAGTGGGAAAAACATCTCTAGGCTGGACAATATTCTTGCAATATCCTCTTGCATATAATCCAACTCTTCAGGATCTACAACTTTCTGCCATAGTTTGTTGAAGAAATCAGAGAGCTCAATGAGTGTGTTTCTTATATCTTTGTCCATCAGATTCCTGATGGCCACCGAGAGGATTTGTGTCAAAATTACGTGGCAATCATGTGACTTTATGTGTCCCAGCTTCATTTTACCTGAGCTCACATCCATGAGACTTCTAGTGTTTGCAGAGTAGGAAGAGGTGTCTTAATTGACAACAAATAGTTGAAGAACTCTATTGCTGCTTTTGTACTGAAATTGTAACTTTGGCGAGCATGGAGGAATTTGTTATCATCTCCTGCTTCACTCTTGCATTTTGTTTGATCACCAAGCATATCGAGTCATGCACCGTCACCATCCTTTGTTTTACCTTTAATCTTGAGCAGAGTACCAAGGATGCTTTCACATACGTTCTTCTCTACGTGCATGACATCGATGCAGCGACGTACACGTAGAATCTCCCAATAAGGTAAATCCCAGAACACTGATTTCTTCTTAAACACTTGATCCCTGGGTGTTTGTTTCACCGTCAAAGCGTGGTTCTTGCCAAGCACAACATTAAATTTTTTTAGTCATGTCGTGGAACACCTCCCCAACATAAGGTATTGGGCCCAAACCTACCTCTACCGTACCATCAAATTCAACTTTCATCTTTCAGTATGGGTGATCTCTCCATAAGAACCTACGATGAAGCAAATACACAGTTTTGCATGAGTTGGGAAGAAATCTGCTAGCTGTCCTATCCATGCATGTGACACACTCTACATCTCCCTTTGTTTTCTGCCCCGATGTGTTGCCTAATGCCGGCATATCTTGAATGGTGTGCAACAATATCGCATGTAGATCGAAAATCTCCTTTTTTTAAGCATCATAACACTTTACAACAGACTCTTTTACCCACTATGTCAGCAGTTCTTCTACCAGTAGCTAAAAGTAATTGTCGATGTCATTTCCAGGTTGCTTCGGGCCTTGGATAATCATTGACATCAAAATGTATTTTTTTCTTCATACACAACCAAGGAGCAAGGTTATATATGCACAGAAGCACCGGCCATGTGTTGTGTTTGATGCTCATATCGCCAAAAGGATTCATCCCGTCAGTACACTCCCCGAGCCTTATACTTCTAGGATTCTTGGCAAAGTCTTCAAACTTGTTGTCGATTAATTCCCACTGAGCCCCATCTTTCGGGTGACTCATATATTTATCCGCAGTTCGCTCATCATGATGCCACTGCAACCTCTTTGCCTCTCTAGGGTTTGCAAACAAATGCTTCAACCTTGGAATTAAAGGCAAGTAACAAACAACCTTGAACGGGATTCCTGTCTTGATCTCATCGTCCAATTTGTACTTGTCCTTTGCTCTCCTACACTTGTATCGTGCAAACTTGCATATGGGACATGCACGCAAATCTTTGTACTCACCACGGTACAATATACAATCATTCACACAAGCGTGTATCTTCCGCACTTCAAGTTCCAATGGGCAAACAATTTTCTTCACTTCATTCGTGCTTTTGGGGAGCACATTATCTTCCGAAAGAATTTCTTTGAAAAGACCTAACAACTCTGTGAAGCCCTTGTTTGATAGACCATTTGCTGCTTTAAATCTAAGAAGCGCCAGTGTAGCACTTGATACGTCTCCATCGTATCTACTTTTCCTAACGCTTTCGCTCTTGTTTTGGACTCTAATTTGCATGATTTGAATGAAACTAACCCGGACTGGCGCTGTTTTCAGCAGAACTACCATGGTGTTGTTTTTGTGCAGAAATAAAAGTTCTCGGATTTGGACGAAACTTTTTGGAGAATTATTTTGGAATAAATGAAGAATAATGGAAGCAAGACCCACTAGAGGACCCTTTCCCTCTTCCGCTGCGGGCACCATAGGTGCCTCGTAGTCGAGGTGAACATCTCCTCCCATTGAATGCACATCGCCGGAAAATACTGAAATTAATCCAGGATAAATGCGAGCACCAGGACTTTAACCCTGGTGGGCTGGGGAAACCACTGTCCTCCTAACCATCCAACCAAAGGTTGCTTAGCACCACAAAATGTATATGGTGACCGTGATGAGCTTATTCTGAAGTCCAGTGACCATATCGTGCTTTCGCTTCAAATACAATGACCGTAAGTGTCATCAACAAAATACGGAGCACGCATCAAATACAATGTCCGTCAGTGTCATCACCAAAATACGGAGACATATCATGAGATAGATACCGTATGATCACCACAAGAATGTATACAGTGACCGTAATGAGCATATTCTGAAGTCCAGTGACCGTACAGTGCTTTCTCTTGAAATACAGTGACCATCACGCGTGAATGTGTCAGGGGCATACTTTTAGAGGGCCGAGAGATAGTTTGTGTGCGTACGTGAAAGTGGTGTAGAGAGGGGGTGTCCGGTGGAGACAAAGAGAGATATGCCCTTCGTTTCTCTTTCCCGCGACTAATATTTTAGGAGAAAATATAAACATTCACAATGCAGAACAAATATTATTGGATGCACCCTGCAATTAACTTTCATGTATAACTTTATACTATTGTATATGCTTATTTTCTTAGTGGCCGGTTGTGTGTGGGGTGTGGTGGGCACATCATTTCTAGTTGTGGTGGGTCAACGTGAGGACTCATGGGTCGGTTCCATCCTGCGCCACATAGGTTGGACCGAGACGCGTTATACGAAGACCCATGTGGAGGACTCGGCGTACAAGACGAAGCTACCAAAGTCGTGGAGGACTCTATCCCCACTGATGATAAGCCGACTATATATGATTTGTAACCCTAGGCCCCGAGTATGTTATATAAGCCCGGGGGCTACTTCGTCGATAGTATACACACACACAATGCTTGGTATTCACGTGTACTTTGTACACACCCCTATCACAAATATATAGTACCAGGAGTAGGCTTTTTCCTCAACTGCAAGGGCCCGGACTTGGGTAAAACTTTGCCTCATATTACCATCCAGCCTAACAGTCAGGGATATCCTACTGAATGATCTGATGGAATCATATCTGCCAACTACTAAGAGAGAGGTGTGGGGGGGGGGCAATGTGTGCGAGAGAGGCCTAAAGATAATGTGCGTGCGGGAGACACGTAGGCACATATATGTGCCTATAGAGGGCCAGTAGAGATCGTGCGTGTGTATATATGCATGTGAGAGAAATAGTGTTTTCCAACTGAGATTAGTGAAAGGAGTGGTACATAGTAGTAAGAAAGAGAGAGAGAGAGAGAGAGAGAGAGAGAGATAGAGAGTGTGTGCGTGAGACACCCCGGGAGAGAGTGTGAGCATGTGTGAGAGAGAAATGTCGATGTATATAAAGTGTGTGCACTTATGCGTCAGATAGAGAGATATATAGCGCGTGTGTGAGAACGGGCCGAGGCATAGTGCATCTACGTGTAAAAGGCGGTTCTACGCATCAAATTAAAATATAAATGGCATTATTATTTTTGGATGAGATCATGAATTTTGCAATTTGCGTATGAACGAACATCGGCCTATCAGACACCCATACTCTACTGAATTCGAGCATGTGCATGGGTTTATTTCATATTATCGATCCATAGGGTGAGAGTGGTTTGAAATCCAGACAATGCATTGCTTTTGCAAATTCATATATAAACATTAATTAGTGCACTCCATGTTGTTAGTGTCAAGCACTTTATACATTTGTCACTTACATGGATACATTCCAAATTGCTAGCTACGAAATAGAATACATGTTGAATTTAACATAAAGGGGGTTTCGAAGATTCGAATTCATAGGAAGTGCATTCATCTATTTGAATCTGAGATAATGGCATTTGTAAATCAGATCTAAAAGGGGGCATCAATCTTTGTTGTGTGTTTGAACATGCTATATATTCATACACATGTCTAACTATTTTTTTGCAACCAAGGAGATTATATCTGGAACCATGCATGAATTGAGGTAAGTTGCATATTTTTTAATATATACTCGTGTTCAATGTATATTCAAATGTACCCCCTCCATTCGAAAATAATCGTAGTTTTAGGATTTTCTAGAGTCAAGATTTGTGAAGTTTGACAAATCCTGAAAGTTCAATTCAAGAGAACTGTAAACGTTAATGCTTCTGCTCCCAAATATTGAACGAAGCGCCAAATAAGCCTCTGGTCACTCGAAACCGCGCGAGACTAATGTTTGGTGGTAGGAAATTATTGTCCTGGCTCTGACCTGTGTAGCCTATCGGCCCGATGTCCAAAGATCTAAACCGGGGTAGGTTTGTAACTTCACCAAGACGCCAGCCTCAACCGCCTCCGAGAAGCATTCATACGCCGTGGGTGCCTAAACACCCATGCGCTCGGCCGAAATCTATCCCGCCCACCATTTGGGACACCTGAGATTACTGTCCTACCCCCGACCCACAATATGTCCAAAATTTTAGATGGGGCAAAGTTTGTAACTTTCCCCAAATTTCAAACAAGCGCGTCCCAAACCGAAACATTGTTCCCCCTTAGTTCCCCCTCCCTCCGTTTCCCCATTCATACTCCGTGGGCGACAAAACACCCTCTCCACCAGCCGCGAAACCCGGCCCAGCGTCCTCCGTCCTCCACCGCATCGCGCCCAATCCACCGCCGCCCTCCTCCATCACGCCGGAGCCGGTACCCCGACGTCGTCGTCCAACGCAAGCGCAACCGCAACACCCTCAAGGACTTAGCAGCTGAAGCGGAGGCAGAGCTGCCTCCACGACACCGACGCCAATGTGCGCTGTACCAGAACCACTTCGACCACGCCGTCCTACGCCTCACCGTTGCTGCTCCACTGTCACAACCGTCCACCGCACCAGAGCTGTTCCCTCTACGCCGTCGTTCGCCACCTCGGATCTGGTTCCACGCCGCCAACAGACAGCCACCGCACAACACTTAACAACTTGGCCATGGGTTCGTCCAAGGCTCCACCATCCTCCACAACTTCTCATTTCCAGTGAACCACAAGAAGATCGTTGGAAAAACAGAAGGAGGACACAACACTGCCAGCAGAAAGAGGTACTCCTCTTCCCTTATTCATGCAAATCTTACGTCTCTGCTCACACCGTATTCATCCCACGAAAGAAACTAGTTGAGCGCTTCTTACTGCACCTTCTTCGTGTTACTAAATGCACAAGGTTTCCTCCCATTTACTATTTCACCTTAGCTAGAGGTCAGTCGCCCGCCTGGATTTCAATTCAGGGTCAGTTGGTTCGCAATTAAAAGAAGCAGCACCCGCTTAGGCGCGCGGAGCACCTAGTACGCCTGTTCGCCGGGGAAGCGGCGCATCGGTGCCTATCACAGGGGTGTGGGGCGCAGGAGCTGCTTGCGCCTGATCTGGAGGTCGGCGGGGCTTGAAGGGATGGCCGGGGGGCGGTGCCAAGCACGGCGGTGCGGTGAGGTCGAGGGGAGGGCGGAGGCAGGGGACTGGGCAGGTGGTCGCTGGCGTTTCGAGGAAGATCGTCAACACTGACTGGCTGGAGGTAGATGAAGGCGATCTGCCCGTTCTTTGTACATCGGATGGTGCAGAAAAATTGGACTGACCTATTTGTTTCCAGTCGACTGTTATTTTCATAGGACCAGACCTTGTGGTGTGCTGGAGGAGCATCTGCATTTCCCAGCCATCCCTATGCTCATATTTCAAAATCCTACTCCCTCCGTTCCTAAATATTTGTCTTTCTCCAGATTTCAACAAGTGACTACATACGGAGCAAAATGACTGAATCTACACTCTAAAAAATGTCTATATACATCCGTATGTGATAGTCCATTTGAAATCTCTAAAAAGACAAATATTTAGGAATGGAGGGAGTAGAATCTAGTAATTTCGTGTGCCATGCATGTTGTAGAGCTATCACATGTCTCCCGTCATTTATTTCTCACCCACCTGCTATCTGCTACTTTTACATTGTACTACTTGTGCACACACTTCACCCATACTCACACTATTGTTTTTTTATGCATGGGTATTTCAGACTCTGACGCAGTGTTGATGAATACACAAAAGAAAAGACAGAAGTTGCTCCAGTGTAATTTGAAGATAAGCACTAAGCGTTTCAGCGCTCTAAAGGGTGTAGTGTCAGCAGATGGAGACAGTAAACATAGCTCTGCAGTTGATGATCTCAATTGCCACACACAACCATCCCAGGTGCTTGCTTTAACTTCACGCTGTCAAATGTGGTTGCATGTTGCATATGGTGTCTAGCTTGAATTGCTTCCAATTTGGTTAAATTGCATCTGCTTACTTTACACATTATACCTGTGATAATGACATGCCTTCCTGTTTTTGATACATACTACATATGTCTATTAACCATGTTCTTACATCAAACTAATGCTCTTTTCTATCCCTCATCAATCACTTATGATAAGACAGTCACCCCAGTGGGTTACTGTGAGACGCGCTACTTGTTTAAAGAGTGCAGTGTCATCCTCCCCACATGATTCTCAAGAAACATCAAGGCTAAATGAAGATAGTCAACGTAGCTCTCTAGTTGATGACCGCAATTCCCCTAAACCACCATCGCAGGTGCTTGCTCTTACTTGGCAATGTGATATGTGGTTGCATGTTGCATATGGTGTCTACCTTGTAATGCTTCTAATTAGGGTAAATTGCATATGCTTAGTTAACACATTATACCTGTGAATATGACATGTCTTCCTGTTTTTGGTACATACTACGTCTTTCTATTAACCATGTTCTTACATCAAACTACTTTTCTTGTGTATCCCTCATCAATCACTTCTGACGAGACACCTTCAAATTGATAGTGCAATATTGGTTGCATCTTGCATATAATTTCAAACATGTATTGCCTCTAATTTGTTGAAATGCCACTTATAATGAGACACTTCTAACTTGGTAGAGTGATTTTGGTTGGATCTTTCATAGGATGTCTAGCTTGCATTGCTTCCAATTTGTTGAAATGCCTTCTGCTTAGCTTTTTTCATACATATTCCATCCTCCTGCAATGTGGTTGCCTTACATAAAAGTTGTGTTCGTCAGTATCATGCATCAACGAATTTGGAAGAGCGAATCTCATTCCTTTTCTTGTGTGTTTACTTGACAAGGCAAAATCTAAAAGGACGAACGCACGGAATGATGGTGGTCCTGTGGAGCAACCGAAACAGATGATCTCTGCAGATTCTCCTGCTACTCCTACTGCAGTGCAAGTTCCAAATCTCATCTCCCCTACTCCACAACCCCAGGTGCTTGCTCTAACATGGCAGTGTGATACCTGGTTGCATGTTGCATATGGTGCCTAGCTTGTATTGCTCCTAATTTGTTAAATTGCATCTCCTTAGCTTACACATTATACATGTGAATATGACACGTCTTCCTGTTTTTGGTACATACTACATCTGCCTATCACACCATGTTCTTACATCAAACTACTGTTCTTGTGTATCCTGCATCTATCACTTATGATGAGACAGTCATGTCCGTGGGTTAGTATGAGATGTGCTACTCTTATAAAGAGTGCAGTTTCATCCTCCCCACATGATTCTCAAGAAACAACAATTCTAAATGAAGATATTGAATGTAGCTCTGTACTTGAACACCGCATTTCCCCTACACCACCATCGCAGGTGCTTGCTCTAACTTCACAGTGTGATATGTGGTTGCATGTTGCATACGGTGTCTAGCTTGTAATGCTTCTAATTAGGGTAAATTGCATCTGCTTAGTTTACACATTATACCTATGAATATGACATGCCTTCCTATTTTTGGTACATACTACATCTATCTGTTAACCATGTTCTTACATGAAACTACCTCTCTTCTGTATCCTGCATCAATCACTTACGATGAGACACCTTTATTCGTTGCATATTGCATATTATTTCTATCCTGTTGCCATGTATTGCTTCTAATTTGGTAAAATACATTTATGAGACCACCCTTTTAATTTGGCAGAGTGATATTGGTTTCATCTTTCATATGGTTTCTAACTTGCATTGCTTCTAACTAGTTCAAACACCTTGTGCTTAGTTTACACTTTACACATCATACATGTCAATATGTCATCCCGTCCTTTTCATACATATTTCCATCCTCCTATCATGCGGCTGCCTTACATGAAAGTAGTGTTTGTCAGTATCATGCATCAATGAGTTCTAAAGAGAATTTTATTCCTTTTTCTTATGGGTTTGACTTGACAAGGCAAAATCAAAAAAGAGGAAGGAAAAGAGTAAGGAAGGCGATGATGGTGGTCCTCTGCAGCAACGTAAATGGAGCATCTGTACGGATTCTCCTCGTACTGCTAGTGCATTACAAGTTCCAAGTCTCCGCTTCCCTACTCCACCATCCCAGGTGCTTGCTCTAACTTGGCAGTGTGATATCTGGTTGTATGTTGCATATGGTTTCTAGCTTGTATTGCTTCTAATTAGTGTAAACTGCATCTGCTTAGCTTACACATGATATGTGTGAATATGACACGCCTTCCTATTTTTGGTACATACTATATCTGTCTATCACACCATGTTCTTACATGAAACGACTCTTCTTGTGTATCCTGCATCAGTCACTTATGATGGTACACCTTTAAGTTGGCAGTGTGATATTGGTTTGCGTCCTGAATATGATTTCTAGCATGTAGTGCTTCTAATTTGATGAACGCCACCTATGACGAGACAGTTTTAACTTGGCAGAGTGATATTGATTGCACCTTCCATATTGTGTCTAGCTTGCAGTGCTTCTAATTTGTTGAAGTGCCTTCTGCTTAGTTACCACATCATAGGTGTGAATATGTCAACCGTCCAGTTTTTCGTACATATTCCATCCTCGTATCATGACTTTGCCTTTCATCAGAGTAGTGTTCGTCAGTATCATGCATGAATGAGTTCTGAAGAGCTAATTTTATTCCTTTTTCTTGTCGGTTTGACCTCACAATGCAAAATCAATAAAGCGGAAGGAAATTGGTAAGGCATTGGATGATGGTGGTCCTTCCGAGCAACTGAAACGGAGGATCTCTATAGATTCTACTCCGCCATCATCCCAACAAGATTCGCAAGACAACGCAAGGCTAGACAGTCAACGTAGCTGTGTAGATGATGAGCACATCTCCCCTACTCCACCATCACAGGTGTTTGCTCTAGCTTGGCACTATTATATGTGGTTGCATGTTGCGTATGATGTCTAGCTTGTATTGCTTCCAACTTTGTTGAATTGCATCTGCTTACTTTACACATCATGCCTGTGAATATGACACGTGTTCCTGTTTCTAGAACATACTATATCTGATCACACAATGTTCTTACATCAGACTACTGTTCTTGCATATCCCGCATTAGTCACTTATGATGAGGCACCTTTAAGTCGCCACTGTGATATTGGTTACATCTTGCATATGATTTCTAGCATGTACTGCTTCTAATTTGTTGAAACACCAGACAATTTGAACTTGGTAGAGTGATATTGGTTGCATCTTTCATATGGTGTCTAGCTTGCAGTGCTTCTAATTTGTTGTAATGCCTTCTGCTTAGTTACCACATCATAGGTGTGAATATGTCACGCCGTCCTGTTTTTCGTACATATTCCATCCTCGTATCATGTGTTTGCCTTTCATCCGAGTAGTGTTCGTCAGTATCATGCATGAATGAGTTCTGAAGAGCGAATTTTATTCCTTTTTCTTATCGGTTTGACTTCACAATGCAAAATCAATACAGCTGAAGGAAATTAGTAAGGCAGTGGATGATGGTGGTCCTTCGAAGCAACTCAAACAGAGGGTCTCTATAGATTCTACTCCGCCATCCTCCCAACAAGATTTTCAAGACAACACAAGGCTGGACAGTCAACGTAGCTGTGTAGATGATGAGCACATCTCCCCTACTCCACCATCACAGGTGCTTGCTCTAACCTGGAACTGTTATATGTGGTTGCGTGTTCCGTATGATGTCTAGTTTGTATTGCTTCTAATTTTGTTGAATTGCATCTGCGTAGCTTACAACTTATACCTGCAACAATCACTTACCCATAAGACACATTTAACTTGGGAGTGTGATGTAGGTTGCATCTTGCATTGTCTTCTAGCTTGTACTGCTTCTAATTTCTTGAAATGGCACTTACGACGAGACACTTTTTACCTGATAGAGTGATATTGGTTGCATGTTCATATGGTGCCTAGCTTTCATTTCTTCTAATTTTGTTGAAATGCCTTCTGCTTACTGTTTTTCATACATATTCCATCCTCCTATCGTACGTGTGAATATGCAATGCTGTCTTTTTTTTGTATATATTCCATCCTCCTATCATGCGCTTGCCTTACATCAAAGTAGTGTTCGTGTGTATCATGCATCAACCAGTTATGCAGAGCTAATTTTATTCATCTTCTTGTGGTTTTGACTTTAGAAGGCAATATCAAAAAAGAGGAAGGAAAAGAGTAAGTTAGGGGATGTTGGTGGTCCTCCGGACCGACGCAAACGGAGACTCTCTAGATTTGCCACTGCTACTGCTAATGCAGTTGAAGTCCCAAGTCTACATGATGCGTTCATCTCCCCTACTCCACCATCGCAGGTGCTTGCTCTAAGTTGACAGTGTGATAATTGGTTTCATGTTGCATATGTTGTCTAGCCTGTATTTCTTCTATTTTGATTAAATTGCACCTGCTGAGTTTATACGTTATACATGTGCATATGACATGCCTTTTTGTGTCTAGAATACACTACATCTATCTATCATACCATGTTCTTACATCAAAGTACTGCTATTGTATATCCTGCATCAGTCACTCATGATTGGACGCGTTTAACATGGCAGTTTGATAGTGGTTGCATCTTGCATTGATTTCTAGGTTGTACTGCTTCTAATTTTTCGAAATGCCACTTATGACAAGACACTTTTAACTTGGCAGAGTGATATTGGTTGCATCTTTCATATGATGTCTAGCTTACATTACTTCTATTTTCTTGAAAATCCTTCTGCTTAGTTTACATATCGTAGCTATGAATATGTCACGCCATCCTGTTTTTCTTACATATTCCATCCTCATACGGTTGTCTTACATCAAAGTATTGCTTGTCTGTATCATGCATCAATGAGTTCTGAAGAGCGATTTTATTCTTTTGTGTTGTGGGTATGGCTTGACATGGAAAAGTCAAAAAAGAGCAAGGAAAAGAATATAGTAGGGAATGGTGTTACTCGTCGGGTGCAACGGAAAAGGATCTGCCCTCGAGATTCTTCTGGTACTTATAGTGCAGTAGAAGGTCCAAGTCCACCGACAAAATCTACAAACACAGTATCACCTGCTCGACCAGCTGCAGCATCCGCTTCAACTGTACCGGCATCTCAATGAGTTACTCGTTCGTTTGCTCAACAACTGGCCAGTTCCCAAGTTGCCATCACACCTAACACTACTTCCGGAGCACTGCTGACACAACAGGACTTGGCAAGATCAGATGAACCTCATGAGCATCAACACCAAGACGGTACCTGACCGAGTCAAGTTGCAGTTGCATGCTCCTTTATATGTACTCCCACAGTTCGATGTGCACTAACACTTTTCATATTCGTTGTTGAACTAGCACCACGGTGCAAGCGGAAATAGACATCAGGGATAATGCTTGGCAGATTAACAAAATCTAAAGGAGGAAGAATGGAGATCCATTTTGAGGCAGGTTTAAAAAGGCCACGTGATGCTACAGAGTCAGCCAAGTTAGTATCCGAGGCAGCCATTGCCGTTAGGTGTCATGCATGTATCCTCCCAACATGGATCCAGTACAGGAATGAGAAAGACGATACCCAGTTTAACACCTTCCTTGACCATTTATCCGTAAGTAATGTTATTCATCGCAATTTGTAATATTGTCTTGCTCTGTCCCATACTTTCTAGCTTCCTCCTAATAAGACTCACATTCTTTTTTCAACAGATGAGGTTCAAGTTGGATCCGAAAGATGATGCAACTAAACAAGCATGCACTCATGTTTTTCAGTCTGCTCTGTGACAGTATCGGTATCACCTTAGAAAAACTCACTTTGAAGGCAAGGCTAACAATGAAATCGCCCAAACATCTACTGTGGAATATATTACAGATGAAGACTGGACAGCCCTTGCTAAACACTGGTCTGATCCAAAGTATCAAGTAGGGTATATGTATTTGATCAGATCACATATTGAACTTGTATTTACGTATGTGCCTTACAAGTGTATCTTCTTGTAGGCTAACTGTTAGAAGAACAAGACCAACCGTTCTAAAGTGAAATTCCAACAGACAACAGGATCTCATAGCTATATTGCACACTGCGAGGCTCTTGTAAATAGCTGCTAGTTCCTTCTTTTTTCTGTGCCATATTATCATATCTATATTGACTTGTTCCAAATACAGAGGAAATCCCGTGTGGACCAAAAAGAACCTGAACCGAATGCAGTGCAAATCTTCAAGGATTGCCACACCAGCAAGATGAAGGGCATGAGCACACCAGTTCAAGCCGCTGTTGTAAGTCCTTACTCCTCCTGCCTTTGAACTGCTTGTTACTGTGACGTGTTCATTTAACTGCTTGGTTTGCAGCCAATG
Source organism: Thinopyrum elongatum (assembly GCA_011799875.1). Classification (NCBI taxonomy): domain Eukaryota; kingdom Viridiplantae; phylum Streptophyta; class Magnoliopsida; order Poales; family Poaceae; genus Thinopyrum; species Thinopyrum elongatum. The sequence continues at coordinate 214,295,719 of CM022299.1, forward strand.
TCAGTTACTCTGTTCACTTTTATACACAGTTGTCTTAACGTATCATTTCACCTTACACGGTTTAAAAGAGATGAAGGATATTCTTTTGGTCTTGATCTGTAATCAAGTTGTGATGTTCATGTGCCCACACAATGATACAATAGCCTGTTTGTTTTATATCTGTTTGCCCAAGATATGAATGATGTCATACTATGTTTATCCTACTTTAAACCATGTCTCTTTAATTCGATGTCAACGAATGTGAGGAATAGACAATACAGTAGGCATGCTACATGGACATATGTTCCGAAAGTGATTTTATTATGTAGTTGGCACTACAATACATGCTAATGTATTACAGTAGTTCACCAAAATAAGTTATGTATAAATGTGAAACCTACTTTGTTTGTTTTTGTCTCATTAGTAACTTATCTGGTACACTAATCTACAAGTTCAAACTTTCAGCAAGCTATGGAACAAATGATTGAACAACCACAACCACCTGAAAGTGACGAGGCTACCACAGGCACAATGTCACCTCTTGCTGCAGTGCGTCAGTATCTCTCCACTAACAGTGCAAAAAGCATGTTCCTGCATAATTTTGGGTTGGTTGTCAAGGTAACCTCGTCCAAATCGCCTACTGAACAAAATCTTCCGGCTAGACAGAGTGATATATCTGTGCTCCAGACACAAGTCCAATCCCTAATGGAGGTCGTTTCGGAAACAAGAATAGTGGTTGACAAATGTCGTCAAGATATGAATGGTTTTGAAACCAGACTATCAGACATTTGCTTCGTTGTTCAAGAGCAATGTCGGAAAAAAGGGGAAGATCATGCTGCTCCATCAGATTCTACAGCCTGAAACATTAGCACTCAAGTCAAATGATCTGTGTGTCTATACATCCGATGGTGCTTTTATCTGCAAGGACTGTAAACTTTATGCCAACAGGCCATTTGTTGTATGGCTGGAATTTATTTTGTTGTGATACAACATTTATCGTGCTACCAAAGGCTGTAGAAATTACGACACTATTTTTGTACAGTGTAGGTTTATCTTAGTAATGTATTCGGCCAAAAGCTTCGTAGGAGCCCAACGTGCCAACATTCGTCGGGCACATTCCAATTGGGCTAAAAACGATTATGGGCCGTAATTTGCATGTAGCCCACTAAAAATATCTGGGCCTAAATCGGCATAAGCTTTCATATTTTTGGTAGGCCTATGCCCACAGTGGGCCTTTAACAGGCCTAAACATAATTTGGGCCCTCAGTAACAATAGGCCGTTAACATGTGTAAATATCTCGAGCCCATAAATAACATGGGCCTTTAATAGGCCGAAAGTGAGACTGGGCCCTTATTGTGCCAAATAACCCACTGGTCATTAGCAGGCCGAAATGTATCTCAGCTCGTGGTGGCCCATTTACAATGTGGATCGTTCACAGGCCGAAATTCAGATGGGCCGTAAATGCGCCGACCTACTACATGGGCCTTTAACAGGCCGGAAGTTCGGTCGGGCTTGATTAGTATCAGTTTTATATGGGCCGTTAATAGGCCCGAAGTGACTTTGGGCCACATATGGCCCATGGATTTCGTCCGACGTTAACAGGCCAAAAATCACAACAGGCTCGAAGTGGCCCAAATCTACAGTGGGCCTCCAACAGGCCGAATGTCAGACATGGCCGAATATGACCCAAATCCTTCACGGTCGTTTATGGGCCGAAAGTTTCAATGTCCAATAAATGGGCCCAAATGAAGCAGGACCTTTAACAGGCCGGAAACACACAGGGCCATAATTCGGGCCAAATACTTAGCGGACTGTTAATGGGCCAGAAGTGATCATGGGCCGCGATGATGACAAGTTAAGAACGGTCCGTTGACGGGCCGATTTGACACTAGACGTACGGGCCTTAAGTCCGAATGGGCTGTCTGCAAGCAGGCCGTTAATGGGCCAGCCCGCTAATTTTGACTGAGCCAGCCTTTTTAACCTAAATGGGCCGCTGTTGGGCCTTTCCACGTGTTGACGTACCATTGGCGCCTTCTGTCCATTGGCTGGATGACATCTGTCCAAACGCGGAGTTGACACGTGGTTCCTTCGGACAATGAGAATTTTACACGTGGAAAATCGCCATTGGTCGTTGTTGTTAACAGGTTACCGGATCCAAAACCGGACCCGATGGCTTAACGGCGACCCGTTACGTCGGATGCCACGTGTCGGTCAACCTTGACGAAAACACTTCCATGACGCGCCATTTATCGTCATGGAAGTGGACACTTCCATGATGATAATTTTGGTATTGTCATGGAACACTTCTACGACAGCACAGGTATGACTATCTTGATTCTGTCATAAAATCATCATGGATGTACATGCATGACAGAAAACGTGACCTACTGTGACAAACACGTATCATCACGGAAGTGTATTTTTTTGTAGTGCACCACAAAGCAGGAGTAGGGTTTTACACCGCAAGGTGGCCTGAACCTGGGTAAACTGTTGTGTTCATCTTCTTCCTTGCTCGCACGAACTCGGCGAGGCTAGGCTGTGGGGTGGTGAGCTTGAGACCTGAGCTGGTTGAGATCTTCGCACACGCCCTAGAGTTCGAACCTTCTTGGGTCCGCGGAGCCTTGAATCCAACATTTGGCGCGCCAGGTAGGGGCGTGTCGAAGCTCCGCCTCTCCACCGACCACACTCCAGCCTCGCCCCATCGCGTTCATGGCGAAAGCTCGCCGGGCTCGCGCCGAGCGTTGCGCCGCTCGCGTCGCCCTTTAGCCGCGGTACCCCTAGCCAGACCGTTTCCCCCTCGGCTAACATGGTCACTGGCGCTGCCCCTCATCGGCGGCGGAATCCATCAACCACACTCTTCGCGCAGCACAACGACCACACCGCCACGCCCTCTTTCGTTCCCGACACGATGTCGCTTCCCTGCACTCGTCGTGGGCTGACAGACACGCAGGCCATGCTCCTTGTGGCACGTGAGCTGTTGTGTTACCGCCCCACCGGTGATGGCTATGACGCTTGGATCAAAAGGATCGTTGAGCTGCTAGACGCCGCTTGTGGGGGTGTGGAGCCTTTTTGCCTCTCACCTATGTCGCGGCCCCCGCCCTGTGCCTGCGCCTACCCCTGCTACATCTGCTCGACTTTCCGGGAAGGACCTGGGGATATCCGCAGCGGCGAGGTCGTCGGCGGGATGCCCCCAGAGGCCCGAGAGATGCCTCCCTAGATTTCTATCAGGGTAAGTAGCCCTCCACGAGAGGCGCCACGGCGGGCCACCTCCTGGCTAGGGTGATCCGGTGGCAGCGGTGGCGAGCGACAAGGCGAAGGGCCCGGAGGCTAATTTCAAGCACAGGCGCATGAGCAAGAAAGCAAGTGACATCACGAGCGGACATGGCGCCTCCACTGCACGTGTGTCACCAACGAACGAGTCCGCCAGAGCGGTCAGAAGTAAGGCCCGCATGCACCATCCCTGTCGGCCCCAGCCATCAAGACCGTTGAGGCCTCGCAAGACCAGGGTCCCTCGTGAATCAATGCAGCACCCCCATCCGCGTCATTAACAACGACAAACCCCGGTTACAACCCCTCTCTTCAGAGCATATTGTGTTAACCTTGGAACGCAGGTGGATCACGTTTCGATGGCGCACCCGTGGAGCAACGGCTAGACCAAGCATGCCGACGTGGAGGTCCCGAGGGACCCCAGGCCAAGGAGCCTCAAGAAGGAGCCAGAGGCCTGCGGTAGGGGTCGGTGCGGTGAGTTTTAGTCCGTGCTGTGGTTCATCCGCATCACTGTGACTAAAGCTCACCGGTGAGACCCCGTTCCTCCTCGTCGCCGAGGCTGGGGTCGCTCTCCCGCATGAAGCCAAATCCCATCCCCCGCGAGGCTTGACATTTGACGAGGCGCGTCAGGATGCCCCGCGGGGAGCAGGTCTCGTGCTCAGCGGGGAGGGCTGTCGCCAAGCCTCGCCCCGCGTCGCGGGGTGCCAGCAGTCGCTGCGGCGCCACTGCTGCTGCACCACCCGCCTCCAGACCCTCGAAGTCAGAGATCCCGTCCTGAGGCAGGCCCTCCCCGGGGAGGGCCTCCATAGGCTCCCGCCCAGGAGGGAGGGCCTGTCCAAGGCTGCTCGCGCCTCCAGGCCCGTCGCCCCACGCCGGAGGCTGGGGATGGGGTCCCCGCCCAGAAGACACGGTGCACCAGGCTCTACCTGTGACACTCTCACGTAATAATGAGTAGGGTTGTACATGCCCCGGAGTCCCCCGGCGTGCCGCTTCACGGCCCTGTGGGGGCTCCCGCCCAAGCCCAAGTGGAAGCCCCATGCTCCGCGCTGGCGGATGACATGGTCTTACAGCGACTATGCCCACGCCTAGTAGAAGCCCCATGCTCCGCACTGGCGGACGACACGGTCTTACAGCGACTATGCCCACGCCTAGTGGAAGCCCCATGCTCCGTGTTGGCGGACGACACGGTCTTACAACGACTATGCCCACACCTAGTGGAGGCCCCATGCTCTGCGCTGGTGGGAAGACTAGCAAAGGTGCCGGACGCGGCTTTCTCTTTTGCTTGCTCTTGTAACCAACTTGCCACTTTCTGGAATGAAATTTGAACTTCTCGCATATTTATTTTAAAAGGGGTGGGACTTTCTTTTTTCCTCCTTCCGGTGTTTTCTCTCCTTGAATCTCGTTTTCGGAGGAAGAGGCACTTGCCTATTGCTCCCTCCCGCACGTCCCGCGAGCGGGGGCTGGGGCACGGTGTTACACTCGGGCTAGCCCCTGCCCATAACGGCTGCGGGTCCGCCCGCACGCACACCTCACCAAGGCCTTGGCGTCCGAATCCTCGCGTGACGCTCTTGAACGAGCCAATGGGCACGTACCGCTTTCGGCCCCATGCCTCAGGAGCGCTTATCTCCTGGCCTTGTCGGGCATCACGACCTGACATACCAGCGATGATCGTCCCTCGCCCGGGGGCTCTGGACGCAAGATGGGTGGCAAGGAAGAGTGGCTGGAGAAAAAGCGGCCACGATCTGGCTCATTATTGAGGAATCCTACATCGAATGCTCAGAGGCTGCGGGCGCACAATAAGTAAAAGGGAGGTGGCGTAAGGGAGTACGACCTTACTTAATACATCACAAAGGAGTCTTTCCAAAGTGCTTTCACATCCCCGCGGGGTCATATTCAAAATCCTAACAGATAAGCAGGGAAAGACAACCTAGGGGGAAGCACTGTCGTCATCAGCACTGTCGCCATCACTGCTATTGCCGTCGCCGCGCCCCTCGACCGCAAGTTGGCCTTCGCCCCGGTAGGGGTAAACTCCGCGATCAGGTCATCCACGTGATCCTCCACCCAGTCTTCCAAGGCGCCTTGAATCACCTCGGGCACGGGGGCTGTCACGGCCTCGAAGTCGATGTCGGGATCAAAGCGAAGGAGGTGGCTGAAGACGCGTGAAGACACTCGCGCGAGGAGGTCGCGGCTCTTCTCCTCAGCAAGCTGGCGGACCTTCTCGGCACCTCCTTCAAGGTGCTCCACAATCCTAGTGAAGAAGCCAAGATAGCCAGCGTCATCAGGAACGAGCGGGCTGGAGACGCTCTCATTGCAGATGCTGCTCATGGCCTGGCGGGCCCTCCCTTCAAGGGTCTGGAACATCTGGGAGCGCGTGTTCTGTAGCCCTCGAGCTCGGTCCGCCTCGTCCGAGGCCTTCTCCACGAGGGAAGTGACGTCCTCCACCTGCATGTAGAGGAAAGACAACTCGGCCTCGGCCGCGGCCTGGGCATCCACCGCAGCTTTCTTGCGTCGCTCCGCCGCAGCTAGCTTCTTCTTGAGGCCATCAGCCTCGCCCTTCATCTCATCGTGCCGCTTGTAGAAGCGGGACTCCTGAAACTTCAGCTTCTGGTGGTAATCCTTGGCGAGGGCCCTGCGAACCTCCGCTACCCTCTCGTCGACCTCTCCTGGGATCCTCGCCTCCTGGGAGGTGAGGGCATCTTCGGCGGCAGCCACTTGGTGTTCCATCACCTCCAGCCGCTCGCGCTCCAGGCTTTGTTCCATTGCCTCCAGTGCGAGCGTGTCTTTGAGTGTGCAGAGTCTCACTTCGCCTGTGGATGGCCCGCCCGCCGAGGCGGCGAGCGCGGCCTTACGCGCCTGGACTTGCCGCTCGAGGGCGGCATTTGAAACTTGAAGATCCTTCCCGCGCCTCTCTGCTGCCTCGCGCCGGTAGTCCGCGGTGCGGGCCTCCTCAACAGTGCGATCGCGGGCCTCCCTCACTGTGACAAGGGATTCCTCGGCTTCCGTGCGAGCATGCTCGCGTTGCAGGCGATCGAAATTGACGGAGACCTCGAGCCGGCGCCATTCTCGCGCCAGGCGCAAGCACTCCGCTTCAAGGTATGTGTCGACGTCGTCGAGCTCTGCCCCGAGGCGACCTAGCGCACTCATCGCACCCTGAAGAAGGCCGTGCCGGATGGCGCTGCGGCCGCAAGCGAGATCTAGTGCTCGACCGGGGTTTCTCCCCGCCCCCCGGTCGGTAGGGGAGGCACGCGAAGGCCCACCCGTCTCCGGCAGGGTCCTGGGGGCTGGGGTTCCGTCGTCCGGCCCTCCAGCTCGGGGCTGGGCCCTATGCGAACTCGCTCCCCCACTCGAAGAAGGCACCGATGCCCGAAGCACCCAGTCAACAGGAAGAATCGACGAGGGAGGCCTCGGCACCGACTCTGCAAGCTGAGGACCACGCCTGAGGAAGGACACCAAGAACGCGGGCTTAGGGCCCCCGGAGGAGGCCTTGGCCCGTGTACGGGTGTCTCCTCACGCGCCGCCTCACGGCTCATGAGGCGTGAGGTTGCTACTGGGCCAGCGCCCTCAGGAGGCGGAGGCGCGCTCGTCCCTTCGCCAAGAGAGGACGTGAGGAGCAAGAGTTCAGAGGAGCACACCATACGGAAATCAAGGGAGGCCAGGCGCTTACTCATCTGCGGCGATCCATTTCCTCCTCTTCAGGGCCCTCGGGGCAGGGCCATGGCGGCCTCCGGGCTCCTTCCCCCTCTAGGGTGCGCGGAGACCGGGAGACAACACGCTGGAGTCCGGCGCGCGGCCTCCCGCAGGAGGGACGGTGGTCGTGTCTCCGGGCGAGGCGTCTCCACCGCTGCTTGGAGGGGCAGAGGTGGACACTTGAGGGGCACGAGGCTCTAAGCGCTCCCCCACAACTGCTCCGGAGGCACAGCCCTCAGGACCCCTGGGTCCTGGGGCCACCAGGAAGGGGTTGTCGCGAGGTCCCGCGTGGCCCTCGGGGAGCAACCCCCACTCGTCGAGGCGCGACATCTTCTTTGCGAAGCCCCCCCCCCCCCGTTCGGATAATTGTACAATGGGAGCCCTTCGGAAGGGAGCGTGGCGGGTTCCCCGCCGGTCAGGAGGCGGAGCACTTCGAGCAGCGTGCTGGAAGGAAGGGAAGGCTCCTGAAGCCTCATGGAATCCATGGGGCCGGTAAAGGCCCACATGGGGCGAGAATGGCGCTGGAGTGGAGCGATGTGCCGCCGAACGAACTCCCTCACCACCATCGCCAACGTCACGCCCGCCTTCCTCAGGACGGCCAACCTGGCCATTACTCACGCGAGTCGCGGGTCGACAAGCTCCGCGTGCTCCCAACCAGAGCTCGGCTCCGTGGGGGCCACTGGAATACGCAGCAGGGGGCTGTACACGGCGGCGTCGACATACACCCATTGCTTCCGGAATCCCTCCGTGTCCGGGTGGAGCGCGGCATCAATGCCCATGCCCGCAGTCGTGTCAACCACTCAAAGCGACACACACCCTGAGCGCTGCCCGCCGGCGACCATCCAAAGGGAGAAGAAGTGGCGGAGTAGAGCCACGGACAGGGAGACATATTCTGGCCATCCCGCATCGGCCGGAGTGGGGGCTTCCCCTACAACTACGTCCGCATGCCGTTCGGCCTGCTGAACATTGGCGCCTCATACCAGCGCCTGGTGCAACGCGCAATGGCATCTCACGAGGCCCGACGCTCGGCAGTGGCGTCTCAGGAGGCCCCGGACCCTTGTGAGCCCCTTGGGCCTCGCGAGCCTCCGGAGCCGTCCGGCTCATGAGGAGCGGGCCTCCGCCATGCGCTTCATCGACTACTTCGATGCCTCTGCAACATCATTGCCAGGTGACTTTTTGGTTTGTTCAATTGAGGGCGCCCCACGGGCTGCATTATCCTCAAGCTGTAAGGATTCGCCCCTACGGTTGCATCGTTCCGTATATGTACCTTGAACCAATTATGCTTTCATGAGTTAGTATGGCTGTTAACCCCGCACTTGATGTCACATCACCTCTGGAGTCGCCACCCCACGGGCTGCACGCGTTGCCATCTCTCCTCCTGAACGTCCCATGAGAGGGGGCTACCGGCACGGTGCCTGTGCTCGGGTCCGTCCCTGCAGCGCCGATAAATCTAAGCGACCGAGCTCTGGCTCGCGGCCCGGCCCCGTGCACGTCACCTCACAAGGTCCTTAGTGCCGTGTCTTCTCACGGAACAATCATGAGCAGTTCAGCAAGCGCGTGTCACCCCTTGTATTTTGCTATTGGTTAATACGCAGGAACTTCAGGAGATAGGCGCTCGAGCAGCCCCTCGATGACACCCTGGCACCTCAGGACACCACCTCGATCAGGCAGCGGTTTGATCCGCAAAAGGCTAAGTAAAATCGCTTCATACGCCATGTGCCACCGGCCTAAGCCCCTTTCCTTGCAACCCCCGTGAGGCGAACTACTCCTTTTTCGTGCAAGCCGCTTGCACGTTAAAAGGTGGGCTCTTGAGCATCACGCCTCAGGAGCCCCTACTGGCTCTCGGGCCCTCACCCCTGGCCTTGTTCCAGGCATCGTGACCTGACATAACAGCGGTGGCTGAGCTCCGCTTGAGCGCCGGGTCCTGAGGACGTAGAGCACCATGGTGAGCAAGGAAATGAGGGGTAAACCTCACGAGGGAGTACGGGAAGAGGGGTGCAGTCCGGCTGTGGAGGCATTGCTTGAAATCTAAAGGACACCAGTCATTTCACGCACCCCGAGTGGGACTTGTGTTGATTCGTTGCAGAACAGAAAGCGTGCAGAGAGTCAAAACTCCAGGGAGGTGCACCCTCACGATGCAGGAATCCCTCACGGGCCACGAGCATATAAAGCTAAGTTGTCTTACCCGCGCTTGGCCTGAGCTTTACTATCAAAGGCTTCATCTCCATTTTCGCAATCTCGTCTGGGCAGAAAACCCTTTTTCTCTCTCGAAAGCTGCTTGCGCGTCAAGGGGGACCTCTTGAGCAACGCATCTCAGGAGCTCTTACCGGACCTCGGGTCGCTCACCTCCTGGCCTTGCACACGGCATCGCGACCTCGCATACCAGCGATGGTAGAAGCTTACCTGGGGACTGGGTCCCAGCGATGCAGAGCACTAAGCTATCGCGAGGAGAAAGGGGTTGAGCCCGAAGGGGAAACACCAGCATGACTTAAAATGCAAATAAGGGCATTAAGATAAGGGCGCAAGTGCCGCAGTTCCTTACACGCCCCCGCGGGGCCCTTCATGGTTTCAATGCAGGAAATAAAAGAACAAAAGAAATGGCCTCCCGGAGGCCGCAGCTCCTGAGGCACCGACCCCGGCGCTGCCGGCCTTCAGTCGGAGTCGTCCTCCAGCTTGACGCAGCGGCGCGGCAGCTCGTCGTAGTCGTCGTCGCTCGAGCTCCCCCTGGAGGAAGCGCTCTCGCCGCTGGAGGCGTCACGGCCGTCACCAAGGGCAAGTTCGCCACCAAGGACGTCGGCGTTGCCGCGATGGCAGTCGTCATCGGAGGAAAGGCGGTCGCCGCTGCTACTGTCGCTCTCCTGGTAGCATCCCAGGCGTCCGACGTCTTCCCCGAAGATCTTGACGAAGCGCGTCGCCGCCTCATTGAACTTGAAGTGGAGGGTGTGCCTCCTATTCAGGCCGCGGGCGCGGGCGAATGACTGCCACCCTCGGGTCAGGTACACGTAGCCGGAGGGGGTGACCTCGACCTCCGCCCACGAGGGTCGGTTGCAGCAACCGCCAAGCTACAGCCCTAGCCTGATGGGTTTGTCTGCCTAAAGCTCCTCTGCGAAGGAGCGTGGGAGCTAGATCCAGGTGCGGGGTGGACTCTCCATCCACACCATGAACTCGCGGGCCATGTCGGTCGAATGGCCCACGGTCAAGGTGGACGGGCGGCCACCGCATGCCGTCCCCCTCGGCCACGACCACCATGACTTCCGCGGCCACTTCCGCGGGTAGGGTTCTTCCCATGGCTGCCGGAGCCGGCACGGACCCCCAATGGAGCACGCTCGCGCCCCTGAGGAGCCGCCATGGGCGTTGCGGCGGATTTGTGGGGGCGGCCGCACCCTCTCTTGGGCGGCGGCAGCTCCGGCTCTTCTCGTGGTGCCTTGCCCTTCTCCGCGGCGGTGAACCTCCTCACTGGCTCCATGGTTACTGCGGCAAAGGTTGGAGGCAAATGGACGAGAAGACAAAGGTGGGTTGGGGGCTCTGTCCCTCCGCCCTCTTATAGGTGATCACAGAAGGCCAACCGGCGTCCTTCCACCTTCGAGCAATGATGGCCCTGCAGCACGTGCCAGGCTTTGTTAGCCTGGGCAGTTGCCAAGGCGACATGGGGAAGTGGGGGCGTCCGCGTCCTATCATGTGCCACGCGTCAAGCCTGGCCCGCAGGCGGTTAGGGCCCGCGTCTCTTTGCCCTACCCTCTCTACCTTCGCCTTGAAGCCAAGCCGAGCGCGCCTTGGGCCCGGGGGCTACTGTCAGTGTTCTGGGACCGGGGGTACCCAGACCCGTCTTCCTGCGGCCTAGCACGTGGCTCCGCCAAGGGCCCAGTACGGCCCAACTCCAAGACTTCACGGACAAGACCCTCACGAGGGCCCCCGCCTCGCGAGGCGAACAACATCAAGTCCTCCGAGGAGCGCCCCCCCGGGGCTGCCTCCCGAGAAGCGGATATCTCTAGGCAAGCGCCCCACCTCGCGAGGCATGCGGTGATGTGAGCCATGACGACCAAGACCATCAGGGCACCAGCGGGCGCAGTCCAGGACAGTTTCCTCTTTGGTGCTAAGGAGGCAAGGACATACGTGGGTTCCCAAGGAATCCCCCAAAGGTTTCCATTCCGGTGCAACAAGACCAAGACCATGGGCTCGGCAGGACAGAGGTCATCACCGAGCCCACCACTGCGGCATGACCAGAGGCTTTGCAGACGAAGACCACCTTTAGTCAGGATAGGGTGTACTCCTGTCCCCCTTCAAATTGTCCGTTGTGGTATCCCTTCCCGCCTAAGCTATGAGGGAAGAGGACCAAGGCCACTATAAATATAGGCTAGTCTTCACCGTAGAGAGGGATAGGATCATTCTGCCATTGAGCTCTCCCGAGGCAGCTCACTCTTGTACTAGTTCATCCTCATCCTCCTCGCGAGGCAATCCACCACAAAGCAGGAGTAGGGTTTTACACCGCAAGGTGGCCCGAACCTGGGTAAACCACCGTGTCCACTTCTTCTTCCCGCTCGCCCGAACTCGACAAGACCAGGCTGTGGGGCGACGAGCAACGGGCTGTAGCTAGGCAAGATCCTTCACACACGCCCCAGAGTTTGAACCTTGTTTGGGTCCGCGGAGCCCCGATCCCGACAGTGTCCCATACGCTGAGGGGGGAGCGTGCATGGGCATGTGCGTGGCGTGTGCAGGAAAATGCATGGGGACCGGCGCCACAGTGGGTGTAGGGGAGCGCACTGGCACAGGCAAGGGCGCTGGCACTGGCATGTACACGAGCTCGCGCGGGTCTGCGGGGACCTCACTAACACCCGCGGCTTCCAGTGCTGTGATGGTGCTCAGCGACCAGCCCGTCAATGCCACGGGGATGGTCGCCGCCGCGGGCACAGGGATGGGAGCTAGGATGGGCGCGGGAGCAGCATCCGTCGCGGCCAGCTCATTCAGGGCCATGTCCATGAGGCCCCAATTCCTCCTTGTTTCTTATATCCTCCGCCTCAGAGTCGACTTCACCAAACTGGAAGACTAGTGGCGGATGATCCTTCTGCGCCATGGTGTTGGTGGAGGTCTGCGAGAGGGGAATGGGAGGCAAAGAGTAAGGTGATACGTCTTCAATGTATTTATAATCCTATATACATAAGAGATTCATCCCCACTACATTATTTATCTCTACATGTAATCTATCCACATCATCATCCCGCTACTGGCTTACAGGTGGGACCGACCAGAAGTTCACTAGGTAGACCAGCGTAAAGAACGGTCACATCAGCATTCAGTTACAATCTTCCTCGATTCAGCCGACCCACCTGATGCGTTCTCTCAGCTGTGAACGCGACGAGAAGCCCACCGAGTCACTTCTCCTGTTCTTCCCCAAAAGGGGCCAACCTTTCATGGATCCACTTTCCCCCAGTTTTCCCCAGGTCGGCTGTCAAATCGAGAGGAGCTGCCTCACGACGTTGTTCTGCTCGCCCTCATCGCACTGGTGGCTTCCCCACGCCGATGGTCAGAGCCGAAGGAACTCCCTCATGTCCTTGCTCTACTCCAGACCATCCTCGCGTCGATGACCTTGGACAGATCAGACATGGCCATCCCGGCGCGGTCCCTGTTCCAGTGGGACTAGAAAGGAGAAGCTCGCTAGCCTCCCGCAACCTCCTCACCACCGCTATCAAGGTCTGCAAGAGCCGGAGGAGCTCCCTCATCCCGTTATTGTGCTATGTGCCCTCATCACGTCGGCAGCCTCAGACCCTATCACGGCCTTTGTTCCAGCGGGATGAATGAGCTGCGCAAGGAGAAGCTCGCCAACCTCTCCTGCCTCCTCGCCGCAGTCATTAAGGCCCGCAAGACATCCCCACACAGCCGATTTCGTCAGTGCGTATGCTGCTGGTCTGCTCTGGTCTGCTGGTCTTCTGGCCTATCATGCATGCGTCCATTTCCAGCGGCACTCTCTCCCTCAAAAAGAAAAGAAAAAATGGCAAGGAGGCATGCAGCCCATGGAACCTGGCATGTCATCTCCTCCCCATCTTCTGCACATCAACGCATCGAACCTTCACTTTTCCGCTTATTGATTCCCCTCCCCCTCTTTACCTTCTCCATCGAATCCTATTCCTCTGCCTCCCACTACTATTTTCTTCGTAAGGAAACGGATACGCTCGCGCTGGAGCCATTTTCAATTTCCTTCTACCCCAGTTCTGCGCAAAATCCAGTGCCTCTTCGTCTCACTTGCTGCTCACCGAATCATCCCGATGGATTTTCATTTCTCTCCCCATCTTCTCCATTCCCATCACCACCACAGCTAGGTGCCATGCCCTGCTCCAGATTCATTAAATTTTTTTTGCTTTTCAAGAGTCAGCATGAATTGAAGCCCCGCCATCGATACACATCTCCTATTGGAACAATGTGTGCTGGACGCGGCGAATCTGGAGCCCTCGCTGTCGCTTTTGCGCATCTACGCTGCCATGTTGGCTTGCTTAGCGAATCCACCCCTCTACAAGTACAATGTGTTTATTAATCACCAATACATGCACTCTTGCTTTCTAACCGTCCAATTTGTTTTTATTCAAGGCGTTTTTGCATTTAAATTGGAGGAAGTGATTATTGTTTTTTCATCTGCGATTAAGACAACATCGAAGACCAAGCATTTGGATTTAATTGGAGGAAGTGATCATTGTTTTTCCATCTACGACTAATTGTCTACAACATAAAAAAACACTTGATTTTTGTGTTGCAACAAACTATAGTTCATGATGTATTACTGTTCATCTTCCTTGAAACTGGATGGTAAATGATGCATGTGTGAGAATCGTCTTGCCCATCTTGATACATCTCCGTTTTTACATAGGCAAGCAATTGCTGCAAATGCAGTCAAATAAATTACCATGTATGTTCTCTGCATTTTCTTCTGATGGTTTTATGTCGTATGGCCCTGGATCATAGCGTTTATTTTCTTCTGTTCAATCATATGAATGCCTGTGATGAAATTGGGTTGTTTGTAGACAGACATTTTTTTCCAGATAGTTCGTAGACATGAATCACATACATAGTTGAATGACAGTACATATACTATCACAAGGATATACCATCTAGCCATCAAAGTATCACAATCATCATTAACCAGGGCCATCAACTGGCATGCCCATTAGTTGGACCATAGCGACTGATGTGTATTATAGTAATTCCCTTTCTTCGTAAAATTTCAACTTCAACTATCAAATGAGGTGCATATATGCCAGTTTGTAAGGCCTACAATCCACCTCTACGCAGATGGGCAAGGTACCACTTTTGTTTTATGGATTATGTCCAGGTGCTAGCTGGACCTAGCTATTATTGAGTTTGCCTAAATAAATCTCAAGGTGTAGGATGTGCTGTACGACCAAACCAGAGATTAGAAAAGAACTATATTTTTTTCATTGGTGAGAGTTTCTTGCACATTTTTGCGAAAGATGTTAAATATTAACGAGTGCTGGTCTTAGTTATGCTTCCGACGGATGCAATATTTAGCAATCCCCATTCAAAGAACTATTCTAATTTCCCCTACAGAAAGAACCGTTGTATTTCATCAATAAGGATGGACGTTGTCTGGCATCCAGTAGATGTGACCCCCTTTTCAGTTTTTCAAATGTCTTCAAAATTTTAGTAACTAATCCTAATTAACCGTTATTTCTCTCCATAGAGGTCTATATCTGCTAGCTGTTAGCTCCCAACGTCTGTCCCAAATAACAATATACACATGAATCTTTCTCTAGGGTTGACCAATAATGTTTTGCACCACTCATCAACTTATTCATCAATGGGGACTCGAAGAAGTACATGGAGGCTACTGCAAAGATGAAGAATACTACGAAACCAACACTATGTATTACTTGTAGAGAAACCGTTGCACGTGAAGACACCAACCCAAAACTATTTGGGCATCACCTGTTCATGTCCAGCAAATACATGTTCGAGTACATTAAGAAAGGAACCCCACATGTCTAGATAGTTCTCAGTGAAGAAGACCTCAACCCTGGCAACTACAAATAAATTTAAGCACATATTATGCTCTTTTATATTAAATGAATAATTATGACTATACATATGTATTTTCCAGTTTCAACTATCATATTATTTATCCAAACATTTGTCTTCTATACAACCAAATATCTTCCAAATGTATTGCAACCAATTCCCGCCGCAATGCGCGGGGTATTTTCTAGTTTATGAAGTATCCATGCCATGTTTACAATAATTTTATATGGTTTTGGTGCACTTTTAACTGACTTTTGTATGATTTTCATGGACTAACATATTGACCTAGTGCCCAGTGCCAGTTGTTGTTTTTTGCTTGTTTTTGTTTTCCAGAAAATCCATATCAAATTAAGTCCAAATGCAGCAAAACTTTTTGACGATTTTTTCTGGAAGGAAAGGGAACCAGGAAGCTCGGGGGAGTACCAGAAGATCCACAGGGGCCCCATGAGGCACCTAGGCACGCCCAGGGGGTGACCGTGCCCAGGTACCTCGTGGGCCCCGGTGGCCCCTCTTTGCGTGATTCCAACACTGAAAATTCCTTCAAATACCAAAACCCTCGAAAGTTAACCTAGAACTTCGACTCTGCTGCCGCAAGCCTCTATACCAAAGAGATCCCATTAGGAGCCCTGTTTTGGCACCCTGTAGGAGGGGGAAATCATAACCGGAGGCCATCTTCATCATCCCGGCGGCCACCATGACGAGGAGGGAGTAGTTCACCCTCGAGGCTGAGGGTATTTATCGGTAGCTATGTGTTTGATCTTTCTCTCTCTCACGCATTCTTGATTTGGCACGATCTTGATGTACCGCAAGCTTTGTTAATATAGTTGGATCGGATGGTGTTTCTTCCTCTCTATCTTGTTGTGATGAATTGAGTTTTTACCTTTGAGGTTTCACTATTATCGGATTGAATACTTTTTGGATTTGGGAACACTTGATGTATGTGTTGCATGTGGATACCCGTGGTGACAATGGGGTGTTCTATTGATTCACTTCATACATGTTTTGGCAATTAACTTGCGGATTCCCATGGTGGCATTGGGGTAATCTAGGCATAGAGGTTGATGCAATTTTTCATCCTTCTTTATCCGGTAGAAACCTTAGGGCACTCTTTGATGTTCTTTGTGTTGGATGGAATATTATGAATCTGAAGTTGTTTGATGCATATCGTATAATCAACTCACGGATACTTGTGGTGACATTGGAGTATCTAGGTGACATTAGAGTTGGTTGATGTGTATCATATGGTGTTATTTTAGTACGAACTCTAGGGCCGTCTGTGGCACTTATAGGGATGGCTCAATAGATTGATTGGAAAAGATCACTTTGAGGTGGTTTCGTACCCTGCAACAATTTCATCTTATGTTCTGTCAGGACCCCGATCCTAAGTCACATCGATCTAGCATCTAACATATCATATCACTTCGCGGCCTCACGCACGGTATCCCCTTGGTTGCAACCTTACCTAGGCCGGGACCGTTTGCGCCTTTTGGCTCATGTATATGATTGTGTCACTAGCATCCATACGATAGAGAACCCGGGCCGACATGACTAGTTGTAAATCCAAGGTGGCACAAACTTACAGGGACATGCATACATGACACAACAATGCACATGTCGGTCAGCAGCGAGTGTAACAGGGCTGTAGCAAGCTATCAGGACTCCGGTAAACACTGCATGACATTTCCCGGAAGGGACAGACAGAGGAGCAAAGAAGGACACATGCCGGTCAATCCATGTGTTTCGGAGCAGTAGCAAGCTACCATGGCTCAGTGGAAGCACTAGGAGGCATTTCCCCATAAGGAAGGCTACCAAGAATAAACAACTAGGTGTCGGATCCCACACATACCAAGCATTTCAATAACATACACACAAGATGCTCGATATGTGTAAATACAACATGGCATCACAACAAAACTCTATGACTCAAAGTATTTACTTGAAAGGTTCTGGAGAGCCATACATAGTATGATATTACAAACATGGATCTCATGACCCCACATACAAAAGTCATACAAGCAACAAGCGGAAGCATAACCATGTCTGAGTACAGACAACTACAAAAGGAAAAGAATGACAAGCCTGACTATCTACAAGACCCTCCATAGGAGCCAGACCTCTGTCTGTGATTCCCAAGCTAATCGGTCAACGTCAAACTCATCGTAGAAACCACTAGTGAGACTAAAGTCTCCTATGCAAAAACATAAATTAAGCAATTGTGAGTACAAATGTACTCAGAAAGACTTACATCAGAACTTGCTACATATGCATCAGTATCAACAATGGGGTTGTGAAGTTTAATTGCAGCAAGCCAGCTTTGACTCAATGGCTATCTTGTACTATGACTACCAGTACTTTCTTTGAGGTGAGAGATCGCACACGAGTCCACATATTCACCATATCAGTACACCACTATGGATCCACTCCGGTTTCCCTATGAAAAGGCCATCCATAGCACTCACACTTATCTTGCGCATTTTAGAGTATCTACTTCCAGTTATCTATGAACAATCTAAGCTTTCCAAGTAGTCCATATCCGAGGACACGACTATTCGAATAGATCATTTATAACCCTGGAGGGGTGTACTTTTTCACACATGTTTCCACCACTTAGCGTCTGCACACGACATGTGCTCAGCAGACTTCAAGCGAAAGCCGACGTGGGTGTAGACCACGACCTGACTAACCACACAAGTCTCTAGTACAGGTATATCGCCTATTTGAGTTCCATTCGCAAGGAAGTCTGATCGAGGTTTCCACTACGGCACCAAACAAAGTGTGCAGGGTTCCCAAGCCCACCAAACGGGTGCCCTGGTACACCATGCCACTTGCCTACCGCATCATAGCCCACCCCTCAGGTCAGTGCTACGCACGGCCTCCAGTATACTACATACACCAGAAACTACTTGCAACTCCTGGACAGAGTACAAAGGGGTTAATAAGTCGAGCGGGGTCATATTTTAGGGCCCAATGTGTGGTAGTAGCTGTTCTTGGATTACAAGCACAGAACTCAGTTCCTGAGGATGGTTTCAATGAGACAACCCAGCATCTACTCCTACATGGTCTTTCATCGCTACCTTTACCAAATCATGTTCACACACTTAGCTCTCAACAGTAGGACATGTTCACCACCATCCCAATCCATCCCAGATGAATCAGACCTAACACAACTCTAAGCATAGCAGGCATAACAAGAAAGCATGAATGAGTAGGCACATCATGGCTCAAACAACTCCTACTCATGCTAGTGGGTTTCAACTATTTACTGTGGCAAAGATAGGTCATGCAGAGGAATGGGTTCAACTACCGCAACATGTAACAGTTGAATCATTGTTGTCCTAATGCAGTAAAAGAGAGCAGGAGCAAAAGAATGGGATTTTTATCGGAGTGATCAAGGGGTTTTTGCTTGCCTGGAAGTTCTGAAGATGATAAAGCTCTTCATCGGTGTCAATGATCACAACGTCGGAACAACGTCTAATGAGAGGGAAAAACACCGGCAAAAAAGAGGGAACACAGTCAATGCAATGCAACAATATGATGCATGATCATGACATGGCAATGTGTGATTTGAGCTAATGCAACTAGCAGCAATTTAAATGTAGTTGGTTTGAACCTAAAGTTCAAATTCAAACTCCATATAAGGCATTTGAAATGCCATTTACTCAAATTTTCATATACATTAGCTATAAGTTATTCAAACATGCATGAAAATGCCATAAACAAATTCTTCATATTTTTATGATCATTTTTCATATATAAATTATTTTCATTGGAGTTATAGATTATTTTCTATGATTTTTAGAAGTTTAGGACAATTTCTGAAATTAATAAATCATTTCTGATTTATTTAAAATCCCAGAAATCAGTTATGACATCAGCCCTGCATCATCACTGGATTAGCAGGTCAATGGGGTCAGCCCAGGTCATACCTGACGAGTGGGTCCCACGTGTAAGTCTCACATGGCTAATTAAGTTTAAACTAAAGTAATTTTAACAGGGGGCTGGCCCCACCTGCCATTGACCCAGGGAGGTCAAACCCGGTCAACCGAGGTCAAACCTGCCGGAGTTGACCCGCGGCTTGTCACCGGCAAGTCCAGAGACGGCAGAGGGCTTCGGGTTTCGCCTACAGGGGCCCATTTGGCGCACAGAGAGCATCTACGGGGAGCTAGCAAAGTGGCGCATCCAACGGTGGCGGCGGCTAGAGCTGGGGTCGCTTGCAAAGGCACCTTGACGAGCTTTATGGTGGTCGACGCTCGGGTCTCGGCGGAATTGGGGCTGTAGTGGCCGTGGCGTTGCGTGCATAGCACCTACGGCTTCTATGCGATGAGGCGAGTACGTTAGACGCATGCCCGGGACCAAATGGTCACCAGAGCGTCATCGGCGGTGAGCTCAGGCGGTGGTGCAGTCGGGCATGAGCGGCGTGACGGTTACAGTGGCCAAATAGCGCAAAGGAAATGGGGGTTTGAAATAGGAGCTCACAGTGAGTCAGACGGAAGGGTCAGCGAGCTCGGTGAAGCACGAGAGGCAGCAAATCGACGATGACGATCTTCGATGCCTGACAAGGGGAACGGTGGTGCTGGCGGCATCCAAGGGCTTTTGGCTTCGAGCGGCTCGGTGAGGAGGAAGAGAGGGACGAGGCGGAGCTCGTGGACAGCTCCAGGGGGCGAGGGAGAGCCGGCGGCCATGGCTACAGTGAGCAGCGGCGACGGTGGCGCTCGGGTGGTTGCGCGTAAGAGAGACGAAGGAGGGGAGAAGAACGGGGAGAGGTCGAGGGGGTTCTAGGGGTGTCATCGCGCTCGGGGCCGTCTCCAGCAGTGAGCACGCAGGCATGAGGTGGCCGGGCGCGTGCACGCGCACGGCGTCCGACTGGCGCGGGGAGGAAGACGCCCCTGCCCCTGGTGGGTTGGGATGTCTTGCCGAGCCGCCAACTGGGCCAGGTAAGTGGGCTGCCAGGTACAGTGCCCTCTCTCTCTCTTTCCTATTTTTCTTTCTATTTTATATTATTTGCAGTTTGTTTTGAATTTGGTTTCAAACCAAATTATTTTAGTTGCTCTTGGAAAATATTGTGGATGCAAAATAAGATATTCCAAAGCCCCACAACAAGTTCCAGAATTAATGGAGCATTAAAAGTATTTATAGCATTTAATTGCCCCAGTTCAATTACAATATGGGTTAATTTAAAAAAATCCAAAGATGACCTAGAAAAATGTGCACCATTTTTGGCAGAGGTTTCCACCCATTTCTAAAATGATGAACTTTTCTGACGGGCATTTTGGGTTCATTAAAAATATTTAAAGTTGAACCTAGTTGAAAAAAATATCTGCTAGGGTTTTATCATCCCCAATTCAAATTCAATTGAATTTAAACATGATGACATGATGATCATGCAAAGACAAGCAAAGGCTAAAGCTAGGGCTGTGACAACTCACCCCCACTAAACAAGAATCTTGTCCCGAGATTCAAGACATGAGGTAAGAAGACAGAGGGGGCATGGAACTGACACAACCTTCATGATCCATTGCATTTCTCGAGGATGTTGATCATTGCATCATCTTGATCTTGACGTCTTTGCCTTCGAGGTCTCCAATGCAAACACGACAATGAAAAGAAAGGAAAACTCTACTAAAATTGATCTTCATGAAGATTAAGCAACTCAGGATCAACTCATAGAATGAGACATTGAAATATCTCTTGAGCTGAGGCACAAAACACACTTCAGGGGTGATGGAAGGAAGTAGACGACGACTGTTCAATTTGGTAGGCAACAATTCCACGCTTAAGTAGATGGTGAGTATGCATCAAAGTAGCAAGGAGATAAGTTGCCATGATTCCATAATGGGGCACCTTAGAGGAGGTGACTCGTAGAATTATTCCCTTAAGTGGCAAAAAGAATTACTTTTGATATAGAGATCACTAAAACTCTTCATACCAGCTTGAGGCAATTCACAATTGATCGTTTGAGGGAATTCAAAGGAATGGCATACTCAGTTTGGATAGGAAACCATGATTATAGAACAATCAGCAACATGGGCACATTCCAATTGATTCCAAGGATATAACCTAGTGGCTGAGCGTGCTCTCAAGAACTTGAGCATTTCCATATTCATCAAGGTTTTACCAACATCCGTGCCAAGGATCCTGGCAACTCTTTATATTACCATGATGAATAGTGATGGAGGATGCAGATGCAAAGGAAGATAACACTTTCTCAGATTTTACCTTGCTACACCAAGGGAACAAAATCTGGACTATCGACCGAGAGACATTTAGCACTCCGCTCCTAACGTTCTCCTTGATGTTCTAGCTACCACAGTCATGCTTCGGAGTAGCATCAATATGGTCATCAAGTAAAGGTCGGACTTCGGGAACACAAATGATCCATAAGGAACAACTTATAGAATAAGTCGCTCGGAATCCTCATGGAGAATATGGTCAAATTACTCAATCAAGGTACTACAATAATAGATCTTCCAGCTAGGTGTGTCGGCCAAAACATCAACCTTGTCGGAACCTACATCATAGATCTTGGGAAAATTCCAACCATCATACCTGCCTGAGATTCAGATCTAGTTAGTAACAGGATGCTTCAGACTCACGTGTCTGAAGAGAAAGTTTGCAACACAAATCAACGAGACGACATTGCGAGATTCTCGGGAAATGAACTACGGTAGTAAGATCCAAAACATGAGCTGGTTTGCAAGACACATGTGAACACACTGTCCAAGACAAGCGTGACCACATCGAGGTCTTACGGCAAAACACTACCGAGTTCTGGTTGGGAACCATCATCGCGGATAAGGAAGTCCTTGCATAATTCATATGATTAGCTCTTATGAAGGAACTTCTTCTCCTTGAACAAATCAATCGGTGGCTTAGTGTGCTAGGAAATACACATGGAATGGAGGTAGCGAGCCTACCAAACCATAGAATACTTTGCACTTGCATGATTGACTTGGGATGACTCCAAAGAAAGCAAAACAAACTTTCTTGAATTCATGGCGGCAACTTGCATTAAATGCATGTGAATCAGAGGAAGTCACTTCTTTCATCAAACATATGCTTCATGAACGGGACACGAAGATAATGCTTGGAAAAGTTTCCAACACTAGCTTGATGTTCAACATGAATCATGGAGAAGATAAGGATGTTGCCGATGGGCTCAACAACAATTCATCTAAATTTCCATATAGACGGAGTTCCATAACTATGTGAACAAGGTGATAGCATTGGTCAGACCAAGAGATATAATGGTGTAATGCTCGAGGAACATCCATGGGTAAAACAACATTAGGAAAATCGTTGGTGCTGATTTTGATTTGACGATATCCCATACTCGAATCGAAGTTTGGACAAGATAATAGATCCAACAATTGATCAGGAGGATCAATCGATGAAGATATCATCTTTCTTCAACACACATACACTAGATATCCCTTTGGAATGAACCGAGTTAGATCAAGTTTTTATCTTCCAACTCTCCAAGTTGTTGTTTAGCTTAACCAACTAGTTCAGGGTATCCAACAGAGATTCTTGGAGAAGGGGTGGTTTACAAGAAAACCAACTTGATCACGAACTCAACATAGTGTTCAGGGGACAACCTGGTAATACTTCCGAGAAGATATTCGGAAAATCACGAACCACCGATATGCTACTAAACTCGAGATCAATCTTGCTTTTCAGGGCAAGACGATATGATCAACAGAGCGATGGATTGACACAATCCTAACTCATCAACCGAAGAGTGCACCAGGGAAAATGGACTAGGTAGCACGATCAGTCTTAGAATGATGATTCAATAACCAACACGCTAAGAATGAAATTACCATCCATTAACTACCAAGCAACGGGGTTGCTAGGAGCATTGATTTCACACATCACATTTTATTTGTCGGTATTCCGGTTGCGACAACACGAGTATCAAGGAATGAATAATGATGGTGAGAAGTATCACTGCATCAAGAATTCATAAGAGGTGGTGCAATTCTCATGACAATCCTGACGGAAAGGGGGTAATACTCCAAGGTAGAACAGAACAAAAGCTGGATTGGCATTTGATATGCGGAATACAACTGCTTTGACCCAATCCAAGAAATGGATGAGGTGCTGGAGTTTGTTTCTCCTAGTCATTCCAGAATAGAATGGCTTGACGGACCACAAGAGTAAAAGGCACCGATGAACATGAATGCACAACTACTCCTGACTATCAACTGATGGATGAGGGTCGGAATACAACTGGAGAGGGACAACTAAAGAAACACATGCTTCTCCTGAATTTTGGATGCATATATTAGCATGTCGAACAAGTTTGATGACCCACAAGTATAGGGGGTCAATCGTAGTCCTTTCGATAAGTAAGAGTGTCGAACCCAACGAGAAGCAGAAGGAAATGACAAGTGGTTTTCAGCAAGGTATTTTCTGCAAGCACTGAAATAGTCGGTAACAAGTAGTTTGATAACAATATAATTTGTAACGAGGAAGTAACGGTAATGGTAAATAATATACAGCAAGGTAGCCCAATCCTTTTGTGACAAAGGACAGGCCAAAATGGTCTCTTATAATAGGCAAAGCGTTCTTGAGGGTACACCGGAATTTCATCATGTCACTTTCATCATGTTGGTTCGATTTGTGTTCGCTACTTTGATAATTTGATATGTGGGTGGACCGGTGCTTAGGTGATGTTCTTACTTGAACAAACCTCGTACTTATGATTAACCCCCTCGCAAGCATCCGCAACTACGAGAAAAGTATTAAGATAAAATCTAACCATAGCATTAAACTTTTGGATCCAAATCAGTCCCTTACGAAGTAGCGCATAAACTAGGGTTTAAGCTTCTGTCACTCTAGCAACCCATCATCTAATAACTACTCCACAATGCATTCCCTTAGGCCCAAATATGGTGAAGTGCCATGTAGTCGGCGTTCACTTGACACCACTAAGGGAATCACAACATACATATCATCAAAATATCGAACACATTTCAAGTTCACATGATTACTTGCAACATGATTTCTCTCATGACCTCAAGAACAAAAGTAACTACTCACAAATAATAATCATGCTCAAGATCAGAGGAGTATTAAATAGCATAATGGATCTGAACATATAATCTTCCACCAAATAAACCATATAGTAATCAACTAAATGATGTAATCAACACTACTAGTCACCCACAAGTACCAATCTAAGGTTCCGGTAAAAAGATTGAACACAACAGATGAACTAGGGTTTGAGAGGAGATGGTGTTGTTGAATATGTTGATGGAGATGGCCCTCCCAAAGATGGGAGAGTTGTTGGTCATGACGATGGCGATGATTTCCCCCTCCGGGAGGGAAGTTCCCCCGGCGGAATCGCTCCGCTGGAGGGCAAAAGTGTTCATGCCCAAGTTCCGCCTCGAGACGGCGGCGCTTCGTCCCGAAAGTCCCCTCCTGATTTTTTTCTAGGTCAAAATGACCTATATACCAGAAGATGGGCACCGGAGGTGGGCCGAGGAGGGCACAACCCACCAAGGCGCGCCTGAGGGGCCTGGCGCGCCCAGGTGGGTTGTGCCCACCTGGTGGGCCTCCTCTGGTAGTTATTTGCTCCAGTATTTTTCATATATTGCAAAATAATTCTCCGTAAATTTTCAGCTCATTTGGAGATGTGCAGAATAGGTAACTCTGACGTAGCTTTTTCAGGTCTAGAATTCCAGCTGCCGATATTCTCCCTCTTTGTGCAAACCTTGCATATTTTTTTTGACTGGTGACTGTAGGGAGAACCCCCCACAGCAATCAAAATTTATTCATAAAGCAGAGTTACAAAGTACATGGATTACAAGAAGTAATCAAAATAACAGAAAAGAAGAAGAAAAAAACTATGGAACTAGTAAAACAGAACCTCAGGGAGGCAAATATGAAATCCATCTTAACAGCTCCTCTTTGTATCTATGCTTCACTCTATGCTACATGAGAGTGATATCATGGATGAAAGCACTTCTCCATTTATTAAAACTCTGCCTTTCATGTCTAAACACCCTTGCATTTCTGATTATCCAAATGTTCCAGCAAGCAACAAAGACAGCCTCAGTAAAGAAAGGTTTTGCAAAGTCTTGTTTAGCCTGCATCACAATAGTGGTCATATCATCCCCAGGTGGCCAGGAGATTTGGAGGTAATTCCATATTCTCACACAAAAGTTGCATTGAAAGAATAAGTGATTCCTGGTCTCACGTGTCAGCAGAGGACACAACACACAATTGACTCCGTCATCCAAATGCCAGTGTCTCCTTTCAACCATATCCTTAGTGTTAAGCCTATCCATAATTAGCATCCAGGCAAACACTTTTATTTTCATTGTGCAGGATGATTTCCAAATCCATAACAGGAGAGGATTGAAGGACATGTTGGAGTGCATGAAGGAATAGAACAACTTGGGCTTAAAAGTATTACAAGTCCCTTGCCAATACCAAATATCATTTGCACCCACTTCCCTACTACAGTTTGCCATCATGCTCTGAATTGTCATATATTCCTGGTATGCCTGTGCAGACAAAGGTAGGTGAAACATCTGGGTGATGCCCTGAGATTGGAAAGCTTCATACACTGTTAGCCAAGGATCTTTCACATAAGAAAAAAGCCTTGGAAACCTTGTTTGCAAAGGAGCCACAGAGTCTCCAATCTTCCACTTATCTGACCAAAATAGAGCTGAATTCCCAGAATTAACTTGTATCCAAGTTGTGTTCCTGAAATGATCAAGCAGCTTGCATATATCTTTCCACCAGAAAGAACCACAGCTGGCTGTCCCCTGAGGTATAGAAGAATGATAATATGTGTCCCAAATAAGAGTGACCCATGGCAGATCCATCCTATTTAAGAATTTGTGCATATGCTTGAGCAAAAGGGCCATATTCTGTACACCCAGATTCAGAATGCCCAGGCCCCCTTTGCTTTTGGGCCTACAAATTAGGTCCCAGGCTGCCAAAGATGGTGAGGGCTCATCCCTATGCTTTCTCCATAAGCACTGTCTTTGGATTCTCTCCAATTGCTTTAAGATCCCAGCAGGAGCTAGCAAACTGCCAAGGTAAAAAATGGGCATGGATGACAATGCAGAGTTCAAAAACTGTAACCTTTCTCCCTGATTGAGAAAAGAAGAGCTAGCTGTCATTCTCCTCTCCATGCAATCAACAAGAGGCATAAAGTCGACCATCTTGGGCCTAGTAGTACCCATAGGCAGGCCTAAATATTTGAAGGGCATCTTGCCAACCTGACATCCAAAAGTAGCAGCCAAACTAGTGGTTATATCCTCATCAACATTAATGGGCACCATGGAGGATTTGTGGTAATTCACCACTAGTCCAGTGGAGGTGGAAAGAACATGAAGCATATCTTTTAGAGCCAGCAACTGATTTTTCTCTGCTGGTAGGATGATAAGAGTATCATCAGCATATTGCACTATGGGATAATCTTGATCATGGCATGGAATAGGCAACTGGAGAATTCCCCTTCTAAACATATCATTTACTACTGATTGCAGTAAGTCAGCAGCAATGACAAAGAGCAAGGGTGAGAGGCAATCTCCCTGTCTAACACCCTTTTTACAAATGAACTGTCTGCCTGGTACTCCATTCAAAAGGACTGAAGATGTTCCAGTGGAAAGTAACTGCTTGACCCAAGAAATCCACTTCTCATTAAATCCTTTATACTTCAAGATCTGCAAAATAGTTTCATACTCAATGGAATCAAAGGCCTTCTCAAAATCTAGTTTAAGAATCACAATAGGTCTCTTTGATTGATGACATTGATGCAAATACTCAAGTGACCAGCCAATACAATCTTGGATTGTTCTGCTTTTAATGAAACCATATTGATTCTTATGAATACACTTCATAATTATCTTTTGGAACCTATTAGTAGCCATCTTGGATAGAAACTTGAGGCCCATCCTAGTCAAAGAAATTGGCCTATAGTCCCCAACCTCCTCAGGGGCCAACTTCTTTGGGATGAGTGTGATGTATGAACCATTGATGTTTTCCAATTTTGCAGTACCATTATGAAAAGCTTCAGCCAAATCATAGAAGTCCTGACAGATAATGGGCCAACACTTTTTGAAGAATAATCCATTAAATCCATCTGGGCTAGGGGCTTTGTCAATGGGCATGTTTTTGACAATGTCATCCATTTCCTCTTTGGTAAAAGGTTCTGTAAGAAAATCTAGCCCATCAATTGGTGCAAGCAAAACACTCAGGTCAAAACCCATTACAATTCCAGCAGATACCCCCATTCTATTCTTAAAGCAATTCCATATGATGCCCTCCATCTGGGAGTGTTGTGACACCACAGACCCATCCAAAGCTTTCAAGCTAGCAATTGAGTTTCTCCTGTGTCTCTCAGTAGCCATAGCATGGAAAAATTTAGTGTTCTCCCCACCAAGTTTAATGTACCTGATTGTGCACCTCTTTTTCCAGTACATAAACTGAAGATGTAGGAGTTTTTCCACATGCAATTTGACCACCTTCCTGAAATTGAATTCAGGTGTGTATAATGGCCTGAGCTCCTCTAAACCATCAAGACACAAAACCTTGCATATTGTCATTAGAATTACTCCAAAAAACATTATTATGCATAAAAACATTATAAATAACAGTAGGAAAACATGATGCAAAATGGACGTATCAACTCCCCCAAGCTTAGACCTCGCTTGTCCTCAAGCGAAAAACCGAAATCGAAAAACATGCCCACATGCTTAGAGAGAGAGGTGTCGATAAAAACAAAATACGGACATAGAAGCATCATGCATATTATTATAACAGCAAGGAACTTTAATATAAAACTTTATCAAACAACTTTTATCATATAACTTCTCATGAACAAGTAATAATTCATCACAACACTGAAGTATAAAGCATAAACCTTATTGAAAACCGACAAACTATGTTCTCAGTCAACTTTGCAACTACAATTCATCATATTTTCAGGAAGGGTCACGTATCAGAGCCTTTAGGCAAGTCCACATACTCAACCATCATTTAATCTTCTATGATTGCTAACGCTCACATCATACCCATGAACAAAAAGTTTCAACCAGACACATAGAAAGATAGGGGCTTATAGTTTCGCCTCCCAACGTATTCACCTCAAAGGTGATGTCAACAATAATAACTCATGCCCACTCATATCCAGCTGGATATATGTGCCTAGATCTTTCCTCACCACATGATGCTTGCAAAAAGAGAAAATAAAAAGTAATAGGGGAGAATACTTTCACTCTTACATAAAAGTAAATGCATAAAAGTAAAAGATAGGCCCTTCGCAGAGGGAAGCAAAGGTTGTGATGCGCTTATTTGTTTGTATGCCAAATCCCTTAATGCAAAAGAATGTCACATTATATTGCCCCTTATGATAGCAACCTTTATTATGCAGTCCGTCGCATTTATTACTTTGCCATCACAAGTTCGTACAACGCTCAGTTTTCTCTTTCACTAAATGATCCAACACATTTAGAAGCAATTTTTATTGCCTTATTGCACCGATGACAACTTACTTGAAGGATATTACTCAATCCATAGGTAGGTATTGGTGGACTCTCAAAATAAGATTTTGGGTTAAGGGTTTTTGGATGCACAAGTAGTATCTCTACTTAGTGCGGAATTTTTGGTTAGAGAAGATATTGAGCAAGCACCACATGTTGAAGGATCTATGACAATATAACTTCTATGTGAATATGAACAAACAAAAATCATTACGTTGTCTTCCTTGTCCAACGTCAACTATTTTGACACAAAATATTTAATGGGGGCTCACAATCATAAAAGATGTCCAAGATAGTGTATTTGCATGTGAATCTTCTCTTCCCTTATTAATTCTTTCATGAGTTGCATCATTGACCGATGCTATGTTTGTCAATCTCCAACAAATTTTACCACTTATACTTTTCCTTATGTGATGTCATTACTTACCATAAGATTAGCATATGATCTTTTTCATTTATTTTCCTTTCTTTTTATTGGAACAGAAGAGTAAAGAAACAAAACTCAAACTACTCTTTATTATATATCTCGCACACCATTACATAGAGAGATCACTAAGCAAGCACTCGAAAAGAAAGGATCGAACTAAACTTTTATTCAACTAAATCATAGGATAACTAAAGATCGAACTAAAATAGGTGAAAGCAAAGATAGTGGTGGTGATACGATACCGGGGCACCTCCCCCAAGCCAAGGGGAGTTCCCATACCATGAACTCAAGTTTCTTTTGTTGGAGAAGATGATGAAGGTGGTAGTGAAGTAGCTTCACACTTCAGGCTCAGGAGGTTCTCCAATCTACGGATGATGCTTCGGAGGGTGATGATGTGTTCTTGCAACATAATATTTTCACGAGTGAGATATTTATTTTGCACACGAACCATTTCAATGACCCTGAAAGCTTCAATTTCAGTAGAGGTAAGATAATCATAGTAAGGTTGAAGGATGTCTTCTTCTTCTGCTGCTGGAACAACCTGCCCTTCTACCGGAACTTGATCTCTCGCGACTTCCTTGACCTTATCACCCTTGATGGTTTCCTCTGGATCCTCTCTCTTTAGTTCCATCTTCATCAACGAAGCATCTTCTTCTACTTTGTTGGAGGAGTAAGAAGTCATGATGCTTGGCCTAACAGATCTGATAGAAAACAGCAAGAAAGAAGAACAAAAGATTTCTCCGCAATACGGTGGTCAATACGTTCGGGGGGTATATAATGATTCTTTATCTTGGGAAACAAGCAAACGGGAGGAAAACAGAGTCAGGAAGGTTCTCGAGGTGGGCACAACCCACCTGGGCGCACTAGGGGGCCTAGGCGCGCCCTGGTTTCTTGTGCCCTCCTCGGTTGCCTTCTGGGTTGTTTATTATTTTCCTAATTTTTGTAATATTCCAAAACTGATAGAAAATATTTTTGCGGATTTTTCGGAGTCTGTTTACTTACCGTATCACGTACCTCCTCTTTTTTAGTATTCTGGAGTGTTCCGGAAGGTCTCTTTTATGGGTTCCTCCGGTGTCATGGTTTGAATAATATTGCTTTCAACATTAATAGGCATTCCTGAGATATAGTGTTTAATTCTTTAACCATTGACCACCTTCGGCATTATTAATCTTGATGGCTGCAGAGCGATAAACCTCTTTGATAATATATGGTCCTTCCCATTTAGAGAGAAGTTTTCCTGCAAAGAATCTAAAATGAGAGTTGTACAAAAGAACATATTCTCCAACTTTGAATTCCCGCTTTTGGATTCTTTTGTCATGGCATCTTTTAACTTTTTGTTTAAATAACTTGGCATTTTCGTAAGCTTGGGTTCTCCATTCATCTAATGAGCTAATATCAAATAACCTCTTTTCACCGGCAAGTTTGAAATCATAGTTGAGTTCTTTAATTGCCCAATATGCTTTGTGTTCTAACTCTAGAGGCAAATGACAAGCTTTTCCATAAACCATTTTATATGGAGACATACCCATAGGATTTTTATATGCTGTTCTGTAGGCCCAAAGTGCATCATCCAATTTCTTAGACCAATTCTTTTGGGACCTATTAACAGTTTTTTGTAATATTAGTTTTATTTCTCTATTGCTAAGTTCAACTTGACCACTAGATTGAGTATGATAGGGTGATGCAATTCTATGGTTAACATCATATTTAGCAAGCATTTTACGGAAAGCACCATGAATAATGTGTGAACCACCATCGGTCATTAAATATCTAGGGACTCCAAACCTTGGGAAAATAACTTCTTTAAGCATTATAATGGAAGTGTTATGATCAGCACTACTAGTTGGAATAGCTTCTACCCACTTAGTAACGTAATCAACAGCAACCAAAATATGTGTATACCCATTAGAGGAAGGAAAAGGTCCCATATAATCAAAACCCCAAACGTCAAATGGTTCAACAGCAAGTAAATAATTCATAGGCATTTCTTGACGCTTACCGATATTACCAATTCTTTGACATTCATCACAAGATAAAACAAACTTACAGGCATCCTTGAAGAGAATAGGCCAATAAAAACCAGATTGCAATACCTTATGAGCAGTTCTATCTCCCGCATGATGCCCTCCATAAGATTCGGAGTGACATTTCCGTAAGATTTGTTCCTGTTCATGCTCAGGTATACAACGTCTAATAATACCATCCACTCCTACTTTATAAAGATGTGGGTCATCCCAAAAGTAATGTCTTAAATCATAGAAGAATTTTTTCTTTTGTTGGTATGTGAAACTAGGTGGTATGTATTTAGCAACAATATAATTAGCATAGTCAGCATACCAAGGAGTATTATGAGAAACATTTATTGCAGCTAGTTGTTCATTAGGAAAACTATCATCAATAGGTAGTGGGTCATCAAGGATATTCCCTAACCTAGATAAGTTATCAGCTACGGGGTTCTCAGCTCCTTTTCTATCAGTTATATGTAAATCAAATTCTTGTAGCAAGAGAACCCACCTAATGAGTCTAGGTTTAGCATCTTTCTTTTCCATGAGATATCTAATAGCAGCATGATTGGTGTGAACAATAACTTTAGAATCAACAATGTAAGATCTGAATTTGTCACAAGCAAACACAACTGCTAAAAATTCTTTTTCAGTAGTAGCATAATTTCTTTGGGCACTGTCTAGAGTCTTGCTAGTATAATGAATAACATTTAAATTAGTATCAACTCTTTGTCCTAGAACAACACCAACAGCATAATCACTAGCATCACACATAATTTCAAAAGGCAAGTTCCAATCATGTGGTTGAACAATAGGTGCTGAAGTTAAGGCTTTCTTAAGTGTTTCAAAGGCTTCTACACAATCATCATAAAAAACAAATGGAACATCCTTTTGTAAAAGATTTGTAAGGGGCCTAGAAATTTTAGATAAGTCTTTAATAAACCTTTTATAGAAACCAGCATGACCAAAGAAACTATGAATACCTTTAATATGTTTAGGACATGGCATTTTCTCAATTGCATCAACTTTAGCTTGGTCCACCTCAATACCTCATTCAGAAATTTTATGCCCCAAGACAATACCTTCATTAACCATAAAGTGGCACTTCTCCCAATTCAAGACAAGGTTAGTTTGCTCACATCTCTGCAAAACTCGATCAAGATTGCTCAAGCAATCATCAAAAGAAGTTCCATAAACAGAAAAATCATCCATGATAACCTTAACAATCTTCTTCACAAAAATCAGAGAATATAGCAGTCATACATCTTTGAAAAGTAGCAGGTGCA
The DNA here is from genome assembly GCA_011799875.1 of Thinopyrum elongatum. NCBI lineage: Eukaryota > Viridiplantae > Streptophyta > Magnoliopsida > Poales > Poaceae > Thinopyrum > Thinopyrum elongatum. The sequence goes on from CM022299.1 coordinate 214,327,890, forward strand.
TTACATAAACCAAAAGGCATATGTCTATAAGCATAAGTTCCAAATGGGCAAGTAAAGTGTAACATTCCAAAATTTAGAATTTTGGGATGTTACAAACCTACCACACTTAAAATGAATCTTGTCCCCGAGATTCGAAGAGGCTAGAAAGAAGGTTAGGTTTGGGGGGGGGGGGGGTCTTCTTGAAAATCCATCGATCATCACAAAGATCCGGGGTGCTACCACCCTTAAAAGTAGGGTTACGGTTCCATCAAAACTCATGTACTCCAGCTGATGTGGGTCTTCTCATATTCTCTGGAATAACTCCTTCGCTGAGACTCTTTCGGTAGGGGTATAACCTTTTCCTCAAACCCATGTCCTTTCATCCTACTGAGGTTCTTCCGAGACTGGGTCTTTTTAGCTGACAGGTCTGTCGCCAATACTAAACAATTATCGAAATCTCATGGTGAAATAAACATAGACCTACAAATAACGCATCTATCCAACCATTCAATAAACACAAAAGATAATAGCAACCAAGCATTCATTTACTCAATCAATTCTACAGTATCGCCACCCACATAGGTTGGTATGGTTAGATACTTAATCGCAAAACGTTCATCTTTATTTCTCTCATGGCGGGGCTACTACTCAGCTAACATATCGAGGATCCGATCCTTGTCTCCACTAGGCTTCTTCTGTGTGGACTTGATCTCCTCCAATTCTTCTGCTAGATTATCTCGGTTGACGTGGAGTTTCTTGTGACGACCCTGTATATCCTGAAGTTGTAGGGAAAATAAAATCCAGCTTTTATGCAAACAAAACTCAGACACAGAGCCACAAAGCCATATTGCATATAGTATAGTTTTATCATCTGTTTTTCTTACAGTGATCTTGCCGGTACATTCAATGTACTGACCTACACGGCTGCAACGTATCATGTTGTAGGATTATTTTTCTACGGCGAGTGAGTTTCGTTGTTGGGTTACGGTCTACACTCAACCTGCCGATGGTGTTGATGGGACTCCACACCCGATTGTTTGTTTCCACTGAGACTTAAGGTATATATCAGTTCTATGATATTTATACATGTGATTGCACTTTGATATATACATTGATGTACTGTGTGTGCCAGCATACTGATCCAGGGATGGCACAGATACACAAAGGCTTGACCGTTTGAGGTCGGGTCGCTACAGATATGGTATCAGAGCACATGTTGACTGTAGGGCGTGACCCTAGAAACTGGAAAGCCCCTAGGACAGAATATCTCTAAAACTTTATTTTCAAAAAGACCCTTACTTCTCATCTTTTCTGATTTTATCAAATGGTCCCTCTTACCTCAAATAGTTAGAATATACCCCTTTCCCTTTTGACCACACGGAAGATCAACTAAAGCCACTCCAAAAAGGACAACATATCGAACAACTGATGACCTCTTCAGAGTGAAGTGGATTTCACCATGCATTAGAAGATTTAAAGCTACAACAGTTGAAGACTCTGAAGACTTGAAGAATTTGAAGGATCTGAAGATTTATTTGACCTTTAGAAGACCAAACCCCTGTTATATACTTACATTAGATGCGACAATTTGTGAGCTGTCATTTGTTTGATGTTTTTCCGACAGCCACAAAATAAAACCCGTTTCTTCAAAACTATTGTTTGTATTGTGTGTATATCCCTCCATTCTTCTCTTGTATCTCATCCCAACACCCTTGGACCCAATAGATGATGAATGAAGATAGACATGTACTTCCGAGATCAATGACACATCCGGAGGTTGCACAGTGGATACGGAACATGGAAGATCGCATGAAGGAGCACCGTATTGAAGGAGAGTATATGGTTCCATACACCCTACGGCGCATCACACAAGGTGCTGCAACATGGCAAGAGATACATCAAGCTATACAAGGATGGAATGGAGCAAATGCTTGGGAAGAATTCAAGATGATTCTACTGAGGTCTCGTCTTATCAAGAAGCCATATGACCGTAAGACGAAGAAACCTTGTGCCTGCAAGATTTGCGGAGAAATAGGACACACCAATGAAGAACACAAGGATGGATGCCCTCATTGTGAGGAAAATCACCCAGCCGGAGAATGCCCAATTAGGCAGGTGACTTGTTTCCTGTGTGAAGGAACTACGCACTGCCCTGCTCAGTGTCATATTTACCCCAAGGTACAAGAAATTACCAAGCAGCAGAAAGAAGCCCTCAGGAAAAGTTTAGAACCTGTGATGAAGGAAGTTGTTGAAGACCCTGATGGAGAAGGTCTAAACAGATTTTACGCCCAAGCCTGCTATTCATGTGGAGAAGAAGGACATTTTTCACATCATTGCACGAAGGTAAGCCAAGAGTATCTGGGAGACTTCCCGATAGAAGAAGTGGAGTTTGATCCACAGGAAATAGAGGATATGATCAGAACGAAGAAGTCCAGGAAGAGAAAGAGAATGAATCTCCCGAACAACCCAGTATCTACAAAGAAGGATAAGAGCCATATTGCTTGTTTTGAGTGCAAGAACATAGGACATTATGCCAGTGATTGTCCAGAAAAGAAGCCAAGAACTCAAGGAGCATACATAATCACCAAGAAGCCACGAGACATGTCGGAAGTCATTTGTTTCCGCTGCAAGGAAGCAGGACATTTTGCTAAGGAATGTTCAGATCAGAAGAAAGCTGGAGCTGAGTAGTTGAGATTTTGATATTGGTAATAAGAGTAGTAGGAAGCAAATTTATTTTCATGAGTACGATGAGTTGAGTTATGTAATGGGTGCTCAGAGTTTGTAATGAATTCATGAAATCAATAAAGTTAAGGTGACATGTTTTCATATGTTGAATTGTATGAGTTTTTACTCAATGAACAAAGATTTTGGACCAATTTTGAGGATATGAGGAATTTGGTCTATGGAAGAATTTGTGCATTTCAAGGGTTGTAGTACCCTATGAGAAACACCTGACCAATGGAAAGGAAAATGTATTCCGCAAAGTGGAGTTTGGACAAAATAAGTATTGAGTTTTATTTTAATATTTTGGTTACCTCAGGGGTATGAAGGAATGAAGTAATATTGGATTTAAATGAGATGTAATGTTGAAATATGGAGCAATTGTAACTCCAAGGATGAGTTGAAGCTATACCAGCATTGAAGTGAACCCATGACCCACAGGCCCAGGATTAAATAAGGAATCAAGCACTCCCTGGAAGAAGAAAGTGGGAAGAAGCTATGATTCCATCAGCAGACATTTCCTTAGGAGGTTACGAAAACCTGAGAGTTGTGAAGAACGATAGATGTTTTGTTCAGCTTGCAGAATGGATGGATATATCTGAACTAAGTTCGTCGACAAGAGAAATTCTGCAATGCACGTGAGGATGCCCAAGTGTTAGAATACGTGATTCGCTGTCTGCGTATGTAGTAATGGTTCAAGTACGGGATGGATTGGCCCCCATACCGGAGACTTCTATCATGAACTATCATATGTTGATGGAAAATTAGAGAGCCTCAAAACCCTAGAAGAGTGTCGACACGATAAGCCAAAGACCTTAGAATGGCAGGACGATGGAACCCTGCATAGGCAACCGTGCCAATCGTAGGATATACGGTGAGATTCAACCCAGACCATTTTCCTGCTGGAGAAACCTGTAATGGTTGACCACCATGAGATTTTGATAATTGTTTAGTATTGGCGACAGACCTGCCAGCTAAAAAGACCTAGTTTCAGAAGAACCTTACCATGATGAAAGGACACAAGATTTCGAGGAAAATGTTATACCCTTACCAGAAGGGCACCAATGAAAGAGTTATCCCAGAGAATATGAGAAGACCGATGCCGTCAACCCAAAGGGATGGAGTACATGAGTTTATGTCGGAACCATAACCTTGCTTTTAAGTGTGGTAGCACACTAGACCAATCCGATCAATGGATTTGCTGGAAGACCCCCAAACCCTAACCTTTTCGTGCTAGCCTCTTCGAATCTCAAGGACGAGATTCATTTTAAGTGTGGTAGGTTTGTAACAAATTTTGGAATGTTACATAAAGGTGGTTTTCTCTTGATCAGGTTGTGAAACAGGTATTTGAGAAAAACCAGAATATCCATCAAGAAAACAAAAGTGTGCGTGCTTAGATAGTCTTTCCAACATTTGATCAATAAAAGGCAAAGGGTAATGATCTTTTCAAATCACTTTATTTAATTTTCTAAAATCAATTACCATTCTATAGCCAGTAACAATTCTTTGTGGAATGAGTTCATTTTTATCATTAGGAACAACGGTAATACCTCCCTTCTTAGGGACACAATGAACGAGGCTTACCCATCTACTATCAGCTATGGGATAGATTATACCTGCTTCCAGAAGCTTTAATATTTCAGTTCTTACCACTTCTTTCATCTTAGGATTCAAACATCATTGATGATCCACAACGGGTTTAGCATCTGGTTCCATATTAATCTTGTGCTGACAGAGAGTGGGACTAATGCCCTTAAGATCACCAAGAGTATATCCAATAGCAGCACGGTGCTTCTTCAGAATTTTTAATAATCCTTCTTCTTCATGCTCTGAAAGGTTAGCACTAATAATAACAGGATATATCTTTTTCTCATCTAGATAAGCATATTTCAAAGTGTCTAGCAATTGTTTTAATTCAAACACGGGATCACCTTTAGGTGGAGGAGGACCTCCTAGAGTTTCAATAGGCAAATTGTGTTTGAGTAGAGGTCGTTGTTCAAAGAAATTTTTCTATATATCATTTCTTTCATGCATATGCATATCATTTTCATGGTCTAGCAAATATTCTTCTAGTGGATCAGTAGGAGGCACAGCAATAGAAGCAAGACCAATTATTTCATCTTTACTAGGTAATTCTTTTTTATGAGGTTGTCTATCAAACTTGGAAAAATTAAATTCATGAGACTCATCACCAAAGCTAACACTGACAGTTTGTTTATGATAATCTATGGTAGCATTGACAGTGTTGAAGAAAGGTCTACCAAAGATAATGGGACAGAAGTCATCTTGTGGGAACCAAGAACTAGAAAATCAGTAGGGTATTTTATTTTCCCACACAAGACTTCAACATCTCTAACGATCGCAAGTGGTGTAATGATGTCTCTATTAGCAAGTTTAATAGTAACATCTATGTCTTCTATTTTAGTGGGTGCTATGTCATTCATAATTTCTTGGTATAAGGTAAAAGGAATAGCACTTATGCTAGCACCTAAATCACATAAACCATGATAACAATGATCTCCTATTTTAACTGAGATAACAGGCATGCCAACAACAGGTCTATGTTTATCTTTTTCATCGGGTTTGGCAATTCTAGACTCTTCATCACATAAGTAAATAACATGCCCATTGCTACTTCCTGAGCTTGCGTTGGTTTTTTCCTTGAAGAGGAAAGGGTGATGCAGCAAAGTAGAGATAAGTATTTCCCTCAGTTAAGAACCAAGGTATCAAATCCAGTAGGAGATACAAGCAAGTCCCCAATCTATGCACCTGCACAAACAATCAAACACTTGCACCCAACACGATAAAGGGGTTGTCAATACCTTCACGGCCACTTGCAAGGATGAGATCTGGTAGAGATAGATATAAAAGATTACTAAAACATAAAAAAGTAAATAAATTGCAGCAAGGTATTCTTGGGTTTTTTAGTTTATAGATCTGAAAATATATGATGGAAAATAGACCCGGGGGCCATAGGTTTCACTAGAGGCTTCTCTCTTGAAGGCAAATAATACGGTGGGTGAACAAATTACTGTCGAGCAGTTGATAGAAAAGCGCAAAGTTATGACGATATCCAAGGCAATAATTATGCATATAGGCATCACATCCGTGTCAAGTAGACCGAAACAATTCTGCATCTACTACTATTACTCCACACATCGACCGCTATCCAGCATGCATCTAGAGTATTAAGTTCATAAAGAACGGAGTAACGCCTTAAGTAAGATGACATGATGTAGAGGGATAAACTCAAGCAATATGATGAAACCCCATCTTTTTACCCTTGATGGCAACAATACAAATACGTGCCTCGCTACCCCTACTTTGTCACTAGGCGAGGACACCGCAAGATTGAACCCAAAACTAAGCACCTCTCCCATTGCAAGAAGAACCAATATAGTTGGCCAAACCAAACCGATAATTTGAAGAGAAATACAAAGATATCAAATCATGCATATAAGAATTCAGAAAAGATTCAAATAATATTCATAGATAATCTGATCATAAATCCACAATTCATCGGATCTCAACAAACACACCGCAAAAGAATATTACATCGGATAGATCTCCAAGAACATCGAGGAGAACATGGTATTTAGAATCAAAGAGAGAGAATAAGCCATCTAGCTACTAGCTATGGACCAATAGGTCTGTGGTAAACTACTCACGCTTCATCGGAAGGGCAATAGAGTTGATGTAGAAGCCCTCTGTGATCGAATCCCCCTTTGACAGGATGCCAGAAAAGGCCCCAAGATGGGATCTCACGGGTACAGAAGGTTACGGCGGCGGAAAAGTATTTTGGTGGACGCTTCTGGTCGTTTGGGAATATTTCTGAATTTATAGGCCAAAGATTAGGGTTGGAGGACTCCCGTGGGGCCCACAAGACAGGGGCACCCCCCCAGGGCGCACCCTGAGGGCTTGTGGAGCCCTCGGGACTCTTCTGACTTCCTCTCCAAGTCCTACGTGTGTCTTCTGGTCCAAGAAAAATCATCATAAAGTTTTATTCCGTTTGGACTCCGTTTGATATTCCTTTTCTGTAAAACTCAAAAACAAGGAAAAAACAGAAACTGGCACTGGTCTCTAGGTTAATAAGTTAGTCCCAAAAATAATAGAAAATAGCATATTAATGCATATAAAACATCCAAAACAGATAATATAATAGCATGGAACAATAAAAAATTATAGATACGTTGGAGACGTATCAAGCATCCCCAAGCTTAATTCCTACTCGTCCTCGAGTAGGTAAATGATAAAAACAGAATTTTTGATGTGGAATGCTACCTAACATATGTATCCATGTAATTTTCTTTATTGTGGCATGAATATTCAGATCCATAAGATTCAAAACAAAAGTTTAATATTGACATAAAAACAATAATACTTCAAGCATACTAATAAAGCAATCATGTCTTCTCAAAATAACATGGCCAAAGAAAGTTATCCCTACAAAATCATATAGTCTGGCTATGCTCCATCTTCATCACACAAAGTATTAAATCATGCACAACCCCGATGACAAGCCAAGCAATTGTTTCATACTTTTGATGTTCTCAAACTTTTTCAACTTTCACGCAATACATGAGCATGAGCCATGGATATAACACTATAGGTGGAATAGAATATGGTGGTTGTGGAGAAGACAAAAATAAGGAGATAGTCTCACATCAACTAGGCGTATCAACGGGCTATGGAGGTGCCCGTCAATAGATTTCAATGTGAGTGAGTAGGGATTGCCATGCAACGGATGCACTAGAGCTATAAGTTTATGAAAGCTCAAAAAGAAACTAAGTGAGTGTGCATCCAACTCGCTTGCTCACGAAGACCTAGGGCAATTTGAGGAAGCCTGTCATTGCAATATACAAGCCAAGTTCTATAATGAAAAATTCCCACTAGTATATGAAAGTGACAACATAGGAGACTCTCTATCATGAAGATCATGGTGCTACTTTGAAGCACAAGTGTGGTAAAAGGATAGTAGCATTGCCCCTTCTATCTTTTCTCTCTTTTTTTCTTTTCTGTTTTTTTTGCTTGGGCTTCTTTTATTTTTTGTAAAGTCCGGAGACTCATCCCAACTTGTGAGGGAATCATAGCTTCCATCATCCTTTCCTCACATGGGACAATGCTCTAATAATGATGATCATCACACTTTTATTTACTTACAACTCAAGAATTACAACTCGATACTTAGAACAAAAATATGACTCTATATGAATGCCTCCGGCGGTGTACCGGGATGTGCAATGATCTAGCATAGTAATGACATCAAAAAACGGACAAGCCATGAAAACATCATGCTAGCTATCTTACGATCATGCAAAGCAATATGACAATGATGGAGCGTGTCATAATAAATCGTAACGGTGGAAGTTGCATGGCAATATATCTCGGAATGGCTATGGAAATGCCATAATAGGTAGGTATGGTGGATGTTTTGAGTAAGGGTATATGGTGGGTGTAGTGCACCAGCGAAAGTTGCGCGGTACTAGAGAGGCTAGCAATGGTGGAAGGGTGAGAGTGCGTATAATCCATGGACTCAACATTAGTCATAAAGAACTCACATACTTATTGCAAAAGTATATTAGCTATCGAAACAAAGTAATACACGCATGCTCCTAGGGGGATAGATTGGTAGGAAAAGACCATCGTTCGTCCCCGACCGCCACTCATAAGGATGACAATCAATAAATAAATCATGCTCCGACTTCATCACATAACGGTTCACCATACGTGCATGCTACGGGAATCACAAACTTTAACACAAGTATTTCTACCAATCCACAATTACTCACTAGCATGACACTAATATCACCATCTTTATATCTCAAAACAATCATAAGGAATCAAACTTCTCATAGTATTCAATGCTCTTTATATGAAAGTTTTTATTATATCCCTCTTGGATGCCCATCATATTAGGACTAAATTCATAACCTTTGCAAATTACCATGTTGTTTAGAGAGACTCTCTAAATAATATAAGTGAAGCAAGAGAGTTCAACAATTTCTATAAAATAAAGCCACCGCCGTGCTCTAAAAATATATAAGTGAAGTACTAGAGCAAAATTGCCTAGCTCAAAAGATATAAGTGAAGCACATAGAGTATTCTAATAAATTCACGATTCTTGCGTGTCCCTCTAAAAAGGTGTGTACATAAAGGATGATTGTGGAAAACTAAAAAGCAAAGACTCAAATCATACAAGACGCTCCAAGCAAAACACATATCATGTGGTGAATAAAAATATAGCCTCAAGTAAATTTACCGATAGAAGAAGACGAAAGAGGGGATGCCATCCGGGTCATCCCCAAGCTTAGATGCTTGGTTATCCTTGAATATTACCTTGGGTTGCCTTGGGCATCCCAAGCTTAGGCTCTTGCCACTCCTTATTCCATAGTCCATCAAATCTTTACCCAAAACTTGAAAACTTCACAACACAAAACTCAACAGAAAACTCATGAGATCCGTTAGTATAAGAAAATAAATCACCACTTTTTGGTACTGTTGTGAACTCATTATTTATTTATATTGGTGTAATATCTACTGTATTCCAACTTCTCCATGGTTCATACCCCCCGATACTACCCGTAGATTCATTAAATTAAGCAAACAACACATAGAAAACAGAATCTGTCAAAAACAGAACAGTCTGCGAAGATCTGAATTGTTCTTATACTTATGTACCTCCAAAAATTCTGAAAAGCTCGTAAAACAGAGTAAATTTGTATATAAATCATGTGTAAAAAATTCAGGGTTTTTCCACGCTCCAGTTCATTTAAACAATTCTGTTACTTGATGCAAAAGTTTCAGTTTTTCAGCAAGATCAAATCAACTACCACGGCAAGCCATCCCAAAGGTCTTACTTCGCTAAAACACTAATTAAAACACCAAAACACAATTACTACAGAGTTAATAATGTGTATTTATTGAAAAACAGAACCAAAAACAAAAAAACATAAAAAATAAAATTGGGTTGCCTCCCAACAAGCGCTATTGTTTAACGCCCCTAGCTAGGCATAAAACATAGATCTAGGTATTGTCATCTTTGGTATGCAATCCATAAGTAGCTCTCATAATAGATTCATATGGCAACTTAATTTTCTTTCTTGGAAAGTGTTCCATGCCCTTCCTTAACGGAAATTGAAATCTAATGTTTCCTTCTTTCGTATCAATAATTGCACCAATCGTTCTAAGGAAAGGTCTACCAAGAATAATAGGACATGTAGGATTGCAATCTATATCAAGCACAATGAAATCTACGGGCACATTATTCCTATTTGCAACAATAAGAACATCATTAATTCTTCCCATAGGTTTCTTAATAGTGGAATCCGCGAGATGCAAATTTAAAGAACAATCATCAAATTCACGAAAACCTAGCACATCACATAGAGTTTTTGGAATCGTGGAAATGCTAGCACCCAAATCACACAAAGCATGGCAATCATAATATTTATTTTTAATCTTAATAGTAGGTTCCCACTCATCATAAAGCTTTCTAGGGATAGAAACTTCCAACTCAAGTTTTTCTTCAAAAGATTTCATCATAGCATCAACGATATGTTTAGTAAAAGCTTTATTTTGATTATAAGCATGAGGAGAATTCAACATGGATTGCAACAAGGAAATACAATCTATCAAATAACAATTGTCATAATTAAAATCCTTGAAATCCAAAAGAGTGGGTTCATTGCTACTTAAAGTTTTGACCTCTCCAATCCCACTTTTATCAATTTTTGCATTAAGATCTAAAAACTCCAAATCATTGGGACGCCTTCTAGCTAAAGTTGACTCATCTCCAGTCCCATATTTATCAAGATTTTTATTAGCTAACAAAGATTCAATAGGAGTCACACCAATCACTTTAAAATCTTCATCATTATTATCGCAAGAAATCGAAGAACATGCTTTAACAAACCAATCTCGCTTAGCACGCATCCTAGCGGTTCTTTCCTTGCACTCATCAATAGAAATTTTAATAGATTTTAGAGACTCATTAATATCATGCTTGGGTGGCATAGATCTAATTTTCAAAGAATCAATCTCAAGAGAAATTCTATCAACGTTCCTAGCCAAATCATCAATCTTGAGCAATTTTTCTTCAACCATAGCATTGAAAACTTTTTGCGAATTAATAAATTCTTTAATATTGTTCTCAAGATCAGAGGGAATATTATTATAATTTCCATAAGAATTGTTGTAGGAATTACCATAATTATTAGAGGAATTACTAGGAAACGGCCTAGGGTTGAAATTACCTCTATACGCGTTATTACCAAAATTGTTCCTACCAACAAAATTCACATCCATAGATTCATTATTGTTCTCAATCAAAGTAGACAAAGGCATATCATTAGGATCAATAGGAGCACTCTTACTAGCAAACAATTTCATAAGTTCATCCATCTTTCCACTCAAAGTATTAATTTCTTCAATCGCATGCACTTTTTTACTAGTAGAAGATCTTTCGGTATGCCATTGAGAGTAATTAGCCATAATATTATCTAGGAGTTTAGTAGATTCTCCTAATGTGATTTCCATAAAAGTACCTCCCGCGGCTGAATCTAAAAGATTTCTAGATGCAAAATTCAATCCAGCATAAAATTTTTGTATGATCATCCATAAACTTAAACCATGAGTAGGGCAATTTTTATCATCAATTTCATCCTCTCCCAAGATTGTGCAACATGTTCATGATCAAGTTGCTTAAAATTCATTATGTCGTTCCTAAGGGAGATGATCTTAGCAGGAGGAAAATACTTGGAAATAAAAGCATCTTTACACTTATTCCATGAATCAATAGTATTTTTAGGCAAAGATGAAAACCAAGTTTTAGCACGATCTCGTAGTGAGAACGGAAATAGCTTCAATTTAACAATATCATTATCCACATCTTTCTTCTTTTGCATATCACACAATTCAACGAAAGTATTTAGATGGGATGTGGCATCTTCACTAGAAAGACCGGAAAATTGATCTTTCATAACAAGATTCAGCAAAGCGGCATTAATTTCATAAGATTCCGCACTAGTGGAGGGAGCAATCGGAGTACTAATAAAATCATTATTATTAGTATTGGAAAAGTCACACAACTTGGTATTTTCTTGAGACATCGTAACGAAGCAAGCAATCTAACAAACAAGCAACCAAAAAGCTAACGAAAAGACGAACGAAAAAAGGGCGAATAAAAAGGCAAATCTTTTTGTATTTTTCTAAAAATCATTTTAGAAGTGGGGGAGAGGAAAACGAGAGACAAATGGCAAATAATGTAATGCAAGAGATGAGAGTTTATGGTGGGTACTTGGTAGGCTTGATGTAGATCTCCCCGGCAACGGCGCCAGAAATTCTTCCTGCTAATTCTTGAGCTTGCGTTGGTTTTTCCCTTGAAGAGGAAAGGGTCATGCAGCAAAGTAGAGATAAGTATTTCCCTCAGTTAAGAACCAAGGTATCAAATCTAGTAGGAGATACAAGCAACTCCCCAATCTATGCACCTGCACAAACAATCAAACACTTGCACCCAACGCGATAAAGGGGTTGTCAATCCCTTCATGGTCACTTGCAAGGATGAGATCTGGTAGAGATAGATATAAAAGATTACTAAAACGTAAAAGAATATAAAATTAAATAAATTGCAGCAAGGTATTTTTGGGTTTTTTGGTTTATAGATCTGAAAATATATGATGGAAAATAGACCCGGGGGCCATAGGTTTCACTGGAGGATTCTCTCTTGAAGGCAAATGATATGGTGGGTGAACAAATTACTGTTGAGCACTTGATAGAAAAGCGCAAAGTTATGACGATATCCAAGGCAATGATTATGCATATAGGCATCACGTCCGTGTCAAGTAGACCGAAACGATTCTGCATCTACTACTATTACTCCACACATCGACCGCTATCCAGCATGCATCTAGAGTATTAAGTTCATAAAGAATGGAGTAACGCCTTAAGTAAGATGAAACGATGTAGAGGGATAAACTCAAGCAATATGATGAAAACCCCATCTTTTTACCCTTGATGGCAACAATACAAATACGTGCCTCGCTACCCCTACTTTGTCACTGGGTGAGGACACCTTAAGATTGAACCCAAAAGTAAGCACCTCTCCCATTGCAAGAAGAACCAATCTAGTTGGCCAAACCAAATCGATAATTCAAAGAGAAATACAAAGATATCAAATCATGCATATAAGAATTCAGAAAAGATTCAAATAATATTCATAGATAATCTGATCATAAATCCACAATTCATCGGATCTCGAAAAACACACCACAAAAGAATATTACATCGGATAGATCTCCAAGAACATCGAGGAGAACATGGTATTGAGAATGAAAGAGAGAGAAGAAGCCATCTAGCTACTAGCTATGGACCCGTAGGTCTGTGGTAAACTACTCACGCTTCATCGGAAGGGCAATAAAGTTGATGTAGAAGCCCTCCGTGATCGAATCCCCCTCTGGCAGGATGCCGGAAAAGGCCCCAAGATGGGATCTCACGGGTACAGAAGGTTATGGCGGCGGAGAAGTATTTTGGTGGATGCTTCTAGTCGTTTGGGAATATTTCTAAATTTATAGGCTAATGATTAGGGTTGGAGGACTCCCATGGGGCCCACAAGCCAGGGGGCGCCCCCCCTATGGCGTGCCCTGAGGGCTTGTGGAGCCCTCGGGACTCTTCTGACTTCCTCTCCAAGCCCTACATGTGTCTTCTGGTCCATGAAAACTCATCGTAAAGTTTTATTCCGTTTGGACTCCGTTTGATATTCCTTTTCTGTAAAACTCAAAAAAAGTTAAAACAGAAACTGACACTGGGCTCTAGGTTAATAAGTTAGCCCCAAAAATAATATAAAAAAGCATATTAATGCATATAAAACATCCAAAACAGATAATATAATAGCATGGAACAATAAAAAATTATAGTTACATTGGAGACATATCACCCATCAATATTTTCTACCAGGAGATCTTTAACCATAGCAACACTAGGTTCTACTTTAATTGGTTTAGTAGGTCTAGGTACTCTAATATTACTTTTGCGAACCACAGTTTAAACCTTAGCATGTTCCTTTATCCTAATAGGGAAAGGTGGTTTTTCAATATAAGCAGTAGGCACAACTGGATCAACATTGTAAATAATAGTTTCATCTTTAGCTATGTCGGGTTCTTTAATTTCTTCTTTAATAGGGGGATGATAGTTAAACCACTTCTCTTTGGGGAGATCAACATGATTAGCAAATGATTCACAAAAAGAGGCTGCTATCTCAGAGCCAAGTCCATATTTAGTGCTAAACTTGTGAAAAGCATCGGTATTCATGAAAGATTTAACACAATCAAATTCAAGCTTAATACCTGACTCTTTACCTTCGTCGAGTTACCAATCTTCAGAGTTGCGTTTAATTCTTTCTAAAAGATCCCACCTGAATTCAATAGTCTTCTTCATAAAAGAACCAGTACAAGAAGTATCGAGCATGGATTGATCATCACGAGAAAGCCGAGCATAAAAATTCTGAATGATAATTTCTCTAGAGAGCTCATGATTGGGGCATGAATATAACATTGACTTCAGCCTCCGCCAAGCTAGAGCGATACTTTCTCCTTCACGAGGCCAAAAATTATATATATAATTCCGATCACGATGAACTAGATGCATAGGATAATTTTTTTGGTGAAATTCCAATCTCAATCGATTCCAGTTCCAAGATCCAATACCATCGCATAGCCTATACCATGTCAATGCTTTTCCCTTCAAAGATAAAGGGAAAACCTTCTTATTAGCTTCATCTCCAGATAAACCTGCAAGCTTAAATAATCCACAAATTCATCCACATATATCAAGTGCATATCGGGATGTTCGGTTCCATATCCTGCATAAGGATTTGCTAGCAGTTGTTCTATCATACCCAAAGGAATTACATAATCAATAATTTCAGTAGGTGCAGTAGGTTGAGCGGTAGCTAATTGTGGTTCCGGTCAAGGTGAAGATACCAAACAAACTCCTCAAAGGATGATTCTCCATAGTAACAAGTGACAATAAATTTCAGCATGTAGTAATAATATTTCCATACCAATTTCCACTTACCAAGAGCGCTTCACTCCCCGGCGCCAGAAAAGACCCTTGATGACCCACAAGTATAGGGGATCAATCATAGTCCTTTCGATAAGTAAGCGTGTCGAACCCAACAAGGAGCAGAAGGAAATGACAAGTGGTTTTCAGCAAGGTATTTTCTGCAAGCACTGAAATAGTCGGTAACAAGTAGTTTGATAGCAATATAATTTGTAACGAGCAAGTAACGGTAATGGTAAATAATATGCAGCAAGGTAGCCCAATCCTTTTGTGACAAAGGACAGGCCAAAACGGTCTCTTATAATAGGCAAAGCATTCTTGAGGGTACACGGGAATTTCATCATGTCACTTTCTTCATGTTGGTTCGATTCATGTTCGCTACTTTGATAATTTGATATGTGGGTGGACCGGTGCTTAGGTGCTGTTCTTACTTGAAGAAACCTCCTACTTATGATTAACCCCCTCGCAAGCATCCGCAACTACGAGAAAAGTATTAAGATAAAATCTAACCATAGCATTAAACTTGTGGATCCAAATCAGTCCCTTACGAAGTAGCGCATAAACTAGGGTTTAAGCTTCTGTCACTCTAGCAACCCATCATCTAATAACTACTCCACAATGCATTCCCTTAGGCCCAAATATGGTGAAGTGCCATGTAGTCGACATTCGCATGACACCACTAAGGGAATCACAACATACATATCATCAAAATATCGAACACATATCAAGTTCACATGATTACTTGCAACATGATTTCTCCCGTGACCTCAAGAACAAAAGTAACTACTCACAAATAATAATCATGCTCAAGATCAGAGGAGTATTGAATAGCATAATGGATCTGAACATATAATCTTCCACCAAATAAACCATATAGTAATCAACTAGAAGATGTAATCAACACTACTAGTCCCCCACAAGTACCAATCTAAGGTTCCGGTACAAAGATTGAACACAAGAGATGAACTAGGGTTTGAGAGGAGATGGTGTTGTTGAATATGTTGATGGAGATGGCCCTCCCAAAGATGAGAGAGTTGTTGGTGATGACGATGGCCATGATTTCCCCCTCCGGGAGGGAAGTTCCCCCAGCGGAATCGCTCCGCCGGAGGGCAAAAGTGCTCCTGCCCAAGTTCCGCCTTGAGATGGTGGTGCTTCATCCCGAAAGTCCCCTCCTGATTTTTCTAGGTCAAAATGACCTATATACCAGAAGATGGGCACCGGAGGTGGGCCGAGGCGGGCACAACCCACCAGGGCGAGCCTGGGGGCCTGGCGCGCCCAGGTGGGTTGTGCCCACCTGGTGGGCCTCCTCTGGTAGTTATTTGCTCTAGTATTTTTCATATATTGCAAAATAATTCTCCGTAAATTTTCAGCTCATTTGGAGATGTGCAGAATAGGTAACTCTGACGTAGCTTTCTCAGGTCCAGAATTCCAGATGCCGGTATTCTCCCTCTTTGTGCAAACCTTGCATATTGTTAGAGAAAAGGCATTATAATTACTCCAAAAAGCATTATTATGCATAAAAACATTATAAATAAGAGTAGGAAAATATGATGCAAAATGGACGTATCAAAGTTCAACATATTTCTTTCGGATAACCCATGCAGAAAGGTAGGACTGGCAGATTCACAATATAGAATCGAGAACTCATGAAGAGCACTCTTATTGTGATCTTTTGGTTCAAAATAACTCCTGCCATGATGGTTCATGGTATTTGGAAGAATGAGGTACCACGGACCTCAAATACTATCACAAGGGTTACTAATATCCTAAAGGAACGAGCAAACACTATCCACAAGAAGTTAGTAGAGTGAATCTTGGGTTCAATAACCCAGAAATGGAATACCTACTAACTAAATAAGATCATGAGATGCTTTCGAGAATGGTGACCAGAATCATCACACTGAGAACACAAATCACAGCTAGAGCAATGGGTGGTTTTCTAAGATATCCTAGTTTTCCTAATAACTTCAAAAATTAAGTCGAGGCAACAGAGTACCTCAACACAATGATTAATGTGTCTAGTCTGGCCGAAAGACATCGAATTAGCATGAAAGAATTTGCAAATGCATCAGATTGTTTAGAAACCTGGGACAACTCGGACAACATAACAGCTATACCGGCATGAAAATATGAGACAACGTGGAAGACAATTGACAACACAACAACTGAACTCTTATGGAAACACCGATCCGGGAAGCCAACAACTTTCCTATAAGTCTCCAGCATAGTAACTCGTCATCCTAATAGATAGATGAGAAGGCCTAGTTCTCAATCCTCGTAGAAAAGAAGAGGGTGACTCAGAATCAGAATGACACAAGGATAAGGAGTAAAAAGAACCTTACGTTCCCTTCCACAATCAATTCCCTTATATAACTAAAGCATTTCTAGACTCGACTTCGACCAGCTTGGCTTGGTGATCCTACAGGCAGTCGACTCTGATACCAAAGCTTTCAGGACCCCGATCCTAAGTCACACCGATCTAGCATGTAACACATCATATCACTTTGCGGCCTCACGCACGGTATCCCCACGGCTGCAGCCTTACCTAGGCTAGGACCGTTTCCGCCTTTTGGCTCATGTATATGATTGTGTCGCTAGCATCCATATGACAGAGAACCCGGGCCGACGTGACTAGTCGTAAACCCAAGTTGGCACAAACTTACAGGGATAGGCATACATGACCCAGCAAAGCACATGTCGGTCAGCAGCGAGTGTAACCGGACTGTAGCAAGCTATCAGGACTTCGGTAAACGCCGCATGACATTTTCCCGAAGAGACAGAGACATGAGCAAAGAAGGACAAATGTCGGTCAATCCATGTGTTTCGGAGCAGTAGCAAGCTACCATGGCTCAGTGGAAGCACTAGGAGGCATTTCCCCATAAGGAAGGCTACCAAGAATAAACAACTAGGTGTCGGATCCCACACATACCAAGCATTTCAATAACATACACACAATATGCTCGATATGTGTAAATACAACATGGCATCACAACAAAACTATACGACTCAAAGTATTCATTTAAAAGGCTCTGGAGAGCCATACATAGGATGATATTATAAACATGGGTCTCATGACCCAACATACAGAAGTCATACAAGCAACAAGCGGAAGCATAACCATGTCTGAGTACAGACAACTACAAAAGGAAAAGTCTGACAAGCCTGACTATCTATAAGACCCTCCATAGGAGCCAGACCTCTGTCTGGGATTCCCAAGCTAATCGGTCAACGTCAAACTCATCCTAGAAACCACTAGTGAGACTGAAGTCTCCTCTGCAAAAACATAAATTAAGCAATCATGAGTACAAATGTACTCAGCAAGACTTACATCAGAACTAGCTACATATGCATTAGTATCAACAATGGGGTTGTGGAATTTAACTACAGCAAGCCAACTTTGACTCAGTGGCTATCCTGTACTATGACTACCAGTACTTTCTTTGAGGTGAGAGACCGCACATGAGTCCACATATTGACCATATCAATACACCACTATGGATCCGCTCCCGTTTCCCTACGAGAAGGCCATCCATAGCACTCACACTTATCTTGTGCATTTTAGAGTATCCACATCCAGTAATCTATGAACAATGTAAGCTTTCCAAGTAGTCCATATCCGAGGACGTGGCTATTCGAATAGATCATTTATAACCCTGCAGGGCTGTACTTCTTCACACATGTTTCCACCACTTAGCATCTGCACATGACATGTGCTCGGCAGACTTCAAGCGAAAGCTGACGTGGGTGTAGACCATGACCTGACTAACCACACAAGTCTCTAGTCCAGGTTTATCGCCTATTTGAGTTCCATCCGCATGGAAGTCCGGCCAAGGTTCCACTACAACCCCAAACAATGTGTGCAGGGTTCCCAAGCCCACCAAATGGGTGCCCTGGTACACCATGCCCCTTACCTACCGCATCATAGCCCACCCCTTGGGTCAGCGCTACGCACAGCCTCCAGCATACTACATACACCAGAAACTACTTGCAACTCCTGGACAGAGTACAGGGGGGTTAATAAGTCAAGCGAGGTCATATTTCAGGCCCAATGTGTGGTAGTAGCTGTTCTTGGATTACAAACACAGAACTCAGTTCCTGAGGATGGTTTCAATGAGACAACCGACCATGTACTCCTATATGGCCTCTCATCGCTACCTTTACCAAATCGTGCTCACACACTTAGATCTCAACAATAGGACATATGTTCACCACCATCCCAATCCATCCCAAATGAATCAGACCTGACACAACTCTAAGCATAGGAGGCATAACAAGCAAGCATGAATGAGTAGGCACATCATGGCTCAAACAACTCCTACTCATGCTAGTGGGTTTCAACTATTTACTGTGGCAAAGACAGGTCATGCAGAGGAATGGGTTCAACTACCGCAACATGTAACAGTTGAATCATTATTGTCCTAATGTAGTAAACAAGAGCAGGAGCGAAAGATTGGGATTGTATTGGAGTGATCAAGGGGTTTTTGCTTGCCTGGCACTTCTGAAGATGATAAATCTTCGAAACAACATCTACTAAGAGGGAACAACACCGGCAAACAAGAGGGAACACATTCAATGCAATGTAACAATATGATGCATGATCATGACATGGCAACATGTTGTGATTTGAGCTAATGCAACTAGCAGCAATTTAAATGAAGTTGGTTTGAACTAAAAGTTCAAATTCAAACTCCATATAAGACATTTCAAATGCCATTTATTCAAATTGTCATATACAGTAGCTGTAAGTTGTTCAAACATGCATGGAAATGCCATAAACATGTTCTTCATATTTTTCTAATCATTTTTTCATATATCAATTATTTTCATTGGAGTTATAGAATATTTTCTATGATTTTTAGAAGTTTAGGACAATTTCTGAAATTAATTAAACATCTCTGATTTATTTAAAATCCCAGAAATCAGTTATGATGTTAGCCCTGCATCATCACTGCATCAGCAGGTCAACGGGGTCAGCCCAGGTCAAACCTGACCAGTGGGTCCCGCGTGTCAGTCTCACAGGGCTAATTAAGTTTAGGGCCATTTGCATTTCTGCCCCTAACTCGAACCACCTACTCAGATTTGCCCCTAATTTCAAAGCTTGCTCAAATTAGCCCCTCTCCTGTTAAGTCACTACTCAGAAATGCCCTTCCGTCCAGTCAAAGGCCTTTGACCGTCAGAGTCCCATGTGTACTGTAGCAGACGGAAAGTGCTACAGTATTGGACGAAAAGTGCTACAGTACTGTACGGAAGGGCATTTCTGAGTATTGACTTAACGGCGGAGGGGCAAATTTGAGCATGCTTCAAAATTAGGGGCAAATCTGAGTAGTGGGTTCGAGTTAGGGGCACAGATGTAAATGTCCCTTAAGTTTAAATTTAAACTAGACTAAATTTAACAGGGGGCTGGACCCACCTGTCATTGACCCGGGGAGGTCAAACCTGGTCAACCAGGGTCAAACCCACCGGAGTTGACCCGCGTCTCGTCGTCGGCAAGGCCAGAGATGGTAGAGGGCTTCGGGTTTCACCTACGGGGGCCTATTTTTCGTGCAAAGAGCATCTACGGGGAGCTGGCGGAGTGGCGCATCCAACGGTGGCGGTGGCTAGAGTTGGGGTCGCCTGCAAAGGGACCGGCGATGAGCTTGACGGCGGTCAGCACTCGGGTCTTGGTGGAATAGGGGCTGCAATGGCCGTGGCGTTGCGTGCATAGCACCTACGGCTTCTACGCGATGAGGCGAGTACGTTAGACGCATGCTCGGGACCAAATGGTCACCGAAGCGTCATCGGCGGCAAGCTCAGGCGGCGGCGCAGTCGGGCACTGGCGGCGCGATGGTTACATCGGCCAAACAATGCAAAGGAAAGGACGGTTCGAAGCAGGAGCTCACAGTTAGTCGGACGGGAGGGTCAGTGAGCTCGGGGAGGCACCGGAGGCAGCAAACCGATGGTGACAATCTTCGGTGGTTGATGAGGGGAACGGCGGTGCTAGCGGTGTCCAGGGGCTTCCGGTGTCAGGCGGCTCGGTGATGAGGAAGAGAGAGACGAGGCGGAGCTCGTGGACAGCTCCAGGGGGCGAGGGAGAGGCGGTGGCCATGGCTACGGACAGCAGCGATGATGGTGGCGCTCGGGTGGTTGCACACGAGAGAGACAGAGGAGGGGAGAAGCACGGGGAGAGGTCGAGGGAGCTCTAGGGGTGCCATGGCGCTCGGGACCATCTCCAGCAGCGAGAACGCAGGCAGGAGGTGGCCGGGCGTGTGCTCACGCGCATCGGCCATGCGCACGGCGTCCGACTGGTGCGGGGAGGAAGACGCCCCTGCCCCTGGTGGGCTGGGCTATCTTGCCGGGCCGCCAGCTGATCCAGGTAAATGGGCTACCTGGTATAGTGCCCTCTCTCTCTTTCTTATTTTTCTTTCCGTTTTCTATTATTTGCAGTTTGTTTTGAATTTGGTTTCAAACCAAATTATTTTAGTTGCTCCTGGAAAATATTGTGGTTGCAAAATAGGATATTCCAAAGCCCCACAACAAGTTCTAGAATTAATAGAGCATTAAAAGTATTTATAGCATTTAATTACCCTAGTTCAAATACAATATGGGTTAATTCAAAAAATCTAAAGATGACCTAGAAAAATGTGCACCATTTTTGGCAGAGGTTTCCACCCATTTCTAAAATGATGAACTTTTCTGAAGGGCATTTTGGGTTCATTGAAAAGATTTAATGTTGAACCTAGTTGAAAAAAATTATCTGCTAGGGTTTTATCATCCTCAGTTCAAATTCATTTGAATTTAAACATGATGACATGATGATCATGCAAAGGCAAGCAAAGGCTAAAGCTAGGGCTGTGACATGTTCTTCGCTAGATAAGAACTTTGGAGTGATTCTTTGTCGTAGGTCGAGGGATTGTTATATTGTTCAATTATGTTAGCATTGTTGAGAGATTCCACTAGTGAAGTATGAACCCTAGGCCTTGTTTTCAAGCGTTGAAATACCGTTTGTGCTCTGTTTTATCACTTGCTGCCTTGCTGTTTTTTTTATTTTCAGATTACAAAAACCTATATCTACTATCCATACTACACAAGAGATTTCTTGTATTTGGTTGCAGGATTATTTGAGAGATACTATATTCATCCTACGCCTCCCACAGATTGATAAACCTTAGGTCATCCACTTGAGGGAAAATTGCTACTATCCTACAAAACTCTCCGCCTGGAGGCCCAACACGAGTCTACAAGAATAAGTTGTGTAGTAGACATCATAAGGCCGTCTGTATTAAACAGTGGCTCGGGCACCATTAATGGAGTGGTTGGGAGCAAGGCGGGTGGTGATGGAAGTCAAAGGGCTCGCTTCGCAGCGAGCCTGTGTAGAGTACGGCTCACATGCTTCCCTGTGAGCCTATGCAGCGGAGGACTGCTTGCATGCCTCCCGGTTAGCCGGCATAGTGGACTGCACTCACACGCCTCCCGTCTACTCAAGCAGTTGCCCGCACATCACCTCATAGCCAGTAAAAGTGTGACGCGTGGCATCACGTGAATGGTTAGCCGAACGCCCATGATTTAAATTATACAAATGTTTGAGATGATTATGTGGGAACTATTTGTTTCAAAATGCCTTTGTTGGCTGTTAATTTGTGTGCCTTCTCTCAAATTGGACATGAAAAATACCACAACATGTTGGTGCCATTTCATGATAGCATGCCAAGTTTCATGAATTTCAGACAAGTTTTGGATTACTAGATTTTAAAAACAAAGTATCGCAATGTTTGCTGCCGAGCCATGATGCCGAGGTGTTTGAAATTCATTCCCGTTTCTTGCATTGGACCTAAGCATGCACCCAAGGCACACATATGATTTTTAACCCATTTTTCTGCACTGCGGCATGTGCCTGTAATTCAAATTTGAATTATGCACATAAAATGCCTAGAAAACTTAGTTAATGTATAAAAATATCCAAACGAACCCCGAATAATTTGAAGTTTTAACACGATGCTCCTATTTGTCAATTTTGTATCTAGAAAAAAATTCAAGGCGAGAAGAGGCAACGAATGTCGTTTCGTCCACAAAGGTGACACACGTTCCCTACCGGAACCACGAGGCTTCTTGTGAGAAGCTCTGGTTTGTGAGGAGCGTATACCAAAACCTGCCCCAAATGGGACAAAAAATTTACCACATCATGTTGGTGCCATTCCATGATAGCATGCCAAGTTTCATGAATTTCAGACGAGTTTTGGATTTACTAGAATTTAAAAACTAAGTATCTCAATGTTTGCGGCTGAGCCACGATGCCGAGGTGTTTGAAAGTCATTCCCATTTCTTGCATGGGACCTAAGCATGCACCCAAGGACACACATATGATTTTTCAACTCATTTTCCTGCATTGGAGCATGTGCCTGTAGTTCAAATTTTAATTATGCACATAAAATGCCTAGAAAACTCAGTTAATGTGTAAAAATTTCCAAACGAACCCTGAAAAATTCCAAATTTTAACACGACGCTCCTATTTGTCAATGTTGACTCTAGAAAAAAAATTGAAAGCAAGAAGAGGCAACGAATATCATTTCGTTCACAAAGGTGACACGTTACCTACCGGAACCATGCGACTTCTTCTGAGAAGCTCTGGTTTGTGAGGAGCTTATACCAAAACTTG
Organism: Thinopyrum elongatum; assembly: GCA_011799875.1. Classification (NCBI taxonomy): domain Eukaryota; kingdom Viridiplantae; phylum Streptophyta; class Magnoliopsida; order Poales; family Poaceae; genus Thinopyrum; species Thinopyrum elongatum. Next base: position 214,351,276 of record CM022299.1, read on the forward strand.
CCCCAAATGGGACAAATTTTTACCACAACATGTTGGTGCCATTCCATGATAGCATGCTAAGTTTCATGAATTTCAGATGAGTTTGGATTTACTAGAATTAAAAAACCAAGTTTCTCAATGTTTGCGGCCGAGCTACATGCCGAGGTGTTTGAAATTCATTCCCATTTCTTGCATGGGACCTAAGCATGCACCCACGGACACACATATGATTTTTCAACCCATTTTCTACACTGGAGCATGTGCCTGTAGTTCAATTTGAATTATGCACATAAAATGCCTAGAAAACTCAGTTAATGTATAAAAATGTCCAAACGAACCTCGAATAATTCCAAATTTTAACACGACACTCCTGTTGGTCTATGTTGCCTCTAGAAAAAATTTGAAAGCAAGAAGAGGCAACGAATAACGTTTCATCCACAAAGGTGACAAACGTTCCCTACCGGAACCATGAGGCTTATTGTGAGAAGCTTATACCAAAACTTGCCCCAAATGGGACAATTTTTTTACCACAGCATGTTGGTGCCATTCCATGATAGCATGCCAAGTTTCATGAATTCCAAACGAGTTTTGGATTTACTAGAATTTCAAAACCAAGTACCTCAATGTTTGTGGGCGAGCCACGATGCCGAGGTGTTTGAAATTCATTCCCATTTCTTGCATGGGACCCAAGCATGCTTCCAAGGACATACATTTGATTTTTCAATCCATTTTGCTGCACCGGAGCATGTGCGTGTAGTTCAAATTTGAATTATGCACATAAAATGCCTAGAAAACTCAGTCAATGTATAAAAATGTCCAAACGAACCCCGAATATTCCAATTTTTTGGGCGATACTCCTATAGTTGCATGTTCACTATAGATAAAAGTTCTAGCAATTCAAACACTGTCCTTTGCCGCTGTGACCCCATTCTGTATTTCAAATCAAGACAAAAAATCAAGTACATCACACAAAGTTTATTATCACCAACCGTGTGAGATACAATACAAAATATATGGGAGCACCGTGATAGTATATGGCTTACACGAGAAGTTTCATCGGCTACAGTCCACAGCCGGCACGTGAAGCACAGTAGCTCCCCAAATATCATTTCACTGTTCAATCATCGTCGGTCAAAGATGGGGACATGGACCCGCATCGTGAGGGCAACTTTGGCGGCCCACTCTGGTGAGAGTGCGGCTGCAGCCGCCATGAGCGTGCTAACAACCTGCATGAGCGCGGCCGCAATCTGCAACTGGGTGGCCGCGGCAGCCGAAACAACCGCTATTGCAGCTTAGATGGCAGCAGCAACATCTACGATGGGGATAGCAAATGGCGAGAGCGGCGCAGCAGCTGTCCGTTCCGCAGCGGCCGCCTTAGCCCTGATGGAGGCCGCCCATGCCTAGGTCGAGGCTCCCCACGCCAAGCTCCTGGCGGTCACCGCACAAATCGCATGAAGCTTCTCCGACAATGATCGGCAACCCATGGCCGAAGAGTTGGCAATCGCCGAGAGTGTTTGAGAGCCGTCCGTTCATTCGCGGCATACCTTGTCGCGATGGAGCTCGTCCAAGCCTAGACCTCGACCGCCCACGCCCAGCTCGGGGCAGCATTTTCCAAAGAGATGACGAACGCGGATGACGAGATGCTTGTCGAGTATGGTGCGATGGATGCCATGGAGCCCCTTCCCCAGGAGATCATTGGGTGCGAGCTGGACATGGAGGGGGCTGATGTCTACTATACAACTTGTTCTTGTAGACTTGTGTTGGGCCTCCAAGCGCAAACTTTTGTAGGACAGTAGAAAATTTCGCTCAAGTGGATGACCTAAGGTTTATCAATCCGTGGGAGGCATAGGATGAAGATTGTCTCTCTCAAACAACCCTCCAATCAAATACAAGAAATCTCTTGTGTCCCCAACACACCCAATACAATGGAAAATTGCATAGGTGCACTAGTTCGGCGGCGATATGGTGATACAAGTGTAGTATAGTAGATATAGGTTTTTGTAATATGAAAATATAAAAACAGCAAAGTAGCAAGTAACAAAAGTGAGCACAAACGATATTTAAATGCTTAGAAACAAGGCCTAGGGTTCATACTTTCATTAGTGCAATCTCTCAACAGTGCTAACATAGTTGAATCATATAACAATCCCTCAACGTGCAACAAAGAGTCACTCCACAGTTCTTATCTAGCATAGAACATAAGATGAAAATGTTTGTAGGGTATGAACCACCTCAAAGTTATCCTTTCCAATTAATCTATCGAGCTATTCCTATAAGTGTCACAAACAACCCAAGAGTTCATACTAAAATAACACCATATGATACACATCAACCAACTCTAATGTCACCTAGATACTCCAATGTCACCACAAGTATCCGTGAGTTGATTATACGGTATGCATCAAACAACTTCAGATTCATAATATTCAATCCAACACAAAGAACTTCAAAGAGTTCCCCAAGATTTCTACCGGAGAAAGTAGGATAAAAACATGCATCAACCCCTATTCATAGATTACCCAATTTCACCTTAGGAATCCGCGAGTTGATTGCCAAAACATACATCAAGTGAATCAATATAATACCCCATTGTCACCATGGGTATTCACATGCAAGACATACATCAAGTGTTCTCAAATCCATAAAAGTATTCAATCCGATAATAGTGAAACCTCAAAGGTAAATACTCAATTCATCACAACAAGATAGAGAGGGAGAAACACCATATGATCCAACTATATTAACAAAGCTTGCGGTACATCATGATCGTGCCAAATCAAGAACACGAGAGAGAGAGAGAGAGAGAGAGAGAGAGAGATCAAACACATAGCTACTGGTACATACCCTCAGCCCCAAGGGTGAACTACTCCCTCCTCATCATGGTGGCCACCGGGATGATGAAGACAACCTCCGCTAATGATTTCCCCCTCCGGCAGGGTGCCGGAACAGGGCCCCGATTGAGTTTTCATGGATACAAAGGGTTGCGGTGGCGGAGCTTCTCATCTAGGGTTCTTTTCGGAGGTTTGGGTATTTATAGGAATTTTTGGCGTCGGTCTCACATCAAGGGGGCCCACAAGGGAGCGACAAGCTCAGGGGCACGCCCTAGGCGAGGGCAGGCTTGTCGTGCCCTCATGGCTCTTCTGGCCTGGCTTTGGTGCTCCGTGGGTCTCTTCTGGTCCATCAAAAAATCACCGTAAATTTTCAGCCCATTCCGAGAACTTTTATTTCTACACAAAAAACAACACCACATTAGTTTACCTGAAAACAGCATCAGTCCGGGTTAGTTCTATTAAAATCATACCAAAACCATATAAAATTGTTGGATACATGGCATAAATACTTCATAAATTATAGTTACGTTGCAGACGTATCAGTATCCCCAAGCTTAATTCCTGCTCGTCCTCGAGTAGGTAAATGATAAAAGAAATAATTTATGAAGTGTGAATGCTAGCATAGTGCATAAGTTTGATCAATGATAATTTCAATCACTTTTCCTAGCATCATAACAACAACTTTTTCTCATAAAACTCATCATGATAAAGTAGCAATCAATTCACATGTTATGTTTCAAACAATGCATTCTCTTGAAACTTAACAACCTATGTTCTTAGTCACCAAACAATTGGAATTCAACTTATTTTCAACAAAGTCTAAGTAAGAGCTCCACATACTCAATTATCATACAGTCTTCTATGATTGCTAGTACTCAAAGCATATTTTTAGAACAAATGGCATCCATCGAACACAGAGAAAGAAAAGGGCTTAATGTTTCGCCTCCCAACTCATTTATCATACAGATAATTGTCAACAATAATAAATCATGATCAAATATATTTTAATGGCCATATATGCCTGGATCTTTCCCTACCACATGATACTTGCTAACTAGAGAATAATTGAGGTTGAAGTGAAAAGGAACATTATTGACTCTTGCATAAAAGTAAATACATAAAGTAAAAGATAGGCCCTTCACAGAGGGAAGCAGAGGTTGTCATGCGCTTTTTATTTTTGGATGTGCAAGCTCTTAATGCAAAAGAACGTCACGTTATATTGCCCCTTGTGATACCAACCTTTATTATGCAGTCCATCGCTTTTTATTTCTTTACCATCACAAGTTCATACAACACTTATTTTCCCTTGCAATAAAATATCATACATAATTTAGGAGCAATTTTTATTGCTTTTTGCACTGATGACAACTTACTTGAAGGATCTTATTCAATCCATAGGTAGATATGGTGGACACTCATGGCAAGAAACTGGGTTTAAGGGTTTTTGGATGCACAAGTAGTATCTCTACTTAGTATGAATTTTTGGCTGGCAAAAGATCCTAAGCAAGCACCACATGTTGGAGGATCCATAACAATATAACTTCTATACAAATATACCCAAACATAACTCATTACGTTGTCCTCCTTGTCCAACTTTAACTATTTTGCACAAGTTTGAAAATAATTAATGGGTATTCACAATCATAAAAGATGTCCTAGATAATATATTTATATGTGAAAGTTCTCTTCCTTATACTAATCACTCATGAATTGCTTGTATGACTAATATTGTGATTGCCAAACTTCAATAGATTTTGCTTTCTAAACCAAATGTGAAGCTACTAATAGGTATGATACAGGCATATGAAGAACATATAATTTCAACTTTATGATATTCAATTCATTCAACAATTTTCTCATAGGATATAAGTGAAGGGCAAGAGTAAATGACAAACTACTCCAAAAAGATATAAGTGAAGATCAATGAGTAGTCAAACAATTAAGTAGCTATGTGAGGACTCTCTCTCTCTCTCTCATTTAAAAATTTCAGATCTTAAGTATTTTATTCAAACAAAAAAGAAAATAAAATAAAATGACATTTCAAGAATAGCACATCTCATGCGAAGAAGCAAAAACTTAGGCTCAATTGATACTAACCGATAATTGTTGATGAAAAAAGGTGGGATGCCTACTGGGGCATCCCTAAGCTTAGATGCTTGAGACTTCTTGTTATATTATCTTGGGATGCATTGGGCATCCCCAAGCTTGAGCTTTTGTGTCTCCTTAATTCCTCTCATATCACGGTTTCCCTAAATCTCAAAAACTTCATCCACACAAAAATCAAACAAGAACTTGTGAGATAAGTTAGTATAAATCAATGCAAAACCTTATCATTCTCTACTGTAACAAATCACTAAAAATAATATTTAACATTGCATACTAAATGCCTCTGCATATTTAATACCCCTATCCTCAAATGGGATCATTAAATAAGCAAACATATGCAAACATAAGAACAATCTGTCAAAACTGGACAGTCTGTAAATGATGCAAGAAGATTCACACTTCTTTAATTCGAAAAATTATGAAAAATTACAACACTGTAGAAAATTTATCATAGCTTACTGTGTAAAAATTTCAAGATTTTTATCATGTTCTGATTTTCCAGAAGAATTCAGACAATGATAGAAAACTTTCTGTTTTCAAACAAGAACAAATAGACTTGCAAAATAAGCATGGTAATTGAAATAAAAGATTCAAAACATTATTATAAATAACAGCAAGCAAATCTCAACAAAAGAAAATGACACTCCAATCAAAACACATATCATGTGACGAAAAAAATGTAGCTCCAAGTGAGGTTACCGATAATGTTGAAGACGAAAGAGGGGATGCCATCCCGGGCATCCCCAAGCTTAGTTGCTTGGGTATTCCTTGAATATTATTGGGGTGCCTTGGGCATCCCCAAGCTTAGGGTCATGCTACTCCTTATTCTCCTCGTATCGATATCTCACCCAAAACTTGAAAACTTTAATCACACAAAACCTAACGGAACTTCATGAGATAGGTTAGTATGATAAAGACAAATCATTCACTTTGGTACTGTCAAGACAAGACTGATAATTGTTCTCACACAATGCCTACTGTACCCTACAATTTCTACAATTTATATTGACCAATATAAGCCATAGAAACTATAAAACAAGCAAACTATGCATTGAAAACAGAATATGTCAAAAACAGAACAGTCTGTAATGATCTGAACAATGACCATACTTCTGTTACTCCAAAAATTATAAAAACTAGGACAACATAGGAAATTTGTATATCAATAATGTGTAAAATATCTAGAATTTTTTGACACTCCAGTGATTTTAAACAATTCTGTTACTGGGCGCAACAGTTTCTGTTTTTGCACAGAATCAAGTCAACTATCATCCACACTATCCCAAAGGCTTTATTTGGCACTTTATTGAAACAAAAGCTATAAAACATGATTATTATAGTAGCTTAATGATGTGAACACATCAAATAGTAGGTATAAGTGTTGGGTTGTCTCCCAACAAGCGCTTTTCTTAAATGCCTTTTTAGCTAGGCATGATGATTTCAATGATGCTTACATAAAAGTAAAGAATTGAAATATAATGAGAGCATCATGAAACACATGCCAAGCACATTTAAGCTTAACCCACTTCCTATGCGTAGGGATTTTGTGGGCAAACAATTGATGGGAGAAAGAATGAACTAGCATAGGAAGGCAAAACAAGCAAAACTTCAAGATTTTCAACATATAGAGGAGAAACTTGATATTAGTGAGATATGTAAAAGCATATGTTCTTCTCTCATAATAATTTTCAGTAGCATCATGAATGAATGCAACAATATAGCTATCACAAAATGCATTCTTTTCATGATTCATAAGAATAGAAATTTTACTACTCTCCACATAAGAAAATTTCTTCTCATCAATAATAGTGGGAGCAAACTCAACAAAATAACTATCATGAGATAATTGATTGACAAAATCAAATTGAACATTAAAATCATGATTAAAAGTTTCATGGTTATCATTATTCTTTATAGCATACATGTCATCACAATAATCATCATAGATAGCAACTTTGTTGTCACAATCAATTGGAACCTCTTCAAAAATAGTGGATTCATCACTAAATAAAGTCATGACCTCACCAAGTCCACTTTCATAATTATTACAATAAGATTCAACATTCAACACCCTCCAAAATAGAGGGATCAATATTTCATAGAGTTGACACTCTTCCAAACCCACTTTCATCATTGTAATCATCATAAATAGGAGGCATGCAATCATCATAATAAATATTCCCATCAAAACTTGGGGGACTAAAAATATCATCTTCATAAAATATAGCATCCCCAAGCTTATGGATTTGCACATCATTAGCATCATGGATATTCAAAGAATTCATACTAGCAACATTGCAATCATGCTCATCATTCAAATATTTTATGCCAAACATTTTATTGAATTCTTCTTCTATCAATTGAGCACAATTTTCTGATCCATCATTTTCAAGAAAGACATTATAAAGATGAATAATATGAGGCAATCTCAATTCCATTTTTTGTAGTTTTCATTGATAAACCAAACTAGTGATAAAACAAGAAACTAAAAGATTCAATTGCAATATCAAAAGATATATCTTCAAGCACTCACCTCCCCGGCAACGGCGCTAGAAAAGAGCTTGATGTCTACTATACAAATTGTTCTTGTAGACTCGTGTTGGGCCTCCAAGCGCAGAGCTTTGTAGGATAGTAGCAAATTTCCCTCAAGTGGATGACCTTAGGTTTATCAATCTGTGGTAGGTGTAGGATGAAGATGTTCTGTCTCAAACAGCCCTGCAATCAAATACAAGATATCTCTTGTGTCCCCAACACACCCAATACAATGGCAAATTGTATAGGTGCACTAGTTCGGTGAAGAGATGGTGATACAAGTGTAATATGGATAGTAGATATAGGTTTTTGTAATATGAAAATATAAAAACAGCAAGGTAGCAAGTAACAAAAGTGAGCACAAACGATATTGAAATGCTTAGAAACAAGGCCTAGGGTTCATACTTTCACTAGTGCAATCTCTCAACAGTGCTAACATAATTGAATCATATAACAATCCCTCAATGTGCGACAAAGAGTCACTCCAAAGTTCTTATCTAGCAGAGAACATAAGATGAAATTGTTTGTAGGGTACAAAACCACCTCAAAGTTATCCTTTCCGATCAATCTATCGAGCTATTCCTATTAGTGTCACAAACAGCCCAAGAGTTCATACTAAAATAACACCATATGATACACATCAACCAACTCTAATGTCACCTAGATACTCCAATGTCACCACAAGTATCCGTGAGTTGATTATACGATATGCATCAGACAACTTTAGATTCATAATATTCAATCCAACACAAAGAACTTCAAAGAGTGCCCCAAGATTTCTACCGGAGAAAGTAGGACGAAAACATGCATCAACCCCTATGCATAGATTACTCAATGTCACCTCAGGAATCCGCAAGTTGATTGCCAAAACATACATCAAGTGAATCAATATAATACCCCATTGTCACCACGGGTATTTATATGCAAGACATACATCAAGTGTTCTCAAATCCATAAAAGTATTCAATCCGATAATAGTGAAACCTCAAAGGTAAATACTCAATTCATCACAACAAGATAGAGAGGGAGAAACACCATATGATCCAACTATATTAACAAAGCTCACGGTACATCAAGATCGTGCCAAATCAAGAACATGAGAGAGAGAGAGATCAAACACATAGCTACTAGTACATACCCTCAGCCCCGAGGGTGAACTACTCCCTCCTCATCATGGTAGCCGTCGGGATGATGAAGATGGCCTCCGGTGATGATTTCCCCCTCTAGCAGGGTGCCGGAACAGGGTCCCGATTGAGTTTTCATGGATACAGAGGCTTGCGGCGGCGGAGCTTCTCATCTAGGGTTCTTTTCGAGGGTTTGGGTATTTATAGGAATTTTTGGCATCGGTCTCACGTCAAGGGGGCCCCCGAGGGAGCGAAAAGCTCGGGGGCGTGCCCTAGGGGGGCTCCCCCAGACTTGTCGTGCCCTCGTGGCTCTTATGGCATGGCTCCGGTGCTCCGTGGGTCTCTTTCGGTCCATAAAACAATCACTGTAAATTTTCGGCCCATTCCGAGAACTTTTATTTCTACACAAAAAATAACACCATGATAATTCTGCTGAAAACAACATCAGTCCGGGTTAGTTCCATTCAAATCATACCAAAACCATATAAAATTGTTGTAAACATGTCATGAATACTTCATAAATTATAGATACGTTGGAGACGTATCAGGGGAGGCGGAGATCGACGAGCGCCAGCCAGAGTAGTAGTCTTTGTTTAGAGCGCCGGTCTTTTGTTAGAGTAATGTTTAGGTCAACTAGCTTTGTTTAATTGCCAAACTTGCTCAATTAAGAAGTGTGGGTGTGCTGCAGGCTCTTTTGTGTACCCAAATTATGCAATGACGTGGATGGCCACTGTAACCAGGGACATTCGGACCAAAATTTGCATGTTCAAACTCATCACACACGGCATAAGCTATATGAATCGTTTGTGATGTTCACATATCATACATAATGCTGAATAAGGGACCATGTTCGATGACACTTTGCGTGCCAGTTTTTCGCTACCCGAGCCAAAAAATTTGGTTTTCGTGGAAATATCTATCTCTCCCCTTCTCCTGACCAAAAGCCACATTTCCCCTATTTCCGCCTTCCTTTCCAAGTTCAAACCTTCACTGCTTGCTTGCAGCGCCACCTCCTCGCTGGCGATGCTCCTTCCCGCTGCTCAACCTTGTCGATCTAGGCAGGTAATCCACACCCGACCCCCATCCTGCTCCTCCTTCTACATCTCACATGCCCCAACTGCTGGCGTGACACCTTCCACCCAAATCACTAACCCATCCTCCAAATAAGCGCTACCCTAAGCCATGGTGCATGCAGTATAGCCAGGAGCTCAAGGAGCATTTGGCAGCAGAGAAGCAAATCGCAGCCGCATGTGCGGATGAGGTCACGATGGCTACCATTCGTGCCGACCCTCAGATCTTGGAGGAGCACCTCACTGTCAAGGCCACCTTCGACGCATCGCACGTTGATGCCGCCACGCAATTGGCTCCTTTAAACGATAGTTCGTGGAGTTATTCTCGAGGCCTACGAGGTGTTTTATCAGTGTGCCCGTGCTTACTTCAACTCTAGAGCCAGCAGGTTGGTGCCCGGAGCGGCTCAGGCAACTCACCACTACGAGGAGGGCACCCATGATGTGGAGGCCTCGCCCTCTTCCAAGTCCAAGGAACCAATCATCATCGATATCTCCGACAATGAGGAGTAGCTTGTCCTATTAGCTCACTATAAGGACCTATGTTAAGCTAGCTATTTACGCCGGTTAAGCATGTTCGGTTTACCTATTGCTTGTGCTGCTCCTGCCTTTCCTTAACAAATTCTAGTGAATTTTCCTATGTATTGTTACCATGCAATCTGATCCTCTAGTATATATGTTCTATACATCGTGCAATGTCACTACAAAAAAAACCACTTCCGTGATGATACGTGTTTGTCACAGTAGGCCACATTTTCTGTCATGCATGTACATCCATGACGATTTTATGACAGAATCAAGATAGTCATACCTGTGCTGTTGTAGAAGTGTTCCATCACAATACCAAAATTATCATCACGGAAGTGTCCACTTCCATGACGATAAATGGCGCGTCACGGAAGTGTTTTCGTCATGGGTAACTGACACGTGGCATCCACCGTAACGGGTCACTGTTAAGCTATCGGGTTCCGGTTTGGATCCGATAACCCGTTAACAGCCCGGACCAATGGGGTTTTTCCACGTGTAAAATTCTCATTCGCCAGAGGATCCACATGTCAGCTCACCGTTGGGACAGATGTCATCCCTACAATGGACGGAAGACGCCTATGATATGTCGACATGTGGCACAGCACAATAGTGGCCCATTTAAGGTAAAAAGGCCGGCCCAGCTAAAGGCCCACCATATTTTTTCAGACACTAGTGGGCCGGCCCATTAACAGCCTGCCATGTTTTGGGTCAAATTAAGGCCCATATCAGATCTGGCCCGTTCACAGCCTATCGTGTTTTGGGCTAAATTATGGCCCATATCAGATCAGGCCCGTTTACAGGCCACTGTTCTTTTGGGCCCATTCTAAGCTGGGTTTGTATTTCAGCCTGTTAAATGCCCGTTTACCAGTTCGGCCCGATAATCATTTCGGCCTGTTAGCGGCCCTTGGGCATTTGGGCCATTGTTGGCCCAGTTTCACTTTAGTACATTTAACGGCCCATGCTGAAACTGGGCTATTTCTTGTCCGAAGTGACTTTAGGCCTCTTAACGGCCCGTAGTCTTCGTGGATAATGTCGGCATTCTAGGAACCAGGGAACCCAGACTTGCCTGCCTGCGGCCCATGGCGTGGCTCCATCAGTGGCCTGGTATGGCCCATCTGCAGCATCTTCAAGACAAGACCCTCGCGAGGTGGGCGACACCAAGACCTCCGCAGGGAGCGGCCTCCCCAGGCTGGCTCACGAGGAGCAGAGATTTGTATGCAGGTACCCACCTCATGAGATGGAGGTGACGCAAGCCATGATAACCAAGGCTAGGCGGGCGCCAGCGGGCGCAGAGGAGCAGGTTTCCTCTTTGGTGCTAAGGAGGCAAGCGCAGGCGCGGGGTCCCGAGGAACCACCCAAAGGTTTCCATTCCCGTGCAACAAGACCAGGACCGCCAGGACGGCAGGACGGATGTCATCGCCGAGCCCACTGCGGCGTCACGACCAGAGGCTTTTGCAGGCAAAGACCACCTTTCGTCAGGATAAGATGTACTTCTTGTCCCCCTTCGAATTGGCCGTTGTTGGATCCCTTCCCGCCTTCGTTTTGGGGGAAGAGGTCCGAGGCCAGTATAAATATAGGCTAGCCACCACCGTAGGAAGGGATCCGAGCCAGAGATACCTCACCAGCTCACCCACACAAGAACAGACCTCGTGAGGTTGTTCTTCCCTTGTACTAGTTCATCCTCAGCCCCCGAGACAAATCCACCACAAAGCAGGAGTAGGGTATTACACCGCAAGGTGGCCCAAACCTGGGTAAACGGCCGTGTCTTGCTTCTTCCTTGTTCATCGAGCTAGGCTGTAGGGCAGCGCGTTGGGTTGGCCGGATAGATTGAGTTCTTCGCACACGCCCCAGAGTTCGAACCTTACTTTGGGTCTGCAGAGCACTGAATCCGACATTTGGCGCGCCAGGTAGGGGTGTGTCGAAGCTTCTCTCCCATTGTTCGTTCTGCCGCTGCTCCACCGTCCTTATGGCCGACGCTCGCCGTGTTCGTGCCGAGCGCCAGGCCGCTCGTGTCACCCAGACAGCACCCGCGGGCAACGGCGTCCCTCGCCGCTCTGCCTTCCCGGTGGCTAACGCCGCCACCGACCCTGCTGCCCGCGAGTAGCAGGACTCGTCACTGCCACCGTCCGTGCAACGCAACGGCCGCACCGCGACTCCATCACCCACTCCAGCCATGGCGTCGTCTTCTCATGGCCATCGCGGGCCAACGAACACGCATTCTGTGCTGCTCATGGCGCGTGAGCTTCTGCGCTATCGTCCAGCCAACGACCTCTACGACAACTGGCTTGCCCGCATCGCTGAACTCATCAACACCGCTGATGAGGCCCCTGCACCGTCTCGCTCGCTTTGCCCCCTGTTGTCCCTAGCGGGTGATGTGGCTCACGGCGTGCCTCCCCCACCTCCTCTGCATGGCCTGGACCCGGAGCCGAGGCGTGAAGCTCCCCAGCACGACCCGCCGCGCAAAGCGTCGGCATGTGATGGAGAAAGCTACCAGGTGGTGCAGCGGCCCCAAGGAGAAGCGCGTGCGCTTCCTGCACCGCCACATCAAGACCGCGTGCCGCCAGAGGCGGTGACACGCGGGCATCGAGATCAGGATCCTCCCCCGTGGATGGCCCCTGTGAATGCTGCAGGGTGCCGTGCTTTCACCCCGGAGCTGTGCCGCATCGTCTGGCCCGGCAAGTTCAAGCCAGATCTGCCGCCACGCTACGACAGCAGCCCTGACCCCGCCGAGTTCCTCCAGCTCTATGAGCTGAGCAATGAGGCGGCGAATGACAATGAGAAGGTCATGGCAAACTGGTTCCCCATGGCCCTCAAGGACGGCGCGCGCTCCTGGCTCCTGAACCTTCCGGTGGGGTCGATCTCCTCCTGGGATGAGCTCTACGAGCGCTTCATAGCCAACTTCCAGGGCACCCGCGACCGCGCACCGGGGCAGGAGACCTGCGATGCATCAAGCAGCAGCCAGGCGAAACCTTGCACAAGTACATACAACGCTTCAGCAACGTTTGCCTCAAGATCCCGAAGGTGTCGGACGAGGCCATCATTACGGCATTCTCTGAGGGCGTGCGGGATGTCAATATGAAGGAAGAGCTTGCCATGCACAAGGATCTGTGCTCGGCTCTGGAGATGTTTAAGATGGCCACCAAGTGCGCGAGGGCGGAGGAAGGTCGCCTCTCCCTCCTGGAGCTTTCGGAGGCCGATCCTGAAGACAAGAAGGCCAAGGCTAAGGATGTGAAGCGCAAGGGTCCAGCTGTGCTCGCGGCAGAACCTGAGATGAAGCACGGCTGCGATCACCCCGAGTCCTCCAAGGGCAGCCGCCCGTTCTGCATCTTCCATAACGTCCACAGCCACAACACCAATGACTGTCAAGAGCTCAGGGCGATCAGCGACGGGCGCTTCAGCCGCTGTACCGAGCACAGCGACCGTGGCTACGGCCACAGAGGAGGCCCTGGTGGTGGCCGCTGGGACAACCACGACCCCCACCAGGACTGGCATGACCAGCCTCATGAGGACCGCTGGCAGGGCCAGCCTTGCGACGGTCCCTGGAGGTACCAACCTCGCGAGGACCGTCCTCAGGGCAACGCCGGCCTTCCTCCGCTGCCACCACCGCCAAGGAGGAACAACGACCACCGCCAGGACGATGGAGCTGGGGCTTCCAAGAACCTCGAGCCATCGCATGCATCCTGGGTGGCGCTCAGGCTCCCGCTTCTCATCGCATCTTCAAGCAGTTCGCTCGTGAGGTGAACGCGGCCCTTCCTAAGCTTGAGGTGATGCGTCCCCTCAGATGGCCCAAGTATGCTGTCACCTTTGATTCTACAGACCAGCTCAAGTGCTCAGCTACCGCTGGTGCACTCCCGATGCTCTACTCACCAACCATCAGCAACGTCCTCGTCACCAAGACACTCATCGATGGCGGTGCAGGGCTCAACATTCTTTCCATCGAGACGTTCGAAATGCTACAAGTGCCGTATGACCAGCTCCTCCCCACCAAGCCTTTCTCAGGAGTGACCGATGTCTCCACCACTCCCATAGGGCAGATCCGCCTCCCTGTCACCTTCGGTCAGCGAGACAACTACCACACCGAGCTCATCGACTTCGATGTCGCCCACATTCGCCTCCCGTACAATGCCATCCTTGGGTATCCGACCCTTGCCAAGTTCATGGCGGCGACGCACCACGGCTACAATGTCCTCAAGATGCCAGGGAGCGGTGGTATCATCACAGTCGCCTGCGACGAGAAGGCAGCGGTGTGCTCCCTCGAGCGCGCCTACTAGGCCGTGGCAGTCGAGAACTCTGACGACGAGGGTGCAGTTCGCCCTCCTGAGGCCCTCACCAAGAAGAAGAAGCAGCTCCTCCCCAAGGGCCGCCAGGAGGATGGCGTGCCCGATGACCGTGCCTCAGGCCCCGCGCCCGCTGCTGGGGCACCCTTCCCTCTGGCATAGGGAGGCGCCCGGCGCCCCTCTCAGGACGGGCTCGAGGGATCTCCTCTGGAGGGCCTCTGACCTGACCAGCGTCACGAGGGAGGTGTTCGGGCACCATGTGGAGGCGTGCTTCAATGCGTGCTTCCATGAGCAGGGCGCGAGGCGCCAGGCACTCAGGAGTTCATCACCAAGGCAAACGAAGAGCTTCAGGTGGCGCGAGCCATGCGCGGTGAGCGCCGCCCTGCACCACTTAGTGCAGCTGCTGCCCCTGACATGGGCGACGAGCTGCGCGTCTGCGTCAACATCCCAGGCCTCAACAAGGCCGCCTCTCAGGAGCTCTTTTGGCCATCCCACATCAGCTGGAGTGGGGGCTGCCCTGGCAGCTATGTCCGCATGTCGTTCGGCCTGCTGAACATGGCCGCCATGCACCAGCGCTACATGCAGGGCATCCTGGCAGCTCACGAGGCCCGACACCGAGCGGTCGTGACAGGGGAGGTGCCGGACCATCGCGAGCTTCCCAGGCCTCCAGAGCCTCCCGGGACTCAGGAGCCAGCCGACCCATGAGGAACGACCTCTGCAGCGCGCATCTTCAGCTACTCCGACACTTCTACAGTGACAGTGCCAGGTGACTTTTTGGTTTGTTCAGTTGAGGGCGCCCCTCGAGCTGCATCATCCTCGAGCTGTTAGGGCCAGTCCCCGCAGCCTGTATCATTTTGCGCATGTATCAGAACTGGTTACGCCTTTCATGAATTTCCTAAGATATTGCAAACTGCATGCCCGGTGCTTCATCACCATGAACGTTGTGCGCCCTCACGAGCCCGCCCACGACCGCCTCATGATTAAGGACTAGCACAGCGTCTATGCTCGGGTCTGTCCCTGCAGCGTCGCCAAACCCAAGTGGCCGAGCTCTGTCTCCCGGGCTAGCTCCCGTGCACGTCACCTCCCGTGGTCCATGGTGCCTTGTTCTCACATGAGCTAATCAAGAGTGGATGAGTCAGGGCGCGCGACTTGGTGCCTCGCCGCCGCAGAAGCCGCGCGCCGGTTGTCTTTCTTTAGGATTGTTGCATGAGAAGACCGGGCACGGCGTCTGTGCTCGGGTCCGTCCCTGCAACGTCGATAAACCCAACGGCTGAGCTCTGTCTGGCAGGCCGGCCCCATTCACGTCACCTCCTGGGACCGATGGTGTTTGGCCTTCTCATGCGATGTCCTCCGGAGATTCACTCGGCACAGGCCACCTAAACATCTCGCAGGACCCTCACAAATGTTCCGAACCAAAAATTCAGGCGCAACCCGCCTTGAGGTAGGGCCTCGTGAGTCCCGCGCTGGCTCATGAGTGCCCATATACACCTCCTGCAGTCCTGCCGTGCTAGCCACATGTACGGACGGGGTTGTACACGCCCCGGAGTCTCCCCACCGAGGGAGCTCCCACCCACGCACCAGTGGAAGCCCCATGCTCCGCGCTGGCGGACGACACGGTTGAGGAGCGGCTATGCCCACGCAAGACTGGAAGCACCATGCTCCGTGCTGGTGAATAAACAACTGAGGGCGCCCTAGCGGTTGCAGTAACCTCAGAAGGGCCATTGGGCTTGCTCTCTGGCCCCACCACGCCACTTTCCCCTGGAAGGGCTGCGCGAGGGGGCTAGGCACGGGGGCTACGCTCAGGCCATGCCTGGCGCACGCCACCTCACCAGGTCTCTCACACCTGGTTTTCTCGCGACCCTCCCAAGCAAAAGCTAGCGAGGAAAGGTAGGGGGACTCCGAACTAAATCAGACGCTGCTCATGTTTCCTTCATGAGGGTTGTTCATACGTCAAGGGGGGTCCCTGAGCATTGTGACTCAGCGGCCTCACTGGTCACGTAGCCCCTCACCCCTTGGCCTCGTCCTGGTGATCCGGACGCCCCAACGGCGGCTGAGGTATGCGCGGGGCTGGGCCCTGCCGACGCAGAACACTAAGGCAAACGAAGGAAATCGAGCACGGAAAGCAAATTACGGAGTCCCAACAGTTATTACAAGACATAATGTTCCATGAGTCTAAGTAGAAGTTCTCACGCCTCTAGGAGGCACGATGGATGTTGCAGGGCCGAACTAGGATGAAGCACCACCGTCGCCTTGGTTGCCGCTGTCGCCCGCCTTAGGGAGCCCGTCGTCAACAACGCCGCCGTCATCTTTGCCACTGTCTCCAGTTGCCGCAGCCGCAGGGTCAGGGACGCAGAGGAACTTCTTCAGCAGGGCTTCCACCTGCTTCTTCACGGCCTTGGTGGCAGCGTCGCGGGAATCGGGAGCCACTGGCTCGATCAGCGCACTGAGGTCGAGGCTCAGGTCCCAGAGGTGGAGGTGGCTGAAGACACGCGTCGTGGCCACAGTGAAGAGCGCGCGACACTCCCCCTCCACCATGGGGCCCACTCCGGCGGCGACACCCTCAAGCGCCTCGGCGAGCTTGGGAAGAAGCCCAACAAGGCCATCCTCCGGAGTTGCCAGCAGCTCCTCGTACCCTTCTCCGTAAAGGGACTGCAGCGCCGTGTGAGACCTCAGCTCAAGGGAGACGAAGGCTTTGTGCCCCGCAGCTGCCGCCTTCTTGGCGGCGGCAAGGGTCTTCTCCCTGGCCTCCAGCCGGGCTGTCTCCTCAGAGACATGTTGGGCGTGGGACGTCTAGGCCTTATCCGCCTCCTCCTTCAGCTTGCCCAGGCGGTCCCGCTCCACAGCGTGGTCCTTGGTCGCCTGGGCCAGCTCGGCGTCACGGTCAGTGAGCGTCGCCTCCTGGGCCTTGAGCTCTTCCTCTCGCTCATGGAGCCAGCGATCGTGGGTGGCCTGCTCCTCGCGGAGGGCCTTCAGCTCGGCCTCCGCTGTGCTGCAATGCTCCATGGCAGATGATGCGTTAGCCAGTGTCGCGTCACGAGCCGCCGTGGCCTCGCCGGTCTCCTTCCTGCTCTCTGCGGCGATGGCCTCGGCCCGGCCCCAGGCTGTCCTGACAGATGCGTCGGCCTGGAGCCACCCCGAGGTCAGCCCCATGTGCCCCATCGCCATGCACATATCAGTGTCCTGGAGATCGGTACGGAGCTGGTCCAATGCGGCGAAGGCTTCCTACAGAGCCCCGGGCCTGACGAGGGGGCCGTAGTCCGCCAACACGAGGACCTGGGGAGAAGGCGGCGCCAACGCCTAGACTGGTGCCGCCGCAGCAGCAAGGGCCGCGGGGGGCTCTAGAGCCCCTGAACCCTCCACAAGTGCGGCGGGGACGGGCGGCTACGGAGCCTGCTGGCCCGCGAAGACCGCCCCCTCCTGGGGCTCCACCACTGTGCTCTGAGCGGCCCGCTCCGTTATGGGGGAGAGTGAGGTGACCTCCTCCATCCGCGACGGGATCACCGCGGCCATGACGGATGGTGCGGCCTCAAGGGTGCCGGCTCCCTCCTTCCTCTTCTTCACCACGGGTTCCGTCCTGGTTACCAGGAGAGGAGCATTGTGGGCACAGCGTCAAGAATGAAAACGAAAGTAGGGAAAGATACTTACTCGTCTGCAGCAATGTACGCCCTTTTCCCGGCCAGGGCCAAGGCGCCCCCAATCTTCTTGAGCGCGGGCTTCGTCGCGACCTGAGGATCGGCAGGGCGCATGGCGGTTGGCCTAGCTGCGGCGGCGACGAACGGCAAGGCGGAGGCGTCACCTCGGGGAAGGGACACTGCCGCACCCTTCTTTGGAGTCGCTCGGCCTGGCCTCCACACGGGGGTGGCCCCGGACCTCGTGATGACCCCGGTGGAGCGCGGAGACCCCTTGACTGGGGGCTCGGCAATGGCGTCGTCGTCGGAGAGGCCGCGGAGAAGCTCGCTCTGCGACAGAGGAAGGGTCTCTGCCACGTCGTCCATGGTCGCTTCCGAGTCCTCCTCCTCCTTCTCCTCGGAGTCATCACGAGAAGACACCGTCACTGGGGAGTTGGGGAGCGCAGGCGGCACGAGCCCAAGCTCGTTGAAGATGGGCATGGCGGCGGCCAGCTCCGCCCCGTCGCCACGATGGTACAGTGGAATATAGGCCATCGGGAGGCTGCATGGGTCCTTCTCGAGCAGGGTGTGCACGGCCTTGCTCAGCTCTTCGCCTATCAAGCTCCCGGGGTGCAACCGAATGTCGTCCTTCACGCACTT
Source organism: Thinopyrum elongatum (assembly GCA_011799875.1). Classification (NCBI taxonomy): domain Eukaryota; kingdom Viridiplantae; phylum Streptophyta; class Magnoliopsida; order Poales; family Poaceae; genus Thinopyrum; species Thinopyrum elongatum. The sequence continues at coordinate 214,369,988 of CM022299.1, forward strand.
GAAATCCCATATGGGGCACGAGTGTGCCTAGAGCGGGGCCAGGCGCTGCGTCAGGAACTCCTTAATGAGCATGGCCCCCGTCAACACCCCAGACTCCATGTCCGCCTTCATCTTCTTCAGAACCGGCACCGCCCAGGGGTTGGTGAACTTCTCATGACCCCATCGATCAAGCTTCTCCGGCAGCTCGGTCGGCAACTCCAGCCGCGCGTGGGAGCCTCTGGCGTCCATGAAGACCCACTTGCGCCGAAAGTTCTCCACCTTCTTCCCTGCCCTCATGAGCGCATTGCTGCTGTTGACCACGGCGAAGGAGACACAACCGGAACACTGATTCGGTTCGTGCATCCGGAGGTAAAAGAAATGGCGGAGGAGCGCAATGGAAGGCATCACGCCTACGAATGCCTCATAGTAGAAGGCGAAGATGGACAATAGAAGGATGGAGTTGGGCTGCAGATGTAGGGCCTGAACCTGGTAATGGTCAAGGACAGCGGCGAAGAACTTGGAGAAAGGCGGGACGAGCCCCACGAAGACGATGTGGAGGAAGAATGGATAGAACATCTCCGCCAAAGATCGAGGATCGGCGGAGCTGGCCAGGAGCACCATCTCCTTCCCCTCATTGTGGTCGCTCGCAGTCAGTGGGAGCGCAGTGGCAAGGTGCCTCTCCTCGGTGATGGAGGACACGCCGAGGGCAGGCGCAGAAGAGGAGGAGGAGTTCGCAGCCGGTGCGGCCGATTTTGCCTTCCCGGACGCCATCAGCGAGGAACTAGGGAGGAGAAATTTGGCAGATATGGAGATGCTCTCGGTAGGAGGAAAGGGGATCTGGAGCAAGGTAAGGAGAAGGCAATGAAGGCTCGAAGGCAGGCGCCAGTCTTTTGCCAGCCTGGGGCAGTTGCCGAGACAGCGTGGGAAGTGGAGACGCCCATGTCCCGTCAAGTGCCACATGTCGGCTCGGGCCGCAGGCGATTGGGGCCCGTGGCGCTTCGCCCTTGCCCTTTGGCTTCGCCTCAAAGCCAAGTCCGAGCGCACCTTGGGCCCGGGGGCTACTGTCGGTGTTCTAGGAACCAGGGTACCCAGACTTGCCTACCTGCGGCCCATGGCGTGGCTCCATCAGCGGCCTGGTACGGCCCATCTGCAGCATCTTCAAGACAAGACCCTCGCGAGGGGCCAAGCCTCGCGAGGCGGGCGACACCAAGACCTCCGCAGGGAGCGGCCTCCCCAGGCTGGCTCACGAGGAGCGAAGATTTCTATGCAGGTACCCACCTCATGAGATGGAGGTGACGCAAGCCATGACGACCAAGGCCAGGCGGGCACCAGCGGGCGAAGAGGAGCAGGTTTCCTCTTTGGTGCTAAGGAGGCAAGCGCGGGCGCGGGGTCCCGAGGAACCACCCAAAGGTTTCCATTCCCGTGCAACAAGACCAGGACCGCCAGGACGGCAGGACGGATGTCATCGCCGAGCCCACCACGGAGTCACGACCAGAGGCTTTTGCAGGCGAAGACCACCTTTCATCAGGATAAGATGTACTTCTTGTCCCCCTTCGAATTGGCCGTTGTGGGATCCCTTCCCGCCTTCGTTTTGGGGGAAGAGGACCGAGGCCACTATAAATATAGGCTAGCCACCACCATAGGAAGGGATCCGAGCCAGAGATACCTCACCAGCTCACCCACACAAGAACAGACCTCATGAGGTTGTTCTTCCCTTGTACTAGTTCATCTTCAGCCCCCGAGGCAAATCCACCACAAAGCAGGAGTAGGGTATTACACCGCAAGGTGGCCTGAACCTGGGTAAATGGCCGTGTCTTGCTTCTTCCTTGTTCATCGAGCTAGGCTGTAGGGCAGCGTGTTGGGTTACCTGGATAGGTTGAGTTCTTCGCACACGCCCCAGAGTTCGAACCTTACTTTGGGTCTGCGGAGCCCTGAATCCGACAGATAAATTTCAGTCCAACGTGCCTATTGGCCTATTAATGGCACGTGTAACAGTTGGGCCTAATTACAGCCTGCGTTGAATCCATCCTGCTTACAGCCCATCTGTTAATGGCCCATGACACAGATAGGCCTACGGCCCGCGTTGATACTGGCCTGCTTAAAGCCCATAATTTTATTGGGCCAAACAGGGCCCGATATACATTTTGGCCGGTTAACGGCTCCTTTGCTATTTGGGCCAAACATGGGCCTAAGACTGTTTCGGCCTGTGTTGGCCCATGAATATTTTGGCTGAACGCTAGCCCAATCTAGTTTTTAGCCTGTTAAAAGCCCATGGTATTCTTTGCCCCAGCTGGCTAGAACTTTACTCGGCCTGTTAAAGGCGGAAAACTACTATACGTTTAGACCTGCTAATGGCCCAAGATGATTATAGGCCCACGTTTCGGCCCATATATAGCGAGTTACGGGCTGGTCTGAAGACCGACAACATTGAGATCCGTTGAAGCTTCCGGCCTAAATTACAGCATACCGACTAAGAATAAACCTAGACTATACAATAAAGAAGGCATCAAAGTTCGCCACAGGTGATAATAAAGCGCAACGAGACCGCGGATTACATACACTGGGCATCAAAGGTCACCACCAGTGCATATAAACGCACCGACAAAATAATATACAAAACTTAGAGCACTTCAGAAGGCATTAGGCCTACCCTGGAAGTGCACCACAAGCAGTAGAACAAGCTGATGAGACCTCTGTTGTGTCAACGATAGATGCTCTAACCCTAGCCGCGTAGCAAGAAAGCGCGTGTGGCTGTCCTTTGAGGTCTTCTTTACATCATTGACATCAAGTCAGAGCTAAGCTGAAGCAAGCCTTCCCGCTTTAAGTTGAGACTGAAGAAGTCGAACTGATTGAGGCAGCAACTGCACAGAGGTTGTCTCACAGCTGCTGGTGAGTAGCTTCAACTCACTGTCTTCATCAAGACATGACCTTGGGGTCATCTCGCTCTCTTCAAGATGGTTTGGCTCACTATTTTCCCTAAAGTTTTGTCTGGCATAAGAGATGTGACTCTGAAAGAGAAACAAGGAGACACATAACATGTTTCACAAATATATAAGCAATGATAGTCAGGGTGCTGACAATTCCACCCCATTTTATATTGGCAAATAAGAAAATAAATGGATCTGTTCTGCATAAGGAACATGTTTTTACAACTACAATTTAAAACTGGCAGTTGTTGCAAACATCCAATCAGATGTAAACACCAAAGTAAAGAGAAGTGGAGGAAATGATGCCTATCCAAATCTATACTACAACAAAGTTTGAAGGCTTGAGAAGGATGAACTTACATTACATGTTAACACGAGCTGGACAACGCCCTTCTCCATGTCGATGGAAAGATAATTCAAGAAATTCCCCAAAGAAACTTCTTTATAAGCATTGCCTTTATTCTACATTTTTGTAAACAGTAAATATAGATCAAATAATATTGGAAGAAATAGAGGATAATGAAGCTCAGGTGCAGAGTGATGATACATAATAAAATAGCTATTAATTAAGTACAGCGTTACAAGGCAAAAGGTACTGACAAGAGGAATGCAGACATCAACGTGTGCAGTGGCATTGGCTTTATTCAACATTTTGGTAAGAGTAAATGTAGATCTGATAATTTGGAGAAAGTGGAGGGCAAGGCAGATAAGATGCAGAGTAATGCTAGACAATCAACTATCTCGCAATGCAAGTACAGTAATACTACCACCCTCTGTTATTACTTGTCGCTCAAATGGATGTATCTAGCACTATTAAGTTCTAAATACATCCAATTGAGCAATAATTAATTCGATATGGAGGGAGTACATGACAACAGGTACTTACATGAGCAATCCAGAACTTCATAACCATTGTGTTAATTCTACATTTATGTAAGAGTAAATATAGATCTTATAATTTTGAGCAAATAGAGGATAAGGAAGCGAACATTTATAGTGATGCTACATAATCAAACAGCAATGAGTGTAAGTATGCTGACAAAGGGCAAGAGGTACTGACAAGAGTAATGCAGTGCCCAGTATTGTTGTGAGATCCTATGATCCTTTGAGAATGGAGATTCATCTGAAATTAGTTTTCATACAAGAGAGAAGGTAAGGCACATGCAGAAATGTAGGAGTTCAAATTTTGAATTGATATCATAGACAATACCTGACGCTGGGCTCTCTGCAGTTCTAATAGGGCTTTGGCCAGTGGAGTAGGGGTAAAGTGTGGTACAGTTGGGCCTATGTTTTCTGTGGCTGCTGATCTATCTGATTTAACAGGTATCACTGCCTTTTCCAAATACTAAGTTTGTACTCCTTGAGGATCTGCGCTCACCCTCTTCCTTTTGGACATCTATTACGAAAGAACAACATTTGACTGGAAAAAGATAGTATGATGACACATGGAATAGGTACAAAAAATGGATAGGTATGGCATACACTCATATATGATGCTTAAACTAAGCAGATGGTGGTGTAACAAAGTAGAAGTAATGCAAGAGGTCATATGCAAGATATGTGCGACCAGTACAACCTTGTCAAGTTAGAGTAAGCACCTTGATGGGTGAATAAGATAGGCCATCCTTCACCATGCGAAGTTTGTTAGCCAGTGGATCGTTCCGCAATTTCCTCTCGTGCGCCCATTCTCATATTCATTTTGATCATGTTCAATACCTGACATGCATAAAAACATAAAAATATGTGAAATTATCTTTGTAATGCAGAAGTGATTCTAATCCAATACTGCCTCCGTGTAAACCCCTATGTGCTATCTCTGCAATTCTTCTGAGAGATGCCATGCATGCTGTAATTTGGTGTGTGCGTTAGTATAATGTGGCCTACTACTCAAAATATGAGAGCTCTAGAAGTAATGATACTCCGCAGATGACAGCTTCAACATATAGTAAAGAAGAACAACTTGACCTGACCTGGCAGATTAAAAATATATTAAGGAAGAACAACTCGACCTGACCTGTCGACCGCAAATGTCTCTGCTACTCTTCCCAACAAGGAACATACTGTACTTATTAAAGATGAAGTGAAGAGGGTCATGCTAAAGAAGAGTAGAAGAGCAAGCAGATTGAAGATATTACAAGTCTTTCTATACAATGTCTGCTGCCCACCCATGATGAACCAGAGTGCACAGAGAAATACTATTCCTTCCGGTCTCTCTATATGTGGCTCACATGCATTTTGAAACTAAAGTAGAACATTTAGCTGACCAATTAGACCTGTCTCAGTTTTACTAATATCAACATCATATTAGATTCGAATTTGTACAACTAAGCTTGTTTAGCTTGATGGGTGGAGCAGTGCTATTATGACACGAATCACGTAGGCTGATCGTGGTCATCATAAAATGGGGAAACCGTAAGCATGATGAGTATAGTGTTGACCGTGGTAGCGGCATGGCAGATCTAAAGTTGCAAACCACGCAAAGGGTACTTAGCAACCGATGTTTGCTTTGAAATAACAACTAAGATTTGGTATGGACAAGAAAGTACAGTCAACAAGTGACAAAGAAATGCAATTCCTGTTGTCTCTCTATATGTCGCAACATGCATTTGGAAACTCAAGTGGGACCTTTAGCTAACCAATTAAATGTGTCTGTTAACTAATATCAGTATCATATCACAATAATATTTGAACAACTAAGCTTTGGAATTATGAGTGATGTGTTGTTTAGCTTGAAGGGTGGAGTACTACTAGTACGACAGAAAGCACCTGCGCAGATCATAGTAGTGTAGATAAAAGGGGAAAAACCTAAGCATCACGAGTAAAATCAGGAAAGTGGAACTAGCTGGAACATATGGGCTTGTATTGCTGGTATGGCTAGAAAGGGTTCGGAAAGGCTTCGGCCGCAAAAGGGGAAGCTCTGTTCAACTGAAGGCACAATACTGTTACTATCAGTCTAGACTCTCAAAGACGACATAACTCCCAGCATTTCCCGGATATTATGGCAGACCATCTAGAATAGTTGAAAGCATCCATCTGAAGCGACCCAACAGACCTGTCGACTGCAAATGTCCCTGCTCCACTTCCCGACAAGGAACATAATGTACTACTCCCTCCATTTCTAAATATAAGTCTCTTAGAGATTCGAATGCGGACTACATACGGAGCAAAATGAGTGAATGTACACTTTAAAATATGTCTATATACATCTGTATGTAGTTCTTATTGGAATATCTAAAAAGACTTATGTTTTACCAAAAAAGGCTTCCGCCCCGCTTTATAAATAAACAAATGATGAACAACACCCGGTACAAACGCACGCCACCACAACACACGCACACACCCAAGGCAGTTTAGGAACAAAGGAAGTACTATACTTATTAAGAAGAATAGAAGAGGAACATGATAACAAAGAGCAAGCAGGTTTTAGATAATACAATGTGTGTTGCCCACCCATGATGAACCAGAGCACACGGAGAAATACTATTCCTTCTGGTCTCTCCATATGTGGCTCACATGCATTTCGAAACTAAAATAGGAACATTTAGCTGACCAATTAGACCTGTCTTAGCTTTACTAATATCAGCATCATATTAGATTCGAATTTGTACAACTAAGCTTGTTTAGCTTGATGGGTGGAGCAGTGCTATTATGACACGAATCACGTAGGCTGATCGTGGTCATCATAAAATGGGGAAACCGTAAGCATGATGAGTATAGTGTTGACCGTGGTAGCGGCATGGCAGATCTAAAGTTGCAAACCACGCAAAGGGTACTTAGCAACCGATGTTTGCTTTGAAATAACAACTAAGATTTGGTATGGACAAGAAAGTACAGTCAACAAGTGACAAAGAAATGCAATTCCTGTTGTCTCTCTATATGTCGCAACATGCATTTGGAAACTCAAGTGGGACCTTTAGCTAACCAATTAAATGTGTCTGTTAACTAATATCAGTATCATATCACAATAATATTTGAACAACTAAGCTTTGGAATTATGAGTGATGTGTTGTTTAGCTTGAAGGGTGGAGTACTACTAGTACGACAGAAAGCACCTGCGCAGATCATAGTAGTGTAGATAAAAGGGGAAAAACCTAAGCATCACGAGTAAAATCAGGAAAGTGGAACTAGCTGGAACATATGGGCTTGTATTGCTGGTACGGCTAGAAAGGGTTCGGAAAGGCTTCGGCCCCAAAAGGGGAAGCTCTGTTCAACTGAAGGCACAATACTGTTACTATCAGTCTAGACTCTCAAAGACGACATAGCTCCCAGCATTTCCTGGATATTATGGCAGACCATCTAGAATAGTTGAAAGCATCCATCTGAAGCGAACCAACAGACCTGTCGACTGCAAATGTCCCTGCTCCACTTCCCGACAAGGAACATAATGTACTACTCCCTCCATTTCTAAATATAAGTCTCTTAGAGATTCGAATGCGGACTACATACGGAGCAAAATGAGTGAATGTACACTTTAAAATATGTCTATATACATCTGTATGTAGTTCTTATTGGAATATCTAAAAAGACTTATGTTTTACCAAAAAAGGCTTCCGCCCCGCTTTATAAATAAACAAATGATGAACAACACCCGGTACAAACGCACGCCACCACAACACACGCACACACCCAAGGCAGTTTAGGAACAAAGGAAGTACTATACTTATTAAGAAGAATAGAAGAGGAACATGATAACAAAGAGCAAGCAGGTTTTAGATAATACAATGTGTGTTGCCCACCCATGATGAACCAGAGCACACGGAGAAATACTATTCCTTCTGGTCTCTCCATATGTGGCTCACATGCATTTCGAAACTAAAATAGGAACATTTAGCTGACCAATTAAACTTGTCTTAGCTTTACTAATATCAGCATCATATCATATTTGAATTTGTACAACTAAGCTTGTTTAGCTTGATGGGTGGAGCAGCGCTATTACGACACGAATCACGTAGGCTGATCGTGATCATCATAAAATGGGGAAACCGTAAGCATGATGAGTATAGTGTTGACTGTGGCAGTGGCATGGCAGATCTGAAGCTGCAAGCCGTGCAAAGGGTACTTAGCAACCGATGTTTGCTTTGAAATAACAACTAAGATTTGGTATGGACAAGAAAGTACAGTCAACAAGTGACAAATAAATGCAATTCCTGCTGTCCCTCTATATGTCGTGACATGCATTTGGAAACTCAAGTGGGACCTTTAGCTAACCAATTAAATGTGTCTGTTAACTAATATCAGTATCATATCACAGTAATATTTGAACAACTAAGCTTTGGAATTATGAGTGTTGTGTTGTTTAGCTTGAAGGGTGGAGTATTGCTAGTATGACAGAAAGCACCTACGCAGATCATAGTAGTGTAGATAAAAGGGGAAAACCCTAAGCATCACAAGTAAAATCAGGAAAGTGGAACTAGCTGGACCATATGGGCTTGTATTGCCTGTACGGCTAGAAAGGGTTCGAAAAGGCTTCGGCCCCAAAAGGGGCAGCTCTATTCAACTGAAGGCACAATATTGTTACTATCAGTCTAGACTCTCAAAGACGACATAGCTCCCAGCATTTCCTGGATATTATGGCAGACCATCTAGAATAGTTGAAAGCATCCATCTGAAGCGAACCAACAGACCTGTCGACTGCAAATGTCCCTGCTCCACTTCCCGACAAGGAACATAATGTACTACTCCCTCCATTTCTAAATATAAGTCTCTTAGAGATTCGAATGCGGACTACATACGGAGCAAAATGAGTGAATGTACACTTTAAAATATGTCTATATACATCTGTATGTAGTTCTTATTGGAATATCTAAAAAGACTTATGTTTTACCAAAAAAGGCTTCCGCCCCGCTTTATAAATAAACAAATGATGAACAACACCCGGTACAAACGCACGCCACCACAACACACGCACACACCCAAGGCAGTTTAGGAACAAAGGAAGTACTATACTTATTAAGAAGAATAGAAGAGGAACATGATAACAAAGAGCAAGCAGGTTTTAGATAATACAATGTGTGTTGCCCACCCATGATGAACCAGAGCACACGGAGAAATACTATTCCTTCTGGTCTCTCCATATGTGGCTCACATGCATTTCGAAACTAAAATAGGAACATTTAGCTGACCAATTAAACTTGTCTTAGCTTTACTAATATCAGCATCATATCATATTTGAATTTGTACAACTAAGCTTGTTTAGCTTGATGGGTGGAGCAGCGCTATTACGACACGAATCACGTAGGCTGATCGTGATCATCATAAAATGGGGAAACCGTAAGCATGATGAGTATAGTGTTGACTGTGGCAGTGGCATGGCAGATCTGAAGCTGCAAGCCGTGCAAAGGGTACTTAGCAACCGATGTTTGCTTTGAAATAACAACTAAGATTTGGTATGGACAAGAAAGTACAGTCAACAAGTGACAAATAAATGCAATTCCTGCTGTCCCTCTATATGTCGTGACATGCATTTGGAAACTCAAGTGGGACCTTTAGCTAACCAATTAAATGTGTATGTTAACTAATATCAGTATCATATCACAGTAATATTTGAACAACTAAGCTTTGGAATTATGAGTGTTGTGTTGTTTAGCTTGAAGGGTGGAGTATTGCTAGTATGACAGAAAGCACCTACGCAGATCATAGTAGTGTAGATAAAAGGGGAAAACCCTAAGCATCACAAGTAAAATCAGGAAAGTGGAACTAGCTGGACCATATGGGCTTGTATTGCCTGTACGGCTAGAAAGGGTTCGAAAAGGCTTCGGCCCCAAAAGGGGCAGCTCTATTCAACTGAAGGCACAATATTGTTACTATCAGTCTAGACTCTCAAAGACGACATAGCTCACAGCATTTCCCAGATATTATAGATTCGAATGCGGACTACATACAGAGCAAAATGAGTGAATGTACACTCTAAAATATGTCTATATACATCCGTATGTAGTTCTTATTGGAATATCTAAAAAGACTTATGTTTTAGTGAAAAGGCTTTCGCCCCACTTTATAAATAAACCAACGATGAACAACACCCGGTACAAACGCACGCCACCACAACACATGCACACACCCAAGGCAGTTTAGGAACGGAGGAAGTAATATACTTACTAAGAAGAACAGAAGTGGAACATGATTACAAAGAGCAAGCAGATTTTAGATAATACAATGTGTGTTGCCCACCCATGATGAACCAGAGCGCACAGAGAAATGCAAATCCCTGTTGTCTCTCTATATGTGGCGCACATGCTTTTCGAAATGAATATAGGAACATTAGCTGACCAATTAAATGTTATCTGTTTTAGTAATATGAGCATCATATCAGATTCGTATTTCTACAACTAAGCTTTGGAATTATGAGTGGCATGTTGTTTCGCTTGATGGGTTGAGGTCTTGAGGAGCAGTGCTAGCACGACACGAAGCACCTACGTTGATGGTAGTGAATATAAAGGGGGAAAACCATAAGCTTTACGAGTATAGTGACCGTGCCATGGCGGATCTGAAGGTGCAAACCGGACAAAGGCTACTTCGCAACCAATGTTTGCTTTCAACTAGCCACTACAACTTGGTATGGACAAGAAAAGAAACAAGTTACGATCTATTTTCTGGGTGAGATCAATTACTTAAGCAGACATGAAAGAGTACCACCTCTCTTGCGACGCCGTGTAGGCCCTTGCTGATACATTGAGGGTGCTGCGGATGCCATGGCTGTTGGTGGCATGGAAGAAGACTTGAGACGGCAGACGGCTGGGTTAGGGGATAAGTCATGTTGCCGTGGACGAGGCGGTCGTAGGAGCGGCAACGGCAAGGTGGACGATGGCGCCGATGAAGCGAGAGGATGCGATGGAAGGATCCTGGTCCGGCGCCGTGGATGAGAGATGTATTTCTCTTGTAGCGGCTCCGGCAAGGTGGAGGATGGGGTGGCGAACGGAGGAGGCTGGCCGGTGTGGGGAGGTTGTTGTGGCACCGATGGTGTATGAATGGGGAAATGGAGGGGGACGGGGAGGGGGTCTCAAACTTTGGGACGCACTTGTCTGAAATGTGGGAAAGTTACAAACTTAGCCCCAGTTTGAAATTTTTGACATCTCGCCGGTTGGGGATAGGACGGTAATCTCGCATCTCACCAATATTTGCCGATAGCAATTTCGGGCAAGGAGAGGGTGTTTTGCCGCCCACGGTTGGCGCCCACGGTGTATGAACGGAGCTGACAGGTAGGACGGTTGTGTCACGTCTGAGGGAAGTTACACAGGTGCCCCTATTTAAAATATTTGCCTACATCGATTTCGGAGGAGAGTTTGTTTTGCCGCCCACATGTATGAATGGGAAAATGGAGGGAGAGAGAGAGAGGTCTTTCGGACGAGTTAGAATCAAATGTGTGTTTGCCGCCCATGTTTGGCGCCCACCGTGTCTGAATGTGGAGACAGGCGGTCGTGTCACATCTGATTGAAGTTACTAACCTACCCCTATCGACAGCAGTGGAAATCGGGCCAATTAGGATGTGAAGTGTCAAGGGTAGACAATAATATCCATCTCGCAAACACTGGCCTCGGGCAGCCGACAAAAGATAGTGGGTGTTTTGACGCTTCGTTCAAAATTTTGGAGAATTAGCATTCATGTTTACCCTGGGCCCTCGCAACTAAATTCAAATCCAATTTGTATTCGATTACAAATATCCATACATCATTCTACGTTTTGTTATTTATTTCTTCAAAACCACAACAAAGATTTATTCCACCTTTATATATGAATATGATTTAGAAATGCCGTGATCTTCGAATTCAGTAGGTTGGATACACTTTGAGTCAAACATTTATATCATCCAATACAATCTACTCACACGAAACAGTTCACCTTATGTCAATCATACAAGTACTGAGGACTACCTCGCCTAAAAAATTCAGATCATTACAACACATGGACAACAAAGGGGTCTTACAACATAATCCATTCAGAGACATGACACAACATGCAAGTATACTAACCTAATGACAATTTCAACTAGTATCTAAAGAAGAACTGGGATTACCCTGGGCTTCAGATAGCAGAAACAGCAGGACCTCCTCCATCTTCAAATGCAACATTCTTACTTCCTCCAATTCTTGGCTTGCTTGCATAATGCGCGCAGCTAATTGCATAATTTCCAGCCTCAAGATCAAGATTACCTCATTCATGGCAGCCACACCATCTATTTCTGCCTTTAGTAGAGCCTCAAGAACTGTAATATCTGTGCCCAGACTGCTCTCCAACGGTGTTACCTCTGAACTGCTACCATCTGGTAACATGGATGGCGCACTGCTTCCACAAATAGATTCTGGGGTTGTACATTGTGTCCTAGTGTGAACGGCATCCTGAAAGGTTTCTGCTGGACATAAGTAAGAGATAGTTATCGCATGATCCAGGCAGTAAGCTTACATGGTAAATGACATACAAATTATTGCCGAGCATGGCAAGCTATATTTAAATGGTTCAAAGCAGCATCAGCCGAAAACAAATTAAAATGGTAAGATGAAAGGCAGTGTACCACCGCTATATTTAAGTTGCCCAGGCATATAAGCAGTTGAAATAATTTGCGAAAGCACTTAAACAATGTGGCCTCATATAAACTATGAAGACAGTCTTGAGATGAAGTTCATAGGAAAAGTTAAGTTGTCAAATGAATTAGGCATGCATTTCTTTACGATAGTACATCATGCACTGCTGACATATTGGCCAACTAAGGTATAGCCTAACAAGTAACAAACAAGCATTCGAATCAAGAAATACAGCAAAGCCGACAACTGAACTATTTGTAATTCTATAGGATTACAGGTTGAGGGCACAAGCTAAGAAAGCAGCCCACACGTGTTACATTTCACATGTGCTAAAATACACTGGCTTACCATATGTTGCTGTGAAGCCTCGCTGCTGTTGCAATGTTCTTTGAAGATATCGTCAGCATCCCGTGGTTGCAAATCTAGTCATTGTAGTTTATTCTTCCCCCTCTATTTAGGTAAAACTAATTTTAATCACATGCACTGGTTCGAGTTGATCATCAATGGTTAATCTAAACTAATGAAAGAAGGGTGTGTGCTTACACGACAATATATGTGCTTCACTATATTTTTATGCTTGTTCGACGTGGCAGCCCCAAAAGAACAAATATTTTGCTTGATGGGGTTGGCAGATCCATAATGAATAGAAGCATCAAATTAGTCATGCAACTTGGGAAGATCAAGAACGCACAAAAAAGTAATGAACAGAGCCTCGGAGTAGTGATGTAATAGCTAGCATCGAAAAATGTAGGGTAAAACGAACAAAAATCAGCGGAACCACAAGCTAGTTTGCTGATGTGTAATTAAGCATAGAGAACATAGGCCCTGTTTGGATCCATTGATTAGAGTTAGTTTGAGCTAGTTTGGGCTCAAATAGCCCTAAAGTATCCAAACATGAGGGCTAGTTTGAGCTAGTTGCATCTAACCCACCCAAAAAAACTATCCCACCCAAGAGGTGCTAATTGGAGCTAGTTCTCCTAGTGCATTTATTGTCAATCTAACCCTGTCATCCAAACACCTCTTTGGCTAGAGTTAGTTCAGGGTTTGTCATGAGCTAGAAACTAACTCTAACCTCTAGCTAAGTTAGAGTAACCAACAGGTGGCATCAGAACAACACCATTATCATAAATATAGCATGCAAGAAGTAAAATAGTAGGCAGTGATATCTAGGAAGTACAGTAATACTTAGGACAAAACAAAAGCATTGTAACTATATGTGCACTGGTTTGTAATTTAGCACATGTAACTAGTTCACTGCCACATGTATGGCCCTATAGGTGCAAGCAGAATAACGAATCTCATGAAAAATTGAATGATGCCCTGAAGAAAGTGGAAGGTGCGGTGCTTATACTAAGAAAGTGAACGTAGGCGCCGGCCATTGGATAATAGTACCTGATTCTTGGCAGCGTTGGGCATCATTGTCATATGTGAAAGTTAAGGACCATCGATGGTGCTCGTGTTGCGATTGAGTTTGGGCCGGCTGTCGCCATTGCAGAAGCGGCTCCGGTACTTCGGTTGTGGCGCCTGTCGACATACAAGAAAGCTGATCTGTGGTAAGTGAACAGCTCCATGATAAAGAAGAGAAAAACCGAAGGAGTACAAATCAAAATAACCTGATGAGGCTGCGGCGTTAGTAAAGCAGGGCCGGTGGAGTTGAATATGATGTCTGTCGAGTGGGTCTGGTGCAGTGAACGAAGGCGTTGGCGAAGCACATCCGACGCGGTGTACAGTGCTTTCGGTGAGGCGGATCTGTTGCGGCGGACGAGGGCTTGTATGAAGGGCCAGCGATGTGGCCGACGAGGGAGTCAGTGAAGGGCCTACACTCTGGTGGACGACGGCGCCGGTGAAGCAGATCCGGTGCAGTGGACCATGATGGCGGTCAAGGAGACCTAGAGCGGTGGACAAGCCAGTCGATGAAGCGGCTCCGGTGAAGTGGTGAGTTAACAGTTGGAGGTTCCAAGGTGTGGAAGGTAGATCCAGCGGGGTGTGAGGTCCATCGCTGCGGTGGAGGACTAGATTCGGCGGCTTGGTGGGGTTGGGGGGAGGAGGCGGGGAGGGGCTCTGGGGAAGAATGTTGGGGGCAACGAGGGGAAAATAATGGAGTTACCAAAGCAACCCTTTTCCGTTCATGTGGCAGGGGTAAAACAGGAATATCGCAGGGCTAAACTTTCGGGCGCGAGATATTTCGATGTGAGCGGGAAGTTTGAAGGCTTTTGGCGGCTGAAATTAAGCGTTCTGCTCTTGTACGGCCGACTATGATATCATGGCCGAGAATTTATTTGTTGTGCATGTAAAAAAAAGTGCAAGTTTTGAAAATCTGTGTCTCCAACTCAAAACTTAGATTGTCCATTCAATTCAAATATGGATCATTGAGCTAGTGGAAGCAAATACCATAATATTCTCCAATTCAAATGAGATTCCAAATGTGTTTATCCTAAATATGATGACAAAAACAAAAATGTGTATGTGTATGAATAAAGTGGATGATTATAAGTTTTGAACATGACCATATGTGTATATCTCTAGGTTTGATATATGAATTTGAAATCACAAAATCCCGGCTTAAAAAATGTACCCCCGTTTAAATGAATTACAAAAGCTAATAATGGTGTCGAATTCCAAAATTCCAATCTTAGGTTTGTAGTTCTGGTACTTCAAAGTATATCATGCAAGTTCAAAAGTATCCTTGTCTCATAGTCCAAACTGTGAAACAAATTGATCAGCCATGAGTGCACACACTATTGACCATATATATCTCAATTACGCTTATGTCTCTCAAATATAGACACCTCACTCTTTATCTGAAGCCCACCACCCCGTCCCCCCCCCCCCCCCCCCCCCCCCCCCCCCCCCCCCCCCCCCCCCCCCCCCCCCCAAGCCTTTCTCTCCCCCGGACATGAACACGGGAGCACATTAACCCCCCCTCTCTCTTCTAAGCCGGACCCCAATATAGGTCTCTATCACTTTGTCTCTCGGGCATGCACACATCTCTTCCCCCACTCTCTAGGTCTCCCGGCATCTCTCTTTCCCAAGCACACGCACTATATAGCAGTGTATCTTTCCCATACACACAAAACGTCACCCCCAAATGTCTGTCTCCCTAGTTATGTGGTTCTTGCACACTCTCCACCATCTCTCTATCTCTCTCTCGCATTAATTGATAAACACCTCACGCACCACCCCCACTACAAACATGCACCCTTTGTCTCCTTGTGTACCACTCTCCTCTTTCTATCTCTCCCACATGCGGACCCGACCCAGCTCCTTCCCTATATACATATATGTCGTGACTCTTTCCATAGCTCCCTAGCGTATCATCGATCTCAATCTCTCATGTTGTTCTCTACACCATCTATTCTAGATCTCTCATGAAGTCTCTATCACGCACACGATGACTCGTTTTCCTTGCGTCTCCGTACATAGGGCACTTTCGAACAACATCAACCTTGTCTCCCTATCTATATGACACTTGTAACACCCCCAGTGGTTAGCTACAGTAATCCCCTTTTGATTATGCCATGTCATCATGATCAACAGTGCTTAATCATCATTAGCAACATATCCCTTTTCAAATTCAAACTCAATTGGAAATTCAAATAAAAGTTGTCCAACATAGAAACCAAAATGTTCAGTAAATAACAAATATTGCAGAGGCTATTCTAGGATTGTAACCAACCATTGCTAAAATAATTAGGTGGCTCAAACATTACCAAAACAGCAAGGATTAATGCATTTTAATTATTATAAAAATTGTGTAAACTCCAATTGGCTCCAAATCAATTTTTGGTAGTAGTAGAGGATGCCTAGTAATTATTGGGACAATTACTATGATTTACAAAAACCATTTTGAGGCCTAACTATGTACTAAACAGAGACAAGAGAATGAATAAAAAGAAAAAGACTAAAGAAAACAAAAAGAGAAAAGGCCTCCCCCCCTGGGCCACGGCCCAGCAGGCCACCAGGCCGGCCCACCAGCCGCGCCCATATCCCCCCCTCCCCGGAACCCTAGCTCGCCCCCACTTCCCCCCCACTCTCTCGCTCCCCCCCTCCCCCGATCCAGAACTGGACCGGGGCCGCGCCGACGCCGCCGCCCGCTGCCGTCGCCGGAAACCGCCACCGCCGTCCCCAGGACGCCCGACCCCGACGCCGCGCTCGTCCTCACCGCGTCGCCTCGCAGCCCCCTCGGTCGCCATCACGCCGTCGTCCCGCGAGCTTCGACGCCACCTTGACCCTTCCCCGAGCACGCCTCGCTCGACTACAGGGCCCCGTGAGCCCTCTCCCCTTCCCCTCTCTCTCTCCCGTGTGAATCCACGACCGGAGCTCAGCTCCACTCGCGTTTGCCCGCACCCACCCCTGCCACGCTCACCACCCGTGGCCGCACGCTCCTGCCGTGCCCGCGCGCACCATGTGCTGCCCGCGCCCTTGGCCCCTCTTAGCCGCGTGCTGGCCACGCCCCAGCTCACCGCAACCCGCGCCCACAGGCGTTCCCCGCCGTCGACTTTCCCCCTGTTCCCCGTCCGTTGCGCCCGCCCCGCGGCCACGCCGGCGCGCCGCCGTGCTGGCCGCCTCCCCGCGTCCCGCTCCGCCTATTCCAGCCGCACCCGCCGCTCGCGTCGGCCCACTCTGCCCCGCGCGCTGCTGCTCCTCTACATCGCGTCGTCCGCCGTGCCATCCGTCGCGCCGCCGACCACACGCTCGGCGTCGGCGCCCATCTGCGCCCGCTCGGCCCTTTCCTGGGTCGAGCGCCCGCAGCGCCCAGCGCCCGCTATGGCCCTGGCCAATGACAGCCGGGGCCCACCCCCCAGAAATATTAGGACAAAAAAATGTGAAATAAAAATAATTAAAATTAATAATTAATTAACCCTATTTAGATTAACCTAGTTTAATTAAATAGTAATTAGTTAGCTAATCACTAATTAACCTAACAGTCTATGACAGGTGGGACCCACGTGTCAGATGACTGCTGACGTCAGCATGAGGTCATGCTGATGTCATCAACACTATTTCGGATAATGTTTATTTTATATAATTAAATAAGTTCCAGAAATTAATAAAAACTTTAGAAAATCATATTAAATAATCCGTAACTCCGATGGAAAAACTTTGTACATGAAAGTTGCTCAGAACGACGAGACGAATTCGGATAGGTGGTCCGTTCGTCCGTCACGCATCCCTATCTATCCGAACATGGAACCGTCCCCCTCCGGATCGTCTCTCTGATAATTCCAAAGACCCGGGAAATATCGTCAGATATTCTCCCGCTCCGTCTGATATGTGTAGTACTGCGTTAGACTACCCCTAGCACTGCGTATTGCTATGTCGTACATCGTGTTGCTCATGTTTGCTGTGTATTTATACTGTTTCCCCCCCCCTCTTCTCTCTCGATAGAGCCGGTACCGACGCAGCTCCGGAGTTCGACGACCCCTGAAGACCTTGCCCTTGCCGCCGAGCAACCAGGCAAGCCCCCCCTTTGATCATCCCGATATCGCCCATTCTATTTTCTCATGCTTGCATTAGAATTGCTGCTACTACTGCTTTACCTATTCTGATGCATAGCCTATTTATTGTAACCTGCTGTTGATAATTACCTGCATATCCTAAACTGCTTAGTATAGGCTGGGTAGAGACCTATCAGTGACCCCACTTATCCCGATTGCCCCGCTGGATTATCCGAAGACCCGATCAACGGGATTGAAGACCAGGCCCCGACACCGCACATTACCCCCTTAGTTGTAACGACACTGCAGCGTTAATATCGAGTGCCGAGGGTGATACCTCGTGTAGCACTTCTGATGTTAACTCTGTAGAGTAGCTATTCGGTCGTGGTCATCGAGGGTGATTCCTCCTTCACCATTTCCGGTAACGACGCTCTCGTGCAACACATCAAGTGTGAACCCATCGAGGGTGATTCCTCCGAGTTCACCTTGACGGATACATCGAGTGGGAATTCAACGAGGGTGATACCTCGGATTCCCCTGATGTTATGGACACACGGATACTTGGACTGTACTGTTGTTACTTGGAAAGGCGGGTCGACCCTGAGGGGTACCCGCGTGCACCTAAGTGGCGAGTGTTGTGAAGACGGGTGCCTGTATGGTGCCCGAGTGATGAATACGAGGCGCGGTCGGGCATTCTTAACCCTTGCAGCAAGTCCTTGAGACGGGGCGACGGGGTCACATCTTTCGTGAGTCTCTGCTCGTTACCGCAAGCCCAAGGTACTAGCGATTTGGATATTTGATCCGAGCAGGCCTCTGGCCTGATAGCACTAACCATCACGTGGGCATAGTATGGGCGTTCTGCATCGTAGCATCAGCCGACAGTTCTGTCAGACGTCCAGTTCAGCATTGCGGCCGGGTCGGATCGTGCCGTTGGCGCTGGTATCCACCCTGCTCGCAATGACCCAAAGTGCACAGGGCGACGGCCCAAGACCCCTGAGTGCTTAGGATGTAGACCGGCGGGGACCTCTCTGCTGAGCTCTAGGTAGGGCTGCGGTGTGTCGTTTGGCCGAGGCCGGGCATGACCCAGGAAAGTGTGTCCGGCCGGAGTTAATCGAGCGTGTTGGGTAAGTTGGTGCACCCCTGCAGGGAAGAAAACTTCTATCGATAGCCGGTCCTATGGTAAAGGACACTCGGAGTTGTATCCCGATCGATACAGCTAGAAGTTGAGATGAGACCCGGATATGAGGCTCTGGGATTGCTTCTCGCATGTAGTCGAGAAGGGATCTCAGGACGAGGTTGATGACTGTATGGCTGTGGGATTGCTTTCTCGCAGGGAGTCGAGAAAGGATCTCTAGGTGAAGTTGAGACATAATGATACTATTACATTATATGGTACTGTCTACACTCTTCTAATGCTGCAAGACCTCTGAAGATGCTAGTCTTCGATAGGACTAGGCCTACTCTCTATTCTGGCATTTCTGCAGCCCAGTCCACATATACAGCCTCCCTTTGAAAATGTTGCATATGTAGTGTAGATCCTTGCTTGCTGAGTACTTCTGAGTACTCATGGTTGCTTTGTTTTTCTTTTCTCCCCTTATCAGTTTGTCGTGACCAGAGGACGGAGCCCCCTGAGATAGATGCCCCGTCGATCAACTGATACTACTACCCAGAGGATGGATACTACTACGAGTTGACTGACGACCAGGAGTAGGATCGGAGGGTCCCAGGCAGGAGGCCTACGCCTTTCGATCGTAGTGTTTTATTTTGCCCCGCCTTTCTAAAGGCCTTTCCGTTTCTGTTTCATATCTGTACTCAGATATCTGATGCTTCCGCTAACGCTTGTTCGCAAGCTTATGTATTCGAGCCCTCGAGGCCCCTGGCTTGTAATATAAAGCTTGTATGACTTTATTTATGTTTTAGAGTTGTGTTGTGATATCTTCCCGTGAGTCCTTAGGCTTGATCGTGTGCATTTGTGTGTATAATTAGTGCATTATTGAGCCGGGGGCGTCACAAGTTGGTATCAGAGCCGACTGGCTGTAGGAACCCCCCTTTCCAACTCCTTGGCCGAAGTTGAGTCTAGAAACCGAAAAACTATTTTACTAACTTGGTTGTGTGGCTTACGGGCCCACGTCGCCAATTGGGTGGTATTAGTATCTTTTATTCCTCATCTATACTCTGGGACTCTGATCTCTCTTCTATTCGGGTTAAATAAACTTTACTAACTCCAACATTAGGTTCTCGTGATCACATCCACCCGGTGTTCTGAAAATTTCCCCCTTTCTTCAAGATTGTGGGCCAGGTTCTGCTTGCAGGATCCTTTTATCGAGGGCACCCTGTGTTGTCACTTGCAGATTCCTCGCTCCAATAGTTTTCTCCGACGTTGCTGTAGCCCTTGCTATGTCTCGTTGTGCCTGCGCGCCGCCTAGTTGTCTAGCCTCCCCTTTCAACTGTTGTAATGCCGGATACTAACTGAGGCTATGTGTGGCTTCGAATGTCTGGTGCGAATATGATGAAGTATCTATTGCACTTCCTTCTGTTGTGCGTGTTACTTCATGGATCATCCCATACACCTGCAGTTCTTCTTGCTAAACTGCCCCTGTTGATTTGGCAGGATGGCTGACGATCCTCCACCTCCACCTTATACTGCCGCAATGATGCAGCATTTTATGACCGGACTAATGGCTCAATTCCCAAATCAGAATGCTCAACAGCAGAATGCTCCAATAACTCTGCTAGAATTTGTGCGCCTCAACCCATCTGTTTTCCGCAACTCCACCAGTCCTATGGATGCTGATGATTGGCTTCGTGACATCCTGTTTGAGATGGAGTCAGCTAATGTTGCCCCTGACAGTCACGTCACCTTTGCGACATTCCACTTAAAGGGTCCAGCTGCTCAATGGTGGGAAAGCCACAAGGGTATGTTACCTGCTGAGACTAAAACCACTTGGCAGGAATTTCAGTCAGCTTTTCATGCACGGTACATTCCTCAAGGTGTGATGGACCAGAAGAAGCAGGAGTTCCGCAAACTCTCTCAGGACAAAATGACTGTGGATGAATATCAGAGGAAATTTCTCGAATTATCCCGCTATGCTGAAGATGACGTCGACACTGACACTCGCAAGCAGGAGAAATTCCGTGAAGGACTGCGTACGGATATAAACCTCGCACTTGCTGTCCTTGATTTTGCAGACTTTGCAACGCTTGTTAGCAAATCTTTCCAAGTTGAAACAGCTCTGACTGAGTACCAGGAGTCGCTCAAGCGCACTCATGAAGCTGGCTCATCCTCGGGTCAGCCTGTTCAGAAGCGTCGAGTGTGGATCCCGCACAATGTTCATCACCGACCTGCTCCAACACCAAGGCCGTCTTATGTTGCACCTCGTCTGCCTTCACCGCCGAGACAGCTTACGGTTCATGATGGACCGCCTGATGCTATGGCTTCTCATCAGGTGGCGCCATGACCTCCTAATGGTCGTAAGAAGAATTGTCAGAACCGCCGACTCAGAAACCGTAATGTCATACCATCTACTGTTGTACTTGGCCATGCCAATCATGTCAATGCTGAAAAGGCTCAGAAGGAACCGACTATCGTGCTGGGAACACTCTCTGTGAATTCAGTGCCAGCTTCTGTTCTTTTTGATTCAAGTGCATCACATTCCTTCGTGTCCCAGCAATTTGCACAATTGCATGGGTTAGCTATGAGCTCATTACCCACTCCTTTAGAAATCATCACTCCCCGTTCCCGGTGGCAAACCAAAATGGTAAGTCACAACAATCAGATCAGAATTGAAGGGTTGATGTTCTCTGCTTCCCTTATTGCTCTTGGACCTTCCGACATAGACATCATTCTCGGTATGGACTGGTTGACCGCCCATAATGCTTTGATTGACTGTGCCGCTAAGAAAGTCCAACTTACCCATTCTTCGGGCCAGACAGTCAGATACTCAGCCCGAATAGCTCAAGATGCTGAGAGCCAGATATATGTTCTGAATGCATTAAATGCTTCACCTCTTGAAGGCATCGAGAACGTTCCAGTTGTTTGTGATTTTCAAGATGTATTTCCAGAAGAACTTCCAGGAATACCCCCTGCTAGAGCTGTCGAGTTTGTCATCGACTTGAAGCCCGGCACTACCCCTATTGCGAAGCGCCCTTATAAGATGCCTCCGCATCATCTTCTTGAGCTTAAGGAAGAAATTGACACGTCACTTAAGAAAGGTTTCATCCGCCCCAGTTCCTCTGCTTGGGGAGCACCTTCACTCTTCATTAAGAAGAAGGATGGAACTAACCGATTGGTTCAGGATTACCGACCTATCAACCAAGCAACAATTCAGAACAAGTATCCGCTTCCCAGAATCAACGATCTGTATGATCAACTTGCTGGTTCCTCAGTATTCTATAAGCTTGATTTGAGATTGGGATACCATCAGATCCGTGTTCGCGAAGAGGATATTCCGAAGACTGCATTTGTTACTCGCTATGGCTCTTATGAGTACACTGTCATGTCATTTGGCTTAACAAATGCTCCAGCCACATTCTCCCGTCTGATGAATTACATTTTCATGCATTACCTTGACAAATTCGTCGTGGTATATCTGGATGATATTCTGGTTTATTCGAAGAATAAGGAAGAACATGCTGAACACCTCTGTCTTGTACTGGAAAGGCTCCGAGAACACCAGTTGTATGCCAAATACTCCAAATGCGAGTTCTGGTTATCTGAAGTGACATATCTCGGCCATGTGATTTCGAAAGATGGCATTGCCGTTAACCCAGAACGAGTTCAGGCTATTCTGGACTGGACTCCTCCGAAGAACGTCAAGCAAGTGAGAAGTTTTCTTGGCCTTGCAAGTTATTGTCGTCGACTTGTCGAGAACTTTTCCAAGATTACTAAGCCCCTGACTGATCTGCTTCACAAGGGCGTTAAATTTGAATGGACAGAAAAATGTCAGGAAAGTTTCCAGACACTCAAAGACAAGCTGACATCTGCCCCAGTACTATCTCCTCCGGATGCCCGCAAAGACTTTATGATTTATTGTGACGCATCCCGTGAAGGATTAGGCTGTGTCCTAATGCAAGAGCGTAAAGTGATTGCCTATGGCTCTCGTGAGTTGCGCCCACATGAAGAGAATTATCCGGTACATGATCTAGAACTAGCTGCTGTGATCTATGCACTGCAGTTGTGGCGACATTACCTTCTCGGTAATCGTTGCGAGATCTACACGGATCATAAAAGTCTGAAGTACTTGTTTACTCAACCGTCTCTAAACCTCCGTCAGCAAAGATGGATGGAGGCCATTGCGGACTATGATTTGGGTATTTCCTATACCCCTGGCAAGGCTAACGTGATGGCTGATGCCTTAAGCCGCAAGTCCTATTGCGACAACCTCATGGTTAGGCGAGCTCAACCTCGTCTTTTTGAAGAACTGTGCAAGCTGAATCTGCGTATTGTTCCACAGGGCTCTCTAAATAACCTTGTGATACAACCGGATCTCAAGAAAGCTGTTAAGAATGCGCAAGCTAAAGATGCTGAAATTGATCTGATGAAGAAAAATCTTCACCTTCAAAAGTACAGGGATTTCTCGCTGTCTGAAGATGGAACCTTGTATTTCAGAATCCGCATTGTGGTACCTCACTTCGAACTCATGACTGACAAGGTCATGAAGGAGGAACATGATACCCTGCTGTCTATTCATCCGGGTAGCACCAAGATGTATCGTGATCTCCGTCAAAGGTACTGGTGGTCTAGAATGAAGCAGGACATTGCTCGTTATGTTGCTGAATGTAATGTTTGTCATCGCGTTAAAGCAGAACATCAAAAACCAGCTGGAATTATGCAACCACTTCCTATTCCTCTATGGAAATGGGATAAGGTTCAGATGGATTTCGTTATAGGACTTCCCAGGTCACAGAAGGGTCACGATGCTATTCTTGTCGTCGTCGACCAACTCTCTAAAGTTGCACACTTTCTGCCCGTCAAAGAGACTATCACTGCTAGTCAGTTAGCAGAGTTGTATATCTCCAGAATTGTTTCACTCCACGGTATTCCGAAGGAGATTAGTTCGGACCGTGGCGGTCTTTTCACTTCCAAATTCTAGGAAAGTTTCCAAACAGCTATGGGAACTCATATTACCTGGAGTTCAGCTTATCACCCCCAATCCCAAGGCCAAGTCGAGCGAGTCAATCAAGTGCTTGAAGACATGCTTCGGGCTTGTGTTATTTCTTTCGGTAAGAAGTGGGAAGAATCTCTTCCATATGCCGAATTCTCTTACAACAACAGCTATCAAGCCAGTTTGAAAATGGCTCCCTTTGAAGTTCTATATGGGCGTAAGTGTCGAACCCCTCTGAATTGGTCAGAAACTGGGGAACGACCACTCGTGGGTCCGGATATTATCCAACACGCCGAAGAACAAGTCCGTATTGTCCGGGAAAATCTCAAGGCAGCTCAGGACCGCCAGAAGAGCAACTATGATCGCAAACAATGGGGTTTGACTTATCAACCTGGTGATCAAGTTTATTTTCGTGTCACTCCTATGAAGGGCACTCACCGTTTTGGAATCAAGGGCAAGTTAGCTCCACGCTACATTGGTCCTTTCCGCATTGTTGCAAGGCGTGGTCAGGTGGCATATAAATTGGAATTGCCGCCGCAATTCTCTCATATCCACGACGTATTCCATGTGTCGCAACTTCGTAAATGCTTCAAGGAATCTCCGCACCGCGCAGTGGATCACGAGATGTTCGAATTGCAAGATGATCTATCTTATAAGGAGCATTCGATCCGCATTCTCGATGAAGCTGAATGTCGGACCCGTCAGAAGGTTACCAAGTTCCTCAAAGTGCAGTGGTCAAATCATACTAAAGATGAAGCCACTTGGGAACGCGAGGAAAATCTTCGTGCGGAATACCCCAAACTTTTTCCTTCTACCTCTTAATTCTCGGGATGAGAATTCTTGTTAGTGGAGGAGACTTGTAACACCCCCAGTGGTTAGCTACAGTAATCCCCTTTTGATTATGCCATGTCATCATGATCAACAGTGCTTAATCATCATTAGCAACATATCCCTTTTCAAATTCAAACTCAATTGGAAATTCAAATAAAAGTGGAAAATAAAAGTTGTCCAACATAGAAACCAAAATGTTCAGTAAATAACAAATATTGCAGAGGCTATTCTAGGATTGTAACCAACCATTGATAAAATAATTAGGTGGCTCAAACATTACCAAAACAGCAAGGATTAATGCATTTTAATTATTATAAAAATTGTGTAAACTCCAATTGACTCCAAACCAATTTTTGGTAGTAGTAGAGGATGCCTAGTAATTATTGGGACAATTACTATGCTTTACAAAAACCATTTTGAGGCCTAACTATTTACTAAACAGAGATAAGAGAATGAATAAAAAGAAAAACACTAAAGAAAACAAAAAGAGAAAAGGCCTCCCCCCGTGGGCCACGGCCCAGCAGGCCACCAGGCCGGCCCACCAGCCGAGCCCATATCCCCCCCCCCCGGAACCCTAGCTCGCCCCCACTTCCCCCCCACTCTCTCGCTCCCCCCTCCCCCGATCCAGAACTGGATCGGGGCCGCGCCGACGACGCCGCCCGCTGCCGTCGCCGGAAACCGCCACCGCCGTCGCCAGGACGCCCGACCTCGACGCCGCGCTCATCCTCACCGCGTCGCCTCGCAGCCCCCTCGGTCGCCATCATGTCGTCGTCCCGCGAGCTCCGGCGCCACCTCGACCCTTCCCCGAGCACGCCTCGCTCGACTACAGGGCCCCGTGAGCCCTCTCCCCTTCCCCTCTCTCTCTCCCGTGTGAATCCACGACGGAGCTCAGCTCCACTCGCGTTTGCCCGCACCCCACCCCGGCCGCGCTCACCGCCCGTGGCCGCACGCTCCTGCCACGCCCGCGCGCACCACGTGCTGCCCGTGCCCTTGGCTCCTCCTAGCCGCGTGCTAGCCACGCCCCAGCTCGCCGCATCCCGCGCCCACAGGCGTTCCCCGCCGTCGACTTTCCCCCTGTTCCCCGTCCATTGCGCCCGCCCCGCGGCCACGCCGGCGCGCCGCCGTGCTGGCCGCCTCCCCGCGTCCCGCTCCGCCTATTCCAGCCGCACCCGCCGCTCGTGTCGGCCCACTCTGCCCCGCGCGCCGCTGCTCCTCTACATCGCGCCGTCCGCCGTGCCATCCGTCGCGCCGCAGACCACGCGCTCGGCGCCGGCGCCCATCTGCGCCCGCTCGGCCCTCTCCTGGGTCGAGCGCTCGCAGCGCCCAACGCCCGCTATGGCCCTGGCCAATGACAGCCGGGGCCCACCCCCCAGAAATATTAGGACAAAAAAATGTGAAATAAAAATATTTCAAATTAATAATTAATTAATTAGTTAATTAATTAAGTTAATTAACCCTGTTTAGATTAACCTAGTTTAATTAATTAGTTTAATTAAATAGTAATTAGTTAGCTAATCACTAATTAACCTAACAGTCTATGACAGGTGGGACCCACGTGTCAGATGACTGCTGACGTCAGCATGAGGTCATGCTGACGTCATCAACACTGTTTCGGATAATGTTTATTTTATATAATTAAATAAATTCCAGAAATTAATAAAAACTTTAGAAAATCATATTAAATAATCCGTAACTCCGATGGAAAAACTTTGTACATGAAAGTTGCTCAGAACAACGAGACGAATTCGGATACGCGGTCCGTTCGTCCGTCACGCGTCCCTATCTATCCGAACATGGAACCGTCCCCCTCCGGATCGTCTCTCCGATAATTCCAAAGACCCGGGAAATATCGTCAGATATTCTCCCGCTCCGTCTGATACGTGTAGTACTGCGTTAGACTACCCCTAGCACTGCGTATTGCTATGTCGTACATCGTGTTGCTCATGTTTGCTGTGTATTTATACTGTTTCCTCCCCCTCTTCTCTCTCGATAGAGCCGGTACCGACGCAGCTCCGGAGTTCGACGACCGCTGAAGACCTTGCCCTTGCCGCCGAGCAACCAGGCAAGCCCCCCCTTTGATCATCCCGATATCGCCCATTCTATTTTCTCATGCTTGCATTAGAATTGCTGCTACTACTGCTTTACCTATTCTGATGCATAGCCTGTTTATTGTAACCTGCTGTTGATAATTACCTGCATATCCTAAACTGCTTAGTATAGGCTGGGTAGAGACCTATCAGTGACCCCACTTATCCCGATTGCCCCACTGGATTATCCGAAGACCCGATCAACGAGATTGAAGACCAGGCCCCGACACCGCACATTACCCCCTTAGTTGTAACGACACTGCAGCGTTAATATCGAGTGCCGAGGGTGATACCTCGTGTAGCACTTCTGATGTTAACTCTGTAGAGTAGCTATTCGGTAGTGGTCATCGAGGGTGATTCCTCCTTCACCATTTCCGGTAACAATGCTGTCGTGCAACACATCAAGTGTGAACCCATCGAGGGTGATTCCTCCGAGTTCACCTTGACGGATACATCGAGTGGGAATTCAATGAGGGTGATACCTCGGATTCCCCTGATGTTATGGACACACGGATACTTGGACTGTACTGTTGTTACTTGGAAAGGCGGGTCGACCCTGAGGGGTACCGCGTGCGCCTAAGTGGCGAGTGTTGTGAAGACGGGTGCCTGTATGGTGCCCGAGTGATGAATACGAGGCGCGGCCGGGCATTCTTAACCCTTGCAGCAAGTCCTCGAGACGGGGCGACGGGGTCACATCTTTCATGAGTCTCTGCTCGTTACCGCAAGCCCAAGGTACTAGCGATTTGGATTTTTGATCCGAGCAGGCCTCTGGCCTGATAGCACTAACCATCACGTGGGCATAGTATGGGCGTTCTGCATCATAGCATCAGCCGACAGTTCTGTCAGACGTCCAGTTCAGCATTGCAGCCGGGTCGGATCGTGCCGTTGGCGCTGGTATCCACCCTGCTCGCAACGACCCGGAGTGCACAGGGCGACGGCCCAAGACCCCTGAGTGCTTAGGATGTAGACCGGCGGGGACCTCTCTGCTGAGCTCTAGGTAGGGTTGCGGTGTGTCGTTTGGCCGAGGCCGGGCATGACCCGGGAAAGTGTGTCCGGCCGGAGTTAATCGAGTGTGTTGGGTAAGTTGGTGCACCCCTGCAGGGAAGAAAACTTCTATCGATAGCCGGTCCTATGGTAAAGGACACTCGGAGTTGTATCCCGATCGATACAGCTAGAAGTTGAGATGAGACCCGGATATGAGGCTCTGGGATTGATTCTTGCAGGGAATCGAGAAGGGATCTCAGGACGAGGTTGATGACTGTATGGCTCTGGGATTGCTTTCTCGCAGGGAGTCGAGAAAGGATCTCTGGGTGAGGTTGAGACATAATGATATTGTTACATTATATGGTACTGTCTACACTCTTCTAATGCTGCAAGACCTCTGAAGATGCTAGTCTTCGATAGGACTAGGCCTACTCTCTATTCTGGCATTTTTGCAGCCCAGTCCACATATACAGCCTCCCTTTGAAAATGTTGCATATGTAGTGTAGATCCTTGCTTGCTGAGTACTTCTGAGTACTCACGGTTGCTTTGTTTTTCTTTTCTCCCCTTATCAGTTTGTCGTGACCAGAGGACGGAGCCCCCTGAGACAGATGCCCCGTCGATCGACTACTACTACTACCCAGAGGATGGATACTACTATGAGTTGACTGACGACCAGGAGTAGGATCGGAGGGTCCCAGGCAGGAGGCTTACGCCTTTCGATCGTAGTGTTTTATTTTGCCCCACCTTTCTAAAAGCCTTTTTGTTTCTGTTTCATATCTGTACTCAGATATCTGATGCTTCCGCTGACGCTTGTTCGCAAGCTTATGTATTCGAGCCCTCGAGGCCTCTGGCTTGTAATATAAAGCTTGTATGACTTTATTTATGTTTTAGAGTTGTGTTGTGATATCTTCCCGTGAGTCCTTAGGCTTGATCGTGTGCATTTGCGTGTATGATTAGTGCACGATTGAGCCGGGGGCGTCACACCACTTCCGCACACAAACGACCCCTCTCTCCCCCTCTCTTCCTCTGTCTCTCTCTCCCTCGCTCGCTCTCTCTCTCACACACACACACCCCTCTCCCACACGCACTCAATGTCTCTTCCAAATAGTCTGCTCCCCGCCCGCACCCATGCTATCCCGCTACTACACATGCCTTTCTCTCTCTTGGACATACATGTCACACCATTCCCCCTTCCCTACTAGGTTTACATCATTAGTGGCCTCTCATCTCCACATACACACACTCCCTCTCTCATACACACGGGCGCACAAACACACACAGACACGCACAACACCCATCTATTTGGATCCTTCTTTTAAGACACACACCCTTGCATATTCTCTCCAGCTCTAGGTGTGTATATATATATCCACCCCCTCTCTCTCTCTAACTCACATGCACACAAAAATTCTCCATCTCTCTATCTCACACATCTCTCCCCGTGTCCGCATGTGTATCTCACACACTAACTCTCTGATTATGTCTATGTGTCTCCACGTTACACAACACAAAGCCCCATGCACATGTCTCTCTCTATCCTCCACACATAGAGACACACAAAGAATCTCTTATCATTGCCTCAGCCTCTATATATCACACACACGCACTATCTCTCTCTCGCACACATGCTCAACCAAGGTTTTCTCATGAATAACTTACCGTCTATTCATCAAAAGTCGTGGCAGTACGATGAACACGAGACGTGAAAAAGAATACATCCACACGTCTGTAGACCACCTAGTATGACTACTAGGACTAGAGTGAGCTGAAAGTGCGCCGCTGTCACCCCCTCCTTATTGGCGACGGGAAAACCTTTGTTTTACACCGTCGGGAAGTCATCATGCTAAGGGCACACATGCTCAGCCGTTGAATAGAACATAGATCCAAGTTTATGGAAACAAGTATCGATAATATGTTTGCATCTCTATACTTATATACTCCTATAGAAGACTTAGTTGGTGATGATGGTGTGTCTGCCATCCGTCATTTCTAACCATTACATCAACATCTAACGACTGTGAGGTAAGTTGTTGCCTTTTCGCAACAACTTCTCTACCCCAATTTGCAGAAAACCCCTTAGTATCTTAAAACCAACCACATCCCTCCCTCACCTCATCAAAACAGCCCAAGGAATATATTCTGATCGAAACATAATATATTTTTAGTGATATATGTATATCAAAATTAGAGTGTTTTCGATCAAGTTTGTGAATAAGTATTATTCTACTTATGATCCGTTGCAACGCACATGCACATTGCTAGTATTTCCAACCATGCAAAAAAATTGCTAGTATTTCCATAGTATCGAGTTTTCCATCAAGATATTAGTCACTCCTGGTCAATATTTAGTTTGAATTATGTACACATAGGCACTATGTAACTAGCCGTGCTTATTGGCTTCCAAAGCTTAACTTTCACTCCTACTTATAGTATGTACAGTATTTAAAAAAAACTACCACTTTCAAGCAGCCCTAGGAAGAAACTACTGTACAAAAAATAGCAAAAACATACCCAAAATTTCTTAATCCGCGCCAAAAACTTACTACCTAGCGCCGATTAGGCTCATTTAAACCCATTTATGACAGGGCTAGCCCACACGTCCATGGTGATGAGGCACCTTAAACCAACACCATTTGTTTGACCGTTGTGTTGACTGTTAAGACACGAGGGA
Organism: Thinopyrum elongatum; assembly: GCA_011799875.1. Classification (NCBI taxonomy): domain Eukaryota; kingdom Viridiplantae; phylum Streptophyta; class Magnoliopsida; order Poales; family Poaceae; genus Thinopyrum; species Thinopyrum elongatum. Next base: position 214,400,527 of record CM022299.1, read on the forward strand.
CCCACATCTAAGCATCTATTCTCTTCTTCCTCCTCCAATCATTATTTTTCCTGAACATTACTTCAAACAGCTGGTATGCGTGTTCGTTGGTGGCGCCGGTGATGAGCAAGCTGGCCGCCGCTCTGCCGGACGGGCCGGACACCGTGCTGGCCTCCGCACGGGTTAGCTGGCTGGCCCGAGCATGGCTCACGCGCGAGCAAGCCGCCGCGCTGGCCTTCGCTTGAGCCAGATGGCTGGCCTTAGTGCGCCGCACCGCCGTGCCAACCTAGCTAGCAAACCTTGCAGACAAGCAGCTGGATGCATCCAGCAGGGTGTGTGCTAGCTTGGCTAGCTAGCGGTCACGAGCGCCACACGGAGCTGACATCCGGGCTGCCGCAAGATGGACTCCGCACCGCCGGCGCTTTTGACCTCGCCTTCTGCCGGCGGCGGTAGCTGCTGAAAGGATCGATATGGTTGACTAGAGGGGGCGGTGAATAGGCAACTAACAATTTTTAGCTTTTCTTAACAAATTAGGTTTAGCAACAAATAGGTTGTCTAGATGTGCAACTAGGTGAACAACCTATATGATGCAAACAACAACAACAACAAGAAGAGCAAGCAAAGGATACAACACAATAATAGCTTGCACAAAGTAAAGGAAAGAGATAACCACAAGTGGAGCCGGTGGGGATGAGGATGTGTTACCGAAGTTCCTTCCCTTTCGGAGAGTACGTCTCCGTTGGAGCGGTGTGGAGGCACAATGCTCCCCAAGAAGCCACTAGGGCCACCGTATTCTCCTCACGCCCTCACACAATGCGAGATGCCGCGATTCCACTAGTGGTGCCCTTGAAGGTGGCGACCGAACCTTTACAAACAAGGTTGGGGCTATCTCCACAACTTGATTGGAGGCTCCCAACGATACCACGGAGCTTCACCACAATGGAATGTGGCTCCGAGGTGACATCAACCGTCTAGGGTGCTCAAACACCCAAGAGTAACAAGATTCGCAAGGGATTAGTGGGGGGAATCAAATTTCTCTTGGTGGAAGTGTAGATCCGGGCCTTCTCAACCAATCCCTAGAAAATCAACAAGTTTGATTGGCTAGGGAGAGAGATCGGGTGAAAATGAGCTTTGGAGCAACAATGGAGCTTGGGGGAAAAGAGGTAGGTTTTCTTGGGGAAGAAGACCTCCTTTTATAGAGGGGAGACCAATCCAACCGTTATCCCCTCCTCAGCCCGCACAGAGTGGTACTATCACTTAGGGGAGCGGTACTACCACTGGCAGTAGCGGTACTACCGCGAGCCCCGGCGGTACTACCGCAGAGACAGAGAGCAGAGGCCTCGGAGGGGGAAGGAACACGGGAGCGCTAGCCCGGGCAGCACTAGCAGCGGTGGTAGGGCGGTACTACCGCTTGCAAGCGGTACTACCACGCCTACTGCTGCTCCTACTGCCGCCCAACCCGACACGAGAAACGACGTCCTCGAATCGAGGCAATACCAGCATGGTACCGGAGCCGCACTACCGCTGATGGCCATGAGCGGTACTGCCACTGCGGAACAACGGTACTACCACTTGAGGCTGTCAGCGGTACTGCCGCTCCGGCCCGGCGGTACTGCCGCTGGCTCCTCCCACTTGCCACTTCCATGATATCGGTAAACTCCAAGGAAGAGGAAAGGAGTTGGGGGTGCGAGATAGAAGTGTACGTGTTGATTCCACCATAGCCTTTTCGATACGGACCCCCTCTTGATAGTACGATGTCTCCTACGACTCAAGGCCAAAACCGAAACGAAAGAGACTACACCGTCTTCACTTTGAGCTCCGAGGGGAAAGAATCGTCTTGTGCCAATGAATGAATATCTGAAATGCTCAATGCACATGATTAGTCCGCAAAGGTATTGTCATCAATCACCAAAACCACTTAGAGAGAGACATGCCCTAACAATCTCCCCCTTTTTGGTGGATTGATGACAACACGGGATTTGCAGAGAGATAAAACAAGAAAATAAGCAAACCCAGAGACTACAAAATATAGACAGGCTCCCCCTAGATGTGTGCACTTAATTAGGAGTGCCTTTGGAGTGCAAAGTACACACATTAGGATCAACACTCCCCCTATATTTTATAGCCTGACAACACTTGCATCTAAAATAAGAGACATATAAGCTAGGATGCAAGGAGTAGTAAGTGAGCATAATAGGATCAAGTTGAGCATGCAACTCACAAACTACTAAAGTAGTAGACATACATTAGATAAGCATAAGATAGGATAGCATATGTCTCACACCATATGACAAGGTAACCAGGTCTCACAAGCACAAACCAAACCAAAGCAAATGACGAAAAAAGAGTTTGCGAGAGAGAAAGACAAGGTAAATAAGGCACACTCGCAACTCGACAAATCCTTAAACTCTCTCCCCCTTTGGCATCGAGATACAAAAAGGGCAAAGAGTGTTGCTACGGTCACAGGTGATAGCAAAGCCGACGATCTCCATCATCACATCCCCGCGTGATCGCCCGCGCCTCCGTCATCGGCAGAAGGCTGCTCAGTGTCTGAATCTGTCCATGGGCAGTGCCGAGAGACCCACTCCTCCTCGTCAGTGACCTTGTCCTCTGATCCACTAGCAATCTCTGAACCCAGGTGGCACATAAGGACCTTGTGACGGCTGCATGACTTCTTCTCAGACACATGGGCCATATACTGCCCATGAGACTCCATGCAGAAAAGCTTCTTCATCTTGCGCTTGAGCTTTTTTGCCCATGAGGGCTCCACACCAGAGGGCTCATAGTCCTCATCATCCTCAGCCTCAGCCTCAGCCTCAACCTCAACCTCGTCAGCACCTGATGGAATCCCAGACTCCGAAGTAGGAGTGCTCCAGTGCTCCTTCTGTCTCAGACGCTTAAATCCGTGAGAGATCATGTCACCGGTCTCCAGCAAGACACCAGGATAAGTGTGTGCCCATGCCTTCTCAATGAGCAACATAAGGTAGGGGGTATAGATGGGGCACTTGCGCTCAATGATGGCAGAGAGGAGCTCTGACCACATGACATGAGAAATATCCAAGGACTCTCATGTGTTGTTGTCCTTCTCATGCTGGCAAAACAGTAACATATCCACAAGGTACGAATGGACCATATCCAAGTTCCCAATGCGAGGAAACAGGGTCTCTCTGAAGATGCGATGAAGGATGTCCAGAAAAGGAAACAACTCATAGGTCTTCTTCTCCGTCACGGGGTGAATCTTCACAGTGTTGTAGGGCCAGAGAGCTTGCTTGTGAGTAGAAGTTTCATTCTTGTGAGGATGAAAGCCAACCAGGTTGTCAAGTCCTTGGTCTTCAACACCCAACAGTTCGATGAACGCCTTCCATTTGACTGAGACAAGTCTGCCATTTGTCATCCAAGTCAAAGTTCTTTCCTCATCAGTGCCAAGGTGCACCGTGGCATAAAACTGAGCCACCATATCCGCATCAAAATCCTTGTTGAACTCCATGATCTTGAGAATGTTCAACTGAGCACACATATCCAGTGCCTCACCAAAGTAGGCACGATCCTTCTCCAAGTATGCAATGTCGATGGAGCGGACAGCAACATAGAGATTCTTCTTAGCCTTGAGCACATCAAAGAAGACTGAGAACTGAAACCGGTTCCAGAAAGGACGATTGACAAGAGCTGGGTCTTGATCTCGTTCATAGGGCTTGCGGCGATGAGCGGCACAGAATTCCTTAGCAATCATCTCTGTCACAGACTTGGGCTTCGTCTTGGGCTTCTTGGCAACGCTCTTGGAGGGCGGCTTGGGCTGAGTTGGAGGAATACTTGAAGAAGCAGCCGCTGTCTCAGAAGTGCGATAGCGCTTTGATCCTCTAGGGCGCTCGGGGTTGACATGACGGACAGGGTGCTCCGAAGGGCCATCACTTGGAACCACACACACACCGGCAAAGAAAGCCAACAAAACGAGCATAAGCCAGCAGAAAATGCAACACGAATCAACATTTGTAAGAGTGCAGCGGAGGCCGGCACCCCGAGCGGTAGTACCGTTCCCAGCAAGCGGTAGTACCGCCCGGAGCGGTAGTACCGCTCCAAGGGAGCGGTAGTACCACTCGAGGCAGAGAACAATGGTCAAGCCACATTCGCTGCAAGATCCGGTACTACCGGAGATGCCAAAATCAAAAATACTCCTACCAAACATCAATCCAACTAGTCTAGCAGCCTCCAACATCCTACTCAAGCCTCGATTTGGCCAAAAATTGATACATGCAAAGACTATTGCCCAAAAGCCTAGATCTAAAAACTAGAAGCAACGAGGGGAAGAACGGGGGCAATACCAGCATCCATGGCAAGAGGAAGGGGTGGGGATCGTTTCCACTAGACGGAAATGTGAAGGACGGCCCAGAAAAGGCGGCCCGGCGGCGGCCTTCCGCGGCGAGTTCGTCGCTGGAGCGAGAGAGGAACGGGCGGTTCGAGACGAATGGGTATGGGGGAGAAAAACTCCCCCTGCCCGACTCTTAACCCTCCAGTCCTGCCCCGCAGCAGTAGTACCGCTCGGGCGGGCGGTAGTACCGCTTGATGCTACTCAGCAGTAGTACCGCCCGTCCCCAGCAGTAGTACCACCCAGTACGAACTCGACGAGACACAAAGGAAAATGGCCTAGCTCAAACAAAGAGAAACTCCGAGACTAGCCGAGGGAGCAACACAAAGACCAAAACACACACAAAAACCAGAGAAGCACCCACGGAGAGACTAGAAGCAAAACACCAACCAACACAAAACAAAACAAAACAAGAGAAAAACCACACAACTCTCAAAGAAAGGGCGGTGGCCGAGGCCACCTATGTTTGAGTCAAGAGGTATGGCACCGCGAAGATTTTAACCTTGGGCCCATGACCTAAACTCATCTTTGAAGCACAAGTACCATAAAAAATGGCTAATGTGAAAGATGTGATTTATTTATGCATAGTGGGGGGAGGGAGAGTTCATTGAGAGAACAACACTCCCCCTATGTCCATGCCTACATCTAGAACAAGATATGATGATGAGTGTGGTGGGGTGTGCCTAGATTCAAGCCACATTGCTCAAATCAATGATATTTAGCTCATGCCTTAACTCGCAAAATCTTGCTTCATCTAGAGGCTTGGTGAAAATATCCGCTAGTTGCTCTTGAGTGTTGATGTAGATGATATCAATATCTCCCCGCTTGATGTGATCCCTAATGAAATGATGACGAATCTCAATATGCTTCGTCTTGCTATGTTGCACCGGATTGTGAGAAATCTTGATAGCACTTTGATTGTCACATAGAAGAGGCACTTTGTCACAAGTGACACCGTAATCCTTTAAAGTTTGCCTCATCCATAGCAATTGTGCAGAACAACTTGCAGCAGCTACATATTCGGCCTCTGTGGACGAGAGAGACACACAATTTTGCTTCTTCGAAGACCAACTCACCAAAGAGCGACCAAGGAATTGGTACCCTCCGGAAGTTGACTTCCTATCCACACAATCTCCCGCCCAATCCGAATCCGAGTAACCAATGAGATCAAAGCTTGCTCCTTTGGGGTACCATAAGCCAAAGTTTGGGGTATGAGCCAAATATCGAAAGATTCACTTGACCACCACATAGTGGCTTTCCTTAGGTGCGGCTTGAAACCATGCACAAATTCCCACACTCAACATGATATCCAGTCTAGATGCACAAAGGTAAATCAAGGATCCAATCATGGAACGATATACCTTTTGATCCACCGCTTTACCATTGGGATCACTGTCAAGCTTGCATTTGGTGGGCATTGGAAACTTGACCGGCTTGACATCATTTAGCTTGAATCTCTTGAGCATGTCTTGGGTATACTTGGTTTGGTTGATGAAAGTTCCTTCTCTTCTATGCTTGACTTCAAACCCAAGAAATAACTTCAACTCTCCCATCATAGACATCTCAAACTTCTCGGTCATTAGTGCGGCAAACTCATCATTGAAAGATTTGTTAGGAGAACCAAAAATAATATCATCAACATATAGTTGGCATATGAACAAATCCCCTTGGACCCTCTTAGTAAAAAGAGTGGGATCGATTTTCCCAATTTCAAACCCACGATCTTGCAACAACCCGATAAGGTGCTCATACCACGCACGTGGGGCTTGTTTAAGGCCATAGAGCACCTTTTTGAGTTTGTATACATGAGTGGGGAGCTTGGGATCATCGAATCCCGGAGGTTGTTTGACATACACCAACTCATTCAAAGGACCATTAAGAAATGCACTTTTCACATCCATTTGTTGCAATTTAAAGTCATGATGAGATGCATATGCAAGCAACATGCGAATAGATTCAAGACAAGCAACGGGGGCAAAGGTTTCATCATAGTTGATACCCTCGACTTGGGAGTAGCCTTGTGCCACCAATCTTGCCTTATTTCGAACAACCACACCATTTGCATCTTGCTTGTTCTTGAAGATCCATTTGGTTCCAATGACATTATGTTCCTCCATTGGCCTTGGCACTAATTCCCAAACTTGATTGCGCTCGAAGTTGTTAAGTTCATCGTGCATTGCTTTAAGCCAATCCTCATCATCAAGCGCCTCATGTACCTTTTGGGGTTCAACACACGAAACAAACGTGTGATGCTCACAAAAGTTTAACAATTGTTTGCGAGTAGTTACCCCTTTTCTCAAGCTTCCAAGCACATTCTCCATGACATGTTGTTGATGCTTGAGCTTGGAAGCCACCTTAGCGGCACAACGCTCCAAAAGTTCCTCGATGGGCATTTGAGGTTCATCTTGCACATCTTGAGCACAGTATTGGGCTTGCTCTTGATCTTGAGCACTGTCTTGAGCTTGCTCTTGATCTTGAGCACTGTCTTCAGCTTGCTCTTGACCTTGAGTTTGCTCTTGATCTTGAGAGCGCTCGGCGGCATGAACTTGATCTTGGGCATCATTTGGTGCATCACCATCTCCATGGAGTTGATCTTGCCCTTGATCTTGTTCATTGGATTGAGGGCCTTCATTTTGTTCTTCGGAAGTGTGTGGGTCTAGCGTAGGTGATGGCTCCACATGAGTAGAGCATTGTCCTTCTCCTTCGGCCACAAGGGGTTCCTCAATGGGGAGTATTTGACCAATCCCCATTCTTCTTATCGCTTGAGGAGGAATTTCATCACCTACATCACAAAGACCACTTTGCTCCACTTGGGAGCCGTTATTTTCATCAAACTCCATGTTACACGTCTCCTCAATGAGTCCGGTGGACTTGTTGAGGACACGGTAAGCATGAGAGTTTGTAGCATAACCAACAAATATGCCCTCTTGAGATCTAGGTTCGAATTTAGACAAACGAACACCTTTCTTGAGAATGAAACACTTACAACCGAACACCCGGAAGTACTTGAGGTTGGGCTTGTTGCCGGTAAGTATCTCATATGGAGTCTTGTTCAAGCCTTTGCAGAGGTAGAGCCTATTGGTAGCATGGCATGCGGTGTTGATGGCTTCGGCCCAAAAGTTGTACGGAGATTTGAATTCCGCCATCATGGTCCTTGCCGCATCCATCAACGTTTGGTTCTTCCTCTCCGCCACACCATTTTGTTGAAGGGTATAGGGTGCGGCATATTGGTGCTTGATCCCCTCGTCACTAAGAAACTCATCCAAGGTGTAGTTCTTGAACTCGGTGCTGTTGTCACTTCTAATCATCAAGATCTTTGCTTCATGTTAACGTTGAGCTTCATTTGCAAAGTTGATGACGGTTTGTTGAGTCTCACTCTTCCTCTTGAAGAAGTATACCCATGTGTATCTTGAGTAGTCATCCACAATCACCAAGCAATATTTTCTTCCACCAAGACTATCAAAGGATGGAGGACCAAAGAGATCCATGTGTAGGAGCTCCAAGGGCCTCTTTGAGTAGATGATAGTCGATGGTCGGTGAGCTGTTTCATGAAGCTTTCCTTCGATACAAGCACTACAAGCACGGTCTTTGGCAAACCTCACATTTGTTAGTCCATGCATGTGGTCCCCTTTGAGGAGACTTTGCAAAGATCTCATATTGATGTGGGCTAGTCGGCGATGCCAAAGCCAACCCACATCAACTTTAGCCATTAGGCAAGTCGCGATCTTAGTGGGTCGCTCCAAAAAGTTCACCACATAGAGACCGTTCTCGACATGCCCAACAAAGGCTACTTTAAGAGTCTTGCTCCACAAAAGGGCCACAGTATCAAGATCAAAGAATGTTGCAAAGCCCATAAGTGCAAGTTGACGAACAGAAAGTAAATTGTATGAAAGGGACTCAACAAGCATGACCTTCTCAATAGTTAAATCTTGAGAGATGACCACCTTGCCAGGCCCCAATACCTTAGAAGTTGAAGCATCACCAAATTGGACATGGGTGGGCATATATGGAATTGGATGCACATCCACCACCAAGTCCTTGCTCCCGGTCATATGATTTGTTGCTCCACTATCAAGCAACCATGACACCCGCCGGAAGTAAATTCCTACAAGAGATCAATGCTTGGATTTAGGTACCCATTTTTGAATGGGTCCTTTGATGTTAGCAACAAGGGTCTTAGGAACCCAAATAGACCATTCAATGTACTCATAAGAAGAACCAACAAATTTAGCATAAACATGACCATCACTAGCACGGCACAAAACATAAGAGGGGTTAAAGTCGTCGGCTTCGTTGCTAGGGGAGGTTTTGCCCTTCTTGGCATTACCACCCACTTCCTTGTTCTTCTTCTTCTCATGAGCACCCTCACCCGCCTTGACAAAGGTGTCCTTGAGCGGGAGAGATTGCTTGGTCTAGTTCTTCTTCTTCTTCTTTGACTTGGGTACAAACCCAAGTCCTTCCTTTCCTACAACTTCCTTTTGATTGCTCAAAAGGTCATTAAGGTTCTTCTCTCCTTGTATGCAAGTCACAAGGCCCTTCTCAAGTTGCTCTTTTAACTTAGCATTTTCCTCCACGAGATGCACATGCTCGCAACAAGGGTTAGTAGCATGGGCATTATCAATTAGAATGAAAGGAGGACAAGTGGAAATCTCCTTGGTTAGCTTCACTTGGAGTTGATCATGAGACTCCTTGAGAGAAGCATGAACACCCTTCAAGACGTTGTGAGCCTTGTCAAGTGTATCAAATTCTTCCTTGAGTCTATCATGGCCAACCCCAAGTGCGGCTTTCTCGGATTTAAGCACACGAGTAAGAACAATAGCATGATCAAGATCTTTTTACAATTTAGCATGATCAACATTGTGTGACTCCTCAAGAGTCAAACGAAGATCTCGCTCTTCCTCTAGAGCAATGGAAAGATCCGCAATCTCATCGGCATAGTCACGGCTATGCCCCTCCAACTTGGAGATAGTATCCTCATGCGACTCAATGATATCATTGGCCTCACCAAGTTGTTCCAAGAGAGCAACGAAGTGCTTCTTGGACTCACCCTTGAGCTTGCTCACAAACTTGGTGAACTCATTCTCATCAACTTTCTCCACCTCACTATCATCTACACAATATAACAATGAAGGAGTAGTAATGACGGTGGTTTTGATGTTAGGAGTTACCTTGTTGATACCTTTGGCCATGAGACACTTGGCAATGGTGTTTTCGTTGGGGGTGATGAAGAGAGACACCTTGGAGGGAGAAGATGTACCAATGGCAATGGTTGCCATTGCCATTCCTTCTCCACTTGTATCTTCCTCATCATCATCGGAGGGGTACTCTTCATGTGCCACCAAGCCCTTTGGAGGAGTCTTCTTGGTGAAGTTGTTCTTGCTAGGGAAGGACTTGGCTTTATCTTTGCGAATGAGCTTGCCACCATTGTCTTCCCTCTTCTCATAGGGGCAATCCACCACAAAGTGACTCACATTGCCACAATTTTAGCAAGTTCTTACACGTTGCTTGATCTTTGACCCACTTGAGTTGTTCTTGGTGAAGTTGGGCCTTGAGTTCCTCTTGTTGCTCCAAAATTGCCTTGACGCAAGAGCCATATGCTCATGGTAAGCATATTTGGTGTCTTCGGGGCCACACTCCTCTTCTTCTTCCTCTTCTTCTTCCGGAATGGACTTGGCCTTCAAAGCAAGGGTGGGAGTGCTTTTCTTTGACCGGACATAAGCAAGAGCATTGTCGGCGGTCTTTTTCATGATGCTCATGGCAATAAACTCATCCAACACTTCACTTGAGGTTAAGGTGTGAAAGTCCGGCCTTTGACGAATCACGGAAGACATGGCCTTGTTGAATGGCATGATGGCCTTGAGGAACTTGCGCTTGATCCAAGTGTCATCCGTATCCCGGCTTCCATGGTCTTGGAGAGCAACCGCAAGAGTAGTCACCCTCCGGTAAAGATCACGTGGATCCTCATCTTCAAGCATCACAAATTCATCGGCCTCATCAAGGACCAATTCAAAGTTTGACCGTTGGATGCTTGAGCTCCCCTTGTACATAGAGACAATGTGCTCCCAACAATCCTTTGCACGAGTGAAAGGTCATAGGTGCGCTAGGTCTTCGGGAGGGACGGCTTCTTGAAGGATGAACAAAGCGGAGTGATTGTATTGATTGTCCACTTCTTCTCTTGGGGTGAAGTTGTTTGGATCATGCGGGTAGAAGCCTTGCTCAATGATTCTCCAAAGGTTAGTTGAGCAATGATTCAAATGAGACTTAATGCGGAAGACCCAACTAGCAAAATCACCCTTAATAAGCTTGGGAGGAGGACCATGATTATTAATGCGAGCTGTGGGGACCGGTACTCCATAGACCGGGGGAGGGGGACTGAGGCATAGGTTCCCATCCCATTCTTGTCATGAGGGGAAGGAACATGAGTACCTTTAGCCACTTCCTTGGCAGAATTGGCCTCCGACTCCGATGTCGTGGGATTAACCACAAGCAAGGGATCGGGAGTGGATTTCATCCCCTCAAGTAATTCTTGAAGCATGGACTTGACTTCGGTCGTCATAGACGTCTTAAGTGAAGCCATAGCTTCATTTAAGTCACCTCGAGTGATCGAAGTCAACTCCACGGCCTCGGGCACTTCCTCCCTGGTGCCAACCATACTCTTCGGGTGGTGAAACCCTTAATAAAGAGACGAGGCTCTGATTACAATTGAAAGGATCGATATGGTTGACTAGAGGGGGGGTGAATAGGCAACTAACAATTTTTAGCTTTTCTTAACAAATTAGGTTTAGCACCAAATAGGTTGTCTAGATGTGCAACTAGGTGAACAACCTATATGATGCAAACAACAACAACAACAACAACAACAACAACAACAACAACAACAACAACAACAACAACAACAACAACAACAACAACAACAACAACAACAACAACAACAACAACAACAACAACAACAACAACAACAACAACAACAACAACAACAACAACAACAACAAGAGCAAGCAAAGGATACAACACAATAATAGCTTGCACAAAGTAAAGGAAAGAGATAACCACAAGTGGATCCGGTGGAGACGAGGATGTGTTACCGAAGTTCCTTCCCTTTCGGGGAGTATGTCTCCGTCAGAGCGGTGTGGAGGCACAATGCTCCCCAAGAAGCCACTAGGGCCACCGTATTCTCCTCACGCCCTCACACAATGCGAGATGCCGTGATTCCACTAGTGGTGCCTTTGAAGGTGGCGACTGAACCTTTACAAACAAGGTTGGGGCTATCTCCACAACTTGATTGGAGGCTCCCAACGATACCACGGAGCTTTGCCACAATGGAATGTGGCTCCAAGGTGACCTCAACCGTCTAGGGTGCTCAAACACCCAAGAGTAACAAGATCCGCAAGGGATTAGTGGGGGGAATCAAATTTCTCTTGGTGGAAGTGTAGATCCGGGCCTTCTCAACCAATCCCTAGAAAATCAACAAGTTTGATTGGCTAGGGAGAGAGATCGGGCGAAAATGAGCTTTGGAGCAACAATGGAGCTTGGGGGAAAAGAGGTAGGTCTTCTTGGGGAAGAAGACCTCCTTTTATAGAGGGGAGACCAATCCAACCGTTATCCCCTTCTCAGCCCGCACAGAGCGGTACTACCGCTCAGGGGAGCGGTACTACCGCTGGCAGCAGTGGCACTACCGCGAGCCCCAGCGGTACTACCGCAGAGACAGAGAGCAGAGGCCTCAGACGTGGAAGGAACACGGGAGCGCTAGCCCGGGCGGCACTAGCAGCGGTGGTAGGGCGGTACTACCGCTTGCAAGTGGTACTACCGTGCCTACTGCCACCCAACCTGACACGAGAAATGACGTCCTTGAATCGAGGCGGTACCAGCACGGTACTGGAGCCGCACTGCCGCTGATGGCCACGAGCTGTACTGCCGCTGCGGAACAGTGATACTACCGCTTGAGGCTGTCAGCGGTACTGCCGCTCTGGCTCGGCGGTACTGCCGCTGGCTCCTCCCACTTGCCACTTCCATGATATCGGTAAACTCCAAGGAAGAGGAAAGGAGTTGGGGGTGAGAGATAGAAGTGTACGTGTTGATTCCACCCTAGCCTTTCCGATACGGACCCCCTCTTGATAGTACGGTGTCTCCTACGACTCAAGGCCAAAACTGAAACGAAAGAGACTACACCGTCTTCACTTTGAGCTCCGAGAGGAAAGAATCATCTCGTGCCAATGAATGAATATCTGAAATGCTCAGTGCACACGATTAGTCCTCAAAGGTATTGTCATCAATCACCAAAACCACTTAGAGAGAGACATGCCCTAACAGCTGCCTCCTATGGCCGAGGATGACTAGGTGGATGGGCCGGAGGTAGGAGATCGCTCGAGGATTTTTGTCCAGGCTGACACGTAGGTCCCACAAGTTATAACGCCTAACTTGCCGGTCAAATACACGGCGTTGACTTAAGGGGCGACATGGGCTGAAACGTGCCTATAACGGCACTTGGTTGTTTATTGCGACGGATTAAGAAAATTTTGGTATGTTTTTGCTAATTTTTGTAGAGTAGTGGTTTCTTGGTAGGGATGGTTGGAAAGTGGTAGTTTCTTGGTAGTGGTTTCTCGTAAGGAACAATGTACTAGCGCCAAAAGGCGATTCTAGGTTGCGTTGTACTACTAGTGGTCGCGGGAATGTATAGCTCGTTTTGTGGGTTCGATCCCGGCCGAACGCACGGCGGCCTTTTTTAAAAATATTAACCTCGCTGTGAGCCAATATTGTACACTGGTAATTTGACTTTTGAAGTCGAACGGACGGGTCGCACCACAATCTGGGTGCACTGGATAGCCCAGACACGTGAACGGGTTTTCCCTCCCATCATCTTGTGGCTCACGTACTAGAGTAGTACTAGTACTACGTAAAGTAGTAGTACTCCTATATATCAATTCACACCATGCAACGTTTCTCGCCTGTGTGCTCGCCCTAGCCGCACCTCGCTTGCTGCTTCCTCATCAGCTACAATCTTTAAACTAGCGCCTCCCAATTAAACCCGAGGAGCCGAAAAAGCCTGGTGTGGCATTGGGAACTGTGCAATATGGCTCTGTATCTAAATTGCTACTACTTTGTAGCTTATGGCATTGCACGCATGGACTTCGCTCCATTATTGGCTCTAAACTCTATAAAAAAAGATTCCTCTTGACGCGATTTTTTTGTTTTGAAATGGAGGCAAAAGCTTTGCCTCATCTCATTAATAAAGAAGGAAGGACCAACAGACAAAGTTCACGACATCCATTACACCTCCACAAATGGAAGCGAAAAGCCTAGTCTTGTTGTGCGTATCAAATAACTCAAAAATTCTGCCCCCGCAGTAATCGTCGCTGATAAATAGGCTGCTAGTGTGTGCGTGAGAGGAGCGGCTGAGTAGGCCCGCTACACGCTTGAATAGAGCACGGAGAGTACGCAGGTGTACTTTCCCTGCATTGATAGTACATCGATGGTTCTAGAGAACAGTGGTACCCTCCACTTGCAACTGTAGCTCCTTGGCCTTGAGATTCAAGAGTTCAAAACTGGTGCACTATAGAAGTACAGTACATAGAGAAAGTACTACTGCTACAGTACTACGTAGTAAATAATAACCGCACCATTGCACTACCACTATGCGTGCCCGCATAACTTCCTTAACGAAGGGACGAGGCCCTGCGGTTACGCTCTTATCTCCTCCTCGCCAGTTCCCCTCCCCTCGAAGAGACCAAGTCAGTTCATTGCTGCTGCCATGGATTCGCTAGGCGGTTCTTCTCTTTGTCGGGGCTGGGAGACCTTGGACGACGATCCTCTGGGAGAAATCGCACGCCGCTCTGACGTCCTCACCGCCACAAGACTCGGTGCTTCCTGCACCAACTTTTTTAATACGGTGCGTAAACAGGCTTGGGAAAAGGCCATGCTTGTTGGTCTTCCATGTGTTCTCAAGCAGAAGGTTATTCTATGGGACAATCCATCGAATAGTCCACCGCTACCTGGACCTGGTTGCATGTTGACTCCCCTAGAGTTGCCGACATTAAGAGGTAGTCGGATTTTGTCCGATGAGCAGGTCAGTCATGGAGTTTGATCATGTAGTGTATATTCTAAATATAGTACTTAGTTATTACATCCCGTAATTTCTCCACTGCCCACTGTCTTATATATAGGTCTGGGTTGGTGCCAACGGAGATTGGCTTGCATACCTCCGGCCGGATACCACCATCATTTTTCACAACATCCACAGCAGTGCGGCCGTTCCCGTAGACCCCTTCTCCACCATTGGGATCGGCCTTCCGGACTAGCTGGGCTTGAATACGTATGATGATGCCTACATGAGATTGAAGAAGATAGCAATTGCGGACCCGCCGACAAAGCAAGGCAGCTACAACGATTACTATCTGATCGTGGTGTTCGACATAAGGATTGCCATCAATACAAAAGGCCGTAACGGCAGAGGCTGGCACATGTTGGTCACGGCAGATTTGTACTCCTACACGTTCGAAGACGTCATGTGCCATGTAGGCCGCATCTTCGTGGTGACAAGCCAGGGGACTTGTTTCATCTGGTTGCCATCCTACGGTACGGGAGATTACAAACGGAATGCACAAACCATCATTTACATCCCTAACGGTACTCCATTATTTTGCAGGGACCAGTCATCCCCCGATCAAAATAAGATCGCCGATCCTGGATGTGCATTTGCATCCGTGATTCGGTCTAACCTGGAACCTTGTAGCTGACATTGGCATATTGGGATCAACTATCTTAGCAGTCGTTACCCATGGTACCACTGATGTGCAACATGGTCACACGATGTACCACGATCGGACCGTCACCATCTACCCAAGCATTCCATTTTCTCATTGATGTGTGTTAGAGTAGTAGTACTTGTTAGTTCTTTTCTTTTCTTGACTGGGACATGTTTGCTAGTACTAGTACTACAATTTAGTATTAGATTTTTTTAACCCTCTCGCCTTTTCTTTCATTGTAGTAGTAAGGAGTACTTACTAGTACTAGTACTTTTTACCTTGGAGGACGCGTATAGCTAGCTAGGCCCTTGAAGACTTGAACCCACTAGCTCCCACTATTTTTGTTTTTCCATGTCTTACTATCTCATCCATGTAGCCAAGAGTGGCTATATATAATAAGCTGGTCATTTTACTTCCTCTATACTGGAGTAGTACTACTTGCTGCACAATATTACTGACCGCCATATTTGATCACAACATTATCATGCATGGACCTTGACCATGTACGTCACCATGCGTCCAGATCTGAGATGTCGCGTGTACCAGATGAACGACACCGAGTTCGACCCCCGTGATGCTATGTGGGTGCCGAGGAACACTCTTGGAGAGTACTCGCTTTTCATTGGGGACAGCTACCCCATTGTGTAGCAGATGCCAGCTTCCGTGCACGACACCGAAGGCCTGCCGTTCATGAAGCATGGTTGTGTCTTCAGTGCGCATCGCCAGATGAACGACATGCTGGGACACGCTATCCCTAATTTATGCCGCTTTAGCTTGTATGAGTCTCCATCATGTGGAACCGGACTAGAAAGCTGCGACAATGATTCCCGTTGCCCACCGCTATGGATCGTGCCATCTATGAAGAACTCATGGGACTAGAACCTGGAGGAGGACATGGAGCCCATCTATAACGTGTAAGTGGAGTATGGTAAATTGTGAATGATAGCGCTGTAAATATATGTAGAGTAGTCGTGCACAAATTTATCACATGAAGTGGAGATGAACTTGTGTGGCATGCTGGCATTTGTCCTTTAGAATTTATTACTAGTAAATGTGTTATGCGTACGTGCAACTTATGTGGCTGTTGCACGGGCTTCAACACGCTCTGTGAGAAAAAAAAAGTGGCACAACTTTGGCTATAGGTGACGTGGCGGCATCATACAGTAGCGATCGTTCTCTATAGTTGTAGTACTAGGACGACAACTCCTATAAACCTTGCGCTTGGCTCTTTGCCTCCTAGGGAGGTTCAAAAGATCGTACTCCTGTGAACCTTGCACTTGGCTCTTCGCCTCTTCAGAAGGTCCAACAATGTCAGTACAATATGCTTCTGGCAATCTGACACCGAATGAACTACTGCACGTCCACTGCGAGGGCGAGGGCAAGGGAGAGGGAGAGGGCACTGCAGTCAAAACCCTCTCCTCATCCTGCGAGCCACCACACGCGTGGGCGAGGGAGAGGGCGTAGGCGTACGTAGTAAGCAAGCTTCTCCTCGTCCTGTGAGCCACCGCGCGTCGGTGAGGGAGAGGGCGTAGTAAGCAAGCTTCTCCTCGTTCTGCGAGTTGACAGGACACATCAAAGTAGTAGTCCATACTGTGTCCTTTCTGGTTAATATGGCTTAATTTGAAACAAGAAAAATACACTGGCGGTCAACGTATGTAACAACACACTCATTACAGTCACTATATAGTTTTGCGGTGATTATACGGTCACTAGCTCACTGTATTGCACCCTGCTGACCGGCCACATAGTCGACGTGGCACTTTGTTGACTGGTTAAATTAACACCTGGTTTCTGGGTCCCATCTGTCAGTTGGCAGAGCAAAGAAATCAGTTAAACAATGCTTTACGCAGGCGCGACAGGAGTTCAACCCTTGCGCGCGAACCACCCTGGCTGTGTATGTGAGTGCATGCACGTGTACTCCCTCGGTCCGTGAAAAACTGTACATCTAGCATTACAAAATTTTTCAACAAAGAGTCTACATCTACACTTCCAATGCACTTAGCCTTTAATCTAATCGGTATTGATTGACTAATGCACCAACTTGTGCTCTAGCTATAGGCTGCATGTCTATCCTTAGTTACAGCATGCAACAACCTTCATTTAATCTTCTTCTCTCAATGGTCGCATGCACACATAAGTCTGCTACTTTTGGGTGTTAATTATGCCATGGAGTTCCGGTTCCTCTTGGTCAATGTGTAAATCCCTATATGTACAGTCTTTCACGGACGAAGGGAGTAGGTTGAGCACTTGAGCGTGAGCGTGTGTCTTGCATCTTGTGCTATGTGCCGCATGGATGCGTGAGTGTTGCGTGCATGCATGTGTACATGTGAGTGTTGCATGCATGCATGAGGCTTCTACTCCCTCCCATTGACATGTTCATATTTCAAGCTTCATTAAAACGTTGCATGCAAGAATTAAGAGAAAACTCACCGATGCATGTAAAAGTTCTAGTCTTTTGTTCTTCACGCATACATTCCAATTAAGACATTCATAAACACAATTTTCTTGAGGAAAACAAGCCCATTATTGAATACTACCTTGGTTGATAAATTTTTTATTGACCTGTATATAAACCGGAAGGAGGGAGTATATAGTACTAGTAGTACTACATAATTGGCGTCGGGTGCCTTGGCCAATGGTTCTTGTTGTTGGACAGGATGAGAGTAGAGGCATAGGGATACTGTAGGTAGGAAGACTTGGCGATCTATTATTCCCCCATCTCAGTCAAAGAGAACTATTCAACTAGTCTTCATAGTGAAGTGACAATACACGCTGCAGCAGATGGGACACTTAATTAATAAGCTGAGCCAGTGTGTTGGTGTTACTAAATCATCCTTACCCTGTACTGCCATCATGTTTGCCAGTGGAGCACGCTTCTGCAAATACACCTACGCACCTCCCTCTTCCATTAACTGACATATGGGCCCCCTTGAGGTAGACCCACATGTCATCCGCTTAACTATTTACACTCCGAAGGACGGTATATCCTGGTAGTAGTACTAGTAGAATTGAGATTTACTGCACTTTCTTGCCCGTCTTTCCCTCTTCTTCCTCCTCTCTTCTTCCTCCTCTCTTCCCCATTGTCGGCCGCACACCATTTCCCCTCGCTCACTGCTCGCCTGCTTGTGCCATCTTCCTTGGTAGCTTGCACGTACCATATCCCCCTGCTCGCTGCTCGGCCACACACGCCATCATCTTCACTCGCCCGCCCGAATCCACTTCCCCGGTCGCTCGCAGGCACCGAAAAGCCCAATCACTCAGTGCCCTAAAAAAACCTATGGCAGAACTGACTGACACGCAGAGCCATGATTGGAATTCCCTCCCAGATGTTCTCTTGGAGCAGATCTGTAATCGTATGGACCTGCTCAGCACCGTGCGTCTAGCCGCATGCTCGGTGTCTATGTATCATGTACTCGTCTGCAACCGGCCGGCCCTTTTCAAGACACCCTGCTTGCTGATGCCCGATCCTCGCAGGTAGCCCAGACACCAACTTGACGATCCTACGGAGGTTGCCGTCGTGCCCCTCGACATGCTACCACTACCCGCCCACATGTCCTTCATGCACGACCACTACTGGGAGGACATTAAGGCCAACTGGATCATCCTCATCCACAAAACTGGTAGTCCGTTGTGTCTCGTGGATATCTACACCAAGCGAGAGATCACCCTTCCATCGTTGGATACCGCCGGCATCGAGCCTCGCGGCCCGCCGGACACTCCTACCTACTACACACGAGACGCGTCGAGCTTCTAGTACGAACTTCGTTTGCTGAAGGTTGTAATCTGCGAAGTGCCCACACCATCAGAAGACTACATGGATTACAAGCTCATTGCCTTGTTCGACGCGGGATTAGTCTATCTGGAATCCGGTTGCCATACATGGTTATGGCTAATCATCAATCCTGTCGACCCTCCATTTCTGTTTGATGCTATAGTGCATGATGGCATCGTTTACGCGGTCGACACACAGATTGGTTGCATATACTGGTGGAATTTATCGTCGCGTAAGTGTTCTATCTCATATCATCTTTACCTTATGAATATGACTGCCTATTGATTGTTAGAAATTTAGAATAGATAGTATGTCTATAACCACATCATTGCTATATGTTCCTCTCATTTCCTACACTTTTATGACCACACATGTTATTGTTAGAGTTGATATGAGAACAATTGGCATCTAATGATTGTTAGAATAGATATTATGAGTGTAACCTCATAATTGCTATATGTTACTCTCATTTCCAAGATTTTATAACCACGCATGTTATTGTTAGAGTTGATATGAGAACGGTATTAACTGCTATGGTAGAATATGAGTAGGCCCTGGCGTAGCTGTTTTCCTCTCATTTTTACATGATGTTTGAACCATGACATATTGCTAGAATATGAAAGCCATTGGCTTATTTTTTTTAACTTGGGGTATGATTATGACCACAGCATTGCAATTCTCTGGCTATGATCTGTCTCACTGTTATAATAATCTTAATTCCACACATAATCTGAACATGATTGTATATTTTTGTCATTTTGGTCTCCAATTTGATTTGTTGCAGCAGACGCAAATGCGCTGGCCTTCATAATTCCAGGACCTGGAAATATACAAGTCAATGGGTGGTGGTTTATCGCTCGTTCAACTGATGGTGGGCATTTTATGCTCATTCACACATACCAAATTGACCAAACCATTTCATCAAACCACATGCAGTACAATGCCTGGGGCGTTCGCGACTGTGATGGCTATGGTTGCTTCGTATTCGAGAAAGATCCCAGCTCCGTTGGGCCAGGCGTATTCAACTGGAGGCGGGTCTACCAACCACTCCATGTTTCTCGGGCTCAATTATCCGATCATCCGACCAATCATCAATCATATCACCAGCGATGATTACCGTGCTATGCAACTTCCATTCGCCAGGGGGAATTGTGTTTACACATCGTACCATGGGTTTCATGAATCACCATATCCAGAGATTCATTGACACAGCTTGTTGCCAGATGATCTTCAGTGTGTGAAAGGCATCAAGCTTCCAAGTGATGAATGGCTTTTGCAAACCCGGCATGCGGCGATGTGGTTGATGCCAACAGCAAATATGCACAACTTGATTCGTGGTGATATCTAGACTGAGCCATGTATCCTGCTGCTGTAGCATGACCCTCTTTTGTTGGATATTATGTACTGTAGTTAGTTTGAAGGATAGATACCTTTCTGGGATCAAGTGCATCCTAACTCACCTGCGTAGCATGTACTGATAATGATGATGGAGATGTTGTGCAGAAGCCATATATATCAGTTAGGCTTCAAGTGCGTACTTGTTGGCGAAAGTGTTGTCCAATGGGAATTATATTTTGTATTACTCATGTAGCCTACAAAGTCTGTCGCACAGCCTTGTAAGTTCGTACTCCATTTCTAAATTTATAGTACTAGTAGTCCTCTATACAGTATATTGCGCTACTCGTACTACTACCTCCCTCCTGGTTTATTGGTCCCCTTCGTAATTTGTGTCTAATTTTGACCCTAAATTTAACTAACTAAATGTTAATGCATGTCACAAAAAATTATATCACTGGATTTGTATTTGAACATAGTTTCCAATGGTATAATTTTTGGTGACATGCATTGACATTTTGTTAGTTAAACCTATGGTTAAAATGTGACACTAACTACGACTATTAAGTAGTACAGTAGTACTAGTATACGTCGGTCAAATTATTCATCATGTCCTCACATTGAATTGACGTGACAACATGCTACGCGTGAGGTGACACAAGAGTCCCGGCAGCGTGTTAGGTTCACCAAAGTGAGCCTCACCCCTCTCATAGTACAACATCACTCTCCCATTCTCTACAAAATGACTCTCCCATTCTCCCCGCCTCCCATCCGCCGCCTTGTTTCGATCCAGTTGGTACGATGAGCTACTGTTGCTGCTATACTTCATTGCAAGTAGTCAAAAGGAAGATGCTGAAAAAAATGATCTCAACAAGGATGTTCTTCAAGCTAGCCGGACGAAGGAAGGAACCAGCGAGGCCGCTCCTGTGAGTATTCATCCCGTCGCCCTGTATGATGATTTCAATCTTTATGGGGGTTTTCAAGTCTTTAGAGTATGCATGTAGTAATGAAGCCAAGACCCCAGTTTGTGTGGGTATTGTGGACTTCAGATTTGGAGTAGCACTTATCTGTCGAAGTCTTTCATCATTTACTTAAACAGTTGATTGATCATACATTGAGTACCATTTAACTGGAATTAACTGATGCAAGTCCAAGAAGGATTAGTCGGTGCTGCCGGCTGGCGTCAAGTTCGATCCCACGAATCAGGAGCTGATCGAGCACCTTGAGGCCAAAGTGAGTGGTGACAGCGTGAGATCTCACCCTCTCATCGATTTGTTCATACCAACCATCGATAGCGAGCACAGCATATGCTACACCCATCCTGAGAAACTTCCAGGTGAGACACCGATCGGCCGTCTACTTGCACAAATATATTCCTTTGTTTATACCTCTATTTTTCTTTTTAGACGCAGACCTAGTGAAGCAATTATAATTTGACAGTTAATAAAAAGTGAAGCAAGTGACTGCAACATGCCAAAGATGTTATGAAAATGCCAACTACGTACCCTAAAACTTGTATTCGCCAATACTGCAGGTATCACACTCAATGGCCTAAGCAAGCATTTCTTCCAGCGCAACTCTAGGGCATTCAAAAGGGGCACACAGACGCGTCGCAAGATACAGTCAGAGTGCGGCGTGCACGCAATGTGGCACAAGACCAGTAATACCTTGCCGGTGATGGTCAACGGCCGGCAGACGGGCAGCAAAAAGGTTCTAGTGCTGCACACCAACAAGAACTTCGACCAGCAGAGGACCAACTGGGTGATGCACCAGTGCGACCTAGGGGACCTGGAGCAAGAGAAGGATCGGGAGCTGGTCATCTGTAAGATTTTCTACCAGACAAACACTAGGGCCAGGACTAAAAAGATTATAAGTTAGTTTGGTATTGGTACTTGTTCTACCTGGTCGTTTGCAAGTTGGTATTTTTGTTAAGGATCTTTCGGTATGAACTTGGCATTTGCTTCCAACCATCATGTCGAGGGTTGACGTGGATATAAATCTGAATCATTTGTTTCGAAACGAATTTTTAGGCACCTGATTTTTTTTATGGGTAGCATAAGCACCTGCCGTTCGAATTTCCAGTTCTACAAAAAATTTACATCTTAGGGTACGCACGGGATCCATCCGGTTTCACACACTGATAGTTGGACGCAGCACATCGGAACTGGGCTATGACAGAGAGAGGAGCGATGTATTTGGGCCTTCCAGAACAGTTAAGTGTCGTGACCTCGATCGCGTGAAGCGCCTCCCATGGACTCAAATAAGGCCTAGTCGGTTATTATTAGTTGAAATATGTAAAATATTCCATAATAAAAATAAATATGTAAAATGCAATGAATTTTGTCTGGTTTCACTGAAAATCATCCGATTTGCATGAAATTCATTCGTGGAACCACGAGACGGCTGTCCATACAGAGAGCCTAACCGTACGGAACCAGCAGGTCCATGGCCGTACGCAAGCAAGTGCATGAACTTATTATCACGATGGAAAAATAATGCTGACATCTGAGATGGTGAAACCCATGAAATTTTCAACGTACTCAATAAACGAGAGAATTCTACAAGTACAGACTGATAACTAGGATCCAGCAGGTATATTGTTTTTTCAGGTTGAGCAACTATCAACTGGGTTGTAAACTGCCCAGGCTTGGTTTTGTTTTTAACAGGCCCAGCCCATGACGACAATGGGGCACAAAGATCCAGCATGTATCAACTGGCCTCTGGGCCGCCAGCCTTAGAGTTATATTTTCTCTTAGAACATCCGCAGGCAGTTTTTTTACTGAAGAAAATGCACAGCCCAGTTCTATTTTCCTCTAAAAACGCCATGTCCTACTTCCGTTTTCTGATCTCTACCTATAGTTTTACTAGTTCATATACATATATTATTATATTGAAAATACTTAAAGTTCCCTTTTCATCTTTACATCCTTATTTTCCCTCCCAGCGCTGATTTTTTTACCACTGGTTTTCCCTAAAACCAACTCAATTGTCCCACGTCTTATTAGCTTACAAAAATAAAACAATATTTTATTTGGCAAATCAATAAGGTCTTAAAAAAATAAATGTTTATCATTTCTGGAGTAAAACAGTTCGAACTCCACTGAAATATGCAAAATTAGGTTGATCTTTGAGGCCGTGGTCCTGGCCAAAAAATTGGCTGTAATAAATTCCTTAAGAATTAGAAAATGGGCTGCAGATTATTAAAAAAATTGCAAATGGGCTCTATGTTGTCTGCCACAAATTTGGAGGCCGACTTGTGGGCCTACTAACTTGACGCGGACGCAGGGCTTTGTCAACGTAGTCAATATAAACGATTCTAGCTGTAGTGACCGTACGATGTTAATCCAACGGCTGTGTTGCTTCTTCAACCTCTGGTCTTCTTGCTCTAGCCGCCCAAACCAGCGTCGGCCGTACTGCCTGCTCATGCCTCCCGTGGCCGGCTGTGCTGCCGCGCAGGCCTAACCGCCCCACACTACTCCCATTGCTGCCCTGGCCATCCCTCTACGCACCCACGGTTCCTGTTATTCTCCGGCGACGGCAGACGAACCAGTAAACCCTCATACTCCCCTCCGTGTGGGAAATAACTCCCGAGTCTTCTCCGGCTCCGGGTCGTTCCCTTCCGAGGCCTCGCCATCATCCACCGCCCTGGTGCTCTCGGCGCGGCATGGTCAACGAACAACATCCATCAGAAGAGGACTGTACGTGGAGAGGCTGACAGCTAGGTCCACGGCAGCACGCAAGGAAGTGCCTCCTTATTACGCGCAAAATAATGATTCCTCCACCTGACAGCAGGGACCCATCGGAAGGGCCTTTGTATTTCGTGAAAAAAATTCCTCCCGCTGACAGCTCGGACCCACCAGCTATATCTTCGCATGCAAGGAAGTGCCTCCTTATTACGCACAAAAAAATAAATACTCCCCCTGCTAGCTGGGACCCACCATATTGGAGGCTGACTTGTCGGCCTACTAAGTTGACGTGGACGCAGGATTTGTCAACTTAGTCAATATAAACGATTTTAGCTGCAGTGACCGTACGATGTCCATCCAATGGCCGCCGTGCTTCTTCAACCTCTGCTCTTCTTGCTCCAGCCGCCCAAACCATCGCTGGACGTGCCGCCTGCTCCTGCGTCCCGTGGCTGGCTATGCTGCCACGCAGGCCTCACCGCCCCACCCTACTCTCATCGCTGGCCTGCCATCCCTGTACTCACCCAGACCTCTTGTTATTCTCCGGCGACAGCAGCCTCACACTACATCCGAACCAGTAAACCCTCGTACACCCCTCCGCGTGGGAAACAATTGTCGAGTCTTCCCCGGCTCCAGGTCATTCCCTTCCTAGGCCTCGTCGTCGTCCACCGCCTTGGTACTCTCGGCGCGGCATGGTCAACATGGTCAAGGAACGACTTCCATCGGAAGAGGACTGTACGTGGAGAGGCTAACAGCTAGGTCGATGGTCGCAGCAAGGAAGTGCCTTCTTATTACACGCAAAATAATGATTCCTCCACCTGACAGCAGGGACCCACTGGAAGGGCCATCGTATTTTGCGAAAAAAACGTTTCCCCCCTGACAGCTGGGACCCACCAGCTACATATTCGCATGCAAGGAAGTGTGCCCATATTATGAAAAAAAATGATTCTCCCCCTGACAGCTGGGACCCACCAGCTATATCTTCGCACGCAAGGAAGTGCCTCCTTATCCTCCCTGACAGCTGGGACCCACCGGGTCGAACCGTACGTAGGGTTGTCTGACTGGTCGCGAACGTGTACGTACATACTGGTCGATCGGTCTCTCTGCAGCGATAAACTGTGGCCGAGTAAGGAGCGGCACGTGTCGTAGTAGAGGCGCGGACGTAGCATGTCACGCAGTCCCGTCTATACATATCGTGTACATGTACGTACAACCATGCTGCAAGAAAGTAAATACGTACGTACATAAGGGCGGGGTCTCGAACGCGTACTCGCGCATACGTACGGCCAGGGCTCGTGGACATGGAGAGGCAACGGACGGCAGCAATGGCATCCTGTTCATCGGCAGCCAACCGGCTGGGTCGGAATGGAGAAAACAGCATCGTGTTCATCGGGAGGCAACCGACTGGGTCGGAATATGTCATGTTCATCGGGAGCCAACCAGCTTGGACGGAACAGCCGAAACGAGGTCTAGCGTACCACAGAACGGAGGAAACGGCCTTCTATTCGAGTGCCTACGGCCGAAACGGGGTCCTGTTGATCGGGAGGGGTGTGGCGTACCGCAAAATGGAGGAAACGGACTTGTGTTAGAGCGCCTACGGTCGAAACAGGGTCCTGTTCATCGGGAGGGGTGTGGCGTACCGCAAAACGAGACTCCACGGGCTACTGTTCATCCACCGTCTACTGCCTCACTCCAGCCTCCACGGGCTATTGTTCATCCACCGCCGACTTCCTCCAGCCTCCACCAGTTACTGTTCATCCATGGGCTACTGTTCATCGAGCCTCCACCGGCTACTGTGCAACCAGCCCTCCACGGGGTCCTGTTCATCCACCCCCAACCGGCTCGGGTGTGGCGGCCTCCTCGATCGGGGTCTTGTTCATCCAGCGGCAACGGCCTACTACCACGGGGTCCTGTTTATCCAACCCCCACTGGGAACTGTTCATCCAACCCCCAACAACAGTCACTGTTCATCAAGAGGCAGATTCGATCGGCTTTAGTTAGCAGCAGTAGCGAAGGAATCGCTCGGATTCAGTTAACAGCCATGGGATCGATCGCTCGAGTTCAGTAACGTAGCTAGTGCAATCGCTCGGGTTCAGTAAGTGAACGCATCGCTCGTGTTCAGTTAGAGCCCAACACCTTGCGCACATGCGCGTATGTGTACGAGAGAAACGCGCAAACCTCTGTACATCACTCGGCCCCGACCACCCACCATAACCGGGAACTCCCCGAAATTTTCCTCGCTCTCGCTTCTTCCATGATTTTTTCCGTCATGGACGGCCCAAAGAATGTCATGCAGGTGCGTCCCCGGCCTGCCCAGGACGAAAAGCCCATTTTCTGTCATGATTTTTTGTCATAGAAGTAGGAGCCCACCACATCTATGATGATACGTGGTTTTGTCACAATTATCGTCATAGAAGTGTCATAAGCATGACAGAAAAAAAAATTGGGCCAAAATGTCACGGATGTGTCTTTTTTTGTAGTGTGTGGTGCTCACTTATTAACTATTTGGTTAATTTGTTATCGTGTTCGGTTAACTGTTTGGTTCAATTCTGCAATGTGATGTTGAATTCTTGTGGGTGCAATTTTGTATTGTCTTGCACGTGAGAAAGAAAGCGAATTTGGCTTAAAAATACATGAGAAACAAATACAATTGCTATATTTCCAAGTTGTTATGCATGCTTAGTTTGGTTAACTGTCTGATCTTCTAGTATATAACATATATTCTGCAATGTGGTGCTCAGTTAATGTTTGGTTCATTTGTTGTGGTGTTCAGTTAACTGTTTGGTTCAATTCTGCAATGTGATGTTCAATTGTTGTGGGTGCAATTTTGTTTTGTCTTCCATTTGAGAAATAAATTGAATTTGGCTGTACAAAATACATGAGAAACAAATACAAGTGCTATATTTCCATTTTGTTAAGCATGCTTGGTTTGGTTAACTATCTGATCTTCTAGTATGTTATATTGTGCAATATGGTGCTCAGTTAATGTTTGGTTCATTTGTTGTGGTGTTTAGTTCACTTTTGTCGGTGCAACAAACATGAGTGTTTGCCGCCCTGACTTATGCACAGGCGCACTGCAAATTCTTGTGTCAACTGCCAAGTCTCGTATACAACTAAGCCAGAGAAACCGCTCTTCATGAGATCAAGGAGAGCATTAAGAAGACCCAGCTTTGGAACAAGACATAAATTTAATAACAGGAGCAGCCAACTCCAGCAGGAACGAGCCGGGAAGTCAAGCCCCGGCAAGCCTTTCGGGCATGGGTTTCTCGCCAACACCAGCGCTCTGCCTCCCTGATCAGCTGGCCGCTGATTAGTGAGGTGTCGAGCCCGTAGGTGCTTAGGTGGGCATAACCCGTGCGTGTCAGCATACTGGAGGAGTAAATCACCTTTATTGACACCCGTCTTGATGGCGTATCACGCTAATAGGAGGTAGCTGGATAAGCGGCGCGGTAACCTTGCCAGGGCTACCTCTCCACATGACACCTAGCAGCACATTTAATGTGTTTTGTCCTAACTGCCAGAGTTAGGTATGATAGCTCTGTATCAGTCTAATCACCCCTGTAATGACCTTTTTGCCACTGTGGTAACCCCTTAAGCTATAAAAGGAGGGCCATGGCAACATTAGAAGAGGTTCGAATCATTGCAACCCTCACGCATAGGCATTCGTGTAGCTGCTCCCTTCCCACCACTTACCGGGGGAGAGCGCTCCGTGTACTTGTGCTCAACACCACCAATACACCCAAAGACAGGAGTAGGGTTTTACGCCTCCAGACAGCCCAAACCTGGGTAAAATCATGCGCTCATCGTTGTGTTTGCTCTTTGTGTTGATCGCCACCCCTCAACGAACCAGGAAAGGGGATCCTTGCCCCATAGATTGCTGGCTCCACGCCGACATCTTTGGCGCGCCAGGCATGGGGCTCTGCATTGGCGTGAACCGAAGCAGCGAGTGCTGCGCTGGCTATGGGAAGTTCTGCATCTTCTCCATCACCCATGGTGCCCAAGAAGAAGGGCTCCGTGACGACGAAACCATCCTCGTCCAGACTCCCACCGCATTCCCCTACGGATGGCACAGGAAGTGCCACTCCGGCGAGTGGTGCGGAAGCCACGGGAGGCGCGGCCGACACAGGAGGTGTTGTCACCGCGCCCACCACGGCGGGAGCGGACAATAGGCCAGGGCAAGCACAACCACCGGAGCAACGCTGCCCGGTGTGGCGCAAGCCGGGATCCTCCCGCTGCACCAACCCCAGCATCTGTGGGGGAAACGACATCGAGACACGTACCACGCCCGTCGCAAGATGGACGTGACAAGACGCTGAGCGGTGCCGTTGTGCCTCCACAACAGCGCCCGCATGGCAAGTCGCCAGTTGATCAAGTTCAAGGTCTCCAGGCGCCGCTCCCACCTCGCCAGCCCACTGCCGCCCTCACGATTCGACAACGAGACCGCAACACTGCTCCTGCTGGCTCAGTCAGGAGTCGAGCGACGTCGTGTTCCTCACGCTCCAACATGCCCCAAATGACGGCGGAGGCGATGGCGCGGGAGCATATGCTGCTGGATTTCCCTCTAGTGGCTGACAAGATGGACGAGTGGAGAGCTACCGTTCGAAGTTTGATCGAGTTTGCTGATGAGAACAGGTCCCAGTTGGCGGAGCAGTCATGGCGTCTGCCAACTGTGCCTGCGGCGCAAGCTGAGGGTCGTGGGGCGGGTGCTGCACCCACGGTATAGTCTGCTCCCTGACACCAATCTCAGTGGCAACCTCAGCCTTCGCAGCAGAACCAGCAGGACGTGCAGCCGAACGACGCATCCATGGCTTCCCCAGATCCGCAGACGCAGTGGGATCAGAGGCAAGTGTTGCTAGAAAGACGAGCAGAGGACGCTCGTGCCACTATCCAGCGGCACCGGGAGGCACGCCGTCAATCAGACGAATGCAACGACCCAGTTGTTGATGAGCCAGCACCCGTTGTTGGCAGGTAGCTACCTTACGAGGTTGGGTGCCCACCTTCACATGAGAGTGAGGACAAGTCCGATGGCCGTCTGTCCGCGCGTTCAAACCAGAAGTCCCGGAAAAGTACGATGGCAATCAAAACCCGGCAGAGTTCTTGGGCATCAATACGATTGGCAAGCTCCCGGGGGAAGAGATGAAAAGATCCTAGCCAACTATTTTCCATTGGTACTCAAGCCCAACGCGAGATCTTGGCTGATGAACTTGCCGGAGAACTCCATTTATTCGTTGTCAGGTCTTTGCAATGAGTTTATTGGTGCTTTTATCGGAGGACAGAAAGGTCTAGGGTTACCCAGCGACCTGCAAGTGATCCCGCAGAAAGAAGGAAAAAGCCTGCGCAAGTACATCCAGAGATTCAGCCGTGTGCACCGCAGCATACCGGATATCCACCCCACGGCCGTAGTTACTGCATTCCACACAAATGTGCGCAACCGCAAGATGCGGGAGAAGATGCATGTTTGCTTGCCGAAGACCGTCAATGAACTTTACACGTTGGCGGACAAATGTGCTCGCGCTGAAGAAGGGAGAAGGCTTCCCGGGGAGGAAGACGCCGCTGAGGTCGATTCTGACAATGACGACGCAACCGCCCCAGGGAAGAAGAATCGGAGACGTAATAGAAAGCATAGAGGCAAGGCAGTTATTGCTGTGGAAGGGTCTGGCAACTCCAGCCCCGCCAAGAAACCCAAAATGGAGAGTACCGGCAAGGAAGCAGCTTCATGTGCTGATTGCCAGGTTGCCGCTGTGGGGGAGAAGACTGGCAAGTCTGACGGGCCGTACTACAAGATTCATCGTACCAAGGGCCATGACCTCCAAGAGTGCCTCCAAGTCGAGCAATTAGTTGAGAAGCAGAAAGCAGAGTACGAGAAGCGGGACAAGGAGAAAGGTCAGGAAGGTACTGGTGGATCCGACAAGAAGGGCCGCGGTGGACGAGGAGGACATCGTGGCAACGCTGGCCAGAAGAAAGAAAAGCCCGCCAGGGGCAGAGAAAAGAAAGAAGAAGACGAAGAAAGTGAGGATGAGGATGATGAGTCTAGCGAGCAAGAATTCCAGAAGGCAACGGAAGCCATGTGCATTGACGGAGGTGCATCTTTGCACTCCTCCCACCGCCAGCTCAAGCAGTGGTTAAGGGAAGTCATTGCGGCAGGACCGATAGCAGATGCACGAAAGCCCCTCAAGTGGTCCCCACACGCCTATCATTTAAGATGCCGAGGACCACCCTGATCGCACGATAGCGGTCGGGTGTATGCCGTTGTTGGTCTCACCAACAATTCGCAACCTCAAGGTCACGAAAATGTTAGTTGACGGTGGGGCTAGCTTGAACTTGATCTCCCAGAGGTGATCAAGATGCTGCAGATACCTGAGGAAGAGCTCAAGAAAACGGGGATGTTCCAAGGAATTAACCCGGGAAGGAGCCAGCCAAAGGGAAAGATTACGCTGTCGATGACGTTTGGTGGGGACCTAAACTACCGAACTGAGAAGATAGTGTTTGATGTGGTTAAGATCCCCTTGCCATTCAATGGAATCCTTGGCCGCCCTACCTTGGCTAAATTTATGGCGGCGGCCCACTACGCCTATAATACATTGAAGATGCCAGGGCCCATGGGTGTCATCTCCATTAACTCAGATCAGAAAGATGCAATCATCTGTATGGACAAACTCTACAGAGACGCGGTCGCGGCAGAAACTGGTAAAACAACAGCTCCCGCCAAGGCGAAAAGTTGCAAAAAGCCCGGCAAGACATCCAGTGAGCCTTCCAGGAAGCGCACCTCTTCGGAGTGTTGCACACCCGTCGAGGACTTACCAAAAAGCTCTACTGGCAAGAGGTCCAAAGCCACTCCACCTGCAACCAATAAAGTGCTAGCAAGGGAGGATGGTACTGATGGTACTTTCACCATCAGTGCCACCCTAGACAACAAATAGGAAAGCGTGCTCATTACCTTCCTGCGGGCGAATGTAAATGTGTTTGCATGGCAACCATCTAACATCCCCGGTGTTCCCAGGGAGGTAATTGAGCACCACCTTGTTGTCTACCCTCATGCTCGGCCCGTCAAGCAAAAGGTCGAGAAGGAAGCTTTGGAACGGCATCAATTTATAGCAAAAGAAATCAAGAAACTCGAGGCAGCTGGCCTGGTTAGAGGAGTGCTACATCCAACCTGGTTGGCGAATCCGGTCGTTGTGCGCAAGGCAAATGGGAAACGGAGACTTTGTATTGATTACATTGATCTCAACAAGGCATGCCCAAAGGATCATTTCCCCTTGCCGCGCATCAACCAGATCATGGACTCCACTGTCAGGTGTGATCTTCTCTCATTTCTTGACGCCTACTTTGGATATCACCAGATATTCATGTCCAAGGAAGATGAAGATAAAACCACATTCAATACTCCATGTGGCACGTACTGCTTCCTACGGATGCCCTTCGGACTAAAGAGTGTGGGTTCAACATTCGCGAGAACAGTTTAGATCGGTTTTGAGCCACAATTGCACATAAACATAGAAGCCTACATGGATGATATCGTGGTCAAGACCAAAGACAAATCCACTTTGATCCAAGATTTGGAGGAAACATTCGCCAACTTGTGAAAGATCAACATGAAGCTCAACCCCGAGAAGTATGTGTAATCTGTAGACATGATTAGGTTTCTTGGGATTAACAAAGCCGGGAGGTTGTTTAACGTAAACTTCCTCCTCAATTTCACCATTTAGAAAAGCACTCTTAATTTCCATTTGGTATAAAGTGATATCATGGTGATTGGAATAAGCAAGTAAAATGCGAATGGACTCAAGTCTAGCAACGGGGGCATATGTCTCACCATAGTACATACCTTCGACTTGAGTGTAGCCTTGAGCGACGAGACGGGCCTTGTTGCGTACAACTTGCCCATCCTCATCTTGCTTGTTCCGAAACACCCACTTGGTTCCAATGACATTATGATCATCGTTGGGCTTTTCGACCAAAGTCCATACTTGATTCCTCTCAAAGTTGTGTAGCTCTTCGTGCATAGCATTTATCCAATCCGGATCCTCAAGGGATTCTTCTACCTTCATAGGTTCAACACTAGAAATGAACTATTAGTGTTCACAAAAGTTAGCCAAACAAGTTTTAGAGCAAGTGATTCTCCCAGTTTGGATGTCAGCGAATATTTGTTCAATGGGATGATCTCTTGAGACTCTTGCTCTAACTCGTGAGAGCTTTTGCTTGGGTTGGGGTGGAACATCCTCATCATCATCATCTTCTTCTTCATTATGGAGTTGTCGTTCGCTTGTGGAGGTGGAGAAGGAGGTCAAGGTGGTTCATTTTGTTGTACTTCCTCATTTCCTTCGTCTTGACGTGTTCCACTTGTGTATGCCTCCAAGTCAACTTGTGGTTCACCTTGATGTCAAGTTGAAGCTTCCACTTGAATGGACGAAGTACTCTCCTTCACCTTCGTTGGGCGAATTTTGCCAATAGACAAATCTTGAATTGCTTCCAAGGGGTCTTTGTCTCCTACATCAATTGGCAATTGCTCTCTTCCGAGCCGTTAGATTCATTAAACTTCACATCTATCGTATCTTCAACCTTTCGGGTGAAATTATTGTAGACACGGTAAGTGTGAGAGTTTGAGCTGTAACCGAGTAGGAAACCTTCATGAGATTTAGGAGCAAATTTTGAATGAGATGCTTATCAAGAATGTAGCACTTTGAGCCAAATACTCGAAAGTATCCAACTTGGGGTTTGTTACCGGTGAGTAGCTCCTATGTCGTTTTGCCGAGAAGCTTGTGAAGATATAGTCGATTCGTAGCATGACAAGCTGTCTCAACCGCTTCCGCCCAAAAGTGTCTTGGCATTTTGTATTCATCAAGCATCATTCTCGCCATCTCGATAATTGTCCGGTTCTTCCTCTCAACAACTCCATTTTGTTGAGGTGTGTACGTAGCCGAGAACTCATGTGAAATCCCTTCTTCGTCAAGAAAGGTGTCCACATTTGCATTCTTGAACTCTGTTTCGTTATCACTTCAAACCTTCTTGATCTTCACGTCAAATTGATTTTGGGCCTTCTTGGCGAAGTTCTTGAAGATCTTTTGCACCTACGATTTGTCATCAAGAAAGAACACCCACGTAAATCTTGAAAAATCATCAACAATGACCAAACCGAAAGAGTTACCACCAAGGTTCTTATAAGCATTGGGACCGAAGAGATCCATGTGTAGTAGCTCAAGTGGTCTTCTCATGGTCATGATGTTCTTCACGGGATGACTTCCTCCAACTTGTTTTCCTGCTTGACAAGCACTACAAAGTCTATCCTTCTCAAATATAACATCTTTAACACCGAGGATATGATCACCTTTAATAAGCTTATCAAGATTTCGCATGCCCACATGACCTAACCTTCTATGCCATAACCATCCTTTAGAAGATTTAGCAATTAAACAAGTACGACGTTGGGCTCTCTTAGTGAAACCAACAATGTATAGATCACCTCTATGAATGCCGGTAAAGACCATATTATGATTATCTCTACGAAACACTTGGCAATCTACTTCGGTAAATAGAACATTGAAACCAAAGTCGGCTAGTCTAGATATGGAAAGAACATTGTAACCAAGAGATTCGACGAGCATAACATTTTGAATGGAGCTATCATTGGATATGGCCACCTTACCAAGGCTAAGTACCTTACCCTTGGAGTTGTCTCCAAAAGTGACATACTTGCGTGGATCATCATTTTTGGAAAGCTTGCGGAACATGTCTTTATCTCCGGTCATGTGATCGGTACATCCACTATCAAGAATCCACTCTTTTCCTCCGGCCATGAAGCCACAAAAGTTGGCCATGAGACTAAGATTTCTCATAGTCAATATCACTTTATTCGTCTTCATCGTAATAGCCATGCTCAATGTCATCATCATCATGTGTGTGATCATCACCTAGAGCAAGTGATTCATTAGATCTATGATCATGAAAATTTCCAAGTTTATGAATTCTAATTGTCTCCGAGATGATGCTACTAATGATTCCAACATCACCCTCGGCACGCATAAGATCACGGAGCTCAAATAGACATTCATCAAACTTGGGATCACTAGGCTTCATTTTATGGAAAGCAATGGATTTATGAAGAATCTCATCTAGATTTTTGAAGGAATAATTTGGAAAGCGTTCCTCAAGATAATTCCATATAGTACATGCGCATTCAAAGGTTGGCAAGCAAACAAGCAAGTTTCTAGTTAATCCTCTATTGATAAGATCAATAGTCCTAAGATTGCGAACCATGTCAAGATACTCATCGGGGGTAGGATGCAAAGGATCAATAGGATCCACATAAGGGCTAAGAATATACTTGTTCAAATTATATTCATTGAATCTCAAGCATCTCATTTTTCCATGAACCATAAAACTCCCCATCAAGAATAGGCACTCTATGTCTAATACTCCCAAACGTAGACTCATCCATCTTCCTCCAATGGTGATTAACCAAAGCAATGGAGACCAAGGCTCTGATACCAATTGAAAAAACCGAGAAGATGGGTCTAGAGGGGGTGATTAGACCCTTAACAAGTAAAAGTGGTAGTTTTTAATTTCTTCAAGTTAAGGTTGAGTTTTGCACATGTTAAAGCACACATAATACATCTCAAGCAAGCATGACAAGAGTATAGGCAGCGGAAAGAGTAAAGCATGCAAATTTCAAGAATGTAAAGGGATGGGATTGGAGTGTGCAAACGCAATGGAGACGCGGAGAATTTTTGGTGTGGTTCCGATCAGTGGTGCTATCGTACGTCCATGTTGATGGCGACTTTAACCCACGAAGGGTAACGGCTGCACGAGTCCATGAAGGGTCCACAAAGAAGCAACATTGTCTATCCCACCATGGCCATCGCCCACGAAGGACTTACCTCACTCGGGTAGATCTTCACGAAGTAGACGATCTCTTTGCCCTTACAAACTTCCTGGTTCAACTCCACATCACAACGGAGGCTCCCAAGCGACACCTAACCAATCTAGGAGACACCACTCTCCAAAAGGTAATAGACGGTGTGTTGATGATTAACTCCTTGCTATTGTGCTTCAAATGATAGTCTCCCCAACACTCAACTCTCTCTCATAGATTTGGCTATAGTGGAATAGGGATTTGAGTGGAAAGCAACTTGAGAAAGGCTAGAAATCAAGGTTCAAAAGGTTGGAATGGAATCTCTTGATCTCAACACATGAGTTGGTGGTTCTCTCTCAGAAAATGTATGGTGGAAGTGTAGGCATGTTCTGATGGCTCTCTCACAACTGGAGATAGGGGTGGAGGGGTATATATAGCCTCCACACAAAATCCAACCTTTACACACATTTGACTCATCTCGGTGGCACCGATTATGTGACGACCCCGGCTTAATCGTGCACTAACCATACACGCAAATGCGCACGATCAAGCCTAAGGACTCACTTGAAGATATCACAACACAACTCTAAAACATAAATAAAGTCATACAAGCTTAATATTACAAGCTAGGGCCTCGAGGGCTCGAATACATAGCTCGATGGCATACAAGCGTCAGCGGAAGCATCAGATATCTGAGTACAGATATATTACAAGAGAGAGAGAAAGATAAGCCTTCATAGAGGCGGGGTAAAATAAAATACTACGATCGAAAGGCGTAGGCCTCCTGCCCTGGACCCTCCGATCCTACTCCTAGTCGTCAAACGGCTCCTCATAGTAGTAGTACTCGCCAGGCGGGTAGTAGTACTGGTCGTCGACTGGGGCGTCTGGCTCAGGGGCTCCGTCGTCTG
Organism: Thinopyrum elongatum; assembly: GCA_011799875.1. Classification (NCBI taxonomy): domain Eukaryota; kingdom Viridiplantae; phylum Streptophyta; class Magnoliopsida; order Poales; family Poaceae; genus Thinopyrum; species Thinopyrum elongatum. The sequence continues at coordinate 214,436,158 of CM022299.1, forward strand.
GTGGCATCAAATGGAATATGGGGGAAAAAGAAAATAAAGCAAACGTGAGTACTCATCCGAAGTACTCAGCAAGCAAGGATCTACACTACATATGCAACATTGTCAAAGGAATGGCTGTATATGTGGACTGGGCTGCAGAAATGCCAGAATAGAGGGGGAGGCCTAGTCCTATGGAAGACTAGCATCTTCAACAATCTTCGACAGTCTTGCAGCAATAGAAGAGAACAGATGAACATAATGTAAAGTAGTAGTAGTAGTAGTATCATCAACCTCGACCTGAGATCCTTTCTCGACTCCCTGCGAGAAAGCAATCCCAGAGCCGTACTATCCAGTTCTCATCACATGTTCTAGTTGTACCGATCAGGATACAACTCCGAGTGTCCGTTACCGTAGGACAGGCTATCGATAGAAGTTTCTTCCCTGCAGGGGTGCACCAACTTACCCACCACGCTCGCTTAACTCCGGTCGGACACACTTTTCTGGGTCATGCCCGGCCTCGGCTAAGCAACACGCCGCAACCCGACCAAATACTTAACAGAGAGGTCAGCACGCCGGACTAACCTATGCCCCCAGGGGTCTTGGGCCATCGCCCCGGACGCTCCTGCATGTTGCGTACACCACCGGTGAGCAGACCTAGCAACCCCTTAATACAAGCGCGGTTGCGTTCCCAGTCCAACCCAGCGTGTGCCGCTCAGTTGCTGACGTCTATTAAGCTTCGGCTGAAGTATACGACGCAGAACACCCATACTATGCCCACGTGATGGTTAGTGCTATCGGGCCAGAGGCCCCTCGGATCAAATATCCAAACCGTTAAGTGGTTTAGGAGCGCGCGGAAACGAGCAGAGACTCACGATCAATGTGACCCCGTCGCCCCGTCTCGAGGACTTGCGGGAAGGGCTAAGAATGCCCGGCCACACCTCGTAGTTATCTCGCGGGCACCATCCAGGTCAACCCGACTCCACATCACTTCGCATTAAGCTCACGCGGGTACCCCTCAGGGCCGACCCGTCTTTAGTATCATGGTTTAGGGCAAGTCAACTCAACAACAGTAACTGTGTGTCTGACACCAGGGGAGCCCTGAGGAATCACCCTCGATGGAATTCCCGCTGATGTTACCGTCAAGGTGAACGAAGGAGGAATCACCCTCGAGGTCCACACTTGAGGTGTTGCACGACGACGTCGTTATCGGGGGTGGTGTAGGAGGAATCACCCTCGCTTACCACGACCGATTAACTAACCTACAAGGTTATCATCAGAAGTGCTGACGAGGTATCACCCTCGACACTCGACGGTAACCCAGCAGTGTCGGCAACTAAAGGGGGAAGTGACGTGCGGTGCCGGGGCCTGGTCTTCAATCCCGATGGTCGGGTCTTCTGATATCCAGCAGGGCAGTCGGGATCAAGTGGGGGTATCTGTTGTGTCTCTACCCAGCCTATACTAAGCAGTCTAGGATAACCAGTAAGATAGCAAGGCAGGTTACAATAAACAGGCTATGCAGCAGATATAGGAAAACAGTAGCAGTAGCAGTTCTAATGCAAGCATAAGAGAGATGAGAATTAGGCGATATAGGCATGCTCAAAATTGGGGTGCTTGCCTGTTTGCTCTGGGGCAAGGGCAAGGTCTTCAGTGGTATCGTCGGGGACGTAGTCGTACTCCTGAGCTATGTCTGCCTCGGGAGCTACGTCAACGTCGGGGTCTACCGAGAGAGAAGAGGGGGAAGAAACAGGTAAACATAATGCAAACAAATGCAATACGGTGCGTGTGATGCTATGATGCAGTGCAGGGTTGCCTAAATATGCATCTAAGTCATTTTAGTTATTTTTAGAATTAATCTGGGATTTATTATCCGACGTGTGTGCACTATTCATCTGCCGTATTCGGGTCCGGAGTTACGAGTTCTTCTACGTAGTGGGTTCTGATGGAGAAACAGACGGCACGATCAGACTCGGCTCGTCGTTCTGAGCAACTTTCATGTTTTAACTTTTTCGATCCGAGCTACGGTTTAAAAGTTATGAATTTTTAAAGATTATTTGAATTTCTGGAATTTATTTATTTAACAGAAAATGGAATTATGATGTCAGCATGACGTCACTATGACGTCAGCGGTCAACAGGCGCTGACCAGGGTCAAATATGACATGTGGGACCCACATGTCAGTCTCTGTTTATCTTAACAGTGAATTAACTTAATCCACAGGGTTAATTAGGGGTGTGGGCCCCATCTGTCAGCGAGAGATTAGTTTAATTAACTTATTTAACATTTTCTTTTTCTTTTAAATCTTTTAATTAGCGCGGGGCCCACACGTCAGTGGCACTGTGCTGCCACATCAGCGCGTTGACTGGTCAAACCAGTCAACGGGGGCCCCTGGGCCCACGGCCAGTGTCGCTGACCGGTGGGGCCGGCCAGCCACGTCGGCGCCGGCGCCGGAGTTGCACCGGCGACCAATTGCGCGGCGGCCGATCGCCGGAGGCGGCCGGAAATGCTCTACGGGGCACCGTTCGACCCGTGGTTAGGTTCTTTCGAACGGGCGTTCAACGCCGCGTCCAACCGTGGCGGTGGCGTAGCCGGACTTGGCCGGAAACGGCGCCGGCGACGAGCAAAAGCGGTGGCGTATTCGGGAGCTCGATGGAATCGAGGCTGTGGTGCACTGCGGCTCGAACCAGAGGGATGGTCGTGTTCCACGCGTCGCTGCGAATGTGATGGACATGGCCTCGTGTCCGCTGGGTCACCGGAGACTTGCCGGCGACGAGCTTCACGGAGGTGAGCTCGGGCGTGCGTGGAGTGGTGGCTACGGCCTTATAGCGGCGGCGAGAGAGGGCATGGAAGAAGCAGCAGCTCACCTCGTGGCTATGAAAAGCCTTCGACAGCTTTGTAGCAGCAGGCGATGGCCGGAGATGGAAGGGGATCGCCGGAGCCGAAGCGGAAGGGGGCGGCGTCGTGCAGCATCAGCGGGGCCCCTCGGCTCCACCTGTATCCTCCATTAGATGAAGAAGACGACGGCGGAGCTGACCGACTTGGTGGACGAGCGTGGGGCCGCCGGTGGCCACGGCAAATGGCGAAGTGCGGCGACGACGGCGCTCGGCCTCGCGTGGATCTGAGGGGAAGGAAGGAGGGAGTGGGCGAGCGGGTGAGGGGGAAGTGGATAGGGACGGAGAGGAGGCCGAGGGAGCTCCTCCTTATCCTCTCGCCCGACCTGCGGCGTCGCGGTGTCGGCGCCGGAGCGGCGCGCGCGTGGGTGACCACGGACGAGGCGACACGGCGATGAAAAGGACGACGACTGTGCGCGGGATGGGATGGGCCGGCTGGCGGGGCACTGTGCACTAAGGCCCAGTGCACAGTGCCTCGTTTTTATTTTTCTGTTTTTGGTTCTCTTTTTCTTTTAATCTTTTCTGTTTTGAAATAGTTAGGGCATTTCTACACTTTTGAAAAATGTGAGAGTTGTCCCAAATATTGCAATGCAATATTAGCTCTCACCAAAAAGTGGTTTGGACAGATTTGGAAGCCATTTGAATTTGTAATGATTTTAAATGAATTAATATTGCTGTTTTGGGTGATGTTGCATCTCGTTTGAGTCACTTGTCCAACTCCAAATATTTTGATATTGGTTCTAGAAATGTTCCTGGATTATTTGCCATTTAATGAACATTTTCCCAACAGAGTTTAACCAACTTTATATTTCACTTTTGAATTTGAGTTGATTTTCAGATGTGAATTTGAATTGGATCATTAACCCATATGACTTGGCACTGCAAATGATCATGACTTGGCAATTTTAACAGAGTGTCACAGAGCTTATTACAAGGGGGTGTTACAAGTTCTCCTCCTCTAAAAGAAATTCTCGTCCCGAGAATTTAGGAGGTAGAAGGAAAGAGTCCGGGATATTCTTCCCGAAGATGATCCTCGCGTTCCCAAGTGGCTTCATCTTCAGTGTGATTCGACCACTGCACTTTCAGGAACTTGGTCGTCTTCTGACGAGTACGACGTTCAGTTTCGTCGAGGATGCAAATTGGATGCTCCTTATAGGAAAGATCATCTTGTAGCTCGAGCATCTCATGATCCACTGCACGGTGCGGGGATTCCTTGAAGCACTTACGAAGTTGCGACACGTGGAAGACATCATGAATATGGGAGAATTGCGGTGGCAACTCCAATTTATATGCCACCTGTCCACGTCTAGCCACGATGCGGAAAGGACCAATATAGCGAGGAGCTAGCTTGCCCTTGATTCCGAAACGACGGGTGCCCTTCATTGGAGTGACACGAAGATAGGCTTGATCACCAGGTTGATAGATCACACCCCATCGCTTGCGATCATAATTACTCTTCTGACGGTCTTGAGCTGCTTTGAGATTCTCCCGGACAATTCTGACTTGTTCTTCAGCATGCTGAATAATGTCCGGTCCAACAAGAGGTCGTTCCCCAGTTTCTGACCAATTCAGAGGGGTTCGACATTTACGACCATAAAGAACCTCAAAGGGTCCATTTTTAAGCTGGCTTGGTAGCTGTTGTTATAAGAGAACTCGGCATACGGGAGAGATTCCTCCCATTTCTTACCGAAGGATATAACACAAGCTCGAAGCATATCTTCAAGCACTTGATTAACGCGCTCAACTTGGCCTTGGGATTGGGGATGATAAGCTGAACTCCAAGTAATATGAGTTCCCATTGCTTTCTAGAAACTTTCCCAGAAATGGCCAGTGAAAATGCTGCCACGGTCTGAACTGATTTCCTTGGGAATACCATGGAGTGAAACAATTCTGGAGATATATAGCTCTGCTAACTGACTAGCAGTAATAGTCTCCTTAATTGGCAGAAAGTGTGCAACCTTGGAGAGTTGGTCAACGACGACAAGAATAGCATCGTGACCCTTCTGAGACTTGGGAAGACCAGTAATGAAGTCCATTTGCACTTTATCCCACTTCCACAGAGGAATAGGTAGTGGTTGCAGAATTCCAGCAGGTTTCTGATGTTCTGCCTTCACGCGACGACAAACGTCACACTCGGCAACATAACGAGCAATATCTTGCTTCATTCTAGACCACCAGTACCTTTGACGAAGATCTCGATACATTTTGGTACTACCCGGATGGATAGATAGCGGTGTATCATGGGCCTCCTTCATGACTTTGTCAGTCATCAGCTCGAAGCGAGGTACTACAATGCGGTCTCGGAAGTACAAGGTTCCATCTTCAGCAATCGAGAAATCCCTGTACTTTTCAAGGTGAAGCTCTTTCTTCATTAGATCAATTTCAGCATCTTTAGATTGCGCAATCTTGACAGCTTTCTCAAGATCTGGTTGTATCACAAGGTTATTAAGAGAACCTTGCGGGATGATGCAAAGGTCCAGCTTGCGCAATTCTTCATATAGCTGGGGTTGAGCTTGCTTTACCATGAGGTTGTTACAATAAGACTTGCGGCTCAAGGCATCAGCCATCACATTAGCTTTGCCAGGAGTGTAGGAAATACCACAGTCATAATCGGTGATTGTTTCCAACCAACGCTGCTGACGAAGATTAAGTTCCGGTTGAGTGAATAAGTACTTCAAGCTCTGATGATCGGTGTAAATCTCACACCGATTACCAAGGAGGTAATGACGCCACTGCTTCAAAGCATAAATGACAGCAGCAAGTTCGAGGTCATGCACTGGGTAATTCTCTTCATGTGGACACAGTTGTCGCGAAGCATAAGCAATTACTCTTCGCTCTTGCATTAGGACGCAACCTAGTCCTTGGCGAGAGGCGTCGCAGAAGATCACAAAATCTTTGCGGGAGTCTAGAGGAGCAAGGACTGGAGTAGAAGTCAGCTTGTCCTTGAGGGTCTGGAAGCTTTCTTGACATTTGTCTGTCCACTCAAACTTAACGCCTTTGTGGAGCAGATTAGTCAGGGGCTTGGCAATCTTGGAGAAATTTTCGATGAAACGGCGACAATAACTTGCAAGCCCGAGGAAACTTCTGACTTGCTTGACATTCTTCGGAGGGGTCCAGTCAAGAATAGCCTGAACTCGCTCCGGGTTAACTGCGATACCATCCTTGGAGATGACATGTCCAAGGTAGGTTACCTCAGAAAGCCAGAATTCGCACTTAGAGTACTTGGCATATAATTGGTGCTCTCGAAGTCTCTCCAGAACAAGACGAAGGTGCTCAGCATGTTCTTCTTTGTTCTTCGAATAAACTAGAATATCATCCAGATATACCACGACGAATTTGTCGAGGTAATCCATGAATATGTAATTCATTAAGCGGGAGAAGGTAGCTGGAGCGTTTGTTAAGCCAAACGACATGACTGTGTACTCGTAAGAGCCATAACGAGTAACGAATGCAGTCTTCGGAATATCCTCTTCGCGGACACAGATCTGGTGATAACCCAACCTCAAGTCGAGTTTAGAAAACACCGAAGATCCAGCAAGTTGGTCATATAAATCGTTGATCCGGGGAAGTGGATATTTATTCTGAATAGTTGCCTGGTTGATTGGACTGTAATCTTGAACCAAACGGTTAGTTCCATCCTTCTTCTTGACAAAGAGAGAAGGTGCTCCCCAAGCAGAGGAACTAGGGCGAATGAAACCCTTCCTTAAAGATTTATCAATTTCTTCCTTGAGTTCAATAAGATGGTGCGGAGGCATCTTGTAGGGACGCTTCGCAATAGGTGTGGTGCCAGGCTTCAAGTCGATGACGAACTCGACAGCTCTAGCAGGGGGTATTCCTGGTAGTTCTTCTGGAAAGACATCCGGGAAGTCACAGACAACTGGGATATTCTCGATCCCATCAAGTGGAGAAGCATTCAACGCGTTTAAGGCATAAATTTGAGCCTCAGCGTTCTGGGTGAGATAAGCTTGATAATTCACTATCTCATTCGACGGGTGCAGGAGATGCACGACTTTAGTGGCACAATTGATTGAGGCGTAATGAGCCTTCAACCAATCCATTCCCAAGATAAGATCAATCTTGGAAGATTTCAGAATAATGGGGAAAGCTTGAAAATTTCTCTCTTCAATCATAATATTGACTTCGGGGCTGAATATGGTGGCTTGACACCGACCCGCGGGAGTGTTCACTACTAAAGGGTGGTGTAGTGTTTCACATTTAACGTCATGCAAAAGTGCAAAATGCTCTGACATGAACGAATGCGATGCTCCTGAATCAAATAAAACAGATGCTGGTACTGAGTTAATGAGAAGTGTACCCATCACAGTATCTGGTTGATCTGGAGCTTCAGACATGTTGATGTGGTAACTCTGCCCACGACCATAAGGAGGTCTGGCATTATAGTTGCGCTGTTGAGGAATACCACGGCCAATTCCACGGCCAGCAGAAGGAAGAGCCAGTTGATTCTGATTCTGAGAACAATCTCTAGCACGGTGACCTGGCTTGCCACACTTGAAGCATAGTCCGCTGTCAGGACGAGGTGCTGGAGCTGGCAGAGGCTGCCTCGGTGGTGGAGGTGGCAGGCGTGGTGCAGCATAAGAGGGCCTATTCGCAGGAGCTGCTAAACGGAACATGCCTTGAGGGAACCAGATGCGTCGCTTCTGGGAAGACGAGCCCGAAGATGAGCCCGACTCACGGGTGCGTCTGGACGCTTCCTTGTGCTTCTTCAGTCCAGTTTCAACCATAATAGCCTTATTCACCAAGATGGCGAAATCAGGATAGTCTTGGACAAGGAGAGCCAACTGTATATCATGATGCAGTCCTTCACGGAACTTCTCTTGCCTTCGTTCATCAGTAGGAATGTCCTCTTCAGCGTAACGAGATAAGTCTAGAAACTCGCGTTGATAGACTTCCACAGTCTTGTTTCCTTGAACAAGGCTACGGAACTCAGCCTTCTTCCTAGCTATGACAGCTAGAGGAATGTAGCGGGCACGGAAAGCAATCTTGAACTCTGTCCAAGTAACGACAGTACCAGGCGGCAGAGTCTGTCGGTGAGTGGCCCACCATTGAGCTGCGGGACCCTTCAGAAGATAAGTCGCAAAAGTGACATAGTTAACTTCGGCGACACCAGCAGACTCCATCTCATGAGAGATGCCACGCAGCCAGTCATCTGCATCTAGTGGGTTGACTGTGTTGCGGAAAAACGATGGACTAAGCCTCATGAACTCTGGCAAGGTGATGGATGGTGGCTGCTGATTAGCATCAGGACGAGGGAATTGCTGCATAATTCCCGTCATAAACTGGCGGTTGAGTTCAAATTATTGCATCATCGCTGCCATGTAATCAGGTGGTGGCGGCGGTGGCGGGTTGTTGTCAGCCATCCTGCTATTTCAACAGGGGTATTTCAGCAATAGCTTATGCAAGTGTTTAACAATAAACATGATGTAACTCGACATTATGGAAAGAGTGCAATAGATGCTAAAAGTAGTCATTAAGACATACAGATCCATACACAGTCGGTTACAATCGGGCAGCATAATGGCGCAAATTGAAAAACTAGAGACACACTAGGCGGCACGCAGGCACGCGGTAAGGAAGTACACAACGTGACATAGCAAAGGCTACATCAGCGTCGGAGAAAACCACTGAAACGGGGTAACTGCAAGTGCGGACGACGAATGTTCGTCGCGGCAGGATCCTGTGCTCCATGTGCACTCTGATGCAGAACCCGGTCTCGAACTATAAGAAGAGGTCCACGTGCAGGCGTGTGACCTCCCACTGCAGGCCAATCAATACCTGGCGGCATCTCGGTCCTGCGTGGGTAAAGAATATACTCCGGATGTATCCCTGCACGAACAGCTGGTAGCAACTGTGTCATAGCCTCGTAGTAGCATGCTTGAGTGGCTAACAACTCGACGGCAAGAGCCCGAACAGTGCGATCCAGAGCCTGAGTGCACTGAATCAGAATCTGTGGGTCGTAGCGTCGAGACTCGTACGGGGCACAGATAGCTGTGTAAAATCCAGTAGCATCTCCAACAGGTGCATACGGAATGTACCGAAACACAGAATCATCCAAGTTAGCATTGTGCTCTCCTCGAAGACGTGCGACAGCAGAGTAGGCGGCATCATGTACGGCCATCTCAATCGTCACGCCTATTCCGTGAAAAAGGTGTAGCTCAGTGTCTGAGTTGTTCTGCTGATCATAAATCTGAACTTCAGCATAGTACTGTTCCTGATTGAACTCGCGGTAAACCTCATAGACCATGTACTTGGGATACCAGCGGTAACCCAATCTACTCAGGAGGGTGATCAAAACAGCTGCAAATCCAGGGGCATCACGAGCCCAAGTGCGAAGCACTAACTGGGTCGTAGGCCGCGGTGGAAACAGTCGATCCATCTGAAACAGAGAGATTCAGGGTTGTCATAAGACAATGAGAATTATAACCGATCTCGGAAGGAAAGGTTAAACAAAACAATGGAAAGGAAAATGATTATCAGACTAATCAGATCAAAGACAGGGAAATCGCACTGAATCCAGCTCTCCGGGTGGATAGAATTAACGAGATCCTAAATGTCGGTGTTAGTAAATTTTATTAAACCCGAATGGATGAGAGATTAGAATCCCAGGGTAAAGACGAGGAATAAAAGATCCTAATACCACCCAGTTGGCGACGTGGGCCCGTAAGCCACACAGCCAAGTTAGTAAAACAGTTTTTGACTACTAGACTCAACTTCGGCCAAGGAATTGGGAAGGGGGATACCTAGCGGCAGTCGGCTCTGATACCAACCTGTGACGACCCCGGCTTAATCGTGCACTAACCATACACGCAAATGCGCACGATCAAGCCTAAGGACTCACTTGAAGATATCACAACACAACTCTAAAACATAAATAAAGTCATACAAGCTTAATATTACAAGCCAGGGCCTCGAGGGCTCGAATACATAGCTCGATGGCATACAAGCGTCAGCGGAAGCATCAGATATCTGAGTACAGATATATTACAAGAGAGAGAGAAAGATAAGCCTTCATAGAGGCGGGGTAAAATAAAATACTACGATCGAAAGGCGTAGGCCTCCTGCCCTGGACCCTCCGATCCTACTCCTAGTCGTCAAACGGCTCCTCGTAGTAGTAGTACTCGCCAGGCGGGTAGTAGTACTGGTCATCGACTGGGGCGTCTGGCTCAAGGGCTCCGTCGTCTGGTGGCATCAAATGGAATATGGGGGAAAAAGAAAATAAAGCAAACGTGAGTACTCATCCGAAGTACTCAGCAAGCAAGGATCTACACTACATATGCAACATTGTCAAAGGAATGGCTGTATATGTGGACTGGGCTGCAGAAATGCCAGAATAGAGGGGGAGGCCTAGTCCTATCGAAGACTAGCATCTTCAACAATCTTCGACAGTCTTGCAGCAATAGAAGAGAACAGATGAACATAATGTAAAGTAGTAGTAGTAGTATCATCAACCTCGACCTGAGATCCTTTCTCGACTCCCTGCGAGAAAGCAATCCCAGAGCCGTACTATCCAGTTCTCATCACATGTTCTAGTTGTACCGATCGGGATACAACTCCGAGTGTCTGTTACCGTAGGACAGGCTATCGATAGAAGTTTCTTCCCTGCAGGGGTGCACCAACTTACCCACCACGCTCGCTTAACTCCGGCCGGACACACTTTTCTGGGTCATGCCCGGCCTCGGCTAAGCAACACGCCGCAACCCGACCAAATACTTAACAGAGAGGTCAGCACGCCGGACTAACCTATGCCCCCAGGGGTCTTGGGCCATCGCCCCGGACGCTCCTGCACGTTGCGTACACCACCGGTGAGCAGACCTAGCAACCCCTTAATACAAGCGCGGTTGCGTTCCCAGTCCAACCCAGCGTGTGCCGCTCAGTTGCTGATGTCTATTAAGCTTCGGCTGAAGTATACGACGCAGAACGCCCATACTATGCCCACGTGATGGTTAGTGCTATCGGGCCAGAGGCCCCCCGGATCAAATATCCAAACCGTTAAGTGGTTTAGGAGCGCGCGGAAACGAGCAGAGACTCACGATCGATGTGACCCCGTCGCCCCGTCTCGAGGACTTGCGGGAAGGGCTAAGAATGCCCGGCCACGCCTCGTAGTTATCTCGCGGGCACCATCCAGGTCAACCCGACTCCACATCACTTCGCATTAAGCTCGCGCGGGTACCCCTCAGGGCCGACCCGTCTTTAGTATCATGGTTTAGTGCAAGTCAACTCAACAACAGTAACTGTGTGTCTGACACCAGGGGAGCCCTGAGGAATCACCCTCGATGGAATTCCCGCTGATGTTACCGTCAAGGTGAACGAAGGAGGAATCACCCTCGAGGTCCACACTTGAGGTGTTGCACGACGACGTCGTTATCGGGGGTGGTGTAGGAGGAATCACCCTCGCTTACCACGACCGATTAACTAACCTACAAGGTTATCATCAGAAGTGCTGACGAGGTATCACCCTCGGCACTCGACGGTAACCCAGCAGTGTCGGCAACTAAAGGGGGAAGTGACGTGCGGTGCCGGGGCCTGGTCTTCAATCCCGATGGTCGGGTCTTCTGATATCCAGCAGGGCAGTCGGGATCAAGTGGGGGCCTCTGTCGTGTCTCTACCCAGCCTATACTAAGCAGTCTAGGATAACCAGTAAGATAGCAAGGCAGGTTACAATAAACAGGCTATGCAGCAGATATAGGAAAACAGTAGCAGTAGCAGTTCTAATGCAAGCATAAGAGAGATGAGAATTAGGCGATATAGGCATGCTCAAAATGGGGGTGCTTGCCTGTTTGCTCTGGGGCAAGGGCAAGGTCTTCAGTGGTATCGTCGGGGACGTAGTCGTACTCCTGAGCTGCGTCTGCCTCGGGAGCTACGTCAATGTCGGGGTCTACCGAGAGAGAAGAGGGGGAAGAAACAGGTAAACATAATGCAAACAAATGCAATACGGTGCGTGTGATGCTATGATGCAGCGCAGGGTTGCCTAAATATGCATCTAAGTCATTTTAGTTATTTTTAGAATTAATCTGGGATTTATTATCCGACGTGTGTGCACTATTCATCTGCCGTATTCGGGTCCGGAGTTACGAGTTCTTCTATGTAGTGGGTTCCGATGGAGAAACAGACGGCACGATCAGACTCGGCTTGTCGTTCTGAGCAACTTTCATGTTTTAACTTTTTCGATCCGAGCTACGGTTTAAAAGTTATGATTTTTTAAAGATTATTTGAATTTCTGGAATTTATTTATTTAACAGAAAATGGAATTATGACGTCAGCATGACGTCACTGTGACGTCAGCGGTCAACAGGCGCTGACCAGGGTCAAATATGACATGTGGGACCCACATGTCAGTCTCTGTTTATCTTAACAGTGAATTAACTTAATCCATAGGGTTAATTAGGGGTGTGGGCCCCATCTGTCAGCGAGAGATTAGTTTAATTAACTTATTTAACATTTTCTTTTTCTTTTAAATCTTTTAATTAGCGCGGGGCCCACACGTCAGTGGCACTGTGCTGCCACGTCAGCGCGTTGACTGGTCAAACCAGTCAACGGGGGCCCCTGGGCCCACGGCCAGTGTCGCTGACCGGTGGGGCCGGCCAGCCACGTCGGCGCCGGCGCCGGAGTTGCGCCGGCGACCAATTACGCGGCGGCCGATCGCCGGAGGCGGCCGGAAATGCTCTACGGGGCACCGTTCGACCCGTGGTTAGGTTCTTTCGAACGGGCGTTCAACGCCGCGTCCAACCGTGGCGGTGGCGCAGCCGGACTTGGCCAGAAACGGCGCCGGCGACGAGCAAAAGCGGCGGCGTATTCGGGAGCTCGATGGAATCGAGGCTGTGGTGCACTGCGGCTCGAACCAGAGGGATGGTCGTGTTCCACGCGTCGCTGCGAATGTGATGGACATGGCCTCGTGTCCGCTGGGTCACCGGAGACTTGCCGACGACGAGCTTCACGGAGGTGAGCTCGGGCGTGCGTGGAGTGGTGGCTACGGCCTTCTAGCGGCGGCGAGAGAGGGCATGGAAGAAGCAGCAGCTCACCTCGTGGCTATGAAAAGCCTTCGACAGCTTTGTAGCAGCAGGCGGTGGCCGGAGATGGAAGGGGATCGCCGGAGCCGAAGCGGAAGGGGGCGGCGTCGTGCAGCGTCAGCGGGGCCCCTCGGCTCCACCCGTATCCTCCATTAGATGAAGAAGACGACGGCGGAGCTGACCGACTCGGTGGACGAGCGCGGGGCCGCCGGTGGCCACGGCAAATGGCAAAGTGCGGCGACGACGGCGCTCGGCCTCGCGTGGATCTGAGGGGAAGGAAGGAGGGAGAGGGCGAGCGGGTGAGGGGGAAGTGGATAGGGATGGAGAGGAGGCCGAGGGAGCTCCTCCTTATCCTCTCGCCCGACCTGCGGCGTCGCGGTGTCGGCGCCAGAGCGGCGCGCGCGCGGGTGACCACGGACGAGGCGACACGGCGACGAAAAGGACGATGACTGTGCACGGGATGCGCTGGACCGGCTGGCGGGGCACTGTGCACTAAGGCCCAGTGCACAGTGCCTCGTTTTTATTTTTCTGTTTTTGTTTGTCTTTTTCTTTTAATCTTTTCTGTTTTGAAATAGTTAGGGCATTTCTACACTTTTGAAAAATGTGAGAGTTGTCCCAAATATTGCAATGCAATATTAGCTCTCACCAAAAAGTGGTTTGGACAGATTTGGAAGCCATTTGAATTTGTAATGATTTTAAATGAATTAATATTGCGGTTTTGGGTGCTGTTGCATCTTGTTTGAGTCACTTGTCCAACTCCAAATATTTTGATATTGGTTCTAGAAATGTTCCTGGATTATTTGCCATTTAATGAACATCTTCCCAACAGAGTTTAACCAACTTTATATTTCACTTTTGAATTTGAGTTGATTTTCATATGTGAATTTGAATTGGATCATTAACCCATATGACTTGGCACTGCAAATGATCATGACTTGGCAATTTTAACAGAGTGTCACAGAGCTTATTACAAGGGGGTGTTACAGATTAGTTAAACTCGGTGGCACCAATCTGTTCAAAAATATGAACGTTGGGAATCTCGGTGGGACCGACTGGAACAACTCGGTGGGACCAGTGTGCTAGGGCTTAGGACAAACCTCGTCTCGGTGGCTCCGATTGCATCAACTCGGTGAGACCGAAGTGAAGCAATAAGGCAACAGAGAGTTGGCAAGCCATCTTGGTGAGATCGATTGCAATTCTCGGTGAGACCGAAATAATCGCAACAAGTAACAGAGAGTTGGCAAGGCCATCTCGGTGGGACCGAGATCCGTATCGGTGAGACCGAAACGTTAGGGTTTCTGGCAGTGGCTATGTCAAATGAACTCGGTAGCTCCGGGTAGAAAGAATCGGTGGGGCCGAATTTGGAATTAGGGTTTGGACATATTTGGATGGAGAAAGTGGCTGAGGGTTTTGGTGCAATATCACTAAGCATTTGAGAAAGTAAACCATTAAGCAACACCTCATCCCCTTTTAATAGTATTGGCTTTCCTATGGACTCAATGTGATCTTGGATCACTAAAATATAGATGAAGAGTCTTGAGCTTTTGCCAATCTTTGTACCTAGCATTTTGAAGGGGTTCCACATCCTCTTGTCCTTGCCACTCCACTATTGAACTTATCTGAAAGATGCTAGATAAAACTATTAGTCCAACAAGAGATATGTTGACATTAATTACCAAAATCACCCAGGGAGCACTTGTGCTTTCAGATGTATTAACAGCAGAAGCACTGGCTATAAGGTTTGGATTAATTCTTGCATAGAAGGTGGCTTGCAATTGCCTTATTGTCAACTCTGATAATATGGAAGTGATTGACACAATGGAAAATGGAGGACAATCGGCGGGAGCGGCATCGGCAGTGTTCGACGATTGCTATTTTATGGCATGTGATTTTCCTGTTACTAGGTTTGAGCATTGTAATAGGGAAGCAAATAAGGTTGCTCATGAACTTGCTAGGCTAGCGAAATTTTCTGAGACTAGGGATTGGTGTGAGGAGCCTATGGATGATATTGTATCTTTTCTTATTAACAATGTAACTCGTATATCTAATTAATAAAGTGTGATGTTTATTTCAAAAAAGATCACATTGCTCTCCATCTTTGGAGAGTGAAGAAGATGAGGATGAGGATGACGAAGATGAAGTTGAAGTTGAAAATCCACAAACCCCATCCTCCATCATGCCCAAGGTGGCAGGCGCGTGGAAGTTGCTCGGGGCTTCCTGGTCCACCGCAGCGCGTCCACGCATCCTGCACGGTGTTCTTCGACGCCATACGCCACTAGTCGCATGCATCTGTTATGGGTTGGTGTATTTGTCGGAAATTGGTCGAGCAAAGCTGCAACTACTAGGAAAGCAAATGACGGTGGCGAGAAGAAAAGAAATGCCATAGCAAAGAGGGAAACAATTTAGAACCTCAGCTGGCGTGAAGAACCAACACTGCCAAGCCACCGACAATGGCAAACAGAGCCTAAACACAAACCTGGCAAATCTGAACTCGAAGCAAAAGCCATGGGGCGCCGGCCGCTGGCTCCGGTAAACAAAGCACGGACGACACAGAGAAAGCTCGGAGGAGCTCGTGCAAAGAGAAAAGAAAGAAGGCCAATGTGCGTCGCACCCGACCTGCGGCATAAAACAACGGATTTATAGCAAAATGCAACCGACCTAGGGAAAACCGGAATGCCACAAAACACCACGACTAGACACACCTTTAATCACACACGCCGAACACCATCCTCGGGCATCCCCTCACGGGCCAGCCTAGTTGGCAGATCTGGCATCTCGGGTGCGTTTCTCACAACCCGAGTTGTCTCACGCGAACGACATTGTGCCCGCTCTTACCTGGATCGCGCGAACGAAATAACCCAGCACAGAGCGACTGACTGTGCGCCCACATGTGCCCGTGTGGTGCCGAACTAAACAGTTCGGCACCACCACGAGCAAAACAACCAACCACAGCATGAATGATACTGACGGTTGGGCTCCGTGCGCGCGTCGGCGCTGCCAGCGCACCGCAAGACCCGGTTGTTGGGAGCAAACCGCCCCGGCTGAGGGTGCCCTGCGTGCAACCGCCGCACGCGAGCGCGACGCATGCCCGGCTGGCACACGAACCAGCCCGACAGGGTCTGAAGACACTGACAAGCAGACCTGGCTGGCCGTCGCTTCTGGTGCGGCGCGCGAAAGGGCAGACATAGGCACGCTAAAAGTCACTTCATGATGGTGGCCCCTGGTCGCGTATATGGTCTACCCATCATGGACACCAGAGGCACGTCGCGCGGGTGCTCGACGTCCAGGTAGATCAGACATCGTGAAGAGCCCCATGGAGGCGCAAAGGATACTTACAGCCGGGCCCCGCGCATGAACCAATCCTGGGGCCGAAGACGCCAACAAGCAGGTCCGGCCTCCCCTTTTCGCGCGAGCGGGCACGCGAGAGGATGCACTCAAGCGCGGACGAAACCGCCCTCTGATGATGGCCTACGGTCGCGCCCGCGCTCCACCCGCCACGGAACCCTGAGGCATGCTGCCCGGACAGATCGGACGACACGAAGAATCCCGATGGCACGCCACCGCCGAACGAAAGGCGCGGAGGGCACTCTCGCCCGCGAAGCCCCTGGGAGGCAGGTAATCCATAGGAGTAATTATCTGGCTTTGGTTTGGTTAACCGTAGAGCAATTGTACGCATGAGATTGGGCAAGTAGTGCTAGCTAGACTTTGGGTTGAGTGCCGGCGATCTTGCGTGCGCTCGTGACTTACCCCTTCGCCTCTCCTCCAAGTGAACAGGCGATAGGGTTTCCGTCTGCCGTCGGCGGTGCCATCAATTTGCCTCGTCTCATATGACCTTAGGGCCATTGGGGCGCGGTGGATCTCGGCCTTTGCCGACAGGAGGGCTCCGTTTTTATATGTTTCTTTGAGTTTTGCTAGGGATTGTGTCATGTTCAGAAAGACGAACGGCGGCGGCTCCCTGAAGATGAAATAAGGTTCTTCCCCCTTAGCCCTCGTCCGAGTGATGCGTCTAGTATCTTCGGAGGGCGTGTGGAGGTATGTCTCCGGCGGATCTCGCAGGATTGGGGAAGTGGTTGTCTTTGGTGGATCCGCTCGGATTCGATCTTCATTCGTCTACGTCAGTGTGTCTTCATGTTGGATTCTTCCTATCCACGCTTCCCTTCATCGGCGGCAGTTGTTGTTCTGGTGCGCTGGTCCTATAGGGCCTTAACACGACGGCTTTCCGATTGTCTATTACAACAAGTTTTGCCCGGCTCCGACGAGGGGGAGATGATGACGACGGCACCTTCGGGTCACTTCAGTGCTTATAGTCGTCGCTGAGTGGTTCACGGATCTGGATGCAATTTTATTATTTCTAGTGTTTGTTCTACTATCATGATTGATGATGAATAAATCAAAAGTTTGCCAGGAAAAAATGAGTTACTCCCTCTATCCATCTATATAGAGCCTAATGCATTTTTCGAGGTTAATTTTGACCACATGTTAGAGTAATAATATATGATATGCAAATTACACAAAGCATACTGACAAACTCGTATGTGAAAGGAGCTTCCAATGATGTAATTTTCATATATATATATATATATATATATATATATATACATATATGAATGGATTGAGTAGGTGCAAGGTGCCGGCGGTATACTCATCTGGGTTGGCAACGAGTAGTCTCATCCAAGCAATGTGATGCGCTGGGACTCGAGCGGCGGTGACGAGAATGAAGCGGGGCATGCTCCGGACCTGGGACGCCGGCAACAATTGCTTCGAACCCGCGACGGCACAATGGACAGCCAACAAAAGGGTGGTCGTGGTCCAATAGAGAGAGGAGCAGTACTGCGTCGGGAGAGAAATAACCTAGGCGAACCATTACGACCACTTAGCAGTGGCATTTTGGTTGTCAATTCGCAGTATTCCACTTCAATCATGGTGAATCTAACGCTCAAGAACTATAATCTCTAGGCCAAATCCTTAGACAAGTTGTGGCAAGCAAAATCAGTGGTTTGCTATGAACCAGTCTGGCAAAAAGTGTCTACGAACGGTACTCTTAACTCTAATGGCATTAAAAAATGAGTCGAATGTTTAATTGCAGAGATGTCAGAAAGCAAACAAGCCATGAACATCATTTAAGAAATAACCTTATAATCCATAATCGAAGTCCTTGGTAAAGTCCTATGGAAAAGCAAAATAATTTTAGCAGCTCGAAATAACAAATGGTTTGAAGATTCAACATGGCGCCCAATGTTAAGATTGTTTCTCTGATACCATCATGATATCATTTGCTGTCGTGACAAACCAACCGATGACAAGAAAATTTGACGTCAGTGAGCCCCTACTTGATGTACTGGGAGACCCACTTAAACCCATCACCATAGCCCATCTTGCGGACAACGCTGCACATGAACACCTCAAGAGGCCGGACATTGGAGTCAACAAGATTCACCTTGCCCTTCCCAGTTGTGAAGTTGCTAAGGCCTAGGTGATACCGCAGCTCTTCTTCAGAGGCTGCATATGGAATGTCAATCTTATTGCCAAGGATGAGAAATGGGACATTTGCCAAGGAATCATCAGAAAGGAGAGCATCAAGCTCCTTTTTTGATTCAGTAAACCGCTCCTTGTCATATGCATCTACCAAGTATACTACAGCATCAACCTGTTGGGACAAAAACAAAGTTAGCAGGAATATGAAGTGTCTTCACTCGGCGCATGAATAATGACGGGGCTATTTGGTAAAAAGAATATGCATATCCAACTATGCAAGAGTATCCAAATAAGTTGGCATAGAGCAGCAGATGGAAACAGCAAATTGACCATAAATGTCCACACCGAATAATGCCTTGCTACAATTGTAAGCGGAATGACATAGGGTGAGAAAAACTAGAAGGATAGGCCAATAAATAATTCAGTTCACTATCCAATAATAAGACCAGCTGACCTCATATTAAAGTAAGGAACTTGGGAGCTTAAACCACACATACAGCGAATTGTGATAACCAAATAATCAATATACCACTATGACAACTAACAAACTGTTGCATTGTAGAAAACTACCAACTCCACGCAAAGGTTTATGTGTTACTCCCTCCGTTCCTAAATATTTGTCTTTTTAGAGATTTCAAATGGCACTACCACATACGGATGTATATAGACATATTTTAGAGTGTATTCACTCATTTTGCTCCGTATGTAGTCACTTGTTGAAATCTCTAGAAAGACAAATATTTAGGAACGGAGGGAGTATATGATGACTTAATACTGCCTGGTGAAAATCCTAGGATGCACTATCGGGGGCATGGTTAAAATGCAGGAGTACTACATGAACTTTGCAAAAAACTGCAACTATAATTCGTAGATGATTTCTGCAGAATTCTCACTTCTCGAATGGGGCACAACAAATTGATTACGGAAAGCATAGATAATTCTGTTACATACCACCAAGTGCACATAGGATTTTAGCAAGGCAGTCTTTAAACTAAGTAGCAGAAGTGGCATGAGAAGGCAAATGCAAATGCAAATGCAAATGGAACACACAAAGAGAGGAATATTGCACATAGAGCTCAACAGTACTAAAACCTCAACATAAGAAAATTCGTTTCTGAGTCCAGGCTTGGATGCTCTCAAAATCAAGGCCTTCAAGTCTTATCGAGATTGGTGATGTGTGTTTTATTATTGGCTGTATCTCTTCCGTATGGTCACTGCAAATAAAATTGGCCCAGCATTTATATCTGGTGAGTATCGTTATGAGACATCCGGTGCATTCTACCAAGAGAAGCCCCACCTAACGTCCTGAGTCGTGTCATGCAATAACGCACTATTGATAGCCCAAACAGCCACCTACCCATCCATCCCATTCTCACACAGCATTTCGGATCCAGGCTATTCCACCGGTCCCACATCCACATCGCCTTCCATGTCAGCCTCTGGATCCTCGTCCTCTGGGGCTGCACCGGCCTTCTCTCCTCTTCTCCGAACAGATCCAGACCGACCTCGCCGAGAGAGGGAGATCCATGGTGGCCGGTGCTCAGGTGGTGACTACAGAACGTAGGAGGAGGCCCCTCGGCAACCATGAGGCCCGACACGCTGGTCCCACGATGACCTCAGTGTTCCCCCTTCCCCTGTGTCATGGATCTGGAGGTCATCGTGTCACCATCGCCAGCCACCACCGATGCTGCAGCGACTCTTACTCTCCTTGGCAGTAAAGGTGTGATGGAACCAGATCCACCTTGCTGTTGGTGTGGGCCTTGACGTGATCCTTCTTCACGACGTGGACAACGACGAGGGAACAAGGATTCTACCAGTGCATCTGATATGACATAAGCATCTGTACACATTTGTTACTTGATTCTCTTCAGATTCATAATTTGTTCAGTGTAGTCGCATTGTGCTTTTCATCGTGTTCAACCCCTCGTGTGCTTTTTGCTCCATGTTTATGCCACTAGAGTCAACACCCACCAACACGGCGAAGATGGATCAACATGTTTCTGCTCCATGTACCAGAATCCATCCATCTAAACTCTAAAAAGCCGCCCGGGCTACGTGATAGGTCCACTGTATGCACCTGTTCACACAGGTATACAGGACTTCTCCATGCAACATTCCTGTGACCTCAGATATCATTTCCCGAATCCCAAGAGCAGATGCAACGGACAGGATACCATGTGCATCTGAGCCTGGGCACCAAAACGCTCCTCTCTCTAGCATACATACATGAAATCTATTGGGTTTTTCTTAGCACAGATATGTGCACCAACCCTTTTGAATTCAAACTTGTTACATGCAGAACTACTACTCTCTCCGTTCCTAAATATAACTCCTTTTAGAGATTCTAATATGGACTAAATACGGAGCAATATGAGTGGATCTACGCTCCAAAATATGTCTATATACATCCGTATGTAGTCCATATTGAAATCTCTAGAAAGACTTATATTTAGAAACGGAGGGAGTAGAAAGGTTGGCAATTGTCATTCCGGCAATTCAGTGTTTTCGAACACGACGTTCCTTGAGTACTAGTATTACAAAGGACAACCTTAAAGTAACAACAGTCGCTCTTTTCAAGAGTGAAACGCAGAAGATAGAAATGACGAGAAGGAATCATCTCTCAGATAGATCTGACTATTCAGCAAAGGCAGCCTAATACAGATATACTAGAAGAGATTTACGCTAACCTTTGCGTAGTAGTCCTTCCAGACCCGTCTAGCGATCTGGTGGCCGCCGAGGTCGAAGGCTTTGAACTTGATCTTACCGATGCTGAGCTCCTCCGACGTGGGGTGCTGCGTCGGCTGGTGCTGCACCAGCCGCTGCGTCCATTGAAACACACAGGAGCACGGGTCAGATCTACCGGATCGGATCAGATCCAGGGAGTGAGATCCCGGGTACGTACCTCGTCCTTGAGCATGTGGAGGAGAGTAGTCTTGCCGGCGTTGTCGAGGCCAAGGAAGAGGATCTTGGCCTCCTTCTGCCACAGGCCGAGGGAGGCCAGCACCCCGTAGAACCAGTCCCACAGGAACATCCTATCTGCTGGCCTTCTCCTACTCGCACACCCCTTCCACTGGGCTGGGTTTTCTGGGGCCGATCCTGGCGATGGCGGCGACAGAGATCGCCGGGTGGATCTGGGGCTGGTGGGAGAAGAAACCGGGGACGGACCGAGGGAGGCGAGGATGGATCTGAATCTCTCTCTCTTGCTGCATGCCTGTTCTTTGCTTGGCTGGGGTTGATTAAGACATTAACTGCTCGGCCTCGGCGTGAGAATTCCAGGCCAGGGCGAGGCAAGGTAAGGTGGGCGCCATGCGTACTGCACGTGGGGCCGGCTTTCTCCTAATTCCTTCCAATCGATTTCTGTGCGAATTCATCGTCATATTTCCGCTATCTTTTTTCTTTTGATTGAGGGAAAAGAAGGATCTCTATCTATTCTTTCTTTTTTTTTGCGGGTGAATCTCTATCTATTCTTTGATCCTTCAATTCTTTGAGGATCTCTAGATTTCTATTTCTAAATACTCCCTCCTTCCATCTATATAGGACATAATTCGTTTTTCAAGACCAGCTTTGACTATTGATAAAATTAATATTACATTAGATGTATAATGTGAAAATTATATCATTGGAAGCTCCTTTCACGTATGAATTTGACGGTATGTTTTGTGTAACTTGCATGTCATATATTATTGATCTAACACCTGATCAAAGTTAGCCTCGAAAAACACATTAGGCCATATATAGATGAAAGAAGGGTGTAGTTACTATCCACTATTTTTTCTTTACCATGCAATCATGGTCAGTTCGGGTGTGAAAATAAGCTGGCGTCCCCCAGCTTATTTTACAAGTCTATCTCCAATTTTACAAGCCTACTAGTTAAGGTTAACTAATAGAATAAACTAGATAGGGTACAGTTTATTTCCATAGCTGAATATCTCTACTCCTAATGTCTCAGTTGGTAGTCTCCGTGGTTAATTTTCGTCCCACCTCCCCTGGTTTTTTTTCGTCCTCCCTCCCACCTCCCAATTCCCCTTGCAGTAATGATCCCACCTTCCAGTTTCGTCGGTTTTTTTTCGTCGGTTTTTTATTCGCGCCCCTCCCACTGGCCGGACAAATCCAACGTTTATTTGGTAACACAATGAATTCACATATGGTGATTGATTCCTTATTTGGTAACCCAACTAACGGATGGTAATCAATCTTCAAATACCAAAACCAAACGTACAAGGCAACAATCAATTCACGTATCACAATCAGATTCTTCTTTAGTACCCAGCTTAACTCACGGATGGTAATCAATCTCCAAACAAAGGAAACAATACATCGAGGGAGCAGTAAATAAACTCTCTTTCTTATGACATGTATATGATCTTCCCTTCCCTCTCCGTTGTCGAGCGTTCTTGATTCTCGAGGCCGATGCTTGGGCTACGTCACTGGGTCGCGACGGTGCCGGAGGACAAGGATGGCGAGGCCGGGTGCCGCGGCACCACGTTGGCCGCGGCCGGTGAAGGGGGCGAAGAAGGGCGGCTTCCCTGGTCGTGGCCGTGGCCGTGGCCCTGGGAGTTGGTGCGGTGGAAGCGGCACTTGAAGGACCCGGCGTGGGTGGCCGGCGCGCAGACGCACTTGGAAGCGGGCCCGTGGCCCGCGCCGGACGGCGCCGACGCCGACCCGGGCCACCTCCTCCACGTATTCTTGGGCGACGCCGCCTCGCCGGTCGGCGTCGTGCTGTTGCTATGGTGGTCGTGGCCGTGGCTATGGAACCTTCCCTCCTCCCCCGTGGTGTCCACGTAGTTGGAAGCCATTTCTGTCCCTTGTGTTTCCTGTGCCTGCATAGGGATCATTAAGGGTGAATTTAACGAGCGAATAAATACATGATTCGTTCCGATTTCCAAATAACCCGAGATTTAGATTGAGCGTTCATTAGGAGTACTAATCAACAACTCAACAAGGAGGACGGTTGGTGGTAATCAGTTGCATGTTACCACACATACAGGTGAAAAAAACACTAGGAAGCAGCAGAAGAACGGAAAGAACTCGAGATTAGTGGTAGAGTCACGCTACCTAGAAATCTGCAAGAGGGGAGGGAAGCAGAGCAGCTGCCGGGGCGAGAGAGAGAGAGAGAGAGATATCATTTGGTGGTAGCAAGTTCAAGTAATAGTTTGAACACATTCAAGAAATAGTATAAAGATAATGCATATTACATAAAAATAACGCTGAGAATTTAGATGTATTATTTGTCATGGAGCTGTGGCTGGCCGATTTACATGAAATTAATTCCCTCAGTTGTGGTGGCAAATATAATACACATAATCCATATTGTTATGCACTAGCGTGTGTGTGTGAAATAGATGGATTATGGTCCCGTACCCAATAAGATGGATATGTGTGTGTGTTAGAGAGAGAGAGAGAGAGAGAGGGAGAGGGGGAGAGAGAGTGAGGAAGAGGGAGGGAGAGAGTGTGTGTGTGAGGATTTGATGGTAAAAAAGGTCGCCAATGTCACTTGATATGTATGAGAATATTAAATGTAATATTAACATGATTAATATTGAACTCTTAAAGTTAATGTGGCCCCGTTGCAACGCACGGGCGTTCTTCTAGTAAGACTAAAAGAACTGGTTCATGTCACATAAGCAAGTCATTCATGTAACTCATAAATTAAAAAAAATCACTATTGTATGCATGCATCGGTAGCACATCATTCCTAAATAATTACACCCCTCTACCTATTTTTTCTAACAGTGTTGCTATACGCACGACGCCTGCACAGCCGACGCATGCATGATTCATACATGGCAGCACCAACGACTAGCGTGCATGCAGGAGCACTGTTGGGGAGGGAGCATCGTGCAAGCGTCGTGCACTCATTATCGTGTGTGAAGCAATTTCCTTTTTCTAACCATGCCAGATTGTTGGGAGATGACCCCCGGTAGGCTCAAGGAGACGAAACGACATTTCAAAACATCGGGGCGGCCAACGCCCCTCGGTCCGGCCACTCGCCACCCGGCTGCTTCGGCCGGCTCGCCAGCCGACTGCTCCAGCCGACTCCCCGTCCGACTGCTCCAGGCCGGCTGCCCGGAGTCAACTGCGGCGTCACATCTGACCCGACGCGGACAAGACGGCCATACCATGGTCAGTATTGCTGATAAAGCATGCACTATTCATCTGTCATATGTGACATCATCTACTACGCTTCAATAGTACAGCACTGTTGATCAATAGTAACGCAATATAGTCTGCGTCGTGTGTCACCTCGTATGTCCACTCAATAGTGTAGTAGGTCGAGTGGGCCACCCCTTGTCCCCTGGGCATCCCTTTATAAGATGCACCAGGGGAGCTCATTTGGCCACAAGGCTCCACGCCCACACACTCACTCACGGTGGCTCTCATATCCCTCACTCTCTCATTCCCACACACGCATGAGGCAAGAGGCCCACGGCACCCTTCTTTGATACAGCTCTAGGAGCAACTATATACTGTCATATACACCGCATATACACCAAACATGCAGGATTAGAGGTGTTACCACTCCGTGACGGGCCCGAACCTGGGTAAACCATCGCATGTTGTTGTTCAATCCCGTTCTGGATCTCCACTTTAGCCTTGCTCTCACCTCTTTAAGCCATCCCATGGCATCCGCCGTGATGGGGCATCCCCGCTAGAATACCACGGTAGTTTGGTGCCCACCATGGGGCTCGCTGCTGCTGGAATCGCGGTCCGGGCGGGACCTTCTTCATCACCACTACCGTGACATCGCCGTTGTCCCGAGGCGGCAGACTCGCGTACCTCCGCGCGCTGCTTCGTCCGCGGCCGCGCGTTCGCTCTTCACCGCGTCGCCTCGCTCCGGCCAGGCGTGCCGCTCCGCGCGCTGCTCCGCCTGTGGTTGCGCGTTCGCTCCCCCATCGCATCACCGCTGCCATCCTCCTCGCGCTTGATCCCTTTGCCCTCTCCTCTGCTGCTCCTTACCTACGAGCACCACCTCCTGTAGCCGTTGGTCCTCCAAAAATCACCACGCCAGCAGTGCCCCGACCCCGCGCTCGGCCTGTGGCCGACCGACGACCTCCGTCTCACCTTTGTTTCCCTTGTCGTCGTTGTGCCCCGGGCACCCATCTCCTCCTCCTAGCGCTGCTACACCCAGGGCGGGGCAGCGCTCGTGCTCGGTCACTGATGTGGAGCATCCTTCGATCATCCCCATGGACTCTACACCAACATGTCAAGCACCAACATGTCAAGCACCACGTCGACCTATGACAAGAGCTCGAGCACGCGCCATCGAAACCGAGGTGAACTCATTCCTACTCGAGATTGATATGGATATAAATGGAACTTGGATGCCACCTCACCAAAACATGCTATGTGTCATTAGGTACGAAGACGAACGCCACCAAGCAGCTAAGGGACACCCCAAAGGAGTGGGAGAAGCATCCCAAGGCCACGAGGAAGAAGGAGGAGTCCAACAAGATCAAGACAGCACCTCCCAGGCGGC
The DNA here is from genome assembly GCA_011799875.1 of Thinopyrum elongatum. Classification (NCBI taxonomy): domain Eukaryota; kingdom Viridiplantae; phylum Streptophyta; class Magnoliopsida; order Poales; family Poaceae; genus Thinopyrum; species Thinopyrum elongatum. The sequence continues at coordinate 214,462,002 of CM022299.1, forward strand.
CCCGTGCGCACGGGCCATCCAGACCCCGTGTCCACGGGCTACCCAGAGGGCTTCTGTAACCAAGACGCGCACCCCCGTGCGCACAGCCTCTAGACCCCGTGCGCACGGACCCTCGCCGCTGTAGCACCCCGTGCGCACAGGCGTGTACCATGCCCACGGAACCCCCGTGCGCACGGGCCCATCAGGATTCCGACCAAGAGCTCCTGTTTGGGCCTCTACTTCGTCCCCCTCCTCCACCTACCTATATATTTCATACCTAGACCATTTGTTAGGGTTAGCAAAGTATATGTGAGACATCGATAGAGCTTTGCTCCTTCTACCACTCCCCTTGAAGATCAAGACCCCTCTAGGGAGGATCCCTAGTGGATTATCAAGACCTCCTCACTGGTACAGCGAGGTGCTACATAAATGGTTTTTAACCCCTTTCCGCGACGGCATTTTGAACCGTCGCCAAGTGAGTGTGTGCAATAGGGGGGTCCCTCCCACACGACCCAGAAACCATCGGGGATAGGGAGCCTTGGTGCATACAGTTGTCCCTATAAAACTATTTCTGATATCTCGAATATCCCAAACGCTCCATCATTGCTACTCGTTTGTGCTCGCATTGCCATCGCAGTCTGTATTCTGTGGTGCTACATTTACGATGCGCGGCTCATCACAAATAGTTCATGATTATAGAACGTGTATGATAAGCAGACAATCACACACATTCACTTTTCCCGAACCGTATGTGATAACTAATTAAGAAGATTAGCTAATTATCGTACGAGTGTCGGATAGGATTACGAAACGTCGGACCATCGTAACATCATCGTACATGATAACTATCGCACAGGCTATTCTGTGGTGCAACATTTATGATGCGTACCACATCAGAAACAGTTCATGATTACAAAGCATGTATGATAAGGCAACTATCACAAACGTTTAGTTTGCCCGCACCGTTTGTGATATTGTCTGACATCACACACGCTTTGCAAACGGCAACTGTGTGCATGACCGCACACGTTTCCTCTCTGTGAACCATGTCGGATTATGGTGTATATCACAAACGTTTGTGTTTTACCGACCGTGTGCGCTGTAACGACCTACAGAGCATAATTTCACCATAATTTAATTACTGCTATTTAAAATTGTACTGGATTTGAATTTGAAAGTATGCTATAGCTTTATTCATATCCATGAGGTTCAAACAACCAATGCATTATTCGATTCACAGGTACATATGTTCAAGAATTACATAAGCACCAAATAAAGAATGATGAACCACGGTTGTATACTTGTACTATTAAAGACGGTAAAGAAAGAGGCGAAATACATTCTGGTTGCTGAACAAGGTGAAGCGGAATGCCTATATTGTGCCCTCCTCCATGCAGAAGGCACGCACGACTCTAGTCCAACCCCTTGTGATGGCCGACCGCCCATCCTTCACTATCTTCATGAACACATCTAGATAGTCATCGTGTTCTGGTAGAAATACTTTAACCTTTGCATGTCCACCAATCATGTAGTTTGAGAGGTAATCTTGAGTAAACTGCTTTGGGAACCACTGCAAAGGAAAAAGATTCAGACATTGTCATCTAACACAACTCATTATGGGCAGTAAAAAGAAGGCTGCAGAGTTATTACTTACCATCCTGCAGTTCGTTGTTGTCTTGGATAAAGTGTAAATAAATAGTATAATTGCCATCTTTTGACCCATTTTACTAACAATCTTTATCAGCTTCCTCACTTGATGTTGGTTCATCAATATCTCATTGGCCCATACACAGAAAGGGTCGAAGCGTGGATCTTTACCAATGACATATGTACCAAAAAGCACCAAGTTAATATTAGAAGCTAAACAACAATTGCATAATGATGTAGTACAACACTCCCTCTGTCCCATTATATAATATCTTATAACATCCAATATACTCACATATTGGATGAATTAACATCTTATATTATGGGCTGGAGGGAGTTTATTGCATTTTTACAAATTATCAGTTGATTAACTGTTGTTGTTTTGTTGTTGTTGCTGCTGCTCTTCTGCGTATATCTAGACATCATCAGAACATTAAGGTAACACTCTTCCTTGTTGCTATGCAGCCTAAGATTGCATATTTAGACATTCAGTACAGTGCATGTTGCTATGTAGCCTCAGATATATTAGATATGGCCCTAGTTAATCTACCGATAAATGGGTTACATATATATTCAGTTAAAAGTCTGATTCACTGATTAGTCCCTTATCAGACCCCGACCTATATGGTACCAGCTACCGATATCCTAAACAGTGAGTATATATAAGCCATGGGATGAAACTAATCTTGATGGAAAACAACAGTCGTTCCCAAAATTGTCCTGTGTAAGTACATCAAGAGGTATGTTAAGCACAACAGAATAAACATCAACCAAATATATCCATGGCAGACAAAATAATCTCCAAACGATTGCTTTAGTGTGCAGGTTTAAGCACGCTAGTTAAGCAAAACAAGAAGTGGAAATGTGTGTTAACTGCAACAGGCCTAAAATTTAACAACAAGCAAATATAGTCATTCAAACAGGTATTGTGCCGGTCTAAGTATACTGGTTATTCTTAAATAAAAATGGAAAGGCATGTTAACTACAACATGCTTAACAACAACCAAATGTAGTCATTCATAGTGGTATTGTTGAAACTGCTATTGATGAAATTGAACTGCATAGTTCATACTTGCACATACAGAACATCACGTTGTGAATAATTGGAATAAACAAGGCATACTAGGAACAACCAAAGATAGCATTTGAAACTGGACATATGCTAACCACAAACAACCGAACAACCAAAAAAACTTTAAAAGAGCCATATGCTAGCTATAATAGGCTTAACAGCAAGCAAATATATGCATTCCTATCGGTATGTTTAAAACAGGTACTGATGAAAATGTACTACATAGTAAATAGTTGCACATATAGAGCATCAGATTGTGAACAGCTGAAATAAACAAGGCATACGGCAAACAACAAAATATAGCAATTAAAACTGGACATATTCTCACGACACTACAAAAGGGACTCGACAAAACAAATCATGGGTTCCCCCTGTGAAGAGTCACAGCACAACAAATCATGGGTTTCCTCACTTGTCACAGATGGGCTCGTTCCCGTGGGAAGAGCACGGACCCAGGGTGCGCTCCATGTTATCGCAGATGGGCTCCTTCCCCTTGGAAGAGCACGGCTGTAGGGTGCCCTCCCTGATGTCACAGATGGGCTCTTTCCCCTTGGAAGAGCCGGAGAGGGTGCCCTCCTCGTGGTCGCCGTCGATGAAGTCTGACTTGGAAGCTGTGGATCCCAAGCCAGCGTCGCAGAACGTGTCCTTCAGAAATGACAAAAGGGGCTCGATGGCGATGTAGGATGGCAAATTCTTGACAGCGAGCCAGAGGAGATCAGCGACGGGGCCATGGAAGAGATCGACGGTGGTTGAACCCGAGGGGTTGGGGTGGGCCACTTAACCTGTGACATAGCCCGCGTCAGGCCGTCGCTGTCGATGACCTCGATGTCGTAGCCGGCGTCTGCGACATACCCGCATACTCTAGCCCGCTGATTGAGAGCTTGTGGCCAGTAATGGTCGTTAGCTTCCTCGGTGGCCACCTCGGCGACGTCGGGCGAAGAGGCCGTGATGCACCTCTTTTGGGCCAGCCGCTCCTCGAGCTCCACAGGAAGCGTAGCCGGGCTTAGGCTGCGACGCTCTAGAGTGGGGGATGGGGATGGAGATCTGCGGGTGATACGTCTCCAGCGTATCTATAATTTTTGATTGTTCCATGCTATTATATTATCTGTTTTGGTGTTTTATATGCATTAATATGCTATTTTATATTATTTTTGGGACTAACCTATTAACCTAGAGCCCAGTGCCAGTTTCTGTTTTTTCCTTGTTTTTGAGTTTCGCGGAAAAGGAATACCAAACGAAGTCCAAACGGAATAAAACTTTCGCGATGATTTTTCTTGGACCAGAAGGAAACTAGGAGACTTGGAGATGAAGTCGGAGGAGCCACGAGGCGGCCACAAGGACGGAGGGCGCGCCCCACCCTTGTGGGCCCCTCGTGCACCTCCTGACCTAATTCTTTCGCCTATATATATACTCAAATATCCCCAAACCAATAGAGGCATCCACGAAAAGACTTTTCCACCGCCGCAACCTTCTGTACCCGTGAGATCCCATCTAGGGACCTTTTTCGGCACCCTGCCGGAGGGGGATTCGATCATGGAGGGCTTCTACATCAACACCATTGCCCTTCCGATGAAGCGTGAGTAGTTTACCACAGACCTACGGGTCCATAGCTAGTAGCTAGATGGCTTCTTCTCTCTCTTTGATTCTCAATACCATGTTCTCCTCGATGTTCTTGGAGATCTATTCGATGTAATACTTTTTTTGCGGTGTGTTTGCCGAGATCCGATGAATTGTGGGTTTATGATCAGCTTATCTATGAATATTATTTGAATCTTCTCTGAATTCTTATATGCATGATTTGATATCTTTGTAATTCTCTTCGTACTATCAGTTTCGTTTGGCCAACTAGATTGGTTTTTCTTGCAATGGGAGAAGTGCTTAGCTTTGGGTTCAATCTTGCGGTGTCCTTTTCCCAGTGACAGTAGGGGCAGCAAGGCACGTATTGTATTATTGCCATCGAGGATAAAAAGATGGGGTTTTCATCATATTGCTTGAGTTAATTCCTCTACATCATGTCATCTTACTTAATGCATTACTCCGTTCTTTATGAACTTAATACTCTAGATGCATGCTGGATAGCGGTCGATGTGTGGAGTAATAGTAGTAGATGCAGAATTGTTTCGGTCTACTTGACACGGACGTGATGCCTATACTCATGATCATTGCCTTAGACATCGTCATAACTTTGCGCTTTTCTATCAATTGCTCGGCAGTAATTTGTTCACCCACCGTATTATTTTCTATCTTGATAGAAGCCTCTAGTGAAACCTATGGCCCCAGGGTCTATTTTCTATCATATAACTTTCTACTTTTCATCATACAAGTTTCCGATCTGCTATTTTGCAATCTTTTACTTTCCGATCTATAAAACAAAAATACCAAAAATATTTACTTTATCATTTATCTATCTCTATCAGATCTCACTTTTGCAAATAACCGTGAAGGGATTGACAACCCCTTTATCGTGTTGGGTGCAAGTTGTTTGATTGTTAGTGCAGGTATTCGGTGATTTGTGCATTGTCTCCTACTGGATTGATACCTTGGTTCTCAAACTGAGGGAAATACTTATCTCTACTTTGCTGCATCACCCTTTCCTCTTCAAGGGAAAAACCAACGCAAGCTCAAGAAGTAGCAGGAAGAATTTCTGGCGCCGTTGCCAGGGAGATCTACGCCAAGTCAAGACATACCAAGTACCCATCATAAACTCTCATCTCTTGCATTACATTATTCGTCATTCGCCTCTCATTTTCCTCTCCTCCCCTTCTAAAACGATTTTCGAAAAAATTGCCTTTTTCTTCGCCCCTCTCTTTGCCTTTTCTTCGTCCCTCTTCCGTTCATCTTCTTCGTTTGCTTTTTGTGTGCTCGTGTGTTGGATTGCTTGCTTTGTCACAATGGCTCAAGAGAATACCAAATTGTGTGACTTTTCCAACACCAATAACAATGATTTTATTAGTACTCCGATTGCTCCCACCACTAGTGCGGAATCTTGTGAAATTAATGCCGTTTTGTTGAATCTTGTTATGAGAGATCAATTTTCTGGCCTTCCTAGTGAAGATGCCGCATCCCATCTAAACAATTTCGTTGATTTGTGTGATATGCAAAAGAAAAAAGATGTGGATAATGATATTGTTAAATTGAAGTTATTTCCGTTCTCACTACGAGATCGTGCTAAAACTTGGTTTTCATCTTTGCCTAAAAATAGTATTGATTCATGGAATAAGTGTAAAGATGCTTTTATTTCCAAGTATTTTCCTCCCGCTAAGATCATCTCCCTTAGGAACGATATTATGAATTTTAAGCAACTTGATCATGAACATGTTGCGCAATCTTGGGAGAGAATGAAATTGATGATACGAAATTGCCCTACTCATGGTTTGAATTTGTGGATGATTATACAAAAAAATTATGCCGGATTGAATTTTGCTTCTAGAAATCTTTTAGATTCGGCCGCGGGAGGCACTTTTATGGAAATTACTCTAGGAGAAGCTACTAAACTTCTAGATAATATTATGGTTAATTATTCTCAATGGCATACCAAAAGATCTTCCACTAGTAAAAAAGTGCATGCGATTGAAGAGATTAATGTTTTGAGTGGAAAGATGGATGAATTTATGAAATTATTTGCTAGCAAGAGTGCTTCTTTGGATCCTAATGATATGCCTTTGTCCACTTTGATTGAAAATAATAACGAATCTATGGATGTGAATTTTGTTGGTGGGAACAATTTTGGTAATAACGCGTATAGAGGCAATTTTAATCCTAGGCCGTTTCCTAGTAATTCCTCTAATGATTATGGTAATTCCTACAATAATCCTTATGGAAATTATAATAAGATTTCCTCTGATTTTGAAAATAGTGTTAAAGAATTTATGAGTCCGCAAAAGAATTTCAATGCTTTGATCGAAGAAAAATTGCTTAAGATTGATGATTTGGCTAGGAACGTGGATAGAATTTCTCTTGATGTTGACTCTTTGAAACTTAGATCTATTCCACCCAAGCATGATATCAATGAGTCTCTCAAAGCTATGAGAATTTCCATTGATGAGTGCAAAGAAAGAACCGCTAAGATGCGTGCAAAAAAGGATTGGTTTGTAAAAACATGTTATTCTAGTTTCCGTGAAAATAATGATGAAGATATTAAAGTGATTGATGTGACTCCTATTGAATCTTTGTTTTCCAATATAAATATTGATAAAGATGGGACTAGAGATTAGTCAACTTTAGTTAAAAGGCGTCCCAATGATTCGGAGTTTTTAGATGTTGATGCAAAAATTGATAAAAGTGAGATTGGAGAGGTCAAAACTTTAAGTAGCAATGAACCCACTCTTTTGGATTTCAAGAAATTTAATTATGATAATTGTTCTTTAGTAGATTGTATTTCCTTGTTGCAATCCATGTTGAATTCTCCTCATGCTTATAATCAAAACAAAGCTTTTACTAAACATATCGTTGATGCTATGATGCAATCTTTTGAAGAAAAGCTTGAATTGGAAGTTTCTATCCCTAGAAAACTTTATGATTAGTGGGAACCTACTATTAAGATTAAGATTAAAGATTATGAGTGCTATGCTTTGTGTGATTTGGGTGCTAGTGTTTCCACGATTCCAAAAACTTTATGTGATGTGTTAGGTTTCCGTGAATTTGATGATTGTTCTTTAAATTTGCATCTCGCGGATTCCACTATTAAGAAACCTATGGGAAGGATTAATGATGTTCTTATTGTTGCAAATAGGAATTATGTGCCCGTAGATTTCATTGTTCTTGATCTAGATTGCAATCCGACATATCCTATTATTCTTGATAGACCTTTCCTTAGAACGATTGGTGCAATTATTGATATGAAAGAAGGAAACATTAGATTTCAATTTCCATTAAGGAAGGGCATGGAGCACTTTCCTAGAAATAAAATTAAATTTCCATATGAATTTATTATGAGAGCTACTTATGGATTGCATACCAAAGATGACAATACCTAGATCTATTCGTGTTTTTATGCCTAGCTAAGGGCGTTAAACAATAGCGCTTGTTGGGAGGCAACCCAATTTTATTTTTATTTTTGCTTTTTTGGTTCTATTTTGCAATAAATAATTCATCTAGCCTTTGGTTAGATGTGGTTTTATGTTTTAATTAGTGTTTGTGCCAAGTAAGACCTTTGGGATGGCTTCGGTGATAGTTGATTTGATCTTGCTGAAAAACAGAAACTTTTGTGTCCAGTATCAGAATTTTAATAATTCACTGGAGGGTTTAAAAACCATGAATTTTTTATACGAGATTTATATACAAATTTCCTATGTTTTACTAATTTTTCAGAAGTTTTGGAGTTACATAAGTATTAGAACAATTAGGATCTTCGCAGACTGTTCTGTTTTTGACAGATTCTGTTTTCTTTGTGTTGTTTGCTTATTTTGATGAATCTATGGGTAGTATCGGGGGGTATGAACCATAGAAAAGTTGGAATACAGTAGATATTACATCAATATAAATAAATAATGAGTTCACAACAGTACCAAAGTGATGATTTATTTTCTTATACTAACGAAGCTTACGAGATTTTCTGTTGAGTTTTGTGTTGTGAAGTTTTCAAGTTTTTGGGTAAGGATTTGATGGACTATGAAATAAGGAGTGGCAAGAGCCTAAGCTTGGGGATGCTCAAGGAACCCCAAGGTAATATTCAAGGACAACCAAGAGCCTAAGCTTGGGGATGCCCCGGAAGGCATCCCCTCTTTCGTCTTCGTCTATCGGTAACTTTACTTGAGGCTATATTTTTATTCACCACATGATATGTGTTTTGCTTGGAGCGTCTTGTATAACTTGAGTCTTTGCTCTTTAGTTGCCACAATCATCCTTGTTGTACACACTGACGATGACATGTACCTAGGGTAGGGTCATAGGCCCGACCTAGACACCCTACCCAAGGACACTGCCCTAGAGTCAAAGACATTCAAAATGCAGCAGAAGAAACCGACTGAGTTCATCTAGGAGTGCAATCCACTCGACCACCTACCTCACTCGGAAGTCCCAATTCCACTCAACCAAGATGAAGTCACTCGACCATACAAGGAACCACTCGGAGTATAGAAGACTTAGAGTCACTCAGGATGGCAACGATCAGGCGTTTACTCTGTAGTGTTTAAGATCATTTATAGCTCTTTACAGCTAGCGTTACCAGTAACGCCCTGTCTTAATGAACATTGAACTCTGTGTAACGTGGGACGGCTGGGGTCCTGGCGCACTCTATATAAGCCACCCCCTCCACTGGCACAAGGGGTTCACACCCCCTGTAACTCTCACGCATAATCCAGTCGACCAAGCCTCCGGGCACCGAGACGTAGGGTTGTTACTTCCTCCGAGAAGGGCCTGAACTCGTACATCTTGCGTGCACAACCTCACCATAGCTAGGATCCTGCCTCCTCCTACGTACCCCCTATTCTTACTGTCAGACTTACTCCCACGACAGTTGGCGCCCACCTTGGGGCCGGTGTCTTAGCGACTTCCGGTGAGGTTGCAGTTTTTCCGATCTCCATCAACATGGTTTCTGGCGGTGGTTTGGCTGAGGGCCGCGAGATCCGTCTCGGCGCGCTCGTTCTCATCGCCGACGACTCCGCCTGGCTCCAGGAGGCCCCCCTCGACATCGAGACGCTCCCCGTCCGCGGGGCGACGCACTTTCGCGCATGTGCTCGCGGCGTCCTTCTGTGGCAGCCGTCGACCCAGTATCGGTCGGCTCCCACGGCATCCTCACTCCCCGCTGTTCGCCGTCGCAAGTGATCTGGTCGATCGTGGCTTCAGCGGTGGGTGAAGCATGCGGTGGCCCGCCAGTCGGCCACCCCACAAATCACGGCAATTGAGCCCGACGAATCTCCCTACGGACTATTCGACCTGTCGACTGGTTCCGCCGAGACTCTGTCCGAGTGCGGCAGCAGTGACTCTGCGGCGGAAGTCCTGATGGTTGATACGTCGCGCGGCCCGCCTGGTTTCCATCGCGGTGGCGACGGCGATGGCGGCGGAGGCTCGTCGCATGGTCACAAAGAATATCGTCCTGAAGCCCTCACTTCGGAGCAGAGGGACGATCTGCATCATCGCAAATATGGAGGCCCTCCACACCCCCATCATTGGGGAGACCTCCGAGGCTCGGGCCTTGGAAGCTGTGCGTCTAGCCACTTTGGCTGAGCGCGCGCGACTGGAAAATCTCCAACATTCACTCGACGAACGAGCTCGCCATCAGATCCCCGAATCCAGTCAACGGCAACGACAGTTGTTTCCTCCTGAGCCTCAGGTATACCGCACTCCGATCCAGAATCTTACAGCTGCAGCCCGTATAGCAGAGTCGATTCAGCCGTCCCAATCAGAGGCTGGAAGAGGTTTGATGCAGATTCGAGCGCTGCTCCGGGCAGCAGGTGAGCAAAACTCTGCCGTTTCTCAGTCGCGCAACAGGATCCATAGCAGATCTGTGGTTGCAGACACAGTTCAGTCGGCTCATAGTCCAAGATCGCCTCCGCGGCGTGAGGATCGTGGGCACCGCCAGGATCAGCACCTGGATCGGGGCCATGAGCTGTATGATCATCGATTCGGCCGTGATGACCGCCGTCGGGTTCCTTCGCCCCCTCCGAGGGGCGGATCATACGCGCCCCGGCGTTACGATGGCAGGCACCCGTATGGTGATGAGATGAGAGCTCCCGTCGACCCAAGGGAGCCCGGGTTTGATGCAAGATCAGTTCTTGTTCAAGGTCTGGTCGACAGAGGCCGAGCACACAGGGAAGGACAAGATAGGAATCATCCGAGTGGAAGCAGAGTTCACGTGTCTGGGCCTGAATGTTTCAGCAGAGCTATCAGAGCTACTGAGATTCCACCCAACTTCAGGTTGGCGACAGGAGTAAGCAAGTTCACCGGTGAGTCGAAGCCAGACACTTGGCTAGAGGATTACCGAGTGGCTGTGCAGATTGGTGGTGGCAATGATGATGTAGCCATGAAGCACCCCCCCTGATGCTGGAGGGCTCAGCCAGAGCTTGGTTGAATCAGTTGGCCCCAGGTAGTATTTTCTGTTGGGGAGAATTGGCCCGAGTGTTCGTCAGGACATTTGAGGGCACTTGCAAACGACCTGCAGGGTTGACTGAACTACAGCATTGTGTCTAGAAACCGAATGAAACTTTGAGAGATTATATCCAGAGATGGACCACTCTTCATCATACCGTGGAGAATGTGTCAGAGCATCAGGCGGTTTGCGCCTTCAAGGAGGGCGTTCGTTACCGAGAACTTAACCTGAAATTCGGTCGGACAGGAGACATGTCCCTGGCTCGGATGATGGAAATAGCCACTCGGTACGCTAACGGCGAGGAAGAAGACCGACTCCGCAGTGGCAAGAATAAACCAGTCGCCCAGGACGCCGGAGGAGGAAATTCCAGTCGAAAGCAGAAGCGCAAAGCCGAACCCGCAGGTCCTGGTGAAGCCGCAGTTTTGAACCAAGGGAAGTTCAAAGGAAAGCCTAAGGGGCCTTGGATCCCCAAGAAAGTGAAAGATCAAGCGGGAAATGATGTGCTTGATTTACCGTGTCACATACACACCAAGGAAGATGAAGAGGGAAACCTGATTTACCCCAAGCATACCACTCGACAGTGTCGACTCCTGATTCAGAGCTTCCGAGAGGGTCAGCCCAGTGAAAAGGAAAAGGAATCTGATAAAGACGAAGACAAAGAAGAGGATGATGGTTACCCCAAGGTCAATGCCACTTTAGTGATTTTTGCTGACATTGAGAGCAAAAGTCGACTGAAGGTTATCAATCATGAAGTGAATATGGTTGCTCCGGCAAGTACGACATATTTAAAGTGGTCGCAGACTCCCATTACATTCGACCAGTCCAATCACCCAGCGCACATTGCTACCCCTGGGCGGCAAGCGCTGGTGGTCGACCCAGTCGTTGGGGGCACCCGACTGACCAAGGTTCTGATGGATGGTGGCAGTGGCTTGAACATTCTGTACGCTGAGACCCTCCGGGGGATGGGCATTTCGATGTCCAAGCTCAGCGAGAGCAACATGAGATTCCACGGAGTCATTCCAAGAAAGAAAGCCGATTCACTCGGTCAGATCACTCTTGATGTGGTTTTCGGTGATTCAAAGAATTACCGTAAGGAAAAGTTAACGTTCGAGGTGGTGGATTTCCACATTGCTTATCATGCGATTCTGGATCGGCCTGCATATGCTCGTTTCATGGCTCGACCGTGTTACGTATACCTCAAGCTGAAGATGCCTGGCCCCAGAGGTGTGATCACAGTCACAGGGAATCGGCAAAGGGCAGAAGAGTGCCTCCAGAAGGGCTCAAAGATTGCTGATGAGCAAATGGTAGCAGTAGAAACGAAAGAATACAAAAAGAACGTAGATCCGAGTGATTTGTTGCGAGCAAAGAAGCCCGCTTCAGAGTCCGCATTTCAGTCGGCCGGTGCAACAAAGCCTGTCCATATCCATCCGACCGATCCCGATGCTGCTCCGACTCTCATCTCAACAACACTCGACAGCAAATAGGAAGAAGCGCTCATCCAGTTCCTCCATGAGAACTGGGACATCTTCGCATGGAAACCATCTGACATGCCGGGTGTACCTAGGGGACTGGCTGAGCACCGTTTGCGAGTCGACCCAAAAGCAAAACCTGTCAAAGAGCATCTCCGTCGGTCCGCCGTGGAGAAGAGGAAGGCAATTGGCGAGGAGGTAGCTCGGCTTCTGGCAGCTGAGTTCATCCGCGAGATATACCACTCCGAGTGGCTCGCCAATGTTGTCATGGTCCCCAAGAAAGACAAATCACTTCGTATGTGTATCGATTTCAAACATATCAATCGGGCCTGCCCGAAAGATCACTTCCCTCTGCCCCGCATCGACCAGATAGTCGACTCGACTGTGGGGTGTGAGCGATTGTCCTTCTTGGATGCATATTTTGGGTACCATCAGATCCGACTGTATGGACCCGATGAAATAAAGACAGCTTTCATCACCCCATTCGGGTGTTTTTGCTATGTTACCATGCCCTTTGGCCTCAAGAATGCTGGTGCCACATTCATGCGTATGATTCAGAAGTGCCTGCTCACTCAAATCAGTCGGAACGTAGAAGCTTACATGGATGACATCGTGGTCAAGTCACACAAAGGTTCCGACCTACTGACTGACCTCGTTGAAACCTTTGCCAACTTAAGAAGATATGATATCAAGCTCAATCCGTCAAAGTGCACATTCGAAGTTCCAGGTGGAAAGTTACTCGGTTTCCTCATTTCCAAACGAGGGATCGACGCAAACCCAGAAAAGGTTGGCACAATCCTCCGAATGAAATGCCCCGTGCGCGTGCACGATGTTCAGAAGCTTACTGGTTGTTTGGCTGCATTAAGTCGATTCATCTCACGTCTCGGTGAAAAGGCATTACCTCTTTACCGACTGATGAAGAAGTCTGATAAGTTCAAGTGGAATCCTGAAGCTGAAGCAGCGTTTGAAGAGCTCAAAGCCCTGCTTTCCACCCAGCCGGTGCTTGCTGCTCCAGTCAGCAAAGAGCCTCTGTTGCTATATATTGCAGCCACTGGACAGGTTGTCAGCACCGTGCTCATGGTCGAGCGGGAAGAAGAAGGCAAAGCCTACAAAGTTCAACGCCCAGTGTACTATATTTCTGAAGTTTTAACTCCATCCAAGCAAAGATACCTGCATTATCAGAAGCTTTTCTATGGGATTTACTTGACCACGAAGAAAGTTGCACATTACTTTGCAGACCACTCGGTTTCAGTCGTCAGCGATGCCCCATTATCTGAAATTCTGAACAATCGGGACGCAACTGGTCGAGTGGCCAAGTGGGCGATTGAACTCCTTCCTTTGGATATCAAGTTTGAGGCAAAGAAAGTAATCAAGTCTCAGGCAATAGCAGATTTCCTCGCCGAGTGGATTGAGCAGGAGCAACCGACTCAGGTTCACTCGGAACATTGGACTATGTTCTTTGATGGGTCCAAAATGTTGAATGGTTCCGGCGCTGGAGTGGTTTTAGTATCTCCAAGAGGTGACAAGCTCAGCTATGTCCTCCAGATTCACTTTGATTCTTCAAACAATGAAGCTGAGTATGAGGCACTTTTGTATGGGTTATGTATGGCCATTTCACTCGGCGTCCGACGCCTGATGGTTTACGGCGACTCAGATTTAGTGGTCAATCAAGTGATGAAGGAGTGGGATATCAGAAGCCCAGCTATGACTGGTTATTGCAATGCAGTAAGAAAGTTGGAGAAGAAGTTTGAAGGGTTAGAGCTCCACCACATACCCCGAATCAAGAATCAAGCTGTTGATGATCTGGCGAAGATAGGTTCCACTCGGAAACCAACTCCCAGTAATGTGTTCTTGGAGCATCTCCACACCCCGTCAGTTCAAGAAGATCCTTTTACAGAGGAGCCCCCACAACCGATAAGCTCAACCGATCCAACTGAGATTGAAGTCCCAGCAGTGGCCGACCTGATCATGGAGGTTTTGGTGATTATCCCCGATTGGAAGGTGCCATATATTGCATACCTGCTTAGGCAAGAGCTCCCAGAAGATGAGGATGAGGCCCGCTAGATCGTTCGTCGATCTAAAGCCTTCACAGTTATTGGAGGGCGACTTTTCAGAGAAAGTGTTACCGGGTTGCTCAGCACTGCATCTCTCCAAAAGAGGGTCGATTGATCCTAAATGAGATCCACTCGGCAACCTGAGGCCACCATGCGTCCTCTCGGACCATTGTGGCCAAAGCATACCGAGCAGGATTCTACTGGTCGAGGGCAAATGAGATGGCTAAAGATATAGTCGACAAGTGCGAAGGCTGTCAGTTTTACTCAAACATGTTTCACAAACCTGCGTCTGCCTTGAAGACTATTCCACTTGTCTGGCCTTTTGCAGTTTGGGGATTGGACATGGTTGGACCTTTCAGGACCGGCAGAAGTGGTTTCACTCATTTGCTTGTGGCAGTCGACAAATTCACCAAATGGATTGAGGCCAAGCCTATCAAGAATCTTGATTCAAGCACCGCCATCAGTTTTATCAGGGAGCTGATATTCAGATATGGAGTCCCTCACAGTATTATCACAGATAACGGCTCCAACTTTGATTCTGATGAGTTCAGAGCGTTTTGTGCTTCCCTAGGCACTCGGGTCGATTACGCATCTGTTGCGCACCCGCAGTCGAATGGGCAGGCAGAAAGGGCGAATGGATTGATCTTACAAGGGCTGAAACCCCGACTGATGCGCGATCTCAAGCATGCTGCTGGGGCTTGGGTGACTGAATTGCCATCTGTCTTATGGGGACTGAGAACAACTCCCAACCAGTCGATTGACCGAACTCCCTTCTTCATGGTATATGGTGCTGAAGCTGTGCTTCCGAGTGACTTACTGCACAACGCCCCCCGAGTGGAACTCTTCTCAGAAGCTGAAGCAGAACAAGCACGGCAAGACGCAGTTGACCTCCTAGAGGAAGAACGAGAGATGGCCCTGATCCGGTCGACCATCTATCAACAAGATCTGCGTCGATTCCACGCCAGAAACGTCAGAGGTCGAGCGTTTCAAGAAGGAGACCTTGTGCTCCGAGTACACCAGAAACGGCCTCATAAGCTCGCTCCGGCCTGGGAAGGACCCTTCATCGTCACCAAGGTGCTCCACAACGGAGCGTACCACCTATACAACGTAGCCAAGAAAGAAGACGAGCCACGCTCGTGGAATGTGGACCTGCTCCGCCATTTTTATACCTAAGCACTCGGATCGACGAGTTGTAATAAGAATCCTTCAGTTTGCTTATCAAAGGCAAGATTTTTGCAGTATCTTAGTGATTGTGTTCCCTTAAGCATATGTGTTCAAATCCCCCAGTGGGTGGCTTAGCCGCGAACCTGATTCGCCTAAGTTTAAAAAACACTCCGAGTGAAGAGCAACCCTCTCACTCGGGGGCTTAGCTGCGAACCCGATTCGCCTAAGTTCAAAAAACACTCCGAGTGAAGAGCAACCCTCTCACTCGGGGGCTTAGCTGCGAACCCGATTCGCCTAAGTTCAAAAAACACTCCGAGTGGAGAGCAATCCTCCCACTCGGGGGCTTAGCTGCGAACCTGATTCGCCTAAGTTTCAAACACACTCTGAGTGGAGAGCAATCCTCCCACTCGGGGACTTAGCTGCGACCCCGTACTCGCCTAAGTTAAAACATACTCCGAGTGGAGAGCAATCCTCCCACTCGGGGACTTAGCCGCGAACCTGATTCGCCTAAGTTTAAAAAACACCCTGAATGAAGAGCAACCCTCTCACTCGGGGGCTTAGCTGCGAACCCGATTCACCTAAGTTTAAAAAACACTCCGAGTGAAGAGCAACCCTCTCACTCGGGGGCTTAGCTGCGAACCCAATTCGCCTAAGTTCAAAAAACACTCCGAGTGAAGAGCAACCCTCTCACTCGGGGGCTTAGCTGCAAACCGGATTCGCCTAAGTTCAAAAAACACTCCGAGTGGAGAGCAATCCTCCCACTCGGGGGCTTAGCTGCAAACCCGATTCGCCTAAGTTTCAAACACACTCTGAGTGCAGAGCAATCCTCCCACTCAGGGACTTAGCTGCGACCCCGTACTCGCCTAAGTTAAAACATACTTCGAGTGGAGAGCAATCCTCCCACTCGGGGACTTAGCTACGACCCCGTACTCGCCTAAGTTTCAAAAACACTCCGAGTGGAGAGCAATCCTCCCACTCGGGGGCTTAGCTGCGAACCCGATTCGCCTAAGTTTCAAACACACTCCGAGTGGAGAGCAATCCTCCCACTCGGGGACTTAGCTGCGACCCCGTACTTGCCTAAGTTAAAACATACTCCGAGTGGAGAGCAATCCTCCCACTCGGGGACTTAGCTGCGACCCCGTACTCACCTAAGTTTCAAAAACACTCCGAGTGGAGAGCAATCCTCCCACTCGGGGGCTTAGCTGCGAACCCGATTCGCCTAAGTTTCAAACACACTTCGAGTGGAGAGCAATCCTCCCACTCGGGGACTTAGCTGCGACCCCGTACTCGCCTAAGTTAAAAAACACTCCGAGTGGAGAGCAATCCTCCCACTCGGGGGCTTAGCTGCGATCCCGTACTCACCTAAGTTAAAACATACTCCGAGTGGAGAGCAATCCTCCCATTCGGGGGCTTAGCTGCGACCCCGTACTCGCCTAAGTTACAAAACAAATTCTGAGTGAAGAGCAACCCCCTCACTCGGAAACTTGGCCTCCGAGCTATGCCACAAATACAACGCATGGCCCTCTCGTCGGAGCTGCACCACAAGTACAATGTCTATTCCGAGTGAAGAGTCAAGTTTCACTCGGAGTCAAGAGACTTGAAAGTGGTAAAGACAAAGCAACCATATTCAAAGAAAAACCAAGTTCGGATAAATCCAGCAAGGTTCAGAACCGCGAATGGAAGTGCTCAGGCCTCAGGCCCGAAAGAGTTTAACGGTTACAAAATCACTCGGCATTCCGAGGTAAATAAAATCAAGGCATAAAGTTTGTTCACTCCGCAGGAGGAGGGCTAGCTGGCTCGACGAACTCGTCCAGGTCGATTCCATCAGTAATACGAGTAGCAGTGTCGATGAAAGTCTCCATGAAGGACTGGAATTGAAGCTTCTTGGTATTGGCGACCTTGAGAGCTGCCATCTTCTCTTCTTTAACTTCCTTGCAATGAACACGGACAAGAGACAGAGCCATGTCAGCGCCGCACCGAGCAGATGACTTCTTCCATGCCTGTACTCGACCGGGGATTTCATTAAGTCGAGTCATCAGAGACTCGAGGTCATTCTGGAATGTCACACCTGGCCAGAGCTCCATGTCAATCCGCGACACCGCCACCTTTAGTCGTGCAAGATAGTCCATAACGCCGGCGAGGCGAGATTCCAGTTGCAGCACGTTCATCGCAGCTTCGTCCTTGACAGGGGAGTTAATGGGATCTAGATTCGTCTCAATCCGCCCAGTCTCTTCCTCGAAGTTTTGACAGAACTCTGCACACATAGAGAAATGGTGAGTCGACAGTTGCATGATGAGTCGACAGTTGCAAATCAGTCGGGCAAGGGAAAGTACCTTCAAGCATAAGGAACATCTTCTTGGCAAGTCCTCCCAGATAGGTCTCCAATTCGTCCCTCCTCCGAGTGTGATCTCCAACTTTGTCGGTCAAGGCCACCTTGTCCTTCTTCAGCTGCACGACTTATTTGTTGGCTTCGTCAATGGCAGTCTTCAGCTTGGCGTTTTCTTCTTCCAACTTTCCGACTGAAGCCAGCTTCTTGTCGGCAAGTTCAGTCTTCTCCCGCGCCGTCTTCTGCGCTGCTGCAAGGTCGAGGTCCTTCTGCTCCAGAGCCTGCTTCATTTTATCTAAAGAAATAACATTCTTCAGACGAGCTTGGAGTTGTCTGTTTTCACTACGCACATCTGTTCGATTGGAGTCACTCGGTTCAAAAGGCGAAAAGAAAAGATGGCAAGGCAAACAGTCGACAAGTTATTACCTCCCATGGCAGCCGCTTCATCCTTAGCCTTCTGCAAGTTCTCCTTGGCCAGCTCCAGGTCGAGATTGAGCTGGACCTGTTTCTTCCCCAATTCAGCAAACTGGGCCCCGAACTCACAAGATTTCTGCAATCAACGAATAAGACACGTCAGTCGACAGGAACAAAGATTGATTGCTTCCGAGCGATAAGATACAAGTTCAAGTCATCATGGCAAAAAGAGTTCTAAGACCACTGCCGAATCAAACATTCGACAGTAGTCTCGGGGACTACACCCAGTGGGTGCACTTGGCGTGCCCCCACTGGTTCGACTTTCCACTCGACATGGTCCGTCTAGTCAAAAAAGAAAAAAAAACGGCAACATTTGTTCTCAGACCACCGCCGACTACCTGCAGTCGACCGCGGTCTCGGGGACTACACCCAGTGGGTGCACTTGGCGTGCCCCCACTGGTCCGGATCCCACTCGGCACAGCCTGTCTGGACCGAGTGGAAGAACTATAAAGAGACATTTGACAAAGACCCCCGCCGAATCAAACATTCGACGGCGGTCTCGGTGACTACACCTAGTGGGTGCACTCTGCGTGCCCCCACTGATTCAAGGATACACTCGACGCGACCTAGTCGACTCAAGTGGAAAAATTATTCAGCAAAAGTTAAAGCACCCAGTGGATGAATGGATGCAAGGTGCAGACTCATGATAGATGCACATTAAAGGTTTCAAAGTGCTCATCCACGGACATCTTACGAATAATAAAGCAGCAGTTTTCAAGTACCATACCCTAAAAGAGCAAAGATCAAGCTGAAAAGATCAGTCGAAAATCAACTCACCTGGACATTGGTTTGAAGAGCAGATCTAGCATCGTAGGCAGCCTTGCTAGCCTCGTGCACCACCTTCATTTGCTCCATCATAAGACCTGCTTGGCGTATAGCTTCCTTAGCAGCGCTCACTTGGTCCTCTGGGTGACAAAGAGTGGAGTTGGCGGAACAGTCGAAGCAACCAGAGGATCTGAGGCATGGAGTTGCACGGACGGAGCAGGGACTTGGGCGGTCGACGCCGAAGGACGATCAGTCGACACAGTATCGGCAAAAGAAACAGAAGCCCGAATTGGATCTCCGGACTGCTGGATCACTGGTTCTGGCGCTGATGTCGACTGAGGTACCTTGCTGGCAGGCACCCTCCTGCTCGAAGTCCTGCCTTTTCTTCCCGTGGTCTTCTGAGGCACTTCTTCATGATCGTCGTCGTCTAGAAGTTCAATGACATTTGGTGGTGCTACAAAGGACTCGACCGTAAGAGTTCAGTCGACCGACAGTACAATTGACAAAATGAGGACAAGATGGTAGAGTTGTACCGGCTTTGGAAGTGGCCGCGTCTTCAGTCTCCTTGTCATCTTGATCCTTGTAAATGTCCATGGAGGTCCCAGAAGTAGCAGCGCTGAAAGTTTCAGAATTCACTCGGTCAAGCAAGAGAACGAGTCGACAATAACGTAGATGTTCCCAAGCAAAGCGAAGAGGGAAAGCAAAACACTTACGCAGAAGTGACGGGAACATCCACCTTGATCTTGGGCAAAGCCTTCCGAGGCTTTGAAGGGATGACCTTGGGCTGCTTGGCGGCCTTTTCAGATGGCTCCGGAGTCAAAGTCCGAGTGCGTTTTTGCATTTGTGTGCTTGGAGGAGCTGCCTTGCCACGACCGCTTGCAGGATCTTGGGACTATTTGGATCGGTGTTCCAAGCGAGGTGGTGAGTCGACTTCCTCACTATCGTCCGAGTCGTCACTGTTGTCTTCATTGTCGTCGGGGGATTGCCAGTCACCACTCTCTCCTCCGCTCTCCGTTCCCTCCGGGACTTGCTCTCCATTTGGCATCGAGTACATCTCAGTATAAATCTGCAAGGCAAGGAATTAAACAAGCCAATCAGATCCAAGGGCAGTTACAAATCGGAATAAAAAGACACTCGGTAACAAGGGTCAGACCTTGTCCGGCTCATTGTCGGTGTCGAATGGTACAACTCTTCTAGACCCCTTGGGGTTGTCTTTGTTTCCCGTGATGCTCCGTAGCCACTGTGCCACCGTCTCCTCGGTGACCTCCTCTGGGTGGACCCGAGCGGTGTCGTTAGCGCCCGAGTACATCCACATTGGATGATCGTGGGCTTGGAGAGGCTGGATGCATCGACTGAGAAACACCTCCAACAAATCCATGCCGGTCACACCATCACGGACTAATTGAACTACCCGATCGACTAGCATGGACACCTCTACTTTCTCTGCTGGAGTCACGGTCAATGAAGAGGGTTGGTGGACTCGCTCCATGGTGAAGATCGGAAGGCCAGTCGACTGACCAGGGGTCGGAATATCTCGGCAATAGAACCAGGTCGACTGCCACCCCCTAACTGACTCGGGAAGAGTCATAGAAGGAAAAGTACTCCTCCCCCTCATCTGAATCCCTAAACCCCCGCACATTTGGATCACATGCGTCTTTGCGTCAGTCGGATTTGCCTTCTTCACAGTTTGGGAACGGCAAGTAAAGATGTGTTTGAATAAGCCCCAGTGCGGTCGACAGCCCAAGAAGTTTTCACACACAGAGACATACGCAGCGATATATGTGATGGTGTTGGGAGAGAAATGATGAAGTTGGGCACCAAAAAAGTTCAGGAAACCCCGAAAAAAAGGATGCAGAGGCAGAGTGAAACCGCGGTCAACATGAGTTGCGAGGAGGACGCACTCACCCTCCTGCGGCTGAGGCTCGGTCTCGTTCCCCGGCAACCTCCAAGATCCGTGGGCAATCAAGCCCGCGTCGGCTAGGTCTTCCAAATCTTCCTTCTGGATAGTAGATCGAATCCAGTCTCCCTGGATCCAACCAGGCGGCAAACCGGACCTCGACGATGATCCCCGACTCGTCTTCTTGCCCTTTGCCGCCGTCGTCGCCTTCTTAGCGCGCTCCAGGGCCGCTGTCTTCTCCTTTCCCATCGCGGCGGACGGCGTACGGGCGGAACGGCGGCGTCGAGAGTGGAGGAGGATGAAGTGGAGAAATAGAGGAAGAAGAGAGAGAATGAGGCGCACTGTGCAAACGCATCGGCCTCGACGGCCTTATATGGACCTATTTCCGAGTGACTGACTCGTGGGCCCGAGCAATGCTGTCAAATCCCGCAACAGTCGCGCACACGATACGTGGCGAAAAAGGCGTCACAAAAATTGAGGCGTCCCTATCTAACCACTCCGATTACTGTGGCACGCTCCGTCCCGCGCGCTTCCCTAAAATTTCGATTCCCGTGAGGTCTGGGGACTGCAGAGCAGCCAATCGCACCGAAGATTTCGTTCCATGTCGACACTCGAAGATTGTCAGTATAGTTCACTCGACGACGGCCTCTGAATGGACCAAGGCGACTGAAACCAGATTGAAGCTTCAACATGATTCGCAGACTCAGATGAAATACCTCCGAAGTATGGAATCGAGTCGGAGTCAACTTCAGCTCTTTCTTCACTCGGACCTCAATCCATTCGGGGGCTAATGACGACGACATGTACCTAGGGTAGGGTCATAGGCCCGACCTAGACACCCTACCGAAGGACACTGCCCTAGAGTCAAAGACATTCAAAATGCAGCAGAAGAAACCGACTGAGTTCATCTAGGAGTGCAATCCACTCGACCACCTACCTCACTCGGAAGTCCCAATTCCACTCGACCAAGATGAAGTCACTCGACCATACAAGGAACCACTCGGAGTACAGAAGACCTAGAGTCACTCAGGATGGCAACGATCAGGCATTTACTCTGTAGTGTTTAAGATCATTTATAGCTCTTTACAGCTGGCGTTACCAGTAACGCCCTGTCTTAATGAACATTGAACTCTGTGTAACGTGGGACGGCTGGAGTCCTGGCGCACTCTATATAAGCCACCCCCTCCACTGGCACAAGGGTTCGCACCCCCTGTAACTCTCACGCATAATCCAGTCGACCAAGCCTCCCGGCACCGAGACGTAGGGTTGTTACTTCCTCCGAGAAGGGCCTGAACTCGTACATCTTGCGTGCACAACCTCACCGTAGCTAGGATCCTGCCTCCTCCTACGTACCCCCTATTCTTACTGTCAGACTTACTCCCACGACACACACCTTTTGAGAGGGACACACATGAATCGTGATTTATTAGAATACTCTTTGTGCTCACTTATATCTTTTGAGCTAGGCAATTTTGCTCTAGTGCTTCACTTATATCTTTTTAGAGCACGGCGGTGGCTTTATTTTGTAGGAATTATTGAATTCTCATGCTTCACTTATATTATTTTGAGAGTCTTTAAATAGCATGGTAATTTTCTTTGGTTATAAATTTAGTCCTAATATGATAGGCATCCATGAGGGATATAATAAAAACTTTCATATAAAGTGCATTGAATACTATGAGAAGTTTGATTCCTTATGATTGTTTTGAGATATAAAGATGGTGATATTAGAGTCATGCTAGTGAGTAATTGTGAATTTGAGAAATACTTGTGTTAAGGTTTGTGAGTCCCGTAGCATGCACGTATGGTGAACCGTTATGTAACGAAGTTGGAGCATGAGATATTTTTTGATTGTCTTCCTTATGAGTGGCGGTCGGGGACGAGCGATGGTATTTTCCTACCAATCTATCCCCCTAGGAGCATGCGTGTAGTACTTTGTTTTGATGACTAATAGATTTTTGCAATAAGTATGTGAGTTCTTTATGAATGTTGAGTCCATGGATTATACGCACTCTCACCCTTCCACCATTGCTAGCCTCTCTTGTACCACGCAACTTTCGCCGGTACCATACACCCACCATATACCTTCCTCAAAACATCGACCATACCTACCTATTATGGCATTTTCATAGCCATTCCGAGATATATTGCCATGCAACTTTCCACCGTTCCGTTTACTATGACACGCATTATCATTGTCATATTGCTTTGCATGATCATGTAGTTGACATTGTATTTGTGGCAAAGCCACCATTCATAATTTTTTCATACATGTCACTCTTGATTCATTGCACATCCCGGTACACCACCGGAGGCATTCATATAGAGTCATATTTTGTTCTAGTATCGAGTTGTAATTTTTTGAGTTGTAAGTAAATAGAAGTATGATGATCTTCATTATTAGAGCATTGTCCCATGTGAGGAAATAAAAAAAAATAGGCCAAAGAAGCCAAAGAAAAAAAGAGAAGAAAAAAAAGGGGAAGAAAGAAAAAGAAAGAAAGAAAAAAAAATGAGAGAAAAAGAGAGAAGGGGCAATGTTACTATCCTTTTTCCATACTTGTGCTTCAAAGTAGCACCATGATCTTCATGATAGAGAGTCTCCTATGTTGTCACTTTCATATACTAGTGGGAATTTTTCATTATAGAACTTGGCTTGTATATTCCAACGATGGGCTTCCTCAAATTGCCCTAGGTCTTCATGAGCAAGCAAGTTGGATGCACACCCACTTAGTTTTCTTTTTGAGCTTTCATACACTTATAGCTCTAGTGCATCCGTTGCATGGCAATCCCTACTCACTCACATTGATATCTATTGATGGGCATCTCCATAGCCCGTTGATACACCTAGTTGATGTGAGACTATCTCCCTCTTTTTGTCTTCTCCACAACCACCATATTCTATTCCACCTATAGTGTTATATCCATGGCTCATGCTCATGTATTGCGTGAAAGTTGAAAAAGTTTGAGAACATCAAAAGTATGAAACAATTACTTGGCTTGTCATTGGGGTTGTGCATGATTTAATACTTTGTGTGATGAATATGGAGCATAGCCAGACTATATGATTTTGTAGGGATAACTTTCTTTGGCCATGTTATTTTGAGAAGACATGATTGCTTTATTAGTATGCTTGAAGTATTATTGTTTTTATGTCAATATTAAACTTTTGTTTTGAATCTTATGGATCTGAATATTCATGCCACAATAAATAAAATTACATGGATACATATGTTAGGTAGCATTCCACATCAAAAATTCTGTTTTTATCATTTACCTACTCGAGGACGAGCATGAATTAAGCTTGGGGATGCTTGATACGTCTCCAACGTATCTATAATTTTTTATTGTTCCATGCTATTATATTATCTGTTTTGGATGTTTTATATGCATTAATATGCTATTTTATATTATTTTTGGGACTAACCTATTAACCTAGAGCCCAGTGCCAGTTTATGTTTTTTCCTTGTTTTTGAGTTTCGCAGAAAAGGAATACCAAACGGAATAAAACTTTCGCGATGATTTTTCTTGGACCAGAAGGAAACCAGGAGACTTGGAGATGAAGTCGGAGGAGCCACGAGGCGGCCACAAGGACGGAGGGCGCGCCAAGGGGGGTAGGGCGCGCCCCCACCCTTGTGGGCCCCTCATGCACCTCCTGACCTAATTCTTTCGCCTATATATATACTCAAATATCCCCAAACCAACAGAGGCGTCCACGAAAAGACTTTTCCACCACCGCAACCTTCTATACCCATGAGATCCCATCTAGGGACCTTTTTCGGCACCCTGCCGGAGGGGGATTCGATCACGGAGGGCTTCTACATCAACACCATTGCCCTTCCGATGAAGCGTGAGTAGTTTACCACAGACCTATGGGTCCATAGCTAGTAGCTAGATGGCTTCTTCTCTCTCTTTGATTCTCAATACCATGTTCTCCTTGATGTTCTTGGAGATCTATTCGATGTAATACTTTTTTTGCGGTGTGTTTGCCGAGATCCTATGAATTGTGGATTTATGATCAGCTTATCTATGAATATTATTTGAATCTTCTCTGAATTCTTATATGCATGATTTGATATCTTTGTAATTCTCTTCGAACTATCGGTTTGGTCTGGCCAACTAGATTGGTTTTTCTTGCAATGGGAGAAGTGCTTAGCTTTGGGTTCAATCTTGCGGTGTCCTTTCCCAGTGACAGTAGGGGCAGCAAGGCACGTATTGTATTGTTGCCATCGAGGATAAATAGATGGGGTTTTCATCATATTGCTTGAGTTAATTCCTCTACATCATGTCATCTTACTTAATGCATTACCCCGTTCTTTATGAACTTAATACTCTAGATGCATGCTGGATAGCGGTCGATGTGTGGAGTAATAGTAGTAGATGCAGAATCGTTTCGGTCTACTTGACACGGACTTGATGCCTATACTCATGATCATTGCCTTAGATATCGTCATAACTTTGCGCTTTTCTATCAATTGCTCGGCAGTAATTTGTTCACCCACCATATTATTTTCTATCTTGAGAGAAGCCTCTAGTGAAACCTATGGCCCCCGGGTCTATTTTCTATCATATAACTTTCTACTTTTCATCATACAAGTTTCCGATCTACTATTTTGCAATCTTTTAGTTTCCGATCTATAAAACAAAAATACCAAAAATATCTACTTTATTGTTTATCTATCTCTATCAGATCTCACTTTTGCAAATAACCGTGAAGGGATTGACAACCCCTTTATCGCGTTGGGTGCAAGTTGTTTGATTGTTTGTGCAGGTATTCGGTGATTTGTGCGTTGTCTCCTACTGGATTGATACCTTGGTTCTCAAACTGAGGGAAATACTTATCTCTACTTTGCTGCATCACCCTTTCCTCTTCAAGGGAAATCCAACGCAAGCTCAAGAAGTAGCAGTGGGAAAGGGGGCGTTTGGCAGGCATCATCTAAGAAACTCAGGGCGGCTAGGGTATGGAGATCGGTGGGTAAGCTGCACGGGCAAACCGGCTGATGTTGACAATGGAGGCCTTGCGGCGATGATGGCGGCAGCGGCGACCTTGCTAGGGTTTCAAGCGAGGGAGGGGTTGTGGTGTGTGTGTGTGTGTGTGTGCGCGCGTGCGCGCGCCCGAGGAGTTTTTGGGGTGTGTGTGTGGAGGGGGGTGTTTGAGGAAATGACGCGGCTACTAAAACTTTTACTACGCGGGAGTCAAATGCCGGGGCTATTGAAAATTTGGATGATGGTGCATCGCACGCGGTCCCGAAATAACAACTGTGTGTTATGAAGCAGAAAAACCCTCGAGTCGGGCAGATATTTTTGAGGGATGCAGGCGGGAGCGGGAACAACAAACATCACACAAGGTCGAAACATAACAACCGTGTGTTTTCAAACAGGAAAACCTTGTAGGCGGGTAGATATTTTTGAGAGGGGAAGCCTCGTGGAGCCCAATGTACTGTGCTTATGTGCGTGACAGGGGCACCGGCGTGGCACACAGTTAGTGTGAGTGAACCGTGTCTGTTGCGTCATCCGACTAGTCTAATGTTCATAAATTTGGCAAAAATGACACGGGAAAGGGTCAGAACATGAACACACTTGCATGTGGACCAAATATATGTATGAAGGGTGGTTTGATGTTCAAATACCAAATGCACAACTTCGATGTGGCACCTATCTCACAAAGTGCACGGTATTGATTGTCCCCCCCTCCTTCGTGTCGGCAGGAGGGGAATCCTAAGCTATGAACGCATGCCCGCCCCCACGGAGGTTCACCTAGCAAAGTGCAAAGTAGCAGCCCCCCCCATCACACACACACACACACACACACACACACACACACACACTTTCAGTCGGCGGGAGAGGGCATCTCACCAAGATGTATCATAAAACGGACCAAGAATAATCCACCTTGGTCGTACAACCTCTCTCTTGTTGTTGGTCAAAGTGATGGACGTCCATGCGATCCCACAGATGAGCTAGCTCGCCAATAATCACACAAGTAGCTAGTCCCTGAAGACAACCACTGCCTGCATGTGTCCCAAACATATGTATGGAGTGTTGATGTTTGAATACACAATGGAACAACTTTGTTGTGGCACCGTGCTTCGGAACCAGAAATCCCCACACGGAGCGAGGGTTAGTTGACAACGCATTTTATGCATGTATGTCACACCACACTTCGAGCCGATGACGGGGATTCATGCATGCATGCATAGTATGCGCTCAAACTTAGGTCTGAATCTCACCATGACCTACTATGATAACACAAACCAAAGGAAGAATCCACCATGGTAACCTATCTCGTTGTCGGTCAAAGTGATCATGGATGTCCACGCGGGCCCACGAATATATAGGATTGTCGCCGATAACCATGTGAGGGAGTGTACCGTTCGAAGACAACCACTGCATGTATATGTATGTATGGAGGTGATGCGTGCATGTTTGAATACCATGCACATTGATGTGGCGCATGCGTCAAAAATCGTATAGTCCCCACACAGAGCGAGATCGGTTCATGACGTGTCGTGGTACTGCCCACTTCGACTCGGTGGGAGGGATTCATGCGTACACATGCATGTGTGCTCAATCTATATCATGTCATCCCAGAGCATGACCTATATATATACCGTAATACAAACCAAAAAATAATCCCTCCTAAGTCAAATTAACCTCTCTCGTTGTCGAGCAAATTAAAGTAGTGATGGACCAAGCAGGCCCATAGATGGAAAGCATCGATAGCACTGATAACCGCGTGAGTGGGTGCTAGAGGACAACCGCCATCGCTTTGCATGTGGCCAAACATATCTATGGAGAGGTGTGTGTGGTTGTGATGTTTGAATACCCAAAATGCACAACTTAGATGTGGCACATGCCTAAAAAACCGTAAAGTCCCCACACAGAGCGAGATTCATGAAGCGTACTACATATGCTAGTCCCCTTCCCCCTCTTCGACGCATACTATATATATGCTCCTACTGTAATACAAACCAAAATGAATCCTCCTTGATGGTGAAATTAATTAACCTCTCCTGATGTAGGTCAAAGTGATGCATGCATGGACAATGACCTTGCGGGCCCACAGATGGAAGCGTCACACGTGAGTGTCATAGGATAACCACCGTCTGCATATATATGCATGTGGCCCAAAGAGGTGTTGTGTGATGTTTGAATAGCCAATGCACAACTTTAATGTGGCACGTGCCTCGAAAACCGAAAAGTCCCGACACTGAGTGAGGTGTGTTCACAGACGTGTACGTAGTATATATGCTGGTCCCCTCCCACCTCTTCGACACGTACTATATACTCCCACCGTAACACAAACTAAAAAGAATCAACCTTGCTGGTCAAATTAACCTCTTTGTCGGCTGTTGGTCGAAGTGATGGACGACGACCTCGCGGGCCCATAGAAAGCGTCCCATGCGAGTGAGTGTCGTGTAGGACAGCCACCGACTGCATGTGGCCCAAACATGTATGTATGAAAGGGTTGTGTAATGTTTTAAATAATGAATTCATGATTTTGACGTGGGACCTACCTCACAAAATGGCCAACCCACATGGTGGCTCACGACTTGTAGTGTACTGCCAGCCCCCCCACCCTAGACGCACACACACGCACATCGCACATCCACCGCAACTACGATGCATGTTAAATTTTCCCGCGATGAACATATGTTACCAAAGGAGGGGCGTTTTAATTTTGAAAAAAATAGAGATCATTAGGACGTTTTAGTACATTGATTGATTTTCTAGGGTATAATGTGCAAAAATCAAATTTGAGCCAAATGCACACGTGACAGTGCACCTAAATGGATTGAAATAACACATGTGTCTCACTGGGTGCATGTTTACTCCCCGTGCAAGAAATTTCAAACATTGAGAATCTTGATTTTTAAAATCTAGTACATCCAAAACTTATTTGAAATTCATGAAACTTATCGTGTTGTCATATGGACACCAATACACTGTGGTATTGTACTTTCTTGTCAAATTTGAGACAAGTTTTGATGTAATTTTTATCTTCTTACAAATGGGAGATTATTAATTATTGGGAACCAATATCGCAAACGGATTACTTATTCGAACCGTGGGCGTTAGACCAACAATGGATACATGCCATGCTTCGGTTAAGCAATAAAGCAGCAGCATTAATCATCAAAATAGAAAAACAATATACGTGCCGCCACGCGCCCCCTATGCCGTGCGAGCAGGTGTGAGTTGACGGAACGCATGCGACCAATCCGCCGCGCAGGCAGACCGGGAGACGTGCGTGCAGGTGTGTGAATTGACGGGAGGCATGCTCGCTGCGCCATGTCATCGGGAGGCGTGCGAGTAGTTGTGTGAAATGACGGTAGGCATGCCAGCAGTCCGGTGCGCAGGCTCACCGGGAGGTGAGCCAGCGGTTTGACCACCCCCCGCCTCTCTCCCACTACTCCATATTAATCACACGCCCGAGCGACCGCACCCCCCATCTTCGCCGCACACGCAGTCCTCTCTCTCCTCCTGCATCCTCGACGCTGCTCTCAGTCCTCACCGCCGTCTGTGTATGAGGATGCCGCCGAAGCGCCCCATCGGAGGGAGTGCCGACGCCGGCGCTGCGGAAGCACCGGAGCACAGCATGATGATGGAGACAGAGGTTGTCGTCGCCACCGCTGAGGTCTCGCTGCACCTTGACGTCGTCGTGCTTCCACAGCCGGAGCCGGAGGTCCACACCGACTCCGGCGATGACCCCGGTGACGACTCTGCCGATGACTCCGACGACCACTCCGGCGAAGACTCCAACGACGACGGACAACCGGTTAGTCATCTATACCCATTTATGTGTCAAATATATCCTAGGGTTTCTCTGGTTACTCCCGCCTTCCCCTTTTTGAAATAGAAATCCTATGGTTATGTTCTTTCAGTCCATGAAATCTGAGTAAGTTTCGTTAGATCCGTGTAGTGTATTGATTGTTTGAATGGTAGAAATGATAAGCGATTAGTTGTTTCATCTGTACAAATGATTTCTGCTAATAATCCGACTAGGGTTAGTGTTTCGTGCTAATAATTCCTAGCCAGGGCTTGACAATTGATTTTTGAATGACCTAAATATATGTTTGTGCCATTTTTTTTCAAGATTGGTCTGTACATAGACGATTGTGCTTAAAAATCGAACCATAATCTTTGGATATGTCTAAAAAAAGCCATAAATTCCATAAATTCTAATCCTACTTTACGGCATGTAAAAATTGATTTGATGCCAAATTTTGGCAACTGCCAAATGTTCGCTAGAGATCAGTTTGCATTCCAAATTAGACGCCACATTTTTTTACTATATGTATAGGTGCTATCTGACGATGTCGACAACGAGGATGAAAATGTCTAGAGGAGGTACAAGAGGCAAATCCTCATGGAGCTTTATGCGGGAATTCATAACAAGCTTATTAGGACCTGGGACTGGGGCTTTCGATGCCCATTTTGCAACCAAGAGCTTCATGACGCGTATGAAAGTGTCCTGGCGCATGCAAGAGGACGAGCCGTTGGCTCCTTCAGGCAGAAATATTCTCGCAGGGTGGCGCACGCCTCGTACGCGGAGTACCTGGAGAAGCTTCGCGATTGTGACGGCAGATGAGATTGAACTATGTATGGCTATGTAGTGTCTTAATTATAAATGTGCTTGAGTATGCTTAATGATGGTTGAACTATATATGGTTGAACTATGCTTGTGTATGTTTAATCTATGTTTACTTATGTCTAAATGTGGGAAATGGATGCAATCAGTTCGGTTGATGGAATCTACCTCCGTCTTGGTTTATTGATCCCCTTTGTAATTTGTGTTAAATTTTGACCAAAGATTTAACTGACAAAATGTTAGTGCTTGTCAGCAAAAATTATATCATTGAATTCATATTTGAACATAGTGTTCAATGATATAATTTTTTGGTGACATGCATAAACATTTGTTAGTTAAATTTTGGGTCAAAATTTGGCACAAATTACAAAGGGGACCAATAAACCAGGACGGAGGTAGTACGTCAATCACACACGGTTCCCAAATTGGAACCGTGTGCAATGACTTTCATTTTCCTAGTTACGTCAATCACACACGGTTGGCTCTAGCAAACTGTTGCCTCTGAAACTCTTTGTGGGACAAAAAACCCTCACCACCCAATTCAAAAAAAGAAAAAGGAAAACCCTCACCATCCCCACGTCACAAAAACCCTCACCCCGCCCGCCACCCCCTCCGGTCCCCATTCACACCTGCACAAGCTCCTCCGCGACTCTGCATGGCACCGCCTATCGCCGCAGCAACCACTTAGCTCGACGCCTGTCGCCGCCGTCAGGCTGCCGACAAACCCCACCGCATTTCGCCACTTCCGCTTGCCGCCGCCTGTCGCCATCGACTTTCTCGACGCTGCTCGCGGTCGACCCATCTCCGCCTGATTGGGGAATCCACCATATTGAGGGTTTTTTCTCATGGACAACAAGGTAACTAATTTAATGAGATATTATCTCATCTCTTATCCCAGTTCATCTGCCTCCTTTAATCACCCGGCCGAAATCATCATGAATTCATTTTTATTCGAGCTGATTTGAGGGTTTTCTTTCATTCATAGAGTGTATAGTGCGCGGATACATCAGGACTGTGCAGCCTCGGCGAGACATCCATGGAGTTCCATCTCATCGTACTAGATGACTTGAGGATGCGCGCGGTATGTTCAATCTCATCCTAAATCGGTTGGCATGGCCTACTTTCCTGAACATATACTATATATTGCTACATATGGATAAAAGGTGCCACATGCAACATATACGTCAAAAGGGATTTTTCCTCTTCTTTCTATATTAGGCAAATTAATGATGTATTGTTCTTTCGATTACTCTCATATTTCCATGACATCATGGTTACCCTATTTGTTTAATTATAGATTTTTGTCATTTGATTTCACCTGTTGTACAGTTCTTTCAATTTCGCCCATATTTGCATGTTACCATATTCTTTAACAATCCTACCATTTTCTGCAGCGCGTCCCTTGCTATGCAACAGCATCTGTGGTACACAATGTTACCCTTTACATAAATCAAGACTGCAGGGATGTCATACTGAACACAAACCATGGATTTACAATCGTTGCTTCCGTAAGACATGATGAATGTGGTCACTCCTATTTTGCCACGGGCCTTTGGACAGAAATTTCTAAGTTTTATGTACTGAAAGCTGGCACTAAAATTGCACTGCACATAAAAGAGCCTGGTCATGAGATATATGCTAACTTCCCCGACAATATCATCCGTCCAAACTTTGTTCGAAGTAAGTGTTCTTTTCAAGTATCTGCATGTTGACTTACCCACCAATATCAAAGGAATTGTGTAGTATTTAAGCAACCAATTGTTATTCCATTTTCTTACTATATTCCTACCTACTAACTTTTAGTTACCAATACACTTTTCTATTGCCCTGTTTTAACTAAATATTCCCTGTACTCCCACTTCTATCAGAAAGCGCCGCTAACGAGGAGACTCCGGAGGTGGAGAATGGGGTGATAACCCACAAGTATAGGGGATCGCAACAGTTTTCGAGGGTAGAGCATTCAACCCAAATTTATAGATTCGACACAAGGGGAGCCAAAGAATATTTGTAAGTATTAGTAGCTGAGTTGTCAATTCAACCACACCTGGAGATTAATTATCTGCAGCAATATGATCAGTAGCACAGTAATATGATAGTTTTGATAGCAGTGGTAACAGTAATAGCAATGGTAACAGTGATAGCAATGATTTTGTAGCAAGTGTAACAGTAGCAACGACAGTAGTAACTTAGCAAGAACAATATGTGGAAAATTCGTAGGCATTGGATCGGTGAATTCGTTGGATGATATTCATTATATAACAGTCATAACCTAGGGCGATACAAAACTAGCTCCAGTTCATAAATATAATGTAGGCATGTATTCCGTAAATAGTCATACGTGCTTATGGAAAGAACTTGCATGACATCTTTTGTCCTACCCTCCCGTGGCAGCGGGGTCCATAAGGAAACTAAGGGATATTAAGGCCTCATTTTAATAGAGAACCGGAACAAAGCATTAACACATAGTGAATACATGAACTCCTCAAACTACGGTCATCACCGGAAAGTATCCTGACTATTGTCACTCCGGGGTTTACGGATCATAACACGTAATAGGTGACTATGACTTGCAAGATTGGATCTAGAACATAGATATAATGGTGAAAATATAAACGGTTCAGATATGAAATCATGGCACTCGGGCCCTAGTGACAAGTATTAAGCATGGCAAAGTCATAACAACATCAATCTCAGAACATAGTGGATACTAGGGATCAAGCCCTAACAAAACTAACTCGATTACATGATGAATCTCATCCAACTCCTCACCGACCAGCGAGCCTACGAAGGAATTACTCACTCCCAGTGGGGAGCATCATGGAATTGGCGATGGAGAAGGGTTGGTGATGATGAAGACCGAAGATCCCCCTCTCTAGAGCCCCAAACGGGCTCCAGATCTGGCCTCCCGATGAAGAACAGGAGGTGGAGGTGGCTCTGTATCGTGAAACGCGATAATTCTTTCTCCCTCATTTCTCTCTCCAAATATAGGTATTTAAGGAGTCGGAGTCAGGGTCTGCGGGGCCACCAGGTGG
Source organism: Thinopyrum elongatum (assembly GCA_011799875.1). NCBI lineage: Eukaryota > Viridiplantae > Streptophyta > Magnoliopsida > Poales > Poaceae > Thinopyrum > Thinopyrum elongatum. The sequence continues at coordinate 214,495,499 of CM022299.1, forward strand.
GCACAACCCACCTGGGCGCGCCTGGAGGGGGGGCGCCCTGGTGGGTTGTGCTAACCCAGCCCCCCCTCCGGTGGTTCTTGGCTCTAGTATTTCTCTTTTATTGTAAAATAAATCTCCAAAAAGTTTCGTTCCATTTTGAGATCTTTTATTTCTGCACAAAAACAACACCATGGTAGTTCTGCTGAAAACAGCGTCAGTCTGGGTTAGTTTCATTCAAATCATGCAAATTAGAGTCCAAAACAAGAGCAAAAGCGTTAGGAAAAGTAGATATGATGGAGACGTATCAACTCCCCAAGCTTAAACCCTTGCTTGTCCTCAAGAAATTCAGTTGACAAACTGAAAGTGCAAAAGAAAAACTTTTACAAACTCTTTTGTCCTTGTTTACATAAATAAGCTTAAGTAGCACCCAGGTTTTTAGCAAAGATTATTATGACTAACCATGACAACAATAACTCTTAGAAATTATATTAACTCATATCAATGGTGTAAGCAACTAGCGAGCAATAATAAAATATCTCAAATGACAACAGTTTGTCAAAACAACCGTGATATAATATGACAACAGTGGTATCTCGCTAGCCCTTTCTGAGACCGTAAAACATAAATGCAGAGCACCTCCAAAGTTCAAGTAGTGACTAAACATTGTAATTCATGGTAGAAAAGATCCAGTCATGATGCATCCAACATTAACTATGCACAATGCATGAGGATGACAATAGTGCTCTCAGATCTGGCGCTTATTTGAGAAGGTGATGACTCAACATAAAAGTAAATAGATAGTCCCCTCGCAGAGGGAAGCAGGGATTTACAGCGGGGCTAGAGCTCAAAATTTTAAAACAGAGATAAATGTAATTTTGGGAAATGCACCCTTCCTGTTTACGTCACGACCATAAGTTATCGATATATTCCATGCTAAACACATTAGTGGCGGTTCCCAAGCGATAAAAGTAAAGGTACTCCCCCTTCCACCAACAAACACACTCCACGGCTAGCCGAATCCACGGGTACCGTCCATACCAACATCAGTCCTGGGGGAGTTTTGTTTAATTATTTGCCATTTTTGATTTCGGGACTGGGAATCCCTATTACCGCCCCTCTCGTGCAAGGACGAGTAAATAAACACTCATCATGAGAATAACCCGCTTAGCATGGAAGATATCGACTACCCCCTGTTGCTCTATGAACAATCCAGGCACACAAAAACAGAAGTTTATTTGAAGTTTTTAGAGGTGGCACATGCAAATTTACTTAGAACGGCATGGTACTACCGCATATAGGTAGATATGGTGGACTCGTCTGGAATAACTTGGGTTTTAGGATTTTGGTGCACAAGCAGTATTCCCGCTTAGTACAGGCGAAGGCTAGCAAATAGGTTGAGAAGCGGCCAGCTAGAGAGCGAAAATGGTCATGAACATGTGTTATGCATAATTAACATTGAATACTAGCATGAGTAGGATATGGACACCATGAACATAAATATCGTAGAGGCTATGTTGGTTTTGATTCAACTACATGCATGAACATGTGCCAAGTCAAGCCACTTGAAACATTCAGAGGAGGATACCATATCATCATACTACATCACAATCATTTTAATGCATGTTGACATCCAAGATAAATCATTATCCACTAATAGTTACTTAAGCATGGCATGAGAAACTATAATTTATAATTGTCATTGCAAACATGTTTGATCATAATATGCTGAATCATGTATACTAGGTTAAACATATTTACAAAAATAGAACAAGTTGAGTTCATACCCGTTTCTCTCTGCCACAACCAGTTCATCAAATATCGTCATTATTGCCTTTCACTTGCACGACCGAATGATATGAAAATAATAATAGTGGAAGAGTGTCGTGGACTAAGCTGGAATCTGCAAACATTTTATTCAAAAGGAGAAGACAAGGTAATATGGGCTCTTTATTAGATCAATATCAATGCGTATGCGAGCCACTCAACATTTTCATCGTGGTCTTCTCCTCGGTATGACTCAATAAAATAGAAAAGAATTTCAGAGAAACACACTGAAATATTTTTGGACTTTTTAGTTTTTCTTGAAGAAAGCAAATTAAAGAAAAACAAAAACAAGAAAACTATTTACACGGGAAAGCTCCCAACAAGCAAAAGAAGAACAAGGAAATCTTTTTGGGTTTTCTTTTTAAAACTACAACTAACTAAACTAGAAAGAAAAACCGAAAAGAAGCAAGAAACATTTTTTTTGGATTTTCTCAAAGTTTTTTCAAACACACAAGAAGAAAGCGAGAAAATAAATTTAGGATGGATAATACAATGGAAAAGTGTGAACACCGACAACTGGAAGGAAATGTGTGAACATGAATGTAATGTCGATGGAAATACGTACTCCCCCAAGCTTAGGCTTTTGGCCTAGCTTGGTAATCACCACTCGTAGTAGCCATCCGTTTCCATCTCGAAGTGCTGTGGAGCGGGCACCTGAGCATCTGTAACGACCCGAGACCGACGCTCCAGATGTCGCCTAGTTATTTTGCTGTCGCCGTGTGTTTTATTTGTGTGTTGCATTCATCATCGCATCATTCGCATTGCATCGGCACTCCGTTGCCGTCATGTTTTAAAAACTTGCATTCGTTCATCGTTGCCGTTTCTCCCTTTGCCTTCATCACCTCCTCTCGGGCCTCTTTGTCTTCATTGGTTGTTCTTAGACCCCTCACAACCTCGCCCGAAAACTTGCCCGAACCCGAGACGCTAAGTCATCACCGTTGGATCCGGATCATCCCCATACATCCATAAAACATCTTCGATTTCTTATTTGGACTCCCTAACCTATTTATCTCGGACCGTCCGATTACGATTGAAGGGTCCAAACCTAATCCTATTGTCCTTATATATAGACCAACCCCTACCCAAATCAGACCAAACCCTATTTTCTAGGGATCCTCCTCTATCCAATCGCCGCCGCCACTCTCCCTTGTTTTCAGCGCCGAGCCAACCAGCCTCCACTGAAACCTCAACCCATCCAACCATCGCAGGAGCTCACTCCTCGTCGCAGGCCCGCAACTAGCTTCTGCCTGAGCCTCCCATGCGCCTCCACCTCCTCTTGTGGTTCTTCCCCGAGCACGCCGCCGCCGTGCACCACCAGCGGCCAGCGTGCGCGGCCTCCTCTACTTCACTTCGAGACTCCAGCAGCCGAGCCCCTTGCGTGCCTCCTTCCTCGAACAGGAGCTCGACCTGCTGCTACGACCAACCACGGCGACCAGGTGCCGCAGCGCCCCTGCTCTCCTCCTTCTTTCCTCCTCTCTCTCGTTCTTTCTCTGAGATCTCTCTCGCCCATGTTTCTTCCCGTACAGGAGGATCCTACCATGGACGCAAAGGCTGGACCTTCTGCGTCGCTCCACCGCCCGAATCCGTGACTCCCCTGCCACCGGCCTTCACGTCTGCTTCCTCTGCATCATGTCGGCGCACCGCCCTCATCATCGCGTCGTTCCCCTGCCTCGCCCGCTCATCCCAGCCGCGTTGACTGCGCCTGGGCCGGCCTCGCCTCGGCCCAGCTGGCTCTGCCTGCCCGAAGCCTCTCCACCAACTGGGCCTTGGCCCACGGTGAGCAGCCCCCTGGCCTTTCCTCTGTTGGGCTTCCTGTTCAGATTCGGCCTGCTTAGTATTTTATTCAGGTCTGCGATTTTGATATTTATCCAGAGATGTCTGTTTTACAGAAAAACCCCTGTTGATCATGCATATAATAACTCCACAACCGTGCATCAGATTAAAATGATTTAAATATGTAAAATGTTTAGAATTTCATGTAGTTTCATAATTTGCAACTTTCATCCATGGTAAAAATGTTTAAACTTGCTGTTTGCATTAGGTTGCATAAATGACATGCTAAAATGTTTTATTTCATAACTAAATAACCGTAGCTCTGATTTAAATAAACTTTATATGTAAATGGGGTAGAAAAATGCATAGATTAACATGGTGGCATTACTTTGCATGTATAACAACAATAAAATTGTGTTTATATCAAAACAGTACCAAATCCAAAATATGCACATGGGGATTTTCCGGAATTGTTGTTTGTTATTTCCGGCCTCATTTAACTTGCCTAGATAGGTAGTTTGCTTGTACTTCACCTGTTGCCATGTTGACCAACATTTAATTTTGATGAGTAGCATAAACAAGAGTGAACTAAATAATTGAATGTGGGGTTTCATCAATATGCAACTCATTGCATATTGAGCTCCACTTAATTGGTAGTATTGTTTGTTGCACTTTGCCATGTCATGCCTTATTAAACCGGACATGCATCATACTTGATTGTGCATCATGCCATGATTATGCTTGTTTGTTTGCCTTGTTGTTTGCTTCTTTCTGTTTGTGCTTCTTCTCGATAGTTCCGATAACATTGCGATTGTGAGGATTCGTTCGACTATGTTGGTTCGTCTACTTCATGGATTCGGTCTTCTTCCTAGCGGGATTTCAGGCAAGATGACCACTAACTTGGATCTCACTACTATCTTTGCTTGCTAGTTGTCTCGATGCTATCGCTATGTCGTGCTACCTACCACTTGTTTATCAAGCCTCCCAAATTGCCATGATAAGCCTCTAACCTTTCCACCATCCCAGCAAACCGTTGTTTGGCTATGTTACCGCTTGCTCAGCCCCTCTTATAGCATTGCTAGTTGCAGGTGCAGTTGCAAGTTGTTCCATGTTGGGACATGGATATCATGGGATATCACAATATCTCTTATTTAATTAATGCATCTATATACTTGGTAAAGGGTGGCAGGCTTAGCCTTTTGCTTGGTGTTTTGTTCCACTCTTCCCGGCCTAGGTTCTGTCATACCGGTGTTATGTTCCTTGATTTTACGTTCCTAACACGGTCGGGGTTTATGGGCCCCCTCGACAATTCGCTTTGAATAAAACTCTTCCAGCAAGGCCCAACTTTGGTTTTACCATTTGCCTAATCGGAGAGTAGGAATTCTTTTTACTCCTCATCCCCTTCGTCGCTCTAGTGTGGAATCGTGACGTAGGTGTTTTGTTTCCATTACTCTACTTTTTCACTCAATTTTTTTAGGATCACATGGGTATTGTGTAATCGGTCCGATATCATTGTGACGGGAACTCTGTTCTTGGTGCCTCCTGTCATTTAGGGGTTGTGGCAGTGTCCCGGGGAGTTGAGCTCCAAGGTGTTTTTGTCACAGTGTTTATCATTTCAGTTTCGGAATACCAGAGGACGCCGACATCGAAAACGCTTCTATACTCTTTGTGGTGAGAGTAGTTTGGCGCCACCCAGTACTGGGGAGAGCGATCAGATGTATTGCCACAGCTAGTATAACTACTATCTTTTGAAGGTCTGAGGTACACAGTTTCCGAGGTTCTTGGTTATGTGTTGATGGAGGCAGTACATTTGGAGCGTAGAATTCTGCTAGGAGTTGTGTGACGATATTTTGCTCCTTGTACTTGTTGTACCAGATTGCATAACCGAAAATTTTGGGAGTTCATAGGTGGGAATTCAAGTAGTTACCTAGGATCATCCTTCCAACAAATGCATGAGGGTTATGTATTTGTTTCCGGCTTATTTTTACAAGCCAAATCCTTTGTTTTGTTTTGAGTTGTGGTATTCGTGTTGCTTCGAAGTCAAGTGTTGATTCCATACCTTTCCTAAGTGGTGTTCTCATATTTCTATGTGAATGCTAATCCTTTTGGATCATTGAGATTGTCATGTCAATCCTTTTCAACCGGTGCACTTCTCTTTAAGTTATTCCATACGGGCGCCGTTCAGAAGCCTGAGGATTGTTCGTTTCATCCGTCCCAAGTTGCCTTTATTTTCCCACCATCCCACCCTTTTCTTCAAGGACTCATATTTCTTAATCAAGTATCCATTTTATTCATGTGAAGTCTCTTCATTCTTTTCCTTCACTGTTCTTACCCGGTGATTCTCATGAAGATGCTAAGGAAGCTTCAAGTTTATCATTCTTCATTCTCTTTTCTTCTCCGGTGGGCTAAATGCAAGCTTGCGGTGTTGATCATATCCCTTTCCTCCTTTCAAATACTTTCTCATCCAGTGCACCTCTAGATCGTTCGCCTCTCACCATTTAATCATCCCGGAAAAATGAAGATATCTTGTAGATTCGTGTTTCCATCCAAGATCTGCTCAAGCTATTTCAAGGTTGTTATCTCATTCAAGCCATTTAATTCAACCAAAGCAATCTCTCTTCAAAATCGTTTGTGTGGTGTTTCTTTTGAGTGGGCCCATAACCCACAGGTCTTTTCCCAGGATCTTACCTGACTCTTCTAATTTTCCGGACTTATTCTCGAATTCATTTTAAAGTTTGAGGTAAGAATGAATTTTCATCAGTCAGATGCCTTCTCCAGCATCGCTTTTGAATTCTTTTCATCCTTCGCTCAACCTTTCTTTATTCATTGTTCCAGAGTATGTTTAAGAACGAAGAGGAGTTTCTCTTAAGTCCTTTCCCGATCTCTTGAAGATTCGTGATTCAGGCGTCATGCCATCTCTCAATTGTGTTTCGACCGTGGGGAATTTTTTTTTCATACCCGTCTAAAGCATTTCATGAGTTCTTTCCGTTCTCGATTCTTCGGAGGCCATCATTTCAAAAGAGTTATTCGTTCTCAGTTTTCAGCTTTCGTGCGCCAATTATTCTAAATTGATGTCTCTTCATTCTCCAAATTCTTCCGGTGCATGTTCAAGTATTCTCTAGTCCGCTCGTGATCCCTTTGTTCTTTTGTATCTTAATTCCCTCAAGTACCTTTGTTGTTTTCTAATTCTTCCCGGTGATTCGTTCACTTTTCTTCAATCGTTTTCAATTCTTACGGTGGTTCGTTCAAGATCCCTCTTTCTATGTAATCGTATCAATTAATTCGTTCTTTCCAAAATCCTACCAGTGATTCGTTGAAGACCTTCCTCAAGTTTGCGCTATATCTCTCTTAATCCTTTCAAAGAAGAATAAGTAGTATGCCAAATCCATTGATTGTCATCAATTTAAGTTGATGAAGGATAAACATACAGTAAATCTTATTCTTGTTTTCTCGAGGTGATTCAATTCTTTTCTTCCGGAGTTCGTTCATGATATCAATTTCTCGGTTCTAAGTTTTTCATCTTTTCTTTTCTGGAGTTTCAAGTTTTCTAGGTTGTCTCGTCTCGAAGCTCTAATTCATTGCAAGACTCCAATCTTATTCTTTTCAACCTTCATTTCTTTTCTAGTATCTTTTCAGTCTGGAGTTCTTCCAAGAGGTTCTACATGGTGGTTCATCAAGATTTAATTCATTCTTGAAGTGTTCTTCAAGATTTTATTGGAGGAGCTCAAGTATTCTTCTTCTTGCATTCCAGAGTGCAATTCTTTCTACCTTACCTTGAGGTGGTATTATGTCATTTCTTGACAATTTCCCTTCGTGTTTCATGATTCACATGTTGTCAAGAATGAGGTATTTTAAATCCATAAATCTCTTCATTGGAGTTATCTTGGTAAAGATTTCACCTAAAACCTTCCCGAAGGAATGTCGCTATTTGTGGTGCCTATCTATGATACAAGTTTTCTCTTTATCCTCTTGGTGAAAGAAGTTTTTCATCTCTTTGTTGCTCTCAAGCAACGAATTGTTTCCGTTAGTGGAAAAATTTCACCTCAAGTTTTGAGATGTTTTCCATAAGACCACAACAAGCTTATTCTTTTCGTTGTTGATTTTCCAACAACTCTGTTCAATCCTTCGGTGTAACGATGCTTTTCAAATTCAAATGTGGTAGAAGTTGGCATTTTCTTCTCCGTTTCTTTTATTCCACCCTTTCTTTTCTACCGGAGGCATTGTGTTGTTGCTCTTGTCAAGTATCATCTCATTGTCAAGTTCATGTTCTTTTCCTTGCTTGTCTTTTCAACCAAAGTGCCGCCCAAATTCTTTATGTTCGTGGTGTTCATTCTTTCTTTTTCAACCAAAGTGTTTTCAACTTCGTTCATCTCCATTGTATTATTTCCTCGATATTGTTCAACCTCTCAAGGTTCTTTTGTTTCACTCATTTGTCAAGAAGCAACTTAGTATTACCTCTTATGCTTCCTCTTCTCATTTCTAGATCTCGGGGCGAGATCTCTTGTAAGTGGGGGAGAGTTCTAACGACCCGAGACCGACGCTCCAGATGCCGCCCAGTTATTTTGTTGTCGCCGTGTGTTTTATTTGTGTGTTGCATTCATCATCGCATCATTCACATTGCATCGGCACTCCGTTGCTGTCATGTTTTAAAAACTTGCATTCGTTCGTCGTTGCCGTTTCTCCCTTTGCCTTCATCACCTCCTCTCGGACTGCTTTGTCTTCATTGGCCGTTCTTAGACCCCTCACAACCTCGCCCAAAAACTTGCCCGAACCCGAGATGCTCAGTCATCACCGTTGGATCCGGATCATCCCCAAACATCCATAAAACATCTTCAGTTTCTTATTTGGACTCCCTAACCTATTTATCTTGGACCGTCCAATTACGATCGAAGGGTCCAAACCTAATCCTATTGTCCCTATATATAGACCAACCCCTACCCAAATCAGACCAAACCCTATTTTCTAGGGATCCTCCTCTGTCCAATCGCCGCCGCCACTCTCCCTTGTTTTCAGTGCCGAGCCAACCAGTCACCACCGAAACCTCAACCCATCCAACCACCACAGGAGCTCGCTCCTCATCGCAAGCCCGCAACCAGCTTCTGCCTAAGCCTCCCGTGCGCCTCCACCTCCTCTTGTGGTTCTTCCCCGAGCACCCCGCCGTTGTGCGCCACCAGCGGCCAGCGTCCGCAGCCTCCTCTGCTTCACTTTGAGACTCCAGCAGCCGAGCCCCTTGCGCGCCTCCTTCCTCGAGCAGGAGCTCGACCTGCTACCACGACCAACCCCGGCGACCAGGTGCCATAGCGCCCCTGCTCTCCTTCTTCTTTCCTCCTCTCTCTCCTTTCTCTGAGATCTCTCTCGCCCATGTTTCTTCCCATACAGGAGGATCCTACCATGGACGCCAAGGCTGGACCTTCCGCGCCGCTCCACCACCCAGATCCGTGCCTCCCCTGCCACCGGCCTTCGCGTCTGTTTCCTCTGCATCACACCGGCGCACCGCCCTCATCATCGCGTCGTTCCCCTGCCTCGCCCGCTCGTCCCAGCCGCGTTGACTGCGCCTGGGCCGGCCTCGCCTCGGCCCAGCTGGCTCTGCCTGCCCCAAGCCTCTCCACCGACTGGGCCTTGGCCCATGGTGAGCAGCCCCCTGGCCTTTCCTCTGTTGGGCTTCCTATTCAGATTCGGCCTGCTTAGTATTTTATTCAGTTCTGCGATTTTGCTATTTATCCAGAGATGCATGTTTTACAGAAAAACCCCTGTTGATCATGCATATAATAACTCCACAACCGTGCATCAGATTAAAATGATTTAAATATGTAAAATGTTTAAAATTTCATGTAGTTTCATAATTTGCAACTTTCATCCATGGTAAAAATGTTTAAACTTGTTGTTTGCATTAGGTTGCATAAATGACATGCTAAAATGTTTTATTTCATAACTAAATAACCGTAGCTCCGATTTAAATAAACTTTATATGTAAATGGGGTAGAAAAATGCATAGATTAACATGGTGGAATTACTTTGCATGTCTAACAATAATAAAATTGTGTTTTTATCAGAACAGTACCAAATCCAAAATATGCACATGGGGATTTTCCGGAATTGTTGTTTGTTGTTTCCGACCTCATTTAACTTGCCTAGATAGGTAGTTTGCTTGTGCTTCGCCTCTTGCCATGTTAACCAACATTTAATTTTGATGACTAGCATAAACGAGAGTGAACTAAATAATTGAATGTGGGTTTCGTCAATATGCAACTCGTTGCATATTGAGCTCCACTTAATTGGTAGTATTGTTTGTTGCACTTTGCCATGTCATGCCTTATTAGACCGGACATGCATCATACTTGATTGTGCATCATGCCATGATTATGCTTGTTTGTTTACCGTGTTATTTGCTTCTTTCCGGTTGTGCTTCTTCTTGATAGTACCGGTAACGTTGCGATTGTGAGGATTCGTTCGACAACGTTGGTTCGTCTACTTCATGGATCCGGTCTTCTTCCTAGCGGGATTTCAGGCAAGATGACCACTACCTTGGATCTCACTACTATCTTTGCTTGCTAGTTGTCTCGATGCTATCGCTATGTCGCGCTACCTACCACTTGTTTATCAAGCCTCCCAAATTGCCATGATAAGCCTCTAACCTTTCCACCATCCCAGCAAACCGTTGTTTGGCTATGTTACCGCTTTCTCAGCCCCTCTTATAGCATTGCTAGTTGCAGGTGAAGTTGCAGGTTGTTCCATGTTGGGACATTGATATCATGGGATATCACAATATCTCTTATTTAATTAATGCATCTATATACTTGGTAAAGTGTGGAAGGCTTAGCCTTTTGCTTGGTGTTTTGCTCCACTCTTGCCGCCCTAGTTTCTGTCATACCGGTGTTATGTTCCTTGATTTTGCGTTCCTAACATGGTCGGGGTTTATGGGCCCCCCTCGAAAGTTCGCTTTGAATAAAACTCTTCCAGCAAGGCCCAACTTTGGTTTTACCATTTGCCTAATAACAACTAAAACTTGCATAGGGACCGACTAGCACTCGAGGATTCTTAATCAACAACCAGGGCCAGTGCTCCTCATGAGTGTTGGTCCAAACCAGGCAACCTGTGGGGCCACCACGGGGAAACTCAAGGTTTGGTTTTACTCGTAGCTTGACCCATCCGATCGTGGCCTGAGACGAGATATGTGCGGCTCCTCTCAGGGTGTCGGCACGTCGGGAGGTCTTGCTAGTTTTGTTTTACCATTGTCGAAATGTCTTGTGCACCGGGATTCCGAGTTTGATCGGGTTATCCCGAGATGGAGATTTGCCTCCGCGGATCTTGAGAGTTTGTTATGGACTAAGTTGGGACACCCCTGCAGGGTTTAATCTTTTCGAGAGCCGTGCCCGCGGTTATGTGGCAGATTGGAATTTATAATATCCGGTTGTAGTGAACTTGACACTAAACTTCAAATAAAATACACCAACCGTGTGTGTAAATGTTATCGTCTCTTTTTGACGAAGTTCGGGAAGAGAACATGGTGGGGTTATGTTTGACTCGTAAGTAGTTCAGGATCACTTCTTGATCATTGCTAGTTTGCGACCGTTATGCGTAGTTTACTGCAAGGAAGCCAGAGAAGAGAAGCTAGCGGCAATCAAGGTCGCCAACACCAAGAAACTCGACTTCCAGTCTTTCATGGAGACCTTCATTGCTGCTGCTACTCGAATCGCAGATGGAATCGACCTGGACGAGTTTGTCGAGTCTGCCAGCCCCTCTGCGGAGTGAATGAAACTTTTATGATCTGATTCAATTTGTCTTGGTATGCCGAGTGATTCTGTAACCATAAAACTCCTTCGGGCCTGATGCCCGAGTACTTTGAGCTCCTTCGTCCGAATTTTTATGATCCGGTTCAATTTGCCTCGGTATGCCGAGTGATTTTGTAACCGTAAAACTTCCTTGGGCCTGATGCCCGAGTACTTTTAAGCTTCTTCGTCCGAACTTAGTTTTCCCTTAAATATGCTTGTTTTTATTTCCGAGTGGAACTTGTATCTTCACTCGGAACAGACGCAGTTCTGAGGAGAGGATCACGGACGTCCTGCACCTCGTCGTCCTTGCAGATCAGGATGGAGCATGTTTTACACTTAGGCGAGTACAAGACTGCAACTAAGCCTCCGAGTGAGAGGGTTTCTCATCACTCGGTAGGATTTTTTAAACTTAGGCGAGTACAGGACTGCAGCTAAGCCCCCGAGTGAGAGGGTTGCTCATCACTCGGTAGGATTTTTTAAACTTAGGCGAGTACAGGACTGCAGCTAAGCCCCCGAGTGAGAGGGTTGCTCATCACTCCGTAGGATTTTTTAAACTTAGGCGAGTACAGGACTGCAGCTAAGCCCCCGAGTGAGAGGGTTGCTCATCACTCGGTAGGATTTTTTAAACTTAGGCGAGTACAGGACTGCAGCTAAGCCCCCGAGTGAGAGGGTTGCTCATCACTCGGTAGGATTTTTTAAACTTAGGCGAGTACAGGACTGCAGCTAAGCCTCCGAGTGAGAGGGTTGCTCATCACTCGGTAGGATTTTACAAACTTAGGCGAATCGGATTCGCGGCTAAGCCACCCACTGGGGGATTTTGGACACATGTATTAGTAACAACAATCATTTAGGAGACTGTAAAACCATGTCTTTGATAAACGAACTGAAAGGTACTCTTTATTACATCTCATCAGTCTGAACACTTAAGTATAAAAACGGCGGAGTAGCTCCGCATTCCAAGCGCGCGGCTCATCTTTATTATGCTCCACATTGTAGAGGTGATACGCTCCGTTGTGGAGCACCTTTGTGACGATGAAGGGACCTTCCTAAGCGGGGGCAAGTTTGTGAGGCCGTTGCTGGTCCACTCGGAGCACAAGGTCCCCTTCTTGAAATGCTCGACCCTTCACATTTCTGGCATATAATCGACGAAGGTCTTGCTGATAAATGGTCGATCGGATCAAGGCCATCTCTCTTTCTTCTTCCAGAAGATCAACAGCATCTTCTCGAGCTCGTTCTGCTTCAGCTTCTGAAAAAGTTCTACTCAGGGCGCATTGTGAAGCAAGTCACTCGGCAGCACAGCCTCAGCCCCATAGACCATGAAGAAGGGGGTTCGACCAGTCGACCGATTTGGTGTTGTTCTTAATCCCCAAAGGACTGACCATAGCTCATCTACCCAAGCGCCGGCCGCATGTTTGAGGTCGCGCATCAATCGAGGTTTCAGACCTTTGAGAATCAAACCGTTCGCTCTTTCTGCCTGTCCATTCGACTGAGGGTGGGCGACTGAAGCATAGTCGACCCGAGTACCTTGGGATGCACAGAAAGCTCGAAACTCATCAGAATCAAAGTTCGACCCATTATCCGTGATGATGCTATGCGGAACTCCATATCTAAATGTTAACCCTCTGATGAAGCTGACCGCAGTACTTGCATCCAGGTTTTTGACAGGTTTAGCTTCGATCCACTTGGTGAACTTGTCGACTGCTACAAGCACATGGGTGAAACCACTCCTGCCAGTCTTCAGAGGTCCCACCATATCCAAACCCCAAACAGCGAATGGCCAGACGAGTGGAATGGTCTTCAGGGCTGAAGCGGGTTTGTGGGGCATATTGGAGTAGAACTAACAGCCCTCACATTTGTCAATTATCTCTTTTGCCATCTCATTTACCCGCGGCCAATAAAACCCTGCTCGATACGCTTTGGCCACGATGGCCCGAGAAGACGCATGGTGACCACAGGTTCCCGAGTGAATATCATCGAGGATCATTCGGCCTTCTTCCGGAGTGATGCATTTCTGAACGACCCCAGTGACACTTTCTCTTTAGAGTTGCTCCCCCATTACTGTGAAGGCTTTGGATCTACGGACAATCTGGCGAGCCTCTTCTTCATCCTATGGAAGCTCTTTCCTGAGAATATATGCGATGTACGGCACTGTCCAATCTGGAATAACAATCAAAACTTCCATGATCAAGTCGACCACAGCTGGGATTTCAACTTCAGTCGGATCAGTGGAACTTTTAGGCTATGGGGGCTCTTCTGTGAAGGGATCTTCTTGAACTGATGGTGTGTGAATATGCTCCAAAAACACATTGCTGGGAATAGGCTCCCGCTTGGATCCTATCTTCGCCAAGTCATCAACTGCTTGATTCTTCAGTCGGGGTATATGGTGGAGCTCTAGCCCTTCAAACTTCTTTTCCAACTTTCTCACCGCATTGCAATAACCAGTCATAGCTTGGCTCCTGACGTCCCACTCCTTCATCACTTGATTAACCACTAAATCTGAGTCACCGTAAACCATTAGGCGGCGGACGCCGAGTGAAATGGCCATACGCAACCCATACAAGAGTGCTTCATATTCAGCTTCATTGTTGGAGGAATCAAAGTGAATCTGCAGAACATATCTGAGGCTGTCGCCTCGTGGAGATACCAGGACCACTCCAGCGCCTGAACCATTCAACATCTTGGACCCGTCGAAGAACATAGTCCAATGTTCCGACTGTATCTGGGTCGGTAACTGTTGTTCAATCCACTCGACGAGGAAATCTTCTATCGCTTGAGACTTGATCGCTTTCTTTGCCTCGAACTTGATATCCAGCGGAAGGAGTTCAATCGCCCACTTTGCCACTCGGCCAGTTGCATCCCTGTTGTTTAGAATTTCTGACAACGGAGCGTCGCTGATGACTGTAATCGAATGATCTGAGAAGTAATGTGCAACTTTCTTCGTGGTCAAGTAGATTCCGTAGACAAGCTTCTGATAATGTGGATATCTCTGCTTGGATGGAGTTAAGACTTCAGAAATATAATACACTGGGCGTTGAACCTTGTAGGTATTACCTTCTTCTTCCCGCTCGACCGTGAGTACTGTACTGACAACCTGTCCAGTGGCTGCTATATAAAGCAGTAAAGGCTCTTTGCTGATTGGAGCAGCAAGCACCGGCTGGGTGGAAAGCAGGGCTTTAAGCTCTGCAAATGCTGCGTCAGCTTCAGGAGTCCACTCGAACTTATCAGATTTCTTCATCAGTTGATAAAGAGGCAATGCCTTTTCACCGAGGCGAGAGATGAATCGACTCAAAGCGGCCAAACAACCAGTAAGCTTCTGAACGTCGTGTACACGCACATGGCGTTTCATTCGGAGGATTGCACCAACTTTCTCTGGGTTTGCATCGATCCCACGTTCGGAAACGAGGAAACCGAGTAACTTTCCACCTGGAACTCCAAATGTACACTTCGACGGATTAAGCTTGATATCATATCTTCTCAAATTGGCAAAGGTTTCAGCAAGGTCAGTTAGCAGGTTGGAACCTTTACGCGATTTAACCACAATGTCATCCATGTATGCTTCCACGTTCTGACTGATTTGAGTTAGCAGGCACTTCTGTATCATGCGCATGAATGTGGCACCAGCATTCTTGAGACCGAAGGGCATGGTGACATAACAAAAGCACCTGAATGGGGTGATAAAAGCTATTTTTATTTCATCAGGTCCATACAGTCGGATCTGATGGTACCCGGAATATGCATCCAGGAAGGACAATCGCTCACATCCCGCAGTCGAGTCGACTATCTGATCAATGCAGGGGAGAGGAAAATGATCTTTCGGACATGCCCGATTGATATGCTTGAAATCAATGCACATACGGAGTGAATCATCCTTCTTGGGAACCATGACAACATTGGCGAGCCACTCGAAGTGGTAAATCTCGTGGATGAACTCAGCTGCCAAAAGCCGAGCCACCTCTTCGCCGATTGCCTTTCTCTTCTCCGCGGCGGACTGACGGAGCTGCTCTTTCACGGGTTTTGCCTTTGGATCGACTCGCAAACGGTGCTCAGCCAGCCCCCTGGGTACACCCGGCATGTCAGACGGCTTCCATGCAAAGATGTCCCAGTTCTCATGGAGGAACTAGATGATCGCTTCTTCCTATTTGCTGTCGAGTGTTGTTGAGATATGAGTCGGTGCAGCACTGGGATCGGTCAGGTGAATGTGAACAGGCTTTGTTTCACCGGACGACTGAAATGCAGACTCGGAAGCAGGCTTCTTAGTGTGCAACAAATCACTCGGATCTGTAGTCTTCTTATACTCTTCCATTTCAATCGCTGCCATCTGTTCATCGGCAATCTTAGAGCCCTTCTGGAGGCACTCTTCTGCTCGTTGCCGATTGCCAGTGACCATGATCACGCCCTTGGGGCCAGGCATCTTCAGCTTGAGGTACACGTAACACGGTCGAGCCATGAAACAGGCATATGCAGTTCTGCCCAGAATAGCATGATAGGCACTGTGAAAATCCACAACTTCAAATGTCAGCTTCTCCTTGCGGTAATTCTTTGAGTCACCGAAAACCACGTCAAGAGTGATCTGTCCGAGTGAATCATCTTTCTTCCCTGGAATGACACCATGGAACCGCATGTTGCTCTCACTGAGCCTGGACATCGGAATGCCCATCCCACGAAGAGTCTCTGCATACAAAATGTTCAAGCCGCTGCCACCATCCATCAAGACTTTGGTCAGTCGGGTGCCCCCAACGACCGGGTCGACCACCAACGCTTGCCTCCCGGGGGTGGCGACATGCGGTGGGTGGTCAGATTGGTCGAATGTGATGGGAGTCTTTGACCATTTCAAGTATGTCGTCGTTGCCGGAGCAACCATGTTTACCTCTCTGTTGATGACTTTCAGTCGACTTTTACTCTCAATGTCAGCAAAAATCATCAAAGTGAAATTGACGTTAGGGAAACCGTCATCATCTTCTTCCTGATCACCATCCTTGTCAGACTCTTTTTCCTTTTCATTGGGCTGTTTCTCTTGGAACTGCTGGATCAGGAGCCGACATTGTCGAGTGGTATGTTTGGGATAAATTAGATTTCCCTCTTCATCCTTCTTGGTGTGAATGTGACATGGCAAGTCCAACACATCGTTCCCAGCCTGATCTTTCACCTTCTTGGGGATCCAGGGTCCCTTGGGCTTCCCCTTGAATTTCCCTTGAGTTACAACTGTAGCTTCACCTGGACCTGCTGGCTCGGCTTTGCGTTTCTGCTTCCGACCCACTCCGGTGTCTTGGGCGACTGGCTTGCCCTTCCCACTGCGGAGTCGGTCCTCTTCTTCACCATTAGCGTACCGGGTGGCTATTTCCATCATTCGGGTCAGAGACATATCTCCTGTCCGACCGAATTTCAAGTTAAGCTCCTGATACCGAACGCCTTCCTTGAAGGCACAAACTACTTGGTGTTGGGATACATTCTCTACTATGTGGTGTAATGTGGTCCATCTTTGGATGTAATCCCTCAGAGTTTCATTCGGCTTCTGTACACAATGTTGCAATTCTGTCAACCCCGCAGGTCATTTGCATGTGCCCTCGAATGTCCTGACAAACACTCGGGCTAACTCCTCCCAGCTGAATATACTGCCTGGAGCCAACTGATTCAACCATGCTCTGGCCGACCCTTCCAGCATGAGAGGAAGGTGTTTCATAGCTACCTCATCATTTCCACCACCGATCTGGACAGCCACTCGGTAATCTTCCAGCCAAGTGTCAGGCTTCGACTCACCGGTGAACTTACTAACCCCAGTCGCCAACCTGAAGTTGGGGGGGATCTCAGCGGCTCTGATAGCTCTGCTAAAACACTCGGGACCCGAAACATGAATCCTGCTTCCACTCGGGCGATCCCTGCCTTGCCCCTCTCTGTGTGCTCGGTTCCTGTCGACCAAACCTTGCACTAAAATTGACCTCGCATCAAACCCTGGCTCTCTTGGGTCGACCGGCGTCCTCCGCCCTCCGCTGTACGGGCGCCTGTCGTCATAGTGCCGGGGCACATATGATTCGCTTCTCGGAGGGGGTGTAGGCGCTCGACGGCGGTCATCACGGCCGTGTCGATGATCGTACTGCTCGTGGATCCGACCCAAGTGCTGATCCTGGCGATGCACCCACCCCTCACGCCGTGGAGGAGATCTTGGGCTGTGAGCCGACTGAACTGTGTCAGCCACCACAGATCTGCTATGGATTCTGTCACGCGACTGTGATACTGCAGTGTTTTGGTCTCCTGCCGCCCGGAGCAGAGCCCGGATCTGCATCAAACCTCGTCCAGCTTCTGACTGGGATGGCTGGATGGATTCTGCTATATGAGCTACGGCTGCAAGATTCTAAATCGGAGTGCGGTATACCTGAGGTTCAGGAGGGAACAATTGCCGCCGTCGACTGGACTCAGGAATCCGCTGCCGAGCATGTTCGTCGAGTGCATGCTGAAGATTTTCCAGTCGAGTGCGTTCAGCCAAAGTGGCCAAGCGCGCTGCCTCCAAGGCCCGAGCCTCAGAGGTCTCTTCGACGATGGGCGTGTGGAGTGCTTCCTCATTACGGCGGTGAAGTTCCTCCCTCCGCTGTGAAGAGAGGGTTTCGGGGTGGTATTCCTCGTGAACACGCGATGGATCGCCACCGCCGTCGCCGCCTCCGTTGCGACGCATGCCAGGCGGGCTACGCGGCGTGTCGACCATCAGGACCTCCGCCGCAGGATCGCTGCTGTCGCACTCGGACAGAGTCTCGACGGAGCCACTCGACAGATCGAATAGGCCGTAGAGAGATTCGTCGGGCTCGATTGCCGTGACTTGAGGGGTGGCCGATTGACGTGCCACTGCATGCTACACCCACCGCTGAAGCCGCGATCGACCGGATCGCTTGTGACGGCGAACAGCGGGGAACGAAGACGCCGTAGGAAACGACCGATATTGGGTCGACGGCTGCCGCAGAAGGACGCCAGGGACACACGCGTGAAAGTGCGTCGCCCCGCGGATGGGGAACGTCTCGACGTCGAGGGGTGCCTCCTGGAGCCAGGCGGAGTTGTCGGCGATGAAGACGAGCGCGCCGAGACGGATCTCGGGCCCTCAGCCAAACCTCCACCCGAAACCATGATGATGGGAATCGGAAAAAATCGCAACCTCACCGGAAAGTCGCTAAGACACCGGCCCCATGGTGGGCGCCAACTGTCGTGGTTCTAAGTCTGACAGTACAATGGGGGGTAGGTATGAGGAGACAAGATCCTAGCTACGATGAGGTTGTGCACGCAAGATTTACGAGTTCAGGCCCTTCTCGGAGGAAGTAACAGCCCTACGTCTTGGTGCTCGGAGGCTTGGTCGATTGACTTATGCGTGAAGTTACAGGGGGTGCGAACCCTTGTGCCTGAGGAGGGGGGTGGCTTATATAGAGTGCGCCAGGACCCCAACCGTCCCACGTTACAAGGGTTTCAATGTCTATAAAGACAGGACGTTACTGATAACACCAGCAATAAAGGCAAATAAATGATCATTAAGACTACGGAGTGAACGCCTGACCCTTGCCATCCTGAGTGCCCTTAGATCTTCTGTCTTCCGAGTGGTTTCTGATGTGGTCGAGTGAGTACACCACGGTCGAATGGAATTGGGCTATCCGAGTGAACTGTTGGTCGAGTGGGTTGCACCCTGTGGCGATTTCAGTCGGTAGATGGTGCTATCCTTTGAGTGTCCTTGGCCTTAGGGCAGTGTTCTCGGGTAAGGGTGTCTAGGTCAGGCCTATTACCCTACCCTAGGTACATGTCTTCGTCAGGGGGCGCCCTGGTGGGTTGTGCTCACCCAGGGGCACCCCTCCGGTGGTTCTTGGCTCCAGTATTTTTCTTTTATTGTAAAATAAATCTCCATAAAGTTTCATTCCATTCTGAGAAATTTTATTTCTACATAAAAACAACACCATGGTAGTTCTGCTGAAAACAACGTCAGTCCGGGTTAGTTTCATTCAAATCATGCAAATTAGAGTCCAGAACAAGAGCAAAAGCGTTAGGAAAAGTAGATACGACAGAGACGTATCACGGGGCTGCCAACAAGAGGAGGCGGGTCGAGCAAGAACCGCAAGCGACTCCAGTGGGCCTAGACTTCATCAGCAGCCTCCCCGATGATATGTTGATAGTCATCATCCCCTCCTCCCAATCAAATATGGGGCCCGGACAACCGTCCTTTCCCAGCGGTGGCGCCCCCCTATGGCACTCCACCCCTCTCGACCTCATCGACACCCACGAGCTCTGCCATGGTATCACAAAAGCTTGGATGTGTTCTCCCAGATCCTCGGCAGTCACCATGGCCCAACCAGAGGCTTTAGCATGAGCAAGTTCCATTCCAACGGCAAGGACCAAGCCAAGCTTGACGAGTGGTTCCGATCCCCCGCCCTAGATCAGCTCGAGGAGCTCACTTTTAATGATGGGCATATGTGCTCACTGCCAACGTCCACGCTCCGCCTCGTGCCCATGCTGCGCGTCGCCAAGTTCATGAACTGCCATTCCCCCCCTTAATGACGCGCCTACTCTTATTCTACCACGACTGAAGCACCTCAAGCTTGTTGCCGTCTGCCTCCCAAATGGTGACATGGAGCGCATGCTCTGCGGCTGTACTGCACTCGAATACCTTCGTCTTCAGGCGGTCAATTGGTTGAGTAGCTTCCACATCACCTCCATGACTCTCCGGACTATTTATGTGTGTTGCTGGTGCTGCAACAAGACATCACAAAATGGGTACCACGGTATGGTCATTGAGGACACACCTTCACTTGAGAGATTACTTGTAGTTGATCAAGAAAAGTCCAACAAGAATCAATGTCATTTCTGCGCCAAAATTGACAGTGGTGGGCTACTCGTCTGACAAATACTCCGAACTTGTTATTGGATCCACACCCGTTCAGGTACAACAGCTGCCTTCTACCTCTCCTTCTTGAACTTAACATTATTTCTAATTTTGAAGATGTATGTTCGTGTATCATCCAGAAAATGATTCCGACAAGCTTGACCCTGAATATGCGCACAGTGAAGGTCTTGGCACTAGAATCTATCGGCCCCAACCTGGACCAAGTTGTCAGTTTCCTGAGATGCTTTCCGTGCCTGGAGAAGCTATATATTGAGGTGATGTTCCTTTCCTGTTAAATGTTAACCATAAGGGAGTTCAATTTTTGTGGCCTCTTCCCAAGTTTACAATGACAATGTACTACGATTTCTGAAGGAATTTTGGAGGATTTTAGTACATACATGTTTTCCCCCCATATTGGTTGCTTGATCCATATGGTTACAATCCATAAGCATTTCTCCTTTGGATTCATCTGTACTAGTTTTCTTAGGGAGTTTTTCATCCACTCCAACCTCTTGTGAAGAAGGCTACATTTTTCTAGATTGTAATCAAATGCCCATGTTAATCATGTCGGATCGAAGATGGCACGTTAGTGCATTTTACAAATCCTGCAAACCAAATAGGCTTGTAGTAGTGTTCAAAACTGCATGTAGGCACTAACACATTTTCTTCTTTTGCAGATAAGATTAGGCCCGGTGGTGGATAATGTGATGCAATATAACAATCACATCGAATTTCTAGATCTGCATCTCTCAGAAATTACTTTGAACTCATACCGAGGGACCTTGCCGGAGATTATATTCGCCATGTTCTTTGTTGTCAGAGCAAGGGTACTGAAGGTAATGAGGCTTGCCCTACATTTATTTTGCAAAAATGAATGGTTTGTTGATCAGCGCCGGCGGCTGCGGCAGAATCGAAAAGGCTCCGAAAAAGCTGAATTTCATTTTGGAACTTCAGATGACAGAGTAATCGGAACTCATTGTGTCAACCCCATACATGACCTCTCAGTGGCCGATCCCTTTGCAAAGATGATGAGATTTCGAAACCAGCCTTGCAAGTGGTAATATTAGTTAGAACCTCTCTTATATCCATGTTCAACGGATCAACGCGGGCATTTGCAGCTGAATGAGCTGAATTTCATTTCTAATATCAGTTTGAACCTTGTAATCTTCGAATTTGAGCCATATAACTCTGAAATTTGAACATTGTAATATTTCGAGCTTTTGTGGTACAATCGTTGAAATGGCATCTCATGAGACTCGTATATTGGTAGTACTATTTTGACCTTAATATGCAATGGACTTAGATTTTATTAACCATTCTCGAATGTGTTTCCCTTGTCGATCTCATCGCAAACGATCTGTATACCTAACTTGACTGCGATCTTCGACATTATTGCACACAGTTGGTTTCTTCAACCGTGTGCCCTGTAGAGTGCAGAATTAATTATCGCACTTGAGTGTCCATCATCACCCTTCTGTGTAACTTTGACCTCATCAGCCACGGGTAAACTTATGATCAAAGTCCTTCCACACACTTCATTTTTACAAAGCTTTTAGCCAATAAACGCCCATGATTTGCCCCTCTTCTAGCCGACGCGTGGCCAAACTAGCCATGCGGGAAGCTTGCGCGGTAAACTACGCGGTTGAGCGGAAACAAGCTCACCAATGATACATTTGGTGCCTCTTCGAGCCCACGCGTGGTTAAACGAAATGCGTGCGGGGTGCTCAAGCATGCACTGGAATCCTCCGCTATGAACACGGTGACAAGACATGACGATTATAGGCCGGCCGGCCCACATTTATTACAGCGGCCATTTAATCCTTGTGCCTCTTCAACCTTTCGATCGCGCCCCAGTATTGCAAGAAGCACACCCACCATGACAAATTCTTAGAGGGTCGTGTATCCTGCGCGGCTCCCATGGCGCTCCGAGTGGCTGACGATGACAAGCAGCAGTTCACCATGCATGCCGTGGTGGACACCCACAGAAGGTTCACGGAGCTCTCGGTGGTGTACACCAATAACCCAGGCTAGGTGGAGCACTCCATCCACATCATGGAGCTGTTGCTTCCTGAGCAGAAGTACAAGGTGGTAGGGTTCGACCTCGAGTACACCCGCGCTCGTGCCGGGTCTCGTCCCAAGGTCGCCGTCGCCCAGATGTGCGTGCGCAATCATGTCCTCGTCTACCACTACTACCTGGCCACAAGGCCTTGCGAGTGTTTTGCCAAGTTTGTCGATAGCCCCCCACTACATGTTCGCTATGGTGGACTTCATCAATGATGTAAAGGTGCTCAAGAATTTGGGCATCGCCTGCCAGAATCTTGTCGACATCCAGGGCCAATACAAGATCTGGGGCAACAAGGAGCATGAGAAGGACTCACTAGTTGACCTCGCCGAGGCCATCATCGACCCCTACTACAGAGACATGAAGGATTCCTGCAACAAGGACAAGCGTGCCTGGCACTCGGCCTGGATGGACAAACTCGACAAAGCTCACATCGTGTACGCGACCAAGGAGGCGTACATGAGCTACGAGATGTACAGGCGAATCGTTGACATGAGGAAGTGCCTCCTTCCCCAAAACGGCCAGGGATCCAGCCGGAGCAGAGCAATGGCAAGCGCCGTCGCAACAAGATGTAGATGATTAGATGCTCGTTTCTCCTAGTTTAGTATGGATGTAATTTCTTACTTTGGTATGCGGAAATGTTATGTGTGTAGTCACTTATGTAATTGTATGTTTAATTTGGTTATGCAATGTTGTTCTTATAAGTATGTATATTGATGTTCTTTAGACAGAGCAAATCACATCGCACACAGACTAAACAATGGAACCCGTCGGTGATGATTTCATCAATCACTCACAATTGTATACCAGCAATCGTTTGCTCACAACACACACGGCTTGGTTACAGGAATCGTCTGTGTTGTTATCGGTCTTCCCACACATTTCCAATTACAGACCCGTTTGCCACGTATCACACACATCTTGTTAAGTTGAACCGTTTCTATTCTCTTGGCTCAACGCAAATAGTTCATCCGAGTGAACTGTATGCCGTATATTGCACACACCTTTATCTGACTGACCGTTTCTTTTGTGTTGCCTATTCACAAACAGTTCATCCGAGTGAACTATATGCCGTATATCACACACACATTCATCTGGCTGCCCGTTTCTGTTGTTCCGCCTCATCACAAATAGTTCATCAGAGTGAACTGTATGCCGTATATCGCACACACCTTGATATGGCTGGCCGTTTCTATTGTTCTGTCTTATCGCAAACAATTCTTATGGATCAACCGTATGCCCCGCATCGTACACGCAACTAAAATCTGAACCGTGTTTGATGTATCCTTCATCGCAAATGTTCTTCATCTTTTTTGATGGTTTTTTTACATCACACATAGTTTCTTCAAAGGGTCTCTGATGGTAGTGTCGTGTTAGCAACATCCTGTAGTAGTGCCTCTTGGAGAAGACTATCATCAAGACCTCACCTCCTTAGGAGTGGGAAGAACCTTACCTTTGTATTCGCTAGCAGTGTTTTCTTATACGGGCCTTTGCAGAGTCAAAAATAGCTGAGGCGAAGGTGATTAGGAAACCGGACAAAACCACACGAACCAAACAAAGCCAGTATTCCGTAAAAGAAAATCGGAAGCAGCGCTTCTCCATACCGAAACCCATTATGTTACCTGAGCCAGAACCAAACGCGTCGTAAGAGTTATTGAATCGCAGTGCGGACTTGATTTAGTTATCGGGTGTTCTCGAGTGACTAACCACTCAGAACCTAAGAAAAATTGGAATCGGTGGGAATTAATACTTGATGAAGGCTCATAATTAAGCAATATGATTATGTGATATTATTGAGATACCAGAGGGCAATACTCGAAGGTAGGATAGAATAATGGTTGGACAGGTGTATTGATCTGCAGAAGACAAGTACTTTAACTTGTTCGAGAAAAGGGATCAAGAAGATCAATATGGTCGGAACCACAATTGCAAAAGACCAGATCCCAGATATAAGATGAACTTATACCGGAGAATAATTAATTTAAGAGAAGCTCTAATGATAAGATCTACATCGTGTCCATGGGCATGAACACAAAGTTCAAGGTCGACTCCCACTTCTCCAATGCATGACCATTCATTCACTGCTCTATTAAAAATTATTTGAGTGTGAAAACCTACCTGGTGAATTACTAGAGGAGTATGACCCGTGAAAACTTTCGGGTTCACATAGATTAAGGAAGACATAGGTTCAACCCATCGGGGCATCTTAGAAACATATACCACAAACTTCAAGAGTAAATACCACCAGCTCGAAAGTAGAGCATGATTGGCCAAATCAGAGAATAGGACTTACCAATGGCATTATGTATCTGAGGAAAGGCTCACAAGGCTAATGACAATGAAGGACGTTGTTGGATAAAAATCCAACAAAGGATCTGGTGGTCCACAAGGGATCTGATGTGAGGATCAGTACTCAACCAGAAGAAGAAAGAATGCAAGGAGATCATATTACAGAAACAACTGACTAATTCAAAGTTCAACTATAAAGGAATTATGATTTCTGATTCAAGGGATCAGAAGCAAATGCTCCGATTAAGGATGGTTAAGCTGAATAGACTTAGGGGTACAATCGACGGCAATTTGATTGGTCGAGATCCAGCCCATGTTAAAAATGACGTCTGAGCCGGAAGGATGAATTCTAGGATCTGATTGAGGATTGTGAGCATTCGCAACATATTGGATCAACGGACTCAAAATGATAATGACAAAGGATACCAATGAGATTACCAGACTTATGGGATTAATCATAATGCAAGCAAGCAAGAATTTCAAGAGCAATAGGCTGTTGAGGATTTTTGGAAGAGCGAATGGTATTTTGAAGACTTTTGTGAAATGCATGAATCAACTGGGGATGAGCGGATACTCGATAAGTGCGAGAAATTATCCGTAGGGGTATTCAGATGGCAAAGAACTGCAAGGCAGTAGGCACAAAGTATTCTCGGAAAAATAGAGAGAATTTCGGGGTATCTTGTAATAACAAGATCAACTGGGAACAAAAGTAAGAACGACAGGTGTATGTATTTATCCATAGGGACAATTCGGTGGTAGGGAATTGCAAAAGCAACGGGCACAAAGTCTTGAGAGAACATCGGAGAGTATCTTCGAAATCCTTCAGTGCACCAAGAAATCATCAGGAGTGAGGGGCTCTCTGGGAGGAAGTAATTATGAGAACCTAGAGTTAGAGTTTAGCAAATCATTTAACCTGAATAGAAGAGAGATCAGAGTCCCAGAGTAAAGATCGAGGAATAAAAGATCCTAATACCACCCAATGGTGATGTGGGCCCGTAAGCTACACAACCATGTTATTAAAGGTTTTGCAATGACAAGACTCAACTTCGGCCAAGGAGTGTGGAAGGGGGATTCCTACAGGCAGTCGGCTCTAATACCAACTTGTGACGCCCCCGATTTGATCGTACACTAATCATACACGCAAACGTGTACGATCAAGATCAGGGACTCACGAGAAGATATCACAACACAACTCTAAACACAAATAAGATAAAACAAGCTTTATATTACAAGCCAGGGGCCTCGAGGGCTCGAATACATAAGCTCGATCATAAACGAGTCAGCGGAAGCAACTATATATCTGAGTATAGACATTAGGTTAACAAGGTGTCATAAGATGGCTAGCACAAACATGTATACAGATCGAAGAGGCGCATGCCTCCTGCCTGGGATCCTCCTAAACTACTCATGGTCGTCAGCGGCATGCACATAGTAGTAGGCACCCTTGGGGTAGTAGCAGTCTTCGTCGACGGTGGCGTCTGGCTCCTAGGCTCCAACATCTTGTTGCGACATCCGAGAAAAATGGGAAAAGAGGGAGCAAAGCAACCATGAGTACCCATCCAAAGTACTCGCAAGCAAGGATCTACACTACATATGCATCAGTATCAATGAAATGGGTAGTATCTGTGGACTGAACTACAGAATGCCAGAATAAGAGCGGGACAACTAGTCCAATCGAAGACTACGCTTCTGGCAGCCTCCATCTTGAAGCATATAGGAGAGAGTAGCAAGTATAGCATCAAGTAACATCGTATAGCATAATCCTACCCGACGATCCTCTCCTCGTCACCCTGTGAGAGAGCGATCATCGGGTTATCTCTGGAACTTATCTGGGTGTGTTTTATTAAGTATCCGGTTCTAGTTGTCATGAGGTCAGAATACAACTCCAAGTCGTCCTGTTACCGTGGACATGACTATTCGAATAGATCAATCTTCCCTGCAGGGGTGCACCACATTACCCGACACGCTCGATCCCTCTGGCTGGGCACACTTTCCTGGGTCATGTCCGGCCTCGTAAGATCAACACGTCGCAACCCTACCTAGGCCCAACAGAGAGGTCAGCACGCCGGTCTAAATCCTAAGCGCGCAGGGGTCTTGGGCCCATCACCCGTTGCACTCCTGCATGTTGCGTACGTGGCCGGTGAGCAGACCTAGCCCCCTTATACAAGTGCAGGCGTTCCAGTCCAACCCGGTGTGCGCCACTCAATCGCCGACGTCTGGAAAGCTTCGGCTGATACTACGATGTCGGTTGCCCATATCTTGTCCCACGTGGCGGTTAGTGCGTATAGGCCAACGACCAACTTAGATCAAATACCCAATATCGTTAAGCATGTTATTATGAAATAACCGCGGACGCCGACCAGGACCAGGCCCACCTGTCTCCTAGGTGGTCTCAACCTGCCCTGTCGCTCCGCCACAAAGATCCACTCAGAGGGCCGTCGGGAAATATGTCCTTTCAGCCCCCAGTCCGTGAATCACTTGCGGGTACTCTACGAGCCGACCCGACTTTAGTCACAACATGTATCATGTATAATATGTATATAGTATATACCCGTGATCAACACCCGACGTGATCACGGCCCGATAGTATAGCATGGCAGACGGACAAGAATGTAGGGCCATTGATGATAAACTAGCATCCTATACTAAGCATTTAGGATTGCAGGTAAGGTTATCAACAGTAGTAACAAGGACAGGCTATGCAGTAGAATAGGATCATCCGAAAAGCAGTAACAACTACACTACTCTAATGTGAGCAGTAGAGAGAAGGAATAGGCGGTATCGGGATGATCAAGGGGATTTTGCTTGCCTGGAAGCTCGGTTGAGAAGGAAGGGTCATCATCGACGTAGTCGTACTCAGGGGCATCAACATCGGTCTCGGGGTCTACCGGAGAAGAAGAGGGGAAGAAATAGTAAATATGCAGCAAACAAAGCATCACAAAACATAACATGACAATACGCGATGCTAGGGGTGACCTATCGCAGTGCTCGGTGATACAAACGAAGAGGGATAACATCCGGGAATGTTTTCCCGAAGTTTGGCATTTTCGGACAGACGAAACGCAGGGGGGCGGTTCTATGTTTGCTATGCTAGGGACATGTGACAGATGAACGGTGTGCATATTCGGAATCGTCATATTTTTCTGAGCAACTTTCATGTACAAATTATTTTCATCCAAGTTATGAATTATTTTATAATAATTTTCAAAGTTTTAATCAATTTTTGAAATTCCTGGATTTATTATTAATTCAAAATTAAAACAAAATTTCTAAGTGTACCTAGGGGTTGCCTGGCCTATTCTATGACAGTGGGGTCAGGGGGGTTTGGTTGACTGTTGACTAGGTCAATGATTGACCAGTCAACAGGGTTAGTGGACCCACATGTAAGTGTAATATGTGATAAAATTATTTTAGTTAATCAATTTACCTAGTGGCGGCCACATGTAATAGACTCAAAGTGGGGTGGGTTAGTACAAGAGGGGAATTAGTAGTAGAGGGATTAGTACTAATCTAATGAGGGCCGGCCTTTTTTGGCAATTGTTCAGCCGAACACACACACACAACACGCACATGATGCACTCGGCCATGGCCATGGTCATGGCCAGCAACAGCGGCGGGCAGTGAGCAGGTAGCAATGGCATCTACAGTAGCTAGCAAAGAGCAGCAGCGGCAGCAGCTTGCAAGGCAGCGCAGCGGGCAGCAGTAGCAGGCAACAACAATGATGCAACAGAGCAGCGCAGTAGCAAGCATGCAGAGCAGCGACTAGTGGCAGCAGCAAGCTAAGCAGCAAGCACCGGCTAACAGCAGGGGAGGTGCCGGCAGACGGCGGGCGACGCGCCAGCCGGTAGAGGCGGGCGCGGCGGGAGCGGGCCGAGGCGGAGGCGGGGGGCACGCGAGGGGCAGCGGGCGTGTGGCCAGGGCGCGAACGCGCTCGGATAGAGGACGGCGACCGTGAGCTCGGCCACAGTCGAGGCAAGCACGGGGAGGCCGGTACAGAGATGAAAAATGAGGGGGGAGAGGGGGAATCGACTCGGGTGCCTCACCGAGCCCTGTAGGTGTGCAATAGCATGCGTGGGGAGGAGTCGGGGAGGCGCCGGAGCTCAGGGCGGCGATGGTCGACGACGAGATGGCGACGGACGAGGTGGGGCAGAGGAGAACGACGAGGCCGAGCGTGAGGGAGTGGAGACGTGGGGTGCGAGGGAGGGGATTAGGGTTTGGGGAGAGGGCGCCGGGGTCTTGTAGACGAGGGGGGAGGCCGTGGATGGCCGACACCTGGCCGGGGCGCCATAGATGGCCTCCACGATCTCCCTCAACTCCTATAGCGAGGAGGGGGATGAGTTAGGTGGGCTGGATGTGTTATAGCTAAATGGGCCACGGTGCCCAGTAGGTTTAGGGCCAGTTCTTTTGGGCGATTCTCCCAGAATCGCCCCCCTCCCTAGCTTCTCCCAGAATCGCCACTCCATATTATTTTTACAATCCTATCTAGTTAAGGTCTAATTAGCTAGGATTATAAAAAAAAATTGGAGTGGCGATTCTGGGAGAAGCTGGGGAAGGGGGTGATTCTTGGAGAATCACCTAAAAGAACTGGCCCTTAGTTTTTTTATCTCTCCCTTTTATCTTTTCTGTTTATTAGTTTTAGCCTCTATTTTGCATTTTCTTTTAGTACCAAATGAGTTTTGTTTTGAACAAAACTTGGCACAAAATTCTAACACAATATATTTAGATGGGACAAAAAGTTTGGGGTCAAAAGGAGTTGTCTAACCATTTTTAGAAATGGAAAAGGCCAATTTAATTGCTGCTGGACCACTAAATTAATTCCCAGGGGCATTTTGGGAATTCAAATGAGGCTGGTTTCAACATAACAATGAGCAGGGGAATTTTAGCGTAATTTGAACATTTTAGTTTTACTGTTTGAATAAATAAATATTTGACTTGCATTTTAAATTTGAATTTGAATTGGGTTTCAATCACGGGGCAATTTAGCTTTGTAATCAAGGTGACTTGGCATCATTAGTGTGGAGTTACTGTAGCATGATTCTCGGGGTGTTACAGCACAACCCACCCGGGCGCGCCCAGATGGGTTGTGCCCTCCACGGAGACCTCCCGCACCGCCTCTTTGCCCTATAAATTCCCAAATATTCCAGAAACCCTAAAGGAGTTGACGAAACACAATTCCAGCCGCCGCAAGTTCCAGAACCACGAGATCCAATCTAGACACCATCACGAAGGGGTTCATCATCCTCATTGGTACCTCTCCGATGATGCGTGAGTAGTCCACCATAGACCTAAGGGTCTGTAGGCAGTAGCTATATGGCTTCCTCTCTCTCTTTAGATTCTCAATACAATGGTCTCTTGGAGATCTATTTGATGTAACTCTTTTTGCGGTGTGTTTGTTGGGATCCGATGAACTTTGAGTTTATGATCAAATCTATATCCTTGAATATTATTTGAGTTTTCTTTGATCTCTTATATGCATGATTATTTATAGCCTCGTATTTCTTCTTCGAATCTTTGGTTTAGTTAGGCCAACTAGATCGATTTTTCTTGCCATTGGAAGAGGTGCTTTGTGATGGGTTTGATCATGCAGTCTTCTTTCCCAGTGACAGAAGGGGCAGCAAGACACGCATGTATCGTTGCTATTAAGGATAACAAGATGGGCTATTCCTACATGAATAGATCTCGTCTACATCATGTCATCGTTCGTATTGCATTACTCTGTTTCTCCATGAACTTAATACACTAGATGCATGCTGGATAGCGGTCGATGTGTGGAGTAATAGTAGTAGATGGAGGCAGGAGTTGGTCTACTAATCTTGGACGTGATGCCTATATATTGATCATTGCCTTGGATATCATTGTAATTATTCGATCTTCTATCAAATTCCCAACAGTAATTTGTTTACCCACCATGTGCTATTTTCTCGAGAGAAGCCACTAGTGAAATCTATGTCCCCCGGGTCTATTCTTTATCATAATTGCTCTGAGATATATTTTTATTTGCTTTTATTTTTAGATCTATTATTCCAAAAACCCAAAAATACTTTGCTGCACTTTTTTATTACTTATTTTATTTTGTGTTTTATCAAGAGTTATTTATCCAATCTACCACAAATTTATCTATCTTTTTACCGTGGAGGGATTGACAACCCCTCTTACACGTTGGGTTGCAAGTATTTGTTCTTTGTGTGCAGGTACCGTTTACATAGTGTTGTTTGGTTCTCCTACTAGATTGATACCTTCATTGGTACAGCGAGGTGCTATACAAACGGTTTTTAACCCCTTTCTGCGACGGCATTTGGAACCGTTGCCTAGTGAGTGACTGCGATAGGAGGGTCGTTCCCACACGACCCAGAAACCGTCGGGGATATGCCCTCCTGGCACACACTCTCGACAAAATGAGGTCGTGTGCGACCGGCGAGTGATCAAATACGGTTATACGTACAGTAGTGCTAAAAAATACAATTATTCAGGCGAAATTGTTTTCAGTCGTAAGTACATCCCACACAGTCAGTCCCCGCTAAACGTTTCCGTTCGTATGTACATTCCACACAGTCAATCCAAGGAATACGTTTCCGTTAGTACATACATCACACACAGTGCGTGGAAGAAACTGTGTGGCAAAGGCTGTCCATCACACACACTTTTTATGTGGTAATCATTTGCGCAAGGTGGCCTAACGCAAACAGTTTTCAAGAGGATATTGTGTGTGATTGATCATTGATCCAACACGGTTTATTCCTAGAAGCTGTGTGCGTTGTCTGAGGTCATCGCCCACGGTGTTTTCTCAAAAACCGTTTGCAATAGAAAAACCCAATTAGCAGGCTAATTGTCCTATTATTAATAATTCATTTATTAATCTAATTGACATTTCATATTAAGCACACAATATATTTCATTTCCATATTAAGGAAGCAGGATTTCATAATTGAAATACATCAGAGTACAACATCATATAGCTTCAGCACTCAGCTACCCCATTACACAGCTGCACCAGCACCAAGTTTCAGATGCAACATCTACAACCTTTCGAAATTAGCATCATAGACGGAACATAGACAGATGAATCTCATCTGGAAAACTGCTGAAGCGGAAGGCGAATATTG
Source organism: Thinopyrum elongatum (assembly GCA_011799875.1). Classification (NCBI taxonomy): domain Eukaryota; kingdom Viridiplantae; phylum Streptophyta; class Magnoliopsida; order Poales; family Poaceae; genus Thinopyrum; species Thinopyrum elongatum. Next base: position 214,527,146 of record CM022299.1, read on the forward strand.
AGCCTTCATTGATGTTGAAGGTCTTTGCAACTTTAGGGTAGTGCCTGTGGATGATTGACCGTCCATCCTTCATCCTCTTCAGGAACACTTCAATATTGAACCGTGGGTGTTGTATGAAAACCTTCCTCACCTCCTGACCATACAGGTGGTTTGAGAGGTAGTCATCAGTGAACTGCTCTAGAAAGGCCTGAAAACAAGGATATGCATAAATATCTTCTCCAGATTTGAAATGGCGCAAAGGAATTAAAAAGACAAGGTATAACAGTTAGTACCATCCCGTAGTGAACTGATGTCTTCTTCATTGTGCAGACAAAGATCTTGTTGTTTTTTGTCGCTAATTTCTTTATCGTAACAATCTTTCTGAGTGTCTTGACTTGACTGACATTAATGGACAACTCATTTCCACATATGCAAAAAGGGTCAAACAGTGGGTCAAAACCTCTGACAGCAGGACCTGCATGTGCAAGACCAAATTGTTAAAAACGTAATATTTAAAAACAAGAAGTGGAAAGGTGTGTTATTAACAACATGCCTAATATTTAAAAACAAGCAAACGTAGTCATTCAAACTTGTATTGTGCAGGTCTAAGTACGCTAGTTATTGGCCCTTTTTGGATCCATGGGTTAGAGTTAGTTTGAGTTAGTTTGGGCTCAAATAGCCCTAAAGTATCCAAACATGAGGGCTAGTTTGAGCTAGCTGCGTCAAACCCACCCAAAACAACTATCCCACCCAAGAGGTGCTGATTGGGGCTAGTTCTCCTAGTGCATTTATTGTCAATCTAATACTGTCATCCAAACACCTCTTTGGCTAGAGTTAGTTCAGGGTTAGTCATTGTTGAGTATCATTGTTATTTAGGAAACGTAGGATAGCGTAGGATTTATTCTACCTTGACTTGTACTCCAAGATGACCATGTACTCCTATATATATGCCCACGAGGCTCAAGCAATACAATCAACTATTCCACCAATCTCTCTCTCTCTCCCTGTTAACTGTCATGAGCTAGAAACTAACTCTAACCTCTAGCTAAGTTAGAGTATCCAAACAGTGCCATTGTTAAATCAAATGGAAAGGCGTGTTCAATACTCCCTCCGGTCCTTTTTACTCTGCATATAAGAATTGTCTGAAGTCAAACTTCATAAAGTTTGTCCTTATTTATATGAAAAAATATCAACATCTAGCATGCTAAAGTTATACAATATGAAAATTTAAGTCATGACACATGTACTGATATTTATTTCATATTGTGAATGTTGGTATTTTGTTCTATAAAGTTAGTCAAACTTTAAGAGGCCTGACTTTAGACAAATCTTATATGCGAACTAAAAGATTCAGAGGGAGTACAACATGCTTAACAACAACCAAATATAGTCATTCATAGAGCTATTGTTAAATTTGGTATTGATGAAATTGAACTGCATAGTTCATACTAGCACATATAGAACATCACATTGTTAATAGCTGAAATAAACAAGGCATACTACAAACAACCAAAGATGGCAATTGAAACTGGACATATGCTAACTACAAACAACCGAACAACCATAAACCATAGAAATAAACAAGGCGTAATGCAAACAACCTAATATAGCCATAAATACTAGACAGGTTCTCACTACAAAAGGGGTTCGAGAAAACAAATCATGGGTTTCCTCACTTGTCACATATTGGCTCCCTCCTCGTGGTCGCCGTCGATGAGGTCTGTCTTGCCAGCTGAGGATCCCAGGCCAGCGTCGCAGAATGTGTCCTTCAGAAATGACAAAAGGGGCTCCATGGCGATGAAGGATGGCAAATTGTTCATAATGAGTCGCAGGAGATCAGGGGCAGGGCCATCGATGAGATCGATGGCTGTCGAAGCCGAAGAGTTGGGGGTGGGCAACTTAACCTGTGACATAACCCGCGTCAAGCCGTCGGTGTCGACGACCTCGATGTCGTAGCTGGCATCTGCGACATGCCAGAATACTCTAGCCCGTTGATTGAAAGGCTTAATCCAGGTCCAGTCATCGTTGTCAGCTTCCTCAGCGGCCACCTCGCCAACGTCGGGCAAAGAGGCCGCGGTAAAGCTCTTTTGGGCCATTCGCTCCTCGAGCTCCCCGGGAAGCGTAGCCGGGCTTAGGCTGCGACGCTCAGGAGTGGGGGAGGGGGGTGGGGACGGGGATCTCTGGGAAAGGGGGCGTTTCACAGGCGTCATCTAAGAAACTCAGGGCGGCGAGGGTATGTATATCGGTGGGTAAACTGCACGGGCAGACCGACAGAGGTTGACGATGGAGGCGCTGTAGCGGCGGCAGCGACGGCGGCGACCTAGCTAGGTTTGGAGTGAGGGAGGGGTGGTGTGTATGTGTGTGAGCGGGGGATTTAGGGTGAGCGAAGGATTTGGGGTGTGTGTGTGGAGGGGGTCCAAGGTGGTGTTTGAGGAAATGCCACGGGTACTGAAAATTTTACTAGGCTGGAGTAAAATGGAGGGGCTACCAAAAATTTGGATCAAGGGATTGAAGCAGAGCAGGGCGGGAGTAAAATGCCGGGGCTACTGAAAATTTGGATCTACTGATTGAAGCAGAGCGGGAGTAACAGACATCGCACACGGTCCAGACATACTAATCGTGTGCTATCAAACAGAAAAACCATCTACGCAGACGCGGGTAGATATTTTCGAGATTGCGAGGGAGTAGATATTTTCGAGAGGGGGAGGGAAGCCTCGTGGAGCCCAATATACTGTGATCATGTGGGTGACAGGGGTAGGGGCGCGGCACCGGGTAGTCCTAGGGAAATGTGTCTGTTTCGTACCCGATCGCAGACGGTTGCTGCGTCTGACTCATCTGCTGTTTATAAATTTGGCCAAAAAAATGCGGGAAAGGGTTAGAACACGAACACACTTGCATGTGGGCCAAATATATGTATGAAAAGGGTGGTTTGATGTTCAAATACCCAATGCACAACTTTGGTGTGGCACCTGTCGCACAAAGCGCACGTTATTATTGCTAGCCCCCCCCCCCAAACACACACACTTCGTGTTGCCGGGAGGGGAATCCTAGCTATGAACGCATGCCCCCAAATAGCTAGGTCTGACATCTCACCGTACCGTAACACAAAACCAAAAGAAGTACATCAACCCCCCTTTGCTTCCGATCAAATGTGGACCATGTGCGGGCCCACATATGTGTTCTTCTGGCGTTAGATGGGTGACACCACTTACCAACCACACCTGCGGGTGGACCGATGTGTGTGTGTGTGAAAACGATGTGCGATGATATTTAAATAACCAAATCACAAATTTGATGTGGCACATGTGCATCGCAAATTAACCGGGCATCCCCAACCCCATGGAGGTTCATCTAGTACGAAGTAGTACTGTGCCCCCCCCCCCCACACACACTTTGAGTCGGTGGGAGGGGGCATCTCACCAAGGCGTATTGTAAGACTGACCAAGAAGAATCACCACCTTGGTCGTATAACCTCTCTTGTTTGTTGGGTCAAAGTCATGCATTGACGTTCCACACGCGGCCCCACAAAATAGGCTAGCTTGTCACCGATAACCACGCGAGGGAGTGCCTGAAGACAACCACTGCGTGCATGTGTGGCCCAAACATATGTATGAAGTGTCATGTGGTGTTTGAATATACCCAATGCACAACTTTGATTCATGTGTATGTGAGCCCTCAAACTTAGGTCTCGAATCTCACCATGATCGACGTACGACTATACGGGTAACGCGAACCAAGAGAAGAAGAATCCACCCTGGTAACCTCTCTCGCGTTGTTGGTCGAAGTGATGGAGACGTCCATGCGGGCCCATGAATATATAGGCCGTCGATGATAACCAAGCGAGGGAGAGTGTCCAAAGACAACCACTGCATGTATGTGCCCCAAACATATGTATGGACATGCGTGATGCATGCATATATGTTTGAATACCAAAAGCACAACATTTTGATGTGGTGCATGCATGCGTCGAAAAACGCACAGTCCCCACACAGATCTGGTTCATGATGCGTCACGTGCTCCGTTCCCCCCCCACCACTTCGACCCGGTGGGAGGGATTCATGCGTACACATGCGCGCGAAGTATAGTTGCATGTACCGAACCATATAAGACAAACCAAAATTTAATCCCCTCCTAATTATAAGTGAAATTAACCTCTATCGCTATCGGTCGAAGTGATTGACCAAGCGGGCACACAGAGATGGACGAAGCATCTCACCGATAACCCCGTGAGTGAGTGCTAGAGGACAACCGCCATCGCTTGTTTGTGGGCCAAACACATATGTATGGAGATGTGTGGTTGTGATGTTTGAATACCTAATATATATGCAGAACTTTGATGAGGCACCTGCCTCGGAAACCTTTAAGTCCCCCACAGACGAACCGAGGTTCATGACACGTACTGTGTGTGTGTGTGTATATATATATATATATGTTGCCCCCCTCCCCTCTTCGACGCGTAATATATACTCCTACGTACGTACCGTAACACAACCCGAAAATAATCCTCCTTGTTCGTCAAATTACCTTTCTCGTTGTGTCATATATTAGATGGACGACGACCTCGCGGGCCCATGGAGGGAAGAGTCACAGGCGAATGAGTGACAACTATCGTATGCACGTGGCCCAATATGTTGGTGATGTTTTTAATACCCAATATGCACAACTTCTTTGCGGCACCTGCCTCGGAAACCGAAAAGTCCCCACATGGAGCGAGATTGATTCATGATGTGTGTGTAGTATGTATGTGCTGCCCCGGCCCCCTCCTCCCCTCTTCGACGCGTACTATATACTCCTACCGCAACACAACCCAAAAAGAAACCTCCTTGCTGGGTCAAAGTGATGGAGGACAACCTCGCGGGCCCACGGATGGAAGCATCGCATGCGAGTGAGTGTCCTATATGACGCGTAGTATTGCCCCCGGCCACCCTCTTCAACGCGTACTATATATATATATATATACTCCTACCGTACGTATAACAAAAACCAAAAAATGACCATCCTTGTTGGTCAAATTAACCTCTCTCATCACATGTCATAGTGCTGGACGGCGACCTCGTGGGCCCACGCGAGTGAGTGTCCTAGGACCACCGCGTGCATGTGGCCCAAAGATGCATGTCAAAGTTTTTCTGCAGCGAACATGCAACCAAAGGAGTTTAGTGTTGAAAATTGAAAAAAATAGATAACATCTATTCGTTTTTTATACATTGATTGATTTCCCAGGGATTTAAATGTGCAAAATCAAATTTGATCTACATGAGACCCGTGATAGTGCACGAAAATGGATTGCAAAATCATATGTGTACGTGTCCCTGGGTGCATGTTTAGTCCCCATGCAAGAAATTTCTAACATCTAGAATCTTGATTTTAAAATCCAATAAATCCAAAACTAAGTTGAAATTCATGAAACTTATTGTGGTGTCATATGGACACCAATAGGCTGTGGTTTTTTTTTCAAATTTGAGACAAATTTTGATATAATCTTCTTACATATAGGAAATTATAAATAATTATCAACCAATATCGCAAACGAACTCTTTATTCGAACCGTGGGCGTTAGACCAACAATGTAAGTGCCATGCTTCGGTTAAGCAATAAAGCGGCAGAATTAATCATCAAAAAGGAAAAATCAATATAATACGTGCCGCGCACGCGTCCCGTGTGCCGTACGAGCATGCGTGAGTTGATGAGACGCATGCTAGCAGGCAGACCGGGAGGCCGAGGCATGCGCGTGTTCGCTACGCACTCACCGTGCGGGGCATGCTAGTAGCTGTGTGAAATGACGGTAGGCGTGCCAGCAGTCCGCCGCGCAGGCTTACCGGGAGGTGAGCCAGCCCTTTGACCGCCACCCACCTCGCTCCCACCGCTCCATATTAATGGCGCGCCCGCCTCGCTCCGTGAAATGATGGTATAGGAATGCCAGAAGTCCGCCGCGCAGGCTCACCGGGAAGCGAGACAGCCTTTGACCGCCGCCCGCCTCGCTCCCACTGGTCTGTATTAATGGCGCGCCCGAGCGGCCGCACCCCCCATCCTCGCCACACACACAATCCTCTCTCTCCGCCTGCATCCTCGACGCCGCTCTTAGTCCTTAAAGCCGGCACCCCCCATCCTTGCCACACACACAATCCTCTCTCTCCGCCCGCATCTTCGACGCCGCTCTCAGTCCTCAAAGCCGGCACCCCCATCCTCGCCACACACACAATCCTCTCTCTCCGCTCGCATCCTCGACGCCGCTCTCAGTCCTCAAAGCCGTCAGTGTATGATGATGCCGCTGAAGCACCCCATCGGAGGGAGTGGCTATGCCGGGGCTGCTGAAGCACCGGAGCACGACGTGAATATGGAGACAGAGGTTTCCGTCGCCGCCGATGAGGTGGAGAACGAGGCTGCCAACAAGTGAAGGCGGGTCGAGAAAGAACCGCAAGCGACTCCAGCGGGCCTAGACATCATCAGCAGCCTCCCCGATGATATGTTGACAGTCATCATATCCCTCCTCTCAATCAAATATGGGGCGAGGACAACCGCCCTTTCCCGGCGGTGGCGCCCCCTATGGCTCTCCACCCCTGTCGTCCTCCTCGACGCCCACAAGCTCTGCCATGGCTATCGCAAAAGCTTGGATGCGTTCTCCCAGATCCTCGGCAGTCACCATGGCCCAATCAGAGGCCTTATCACGGGCAAGTTCCGTTCCAATGGCAAGGACCGAGCCAATCTTGACGAGTGGTTCCGATCCCCCGCCCTAGATCAGCTCGAGAAGCTCAGTTTTAATGATGGGCACATGCGCTCGCTGCCAACGTCCACGCTCCGCTTCACGCCCACGCTGCGCCTCGCCAAGTTCATGAACTGCCATCCCCCCCCTTAATGGCGCGCTCGCTCTTTTTCTACCACGACTGAAGCACCTCGAGCTTGTCATCGTCTGCATCCCAAAAGATGACATGGAGCGCCTACTCTGCGGCTGTACTGCACTCGAGTTCCTTCGTCTTCAGGCGATGAATTGGTCGAGTACCTTCCACATCACCTCCAGGACTCTCCGGACTATTTATGTGTGTTGCTGGTGCTGCAACGAGAGATCACAAAAGGTGGACCGCAATATGGTCATTGAGGACACACCTTCACTTGAGAGATTACTTGTAGTTGATCAACAAGGTCCAACAAGAATCAATGCCATTTCTGCGCCAAAATTGACAGTGGTGGGCTACTCGTCTGTCAAATACTACTACTTTCAGGTACAACAGTCGCCTTATACCTCTCCTTCTTGATATCAACATTATTTCTAGTTTTGAAGATGTAAGTTCGTCTGTCATCCAGCAAAGCTTCACCCAGATTCTGGGCACAGTGAAGGTCTTGGCACTAGAATCTGTCGGCCCCAACCTGGACCAAGTTGTCAGTTTCCTGAGATGGTTTATGTGCCTGAAGAAGCTGTATATCGAGGTGATGTTCCTTTCCTGTTAAATGTTAACCATAAGGGAGTTCAATTTTTTGCACCTTTTCCCAAGTTTACAATGACAATGTACTACGATTTCTGAAGGAATTTTGGAGGATTTCAGGACATACACCCCCACCCCATATTGGTTGCTTGATTCATATGGTTACAATCCATAAGCATTTCTCCTTTGGATTCATCTGTACTAGTTTTCTTAGGGAATTTTTCATCCAATCCAACCTCTTGTGAAGAAGGCTACATTTTTCTAGATTGTAATCAAATGCCCATGTTAATCATGTCAGATCAAAAATGGCACGTTGGTGCATTTTACAAATCCTGCAAACCAAATAGGCGTGTAGTAGTGTTCAAAACTGCATGTAGGCACTAACACGTTCTCTTCTTTTGCAGATAATAATAGGCCCGGAGGTGGATAATGTTTATAACGACAATCACATCAAATGCCTGGATCTGCATCTCTCAAATATTACTTTGAACTCCTACCGAGGACCTTACTGGAGATTACACTCGCCATGTTCTTTCTTGCCAGAGCAAGGGTGCTGAGGGTACTGAGGTTGAACACGCATTTAATTAGGAAAGATGAATGGTTTGTTGATCAGAGCTGGCAGGTACTGCAGAATGGAAGAGGCTCCAAAAAAGCTAAACTTCGTATTGGAAGAGCATATGACAGAGTAACTGGAAGTCATTGTGTCAAACCCATACATGACTTGTCAGCGGCTGATCCCTTTGCATAAATGACGAGGTTTGCAATGTTTGAATTTGGGCATTGTAATATTTGAATTTGAACCTTGCAATATTTATGGTATTTGTTATATAACATAATTGGATGTTTAATTTGGTATTGCAATCATGTCCTGTTACAAGTATATATATGTTGTTCTTCTGTACACAGAGCATAGATGTTCTGCAGACAAAGCATATCACATCGCACACGGACCACACTAGGTAACCCGTCGGCGATGAATTCATCAATCGCAAACGGTTATATACCAGCAAGCGTTTACCCACAACACACACGGCTTATTCCATCACAAACAGCTCAGATGGATCAACTGTATGCCACGTATCTCACACGCAACTCTAATATGATTCGTGCTTGATGTCTCCGACATCGCTCACACAGTTCGTCTTATTTGCCACGTATCACTGTGTTGGCCTCTGCTCGTGTCCCTCGGCAAGCTCTGCTTGCCGTTAGGTGCCGTAGCACGCTGTGCTCGCCATTAGGTGCCGCGACGCGCTCTGCTCGCGTCCGTCGGCGTGCTCGGCTTGTGGACAACTTTTCCTTGCGTGTTCAACTACTATATGCATATATATGGTTGCTCGCCATTGAGGCGACCGCGGAGTGCTCTGCTCGCGTCCCTCCGCGCGCGCTCTGCCGGTGGTTGGGCCTGCGCACGATCACGTCGGGGGCCCCATATGCATGCGGTTGCGCCACGCGCGTCGCCACGCGATGCAGTTACGTGCGGCACAATGGAGTTACGCGCTGCAAATTAGAACTGCCATCCGGGCATGCCGATATTCCAGGCCGTCCGGCTTCCCCTTTAATTCCCGCGACCATTATAACCTTAGTCTCTTCAACCTTTCGATCGCGCCCCACAACAGAACAAGCACACCCACGACGACACATAGAGAGGGGATGTCTAGCGGCGCTCCAATGGAGTTCGGTGAGCATAAAGTGGAGACCCACGCGAGGGAGGCAGATCTCTTGATGGTGTACACCATCGACCCGGCCGTGGTGGACGACTACATCAACACCGTTGAGCAGTTGCTTACTCGAGACAAGTACAAGGTGGTCGGCATCGACCTCCAGTACACCGGCGGTCGGCATCGACCTCCAGTACACCGGCGGTCGTCCCAACATAGATCAGAAGGTTACCGTCGCCCAGTTGTGCATGCACCATCATGTCCTCATCTACCACTATTGCATGGCCACAGAGCCTTGCGACCGTTTCACCAGGTTTTTCAGCAACACTGACTACAAGTTCGCTATGGTGGAAACCACCGACGATGTAAAAGAGCTCAGGGTTACGGGCTTGGCCTGCAAGAACCTTGTCGAAATCCGTGAGCACTACAGGGTCTGGGGCAGCACGAAGAAGGACTCCCTGGTTGAACTCGACTCGGCCATCATCGACCCATACTACGAAAAGATGAAGCAGGATGCCAACAGAACACGTCCTGTATCCTGGCACGGGGCCTGGATGCGGCAACTGGATGAACCTCACCTCAGGTTCACGACCAAGAGCGTGTACACATGCTACGAGATGCACAGGCGGATCGTTGACATGAGGAAGTGCTTCGTTACCGAGATCGGCGAGGCCGGATTGAGACACAAGTAGAGCAGTAGCGGCAAGCGTCCCAAGAAGTAGATGATGATCAGATGATTGTTTATCCCAGTTAATCGTGCATGTAATATATAGTTGACTTTGGTGTGTGGAAATGTCAGGTGTGTAGTAGCCACCTATGTAATTATGCAGGTAATAGTTTACTTTGGTGTGTGCAAATGTCACGTGTGTAGTAGCCACCTATGTAATTGGATGTATAATTTGGTTATGCAACCATGTCCTTATAAGTGTGTGTGTGTGTATATATATATATATATATATATATATATATATATATATATATATATATATATATGTTGTTGTTCTGTATGCAATCCCAACGCACAACACACACGTCTTATTAGCAGCAATCGTCTGTGTTATTATCGGTCTTCTCACACATTTCTGATTATAGACCTGTTTGCCGCGTATCACACACATCTTGTTAAATTGAACCGTTTCTATTCTCTTGGCTCAATGCAAACAGTTCATCCGAGTGAACCGTATGCCGTATATCGCACACACCTTGATCTGGCTGACCGTTTCTTTTGTGTTGCCTAATCACAAACAGTTCATCCAAGTGAACCGTATGCTGTATATCACACACACCTTCATCTGGCTGCCCGTTTCTGTTCTTCTGCCTCATCGCAAATAGTTCATTGAACTGAACCGTATGCCCCTCATCGCACACGCAACTAAATTCTGAACCGTGTTTGATGCATCCGTCATCGCAAACGTTTTGCATCTTTTTGACGGGTTTTTTTACATCACCATTTGCGATTATTGCATCGCACACAGTTTCGTCGAAGGGTCTCTGATCGTAGTGCCACGTTAGCAGCATCCTGCAGTAGTTCTTGGTTTCACAACTAAGGGAAATACCTACCTTAGGTGTACTGCATCATCCCTTCCTCTTTGGGGAAATACCGACGCAGTTCAAGCGACATCAAAAGGAATTTCTGGTGCCGTTGCCGGGGAGGCATCATCAACATCTATCAGGTTCCTAATCACAAATCTCATCTCCTTGCAATTTACATTATTTGCCATTTGCCTCTCGTTTTCATCTCCCCCACTTCATAAAAATTTGCCTTTTTATTTGCCTTCTTTTTCATTTGCCTTTTTCTCGTTCGATCTTTTGTTTGCTTGTGATCTCGTTTGCTATCTTTGCTTGTGTGCCATGTATCTTCTATTTGCTTGCATCTTCGCTTGCTAAAAATCTATTGATATGGATCCTCATCCACTTGCTAATCTTTTCATGAGATCCAATTGTGATGAACCAATTGCTAGTGAGTTGAGTGCACTAGATTATCTTTATGAAGTTTTGCTTGAGATTCGTGAATCTGAAAATTGTGATGAAGAAATTTATAAAGTGGTTCATGTTAGCTCCTGAATGAAAAGCATGATTGCAATGATTTTTCTATAAATTCTATTAATGTCAATTGTGCTAATAATATGCAAAACCCCAAGCTTGGGGATGCTAATTTTGATATGTCCACTACTTATTGTAATGATCATGATTGGGATGATAATGTTTCTTTTGATATTGAAAATTTATTAAAGACTCATGATGAATATGATATTGATAATAATGCTTGCAATAATATTGAAAGTGTGTTTGGAAGAGCGTCAACTTTAAGTAAAAATAATCCCACTGTTTTGGAAGAGTGTCAACTTTACATGCATGTGGATCATGTAGAAAATATTTTATGTGATAGCTATATTGTGGAATTTGATTATGATCCTACATGTAATTATTATGAGAGAGGAAAATATGGTTGTAGAAATTTTCATGTCACTAAATTACCTCTCGTTATGTTGAGATTGCTATTGTTTCTTTCTTCTTCCTTGCATATGCTAGATATTTCTTGTCTTGATAATTTGTTTACTTATAAAATCCCTATACATCGGAAGTATTTTAGACTTAAATGTGTTTGTCACATGTATTATGATGCTCTCTTTGTGTTTCAATTATTGTCTTTCATGCGAGCATCATCAAAATTATGAATGCCTAGCTAGGGGCATAAAACGATAGCGCTTGTTCGGAGGCAACCCAATGATAAATTTATTTTTGCCTTTTTCTTTCTGTTCTTGAGTGTTTTCACAATTATTCCTCTGTTATGATTGTGTTTTTTTATGTTTTAATTAGTAATTGTGCCAAGTAAAGCCTTTGGGATAGCTTTGGTGATAGTTGATTTGATCCTGTTGAAAAACAGAAACTTTTGCATCCAGTAACAGAATTGTTTAAATTCATGGAAGTGACAAAAAATTCTGAATTTGTTACACAAGATTTATATACATATTGCCTATGTTTCCCTAATTTTTCATAATTTTTGCAGTTACATAAGTATGAGAACAATTCGCATATTTACAGACTGTTCTGTTTTTGAAAGATTCTGTTTTCTTTGCATTGTGTGCTTGTTTTGATGAATCTATGGATTGTATCGGGGGGTATAAGCCATGGAAAAGTTCGAATATAGTAGATATAATTCAATAACAAAATTTGAATGGGTTTGCCACAGTACTTAAAGTAAAGATTGGCTTTGTTATACTAACGGATCTCACGAAGGTTTTGTTAAGTTTTGTGTGATTGAAGTTTTCAAGTTTTGGGTGAGATCGCGATGGATGAAGGAATAAGGATTGAAAAGAGCCTAAGCTTGGGGATGCCCCATGGCACCCCAAGTTAATATTCTAGTAGAACCAAGCAAGTAAGCTTGGAGATGCCCCGGAAGGCATCCCCTCTTTCTTCTAACGACCATCGGTATTTTACTTGGAGCTATATTTTTATTCGTCACATATCATGAGTTTTGCTTGGAGCGTCTTGTATTATATGAGTCTTTGCTTGTTTTTCTTTTTAGTTTGTCACAAGTATCCTTGCTGGACTCACCTATTTGAGAGAGCCAAAATTATTCTATGATTTGTTAGAATTGCTCTTCATGCTTCACTTAAATTTTTTGAGCTATGGAATTGCTCTAGTGCTTCACTTATATCTTTTTGAGCACGGTGTGCTTTAATATTTTTGAAGAAATGCTCTCATGCTTCACTTAGATTTATTTGAGATTTAGTAAATTTTTGAAGAAATTATCTCATGCTTCACTTATATTATTTTGAGAGACAAAAATTTTATGCTCATGTTCTTCACTTAGATTTATTTGAGCTTATCAAAAGCAATTGCAATATATGAAACTAGTCCCAAAGTGATAGATATTCAAGAGGGATATAATAAAAACTTTCATGAAGATCATTGGACAAAATAAACTTGATTCTTTGTAATAGTTTTGAGATATGATGATAGTGATATGTGAGTCATGTTGGTGAGTAATTGTGCTTTAGTAAGAATATTGGTGTTAAGGTTTGTGATTCCCTATGCAAGCACAAAAGTCAATAGTTATGGAATGAAATTACATCCTACTTATGGTGCATTATTCGGTGTTAGTTATGCTTAATGCTCGCTTATGTAAATTTTCGTTTCTTGGTTGGTTGCTTCTCAATCTTTTTGCTAGCCTCCACTTGTACTAAGTAGAAATACTAATTATGCATCCAAAAACTTTAAACCCAGTTTTGCCATATGAGTCCACCATACCTACCTATATGTGATATTTCCATGCCATTCTAAGCAAATTTGTATGTGCCATCTCTAATTTTCAAAATGAATTACTTTTTGTGTGCCCGTACCGCTCATGAAGCGGCAGGGGGTGGCCAATATTTTCCATGCTAAATGTGTTATTCTCAAGATGAGTATTTATTCACTTGTCATTGCACGAGAGTATGGCGGTAATAGGGATGCCCAATCCCGAAATGAAAAAGAAATTTACTTTATGTTGTCAAATAATAAATTCCTTGGAGAGTGTTGGTATGGACGGTACCCGTGGATACGGCTAGCCGTGGAGTATGAAAGTATGGTGGAAAAAGGAATAAACTTTATTTTATGTTTGGGGACCGCCTATGATATATCTAGCATGGAAAGTGTTGGGAGTTACTCGGTCGTTTTCGTTGACGGGAAAAGTATACCTCTCAAAAAAAATTATCTCTCAATTTAAGCTTTGAGCTCTGGCACCTCTAGAAATCCCTACTTCCCTCTGCGAAGGGCCTATCCATTTACTTTATGTAATTTTTATTTTTATTTGAGTCTCCATCTTCTCTTATAAAGCACCAACTAGGGAGCACTATGATCATACTTGAGCATTGGATGTAGCTAATATGCGAGCGTGTTTCATGAATGGATCAATGATTGAGCATGATGGGCTAGGGATAACTTTCTTTATTGTTGATAATTTGAAAGACATGGTTGCTTGTCGATATGCTTGAGTATTGAAATCTTCATGTCAAAACTAGACTATTGCTTTGAACCATATAAAAGTCCAAATGTCCATGCTACAAAAGAAAAGAATATGTGATGAACATGTTAGGCAACATTCCACATCAAAAATTCTGTTTTTATCATTTACCTACTCGAGGACGAGTAGGAATTAAGCTTGGGGATGCTGATACGTCTCCAACGTATCTATAATTTTTGCTTGTTTCATGCTATTATATTATCATTCTTGGATGTTTTATAATCATTTTATAGCAACTTTATATCATTTTTTGGGACTAACCTATTGACATAGTGCCGAGTGCGAGTTGCTGTTTTTTGCTTCACAAAATATCAGTACCAAACGGAGTCCAAAGGCAGCGAAACTTTTTGGAGATTTTTTCTGGACCAGAAGACACCCGGTGGGCCAAGAAAGTACCAGAGGGGAGGCCCATGGTGGGCACAACCCACCAGGGCGCGCCCAGGAGCCCAGGCGCGCCCAGATGGGTTGTGCCCTCCACGGAAACCTCCCGCATCGCCTCATCGCCCTATAAATTCCCAAATATTCCAGAAACCCTAAAGGAGTCGATGAAACACAATTCCAGCCGCCGCAAGTTCCAGAACCACGAGATCCAATCTAGACACCATCACGGAGGGGTTCATCATCCTCATTGGTGCCTCTTCGATGATGCGTGAGTAGTCCACCATAGACCTAAGGGTCCGTAGGCAGTAGCTATATGGCTTCCTCTCTCTCTTTTGATTCTCAATACAATGGTCTCTTGGAGATCTATTTGATGTAACTCTTTTTGCAGTGTGTTTTTTGTGATCCGATGAACTTTGAGTTTATGATCAGATCTATATCCATGAATATTATTTGAGTTTTCTTTGATCTCTTATATGCATGATTATTTATAACCTCGTATTTCTTCTTCAAATCTTTGGTTTAGTTAGGCCAACTAAAACGATTTTTCTTGCCATGGGAAGAGGTGCTTTGTGATGGGTTTGATCTTGCGGTGTTCTTTCCCAGTGACAGAAGGGGCAGCAAGACACGCATGTATCGTTGCTATTAAGGATAACAATATGTGAGCTATTCCTACATGAATAGATCTCGTCTACATCATGTCATAGTTCTTATTGCATTACTCCGTTTCTCCATAAACTTAATACACTAGATGCATGCTGGATAGTGGTCGATGTGTGGAGTAATAGTAGTAGATGCAGGGAGGAGTCGGTCTACTAATCTTGGACATGATGCCTATATATTGATCATTGCCTTGGATATCGTCATAATTATTCGATCTTCTATCAATTGCCCAAAATTAATTTGTTTACCCACCGTGTGCTATTTTTGAAGAGAAGCCACTAGTGAAATCTACGACCCCCGGGTCTATTCTTTATCATATTTGCTTTGAGATCTATTTTTATTCGCTTTTATTTTTAGATCTATTATTCCAAAAACCCAAAAATACCTTGCTGCACTTTTTTATTACTTATTTTATTTCGCATTTTATCGAGAGCTATTTATCCAATCTACCACAATTTATCTATCTTTTTACCGTGGAGGGATTGACAACCCCTCTTACGCGTTGGGTTGCAAGTATTTGTTCTTTGTGTGCAGGTACTGTTTACATAGTGTTGCTTGGTTCTCCTACGGGATTGATACCTTGGTTTCACAACTGAGGGAAATACCTAGTGTAGCTGTACTGCATCATCCCTTCCTCTTTGGGGAAATACTGATGCAGTTCAAGCGACATCACCCATTTTGCATCTTTTTGCCATTCTACCACCACCATTCGCTTTCCGCACTACTTCCCTTTGGTATTTGAGCTTTTGAGTTGCGGTTCACCGTGTCCTAAGGTGTTTTGGCTACTTAGGGACCGTTCGTCTTCGACATCACCGCCACTCATCATCGCCTCGGACTCCACATCGACAACGACCATTTCATCTGCATACTAACCGTAAGCAAGGACGGTAGCCTCAACAACATCTTGTACTCATACCTTGCCATTACATTTGATAGCCTCGAGCCATTTTGTGTCACTTACCTATCGAGACTAGCGAATTGAGTATTGCCGGGCCACGCTCTTTGTGCACCTTTAGTGATAATCCTATACCGCATAACTACATTTAACATGCAATCATCTTGCTATCATCATTGTGCCATATAAGTCTCTCCCATGCATATCATACTTCGTTGTCTCATACACCGGCTCGCGCATCAAGCATTGTGGCATAGTAAAAAAAAGCTTTTATGCAAAAGAAGAGAAACAAAAGAGCTTGTAAGCAATAGCATTGAGCCATTTTGCATCATTCCATCATAGTGATCCATACATACTTAGGATACTTGGGATTAAAGACGGCACGTTACTCTCATAGGTTGGTGCACAAGCGTATCTAGCCCATTTGAGCAATCGAGCTAGCGTCTCTCTAGTATCCGTACAACAAGAGCATTTTTCGTGGTTACACATTTTGAGCTCATTCCTTGGTTGTGCAGATCCCATTTATCTTCCGTGTGTGTGTTCCTAGTGATATCCTTGGGTTTGATCTATTTGCCTTACTTGAAAATTGTTCATCTTTTCAACATTATCAATATCTTGGCTAACACTTCTTGAATTTTGTGCCACTCTTCCCAACCAAGCTACTCTATAAGCCTTTACTTGTAGGTGTGAGAAAGCAAAACCCGGTACCAGTTCTCCTATTATAGCATTCCGCTGAGTGATACTCGATACATCATCAATCTTCAGAAAAGGTAACTGTGAGAGCCTAGCTTAATAGGAATGATAGACTACTCATATCAACAAGGAATTCCTTGTTTTCCGGAAGCCCATTCGAAAAGAAATCCAAAGTTAAGCGTGCTTGACTTGGGGTAATTCTAGGATGAGTGGCCGACCGGGAAGTAGCTCCCGGGTGGACACGAGTGAGGACAAAGTGCGCAGGAAAGACTAGTGTTGGTCTGTGGGGCCAGTCTTGATCCCGCCAGGCCTAACAGGGTGTTACAGTAACTTAGGTATTGTTCTCCCATTTTCCTACTCACCACCACTTGGTTATTATGGATAGGCCAAGTTCTTCGGCGAACCCACTCTTCGAGGATCAAGATGACGAACGTGACTACGTCACTAAGAATCACTTCTTTGTCGCCCAACGAGCTCTCCATCAAGAAAGTGAAGCATTGGGTGATCGCATTGAGCAACTTGCCATCGACCTATGACAATCGGAAGCAAGACAACGGGACTATCTTGACGCCAAGATCAACACTCAAATGGAGGAATTTCACAACATGATCGTGAGCCGCGCATCCTCCACCACTTCTTCGTCAAGACGACACCACTCAAGTCGCCACTCTTCGGCCTACTCTTCTTCCGATGCAAGTCCTCCTCGAGCTCGATCACCTCGCCACAACGACAACCAAAATTCATTCCATGGCAATGGTTTGCAAGATCGAGTCCGAGCATGTGAAAGAGCACGCCGCCAAGAACAAGATGCTGTGGACCACGAGCAGCCTCCACAACTGCAATGGCAAGCACCTCAAGACGGCAATGTGATTTGGCAAGAACAAAGACGCCATGATGAACAAGCCCTCGAAGCACAATGTGCACTCTGTGAGGCCATTAGAGCCATCACCGAATGCAACCGTCAAGTGCGTGAACAAGAAGAAGCACTTCACCAAGAATGACAAGATGAAGCCACTCGCCATGAGGAGCAACAAGAAAGAAGGAACCGGGCGCAAATGCCTCGACCTAATCGGCAAGTCCATCAAGAGGAGCGTGAAATTGAAGACTCTCCTCCACGCCAAGTGTGACATAACCATCGTCAACATGATGAAGAACTACGCTACGAAAAGCTCAAGTTCATGATGCCCAAGTTCTCTGGAAGCACCGATCCTGAAGAATATCTCTCTTGGGCATTGAAGGTCGACAAGATATTCCGTCTTCACAACTATGACGAGGAGAAGAAAATCGCCATGTCCTCCCTTGAGTTTCAAGACTACGTCCTCATTTGGTGGGAACAAGTGCTCGCAAGACGAAGGGAGAGAGGCGAACCACCCATCACGACTTGGACACAAATGAAGGATGTCATGAGAGCTCGCTTTGTGCCTACACACTACACCCGCGATCTCTTCAAGAAGTTGCAACTTCTCAAGCAAGGCACAAAGACGGTGGAAGAATACTACCTATAAATGGAGATTGCCATGATACGAGCCAATGTCAAGGAAGATGACGAGCAAACTATGGCACGCTTCTTGAACGGCCTCAATCACCCAATAAAGAAGATTGCCGACTTCCAACCATACTCCAACCTTCTCGAGCTAGTTCATCAAGCGACCAAGGCCGAGCGACAAGTGCAAGATGACTTCAAATACGCCAAGTACTCTTCCAAGACCTACGGCTCCCACACTCAAGCTCCCATAACTTCGGCACCTCCTACCTTGACTAGAGCATCCCCAAGCAACGACGACAAGCCAAGTTACAAGAAAACTTCGACATCTTCAAGGCATCCTCCTACTGCAAGCAACTTCAAGCCGCGAGCTTCATCTTCATCTACTCCAATGGATGAGACCGTCAAGATGAGTTCCATCAAATGCTTCACATGTCAAGGCCGCGACTACAAGGCATTCGAGTGCCCACTCGACGCACCATGATCGCCAACGACGACGACACCTATGCCTCCTTGAGCGAGGAAGAAATGGAAGCACTTGAGCACGTGGCCATGTACCGGTGAGTGAATGAAGAGGAAAATGATCAAGTCTTTTGTGACAATGATTCAAGCCCCGATCTTGTTGTATCCAAGGTCTTGACAGCTTCCACACCAAAGCGGGCATCAATGGACGTTCCGTGAAGGTCATCATCAACGGAGGAAGTTGTCACAATTTGGCAAGTGAAGAGCTATGTTCCAAGCTACAATTGGTCAAGATGAAGCATCCTCACCCCTACAAGGTCCAATGGCTTAGCGAATCTGGCATTATTCAAGTAGAGCATACCGTGCAAGTTTCATTCAAGATCGGCGCATACGAAGACACCTTGGAGTGTGATGTGGTTCCTATGTCCGTGTGCCATCTCCTCTTTGGAAGACCTTGGCAATTCGACCGCGGCGTCATCCACAATGGAAGAACAAACCACTATAGCTTCAAGATGAAGGGCAAGGAGTACATGCTACGACCTATGTCGCCAAGTCAAGTGATCGCCGACAAGCAAGCCTCAAAACATCATGGAGAGACTAGTGAGCGAGTGAACCACCACAAAGAGAGTGAGCGCCACAAGCCCAAAGTGAGTGAATCTACGATGAGAGACAAAAACTTAGTCCTCCTAGCCACCAAATGCGAGATGAGAGAAGTGTGTGAGAAGCCATCTAGTGTTCTACACTATGTCCTCGTATGCAAAGATGAAGCGGCACGAACTAACACCTCTAATCATCTACCTATAGTTCTAATCTTTTGCAGGAGTTCGCAGACGTATTTCCTAATGAGCTATGATATGTCCATTTTGCATCATGTTTTCCTACTATTATTTATAATGTTTTTATGCATAATAATGCTCTTTGGAGTAATTCTAATGCCTTTTCTCTCATAATATGCAAGGTTTACACAAAGAGGGAGAATACCGGCAGCTGGAATTTTGTACCTGAAAAAGCTACGTCAGAGTTACCTATTATGCACATCTCCAAATGAGCTGAAAATTTACGGAGAATTGTTTTGGAATATATAAAAAATACTGGAGCAAATAACCATTGGAGGGGGCCATCCTGGTGAGCACAAGACACCAGGGCGCGCCTGGGCCCCCAGGTGCGCCCCAGGCGCGCCCTGGTGGGTTGTGCCCTCCCCGACCCACCTTCGGTGCCCATCTTCTGGTACATAAGTCATTTTGACCTAGAAAAAAATCAGAGGTGGACTTTTGGGATGAAGTGCCGCCGTCTCAAGGCGGGACTTGGGCAGGAGCACTTTTGCCCTCCGGTGGAGCGATTCCGTCGGGGGAACTTCCCTCCCGGAGGGAGAAATCATCGCCATCGTCATCACCAATAAGTCTCCCATATTTGGGAGGGCAATCTCTATCAACATCTTCAACAACACCATCTCCTCTCAAACCCTATTTCATCTCTTGTGTTCAATCTTTGTGCCGGAACCTTAGATTGGTACTTGTGGGTGACTAGTAGTGTTGATTACATCTTGTAGTTGATTACTATATGGTTTATTTGGTGGAAGATTATATGTTCAGATCCATTATGCTATTTAATACCCCTTTGATCTTGAGCCTGATTATTATTTGTGAGTAGTTACTTTTGTTCTTGAGGTCACGGGAGAAGTCATGTTGCAAGTAATCATGTGAACTTGATATGTGTTCGATATTTTGATGATATGTATGTTGTGATTCCCTTAATGGTGTCATGTGAACGTCGACTACATGGCACTTCACCATATTTGGGCCTAAGGGAATGCATTGTGGAGTAGTTATTAGATGATGGGTTGCTAGAGTGACAGAAGCTTAAACCCTAGTTTATGCGCTACTTCGTAAGGGACCGATTTGGATCCAAATGTTTAATGCTATGGTTAGATTTTATCTTAATACTTTTCTCGTAGTTGCGGATGCTTGCGAGGGGGTTAATCATAAGTAGGAGGTTTTTTCAAGTAAGAATAACACCTAAGCACTGGTCCACCCACATATCAAATTATCAAAGTAGCGAACACGAATCGAACCAACATGATGAAAGTGACTAGATGAAATTCCCGTGTACCCTCAAGAACTCTTTGCTTATCATAAGAGACCGTTTTGGCTTGTCCTTTCCCACTAAAGGATTGGGCTACCTTGCTGCACTTTATTTACCGTTACCGTTACTTGCTCGTTACAAATTATCTTGCTATCAAACTACTTGTTACCGACTATTTCAGTGCTTGCAGAAAATATCTTGCTGAAAACCACTTGTCATTTCCTTCTGCTCCTCGTTGGGTTCGACACTCTTACTTACCGAAAGGACTATGATTGATACCCTATACTTGTGGGTCATCAAGCTACCTCCTGTCCTTCCTCCTCTATGCGACATCAAGCACCGCATCGACCTCATCCCCGGCACACCCCTACCGAACCAGGCTCCATACCACGTCAACCCCGAAGAAACTTAGGAGATTCAAAGGAAAGTACAACACCTCATTGACAATGGACATGTACGTGAAAGCTTAAGCCCTTGTGCTGTTCCGGTTATTCTTGTGCCTAAGAAATATGGTAGTTTTTGCATGTGTTCCGATTGTCATCCCATCAATGCCATCACCATTCTCTATAGGCATCCCATCCACGCCTTGACGATATGGTAGATGAGCTTAGCGGCACCACCATTTTCTCAAAAATTGATCTTAAAAGTGGCTATTACCAAATTCGTATTCAACAAGGTGATGAATGGAAAACCACTTTTAAAACAAAATTTGGCTTGTACGAGTGGTTAGTTATGCCTATGGGCTTATCGGAAGCACCCGACACTTTCATGTGTGTGATGCACTATGTTCTTCGCAAATACATTGGCATATGTGTTGTGGTCTACTTTGACGATATACTTGTGTTTAGCGAATCGCTAGAAGATCATGTCACCCATCTTACAGACATTTTGCAAGTTCTTAGAAACAAGCGTCTTTATGCTAACATGGAAAAATGCACTTTTGGTGTTGACAAGCTTGTTTTCTTAGGTTTTGTTGTGTCTTCTAAGGGTGTTCATGTTGATGACTCTAAAATAGAAGCAATTAAAACTTGGACACAACCAACTAATTTGTAACAAGTGCGTAGTTTCCTTGGTCTAGCCGACTTCTACCATCGATTCGTTAAGGACTTTAGCACTATTGCATCACCTTTGCATGCCTTGAGTAAGAAAAATGCACCCTTTGTTTAGGGACCCTCTCAATCTACCACATTTGATGAGCTTAAATCTTTGCTTACACATGCCCCAATACTTGCATTGCCTAATTTTGACAAGACTTTTGAGGTCCATTGTGATGTTAGTGGTAATGGTATTGGTGGAGTTTTGATGCAAGAAAAGCGACCCATTGCTTATTTTAGTGAGAAACTTTCCAGAGCTCAACTCAACTATCCCATCTATGACAAAGAATTATATGCTTTAGTGCGAGTATTGCATGTTTGGGAGCATTACCTTCGCCCACATGAATTTGTCATACATACCGATCATGAGATGCTTAAATACCTTAAAGGTTAAACAAAGTTGAACAAACGACATGCTAAATGGAGTGAATTTATTGAATCTTTTCCTTATGTGATCAAGTACATTAAGGGTAAAGAAAATGTTGTGGTGGATGCCCTTTCCTACAAGTGCATGTTGGTTACTGATGACCCATAAGTATAGGGGATCAATTGTAGTCCTTTCTGTAAGTAAGAGTGTCGAACCCAACGAGGAGCAGAAGGAAATGACAAGTGGTTTTCAGCAAGGTATTTTCTGCAAGCACTGAAATACTCGGTAACAGGTAGTTTGATATTAAGATAATTTGTAACGGACAAGTAACGGTAATGGTAAATAAAGTGCAGCAAGGTAGCCCAATCCTTTTGTCGCAAAGAACAGGCCAAAACAGTCTCATATAATAAGTAAAGTGCTCTTGAGGGCACACGGGAATTTCATCTAGTCACTTTCATCATGTTGGTTTGATTTGCGTTCGCTACTTTGATAATTTGATATGTGGGTGGACCGGTGCTTGGGTGCTGTTCTTACTTGAACAAACCTCCCACTTATGATTAACCCCCTCGCAAGCATCCGCAACTACGAGAAAAGTATTAAGATAAAATCTAACCATAGCATTAAACATTTGGATCCAAATCGGCCCCTTACGAAGTAGCACATAAACTAGGGTTTAAGCTTCTGTCACTCTAGCAACCCATCATCTAATAACTACTCCACAGTGCATTCCCTTAGGCCCAAATATGGTGAAGTGCCATGTAGTCGACGTTCACATGACACCACTAAGGGAATCACAACATACATATCATCAAAATATCGAACACATATCAACTTCACATGATTACTTGCAACATGACTTCTCCCGTGACATCAAGAACAAAAGTAACTACTCACAAATGATATTCATGCTCAAGATCAGAGGGGTATTAAATAGCATAATGGATCTGAACATATAATCTTCCACCAAATAAACCATATAGTAATCAACTACAAGATGTAATCAACACTACTAGTCACCCACAGGTACCAATATGAGGTTCCGGTACAAAGATTGAACACAAGAGACGAACTAGGGTTTGAGAGGAGATGGTGCTGTTGAAGATGTTAGTGGAGATTGGCCTCCCAAAGATGAGAGGGTTGTTAGTGATGACGATGGCTTTGATTTCCCCCTCCGGGAGGGAAGTTCCCCCGGCAGAATCGCTCCACCGGAGGGCAAAAGTGCTCCTGCCCAAGTTCCGCCTCTAGACGGCGGTGCTCCGTCCTGAAAGTCCTCTCCTTATTTTTTTCTAGGTCAAAATGACTTATATACCAGAAGACGGGCACCGGAGGTGGGCTGGGCTGACCACAACCCACCAGGGTGCGCCTGGGGGGCCTGGCGTGCCCTGGTGTCTTGTGGTCACCAGGTGGCCCCCCTCCGGTAGTTATTTGCTCCAGTATTTTTCATATATTCCAAAATAATTCTTCGTGAAGTTTCAGCTTATTTAGAGTTGTGCAGAATAGGTAGCTCTGACGTAGCTTTTTCAGGTCCAGAATTCTACCTGTCGGTATTCTCCCTCTTTGTGTAAACCTTGCATATTATGAGAGAAAAGGCATTCGAATTACTCCATAAAGCATGATTATGCATAAAAACATCATAAATAACAGTAGGAAATCATGATGCAAAATAGACGTATCAACTCCCCCAAGCTTAGACCTCGCTTGTCCTCAAGGGAAAAACCGATATCGAAAAACATGTCCACATGCTTAGAGAGAGAGAAGTGTCGATAAAAACAAAATACGGACATAGTAGTGAAAGTGCTAGTTATCGACTATGGGGGGGGGGGGGGGGAATAGGCGATTTTTATGAAAGTCTTCAAAAGATGCAAGATCTTCAAAGACAGACAGTCAAACGACACCTATACGATAGGCAGTGGAGGATAAGCTACACTAGACATGCATTAGTCAAGCAAACATTGCAATGAAAGCATGAAGGCTAATAGCAGCTAGGTAGAACATATCGGAATGGGAAGACAGTACGAAGCCAAATACAAGAAAGTCTTCACACTATGAAGTCAAACAGATCATGCAAGTAGGCAATGACTTCACGAAGACAAACTAAAATGTAAAGGTAGTAGGGGATAGAACCAGTCACTTGGTGAAGACAAGGATTTGGTAGACCAGTTCCAGTTGCTGTGACAACTGTACGTTTGGTTAGGGAGGTTGAGATTGAACTCAGAAGACCACGTCTTCACCTTATTCCCCTTGAGCTAAGGTCACTTAGTCCTCGCCCAATCACTCAGGTAAGTCTTCAAGGTAGACTTCCAAACCTTCACAGACGCCGTTCACCAACGATCCACAATGACTCTTTGATCCTCAGAACATGACGCCTAACCGGCTGGAGGATACACAGTCCTCAAGTGCAATAAGTCTTCAGATCACGCGGACAAAAAGACTTCAGTGATGCCTAACACTCTTTGGCTCTGGGTGTTTTGGGCTTTGTCCTCGCAAGGATTTCTCTCTCAAAGGCTTCAAAGGTGTGTTGCTCTCAAACGACAAAAGGCGTGCACTTACTCTGAGCAGCCACCAATTTATGGTGTAGGGGGTGGGCTATTTATAGCCAGGAGGCAACCCGACATGATATGTCTGAAATGACCCTTGGTCACTAAGGAACCGATACGTGTCCAACGGTTGGATTTCAAACACACGCGGCAGCCTGACTTGGGCTACAAGCAAGGCTAACTCATCCAACTCTGGATAAGATTTTCTCTCATTGTCTTCACTCGAAGACATAGGATTTTAGTTGAGCATCATGTCAGTCTTCTGACTTTGTTCACTGGGACCCCACTTGACAGTTCAGTGGTTCCTATGACTCAAGAAAGAAGAAAATGAAACTACAAAAGAAACCATGTCTTCGCACTCCATAGTCTTCAAGTGAATGTCTTCACACGTCATTATCTTCGACGTGAATGTCTTCACGAACCACCATTGTCTTCAATGTCTTCATACATTTTTAGGGGTCATCTAGGGGTCACTCTGGTAGGAAAACCGAATCACTGAGGGACTTCTACCTGTATTATGCTGCAATTCTCACAAACACATTAGTCCCTCAACCACGATTGTCATCAATACTCCAAAACCAACTAGGGGTGGCACTAGATGCACATACAATCTCCCCCTTTTTGGTGATTGATGACAAACTGGTTGAAGTTTTCAATGGGGATAAAAATATGTGTAAGTTAAAGAGCATGGTTATTGGCTTCATGAAGTTGAAAGGGCTCCCCCTGAAGATGTGCATGTTAATGATTTGCTTTTGAATGCAAATGCACATGGTAGGTTCTGCTTTGTGGAGATCTCCTTCAATTCATGAAGACAATTCATCGTGCATACAAAGTGTAGTGAAGATAATGACATGCACAATGAAAAATGGACGTTTGCGGAATGACTTCATGCGGAATTTATCATCGCAACAAGAGGTAGCAGAAAAAGTGGCAGATGACCATCGAGGTTTAAGTGTTACAACTCAAAACTAACAGTTCAAGAACGAGAGTTGTAAAAACTTAGCAAAAATAAGCACCCGATCCATATAAACTTGCTTGAAGGCTATCAACTCATATGCTTCTCCCCCTTTTGTCAGGAATGACCAAAAGGAGTGAAGACATAGAGTGTCTAAGCATTCCCAGGAGGTGTTGGTGAAGATGTTGGGGCAGCTGGGTCGACGATGGAGTTGGGCGGTGTAGAAGGGCCTGATGCAGAATCCTGATGCAGTGAAGCCATGGCTGGTGAAGTGGCATCGTCCTCTTCATCGATGACTCAAGCAACAACAGTTGGAGCCGAAGATGAGTATTCAGAATCTTCAATTGAAGGTGTTTGACGCCAACTTGCTGACTGTGGAGGCCTAGAGTCAAACTTTAAATGTCCAGTGAAGCCATCTGCTTGAAGGTCATCTTTAGAGCACAGCATGGTGAGGCTCTTCCAGGCACACCTATTGGCTTCATGGGCAATAAAAGAATTCTTAGTTGAGAGGTTGCGTATGCTATTGACATCCACAAGAAGACTTTGCATCTAACGCTTCATCCAGTCATGATGCCTATCCTGCTTCTGATGAAGAGAAACAAGAAGCTCTCGGTCATTCAGCACACGAGCACGCTTCTGAGGCCTTCGAGCTACTGTGCTGGCTGTTGCATCAGTGTTGGCACGATGCGGCAGTCTGAGCTGTCCGGCAAGAGGACCAGCAGCAGTAGGTGGATTGGGCACATGAACGCCTTCAAGTGGTTGAGTGAAGCTTTGGAAGGTAGCATTGTCTTCACGAATAGGTTCCTTGGCAGGCTCGGGATATATGGCTTCATGGGAATTATTGACTTCAGGCAGAAAGACAACATGGTTGCTCACTGAAGCTTGATAATTTATGGTGGAGTGAAGTTTGATTAGCCGCATAACCCATGGAGCATAGAACTTGAGGCCAAATAAATCAATGCCTGAAGCTGCCAACTGACGGATGAAGAAATCTTGAGTATTGAACCTGATGCCATTGATGATGTAGTAGAAGACCAATGTCTTCATAGTGCCTTCAATCTTGGTGTGAGGAGAATGCCCTTTGATTGGCCATAGAGTATGCCTTAGTATATGATATATGGTGCGGGGCAGGTACTCAAGGTCATTCACGAAGAATTCCTTGGGATATTTAGCATCCACTGGCAAAGGCTTCATCATGCTTAACATTTGGCTCATGTTGGGCTCTAGCTTCTGGAAGATGCTCTGAAGTTCTTGTTCTTATCGCTGACAACCTGGTTCATAGAGATCACCAAGAGTGGGCAGGGAAGTGAGCTCGATGATATCCCGAGCTTTGGCTTCATGGTGTACATCACCTGACATCCACTCAAGGATGCATGTCTTCGGATCCCTGTTGTAGCCTGAGATATGAAGAGTGGCATAAAATTGAAGCAAGAGCTCCTCATTCCAGTGCTCCTTGTCGACGACAAATGGGAGCAGGCCAACTTCACAAAAGCAGTCAAGAGCTTCTTCAAGGCAAGGGAGTCCAACAATGGCATCGCAACACATGCGCTTGTGGGGAAAGATCCTGTCCTGGTTGTACAAAATACATGAGTAATAGCTTCATTTCTGGTGGCTCCAGAACCTGTTAGAGGAGATCTTGGGCTTCTTGTAAGGATTCTTGGCCTTGTCAAAGAATGTGTTGTGCTCTCTGAAGCTTAATACACTAAATGAGCCCTGAGTAGTAGCATCACTGGGAAGCCTTGGCAGCCTAGGCTTGGGCTTCTGCGTCTGAGGCCTTTGCTCCACATGGTAATCATATTGGGGACCAGGAGTAACTGGAGGTGTCATGATTGGCCACTAGACGATGACGAGCTCACCACGATAGAACGCCTGTTCCATAGTGTGAGGTACAGGAGGAGCAGCAGCAACATCCGAGGTGGATGGCTGAATGTCTTCAGTGGCATCATGGGCTTCAGTCGGAAGAGTGGCTTCGGGCTGCGTATTGTATTCAGCCATGACAACGTCATCGGCTTCAGTAGCAGTGGCATCAGCAACCTCATTTGCCGTGGCTTCAATGGCTTCAAGAACTGGTCGGTCAGGTACAATCACATCTTGATTCTCTCTTGGTTCAGCGATAGGGGGATAATAGCTTGATCTTCTTCTCTTTCCTCGGCTGATGCAGCCGGAATATCTTCAGCCTCTTTGGCTTCAGACTCTTGAGTAGTTTCTGTAGGGATGGCTTCAAGGAACACTTGACGTGCTACTGAGCTTGTGGCTTGCACATCCTCTTCAGGAATGCTCGACATGGAGACCATTGGCCTTGGACCTTGGCGAAGCCTTCGGAAAGAGGGCGATGCCTGTGGTGAGGGTGTGGTCTTCTCCATGTCTTCAGTGGTGTCTTGTGGAGTCTCAATCACTGTAGTGGTGACTTGAGCTGGCGGAGTGCGAGGAATGACTTCATGGAGCGGAGTGTTGGGGTGTTGCTCTTCCAAGAATTCATCATGAATGATTGGCGTCGTAGGACCGCCAATACTGACCTGTTCACTGCTTGAGGGAGCAGGCGATGATACCGGCTTGGGCATGATCTGGGGAAACTAAGGAAGGACTTCATCATCATCTACATTGTCCTCATGACCAATGTCTTCAGCTGTGATGGGGTCAGTAGCTAGAATCTCTTCAGACTCATGAGCCTCTGTGGAAGCAGGCTCATGAACAATTAGACGGCACTCGCGGTTGGAGGAGGCAGGCATTGCAATAGAGATGGGTTCAACAAGCAGTGGCTCTTGTGGTGCAGCTTGATCTTTTCTTGAAGACTTTGAAGATTTTGTCTTCAACTTCTTCTTGGATGGAGCAGCATCAGAGGCGTCTTGATGCTTTCGCTTCTTGGCCTCAGCCTCAGCCTGCTTCGTCTTCTTCTTCTCAGAATCAGCTGATGGGACCTTTGGCTTTGAGCCAGTCATGCTAGCAGGGAAGACAATGCTTGGTCTTTCCTGCCTTGGAGCATCAGTTTCAGTTTCAGCTGGCTTCTTCTTCTTAGCGGCCAACCGAGGGTCAATGCCAGGATGCCCAAGGGCCTTTCTCTTCACAGCTTCATTGTGAGCTTGTACACATTTCTCAGCATAGTACTTGAGGCACTCTCGAGAGCCTTTGGCTTCATTGCGACGCTTATGGAATTTAGCCTTGAGGTCTGCCATCATCTTCTGAAAGTTTTGCACATCAATGACGCTGAGCTTAGCCATGTTCTTCTTGAAGAGAGCCTTCTCATGATCAATCTTGTTCTTCTGCTCAACTACTTTCTGAGCAATGGCAAGCTCTTTGGCTATGTAGCCTTGGAATGTGACGCTAATGTCAATTGGTAGTACAGATCGTCAATGGTGAGAGTTGTGTCTTCAAACCATTCATCGATGAAGTTGTTGAGAATGTCAACATCAAACAGAGGAAAATCTCTGAATATTTCAGCCTCTTGCTTGCTCTTGATTAGCATCTCAAGGGCATCATCAGCAAGATCTTCATCGCTTCATAGATCAATGACACCCTCTTCATTGCGCAGGATGCTTGCAGGTGTAAGAGCTTGCCCTGAGATCTTCTTAGTCTTCTTAGACGTGCGGGATAAGTCTTCAGACTGCATACTGGATTCAGGAGGTGCAGATTTCAATGGCTTCACTCTTGAAGCTTTTGGAGCAGCAGAAGACTTTGAAGCCTTAGCCTTCTTTACAGGCTTTGGGGGCTCTGGAGCGACAGTGTCTTCCTCATCCACAGCGGCCTCTTCAATGCTGGCCCTTTGTGCAGCGCAATGTGCAAGATATGAGTCAAAGTCTTCAAAGGGACCAACAAGATTGGGTTCAGCCTCTCGACTGCCATCTGGCCTTGGTCGAGCTGGACCTGGGTTGAAGTCAATCCCGAAGTCCTTCTTATTCTGGACAACAGAGTTCTTGGCATACTTATAATTCTCTTCAAAGATATCATCTTCTCGACACCATCTAAGGCTGGATGGGTCAGCATCTTCAGGCATGGGGCCTCTGACCATGCAAGGAAAGAAGCCTTTTGCAATGGCTTCAGCCTTGGTCTTGGGTTGAAGCTTCTTCTATATAATATCGGCACAAGGTGGCCTCACAGCATTCTTTTCAGCATACTCAGAAGTCACATAATGATACAGAAACCATTCTTCTACCCAATATCTTCGAATCCATTGGACTCTGGACTTGCACTCACCATAGGTTTCATCTGGATCTGACTTGTACATCTCATAGAGATCAGGAGGCAGGTCCAAGGCAGTGTTATCATGATGCTGACGGCCCCCTTTCTTTGCAGATTTACCACCTGCCATTGGCTTCAGACTAAATGGCTTCACAACTGTGTTGGGCTTCAATCTGCTTGTCAAACAGGAACTGGCTGCAGGTGATTCAATATGATGCTGTAAAAACTCTGCAAATGAATGCAGACTATGAGAACCAAGAGACTCCCCCATGGACATGTACCTATGACAGCATTAGAGATGCGAGGGAAGGGGAAGAGGTCATATGCATTCTCAAAAGATTTTCAATATAAATCAGTTTGAAGACATTGACCTCATACTGCGAAGACATGAGTTGGTTCCAGATTTGTACGAATCCATGAATAAGTACAAGTGAGGAATCTAACTAGTACTGAAGCATAAGTGAAAGTACTTGCGAGTCATGAGATGCATAGAAATAAAGATCCAGATTTGGAAGTGAAGAAACAACTTTTTGAAGACATAGAAAGTTTTAACGGATCAAACATGCGGTAAAAATAGACTTTTAATTACCGCTCAAGAACAGATGAGACTGCTAGACGAGTTGTGGATGGAGGCTAAGCAGTCCAATCTTCCGCACCCTAACTTGGCAGCGGAAGACACCTACGGCGGTGGCGGATGGAAGAAGATCCACGACCGGCATGACGACGATGACGGAGAAATCATGGCAGCGAAGCGCTTCATCTCTGGCGACGACGGAAGCTAGCGATGATGCTAGGGTTTGAGCGAGACGGCGAGGGGAGAAGGAAATAATGACCGCAGGGGGTGAGTATTTATAAGGAAGGGCGACGGCTGAGTGAATTTACTCAGCTGCCCCTGGCGGTTCACATCTGAGGGACACGTGGCATGCATGTAACAGCTTAAATGTTGTGCCACAACCCCACGCGTGCCAGGTTTGTTGGGTGGTCGTTCCGGCTTCTTCGAATTCAGGCAAATAGGATAGAGATAATAAAACCTTTTAAATGTTTGTCTCTATATCTTCGACTGAGAAGGACACAGTGAAGACAATCGACACGTGCCAATAGAATGCATATGAAGAGATAGAGAGAGTTAGAGGGATGAGCATAGAAGGGGTTAGGGTCCGATCACATTCACTTAGTGCAGAAGATAGCAACTTGAAGACATAGCTATAAGTGAATGCTGTAGAGGACAAAACACACACACACACACACACACACACATATATATATATGGATAGGCAATGAAGACCAAATCAAACATCGTGAAGATAAATCATGAAGATAAACCAATGTTGAAGACAAACCAACTTTGAAGATAATGCAGTATGAAGCCAAACAAAAATCTTCAACAAAGGTTGGTGGTGGCGTTACCCACCGTATAGCAAGTATTAAACCCAGACACGGTGCACAAATATCGTGGTGCTCCAAAATCAATTTCCATATTAATGTATTCACACTTAGGGTGTATGTCTTCTTGAATTGAAGACATACGTTACTTTGTGTGTTGTGCACCTAAGTCATCAATATGCACAAGCGTTAGGATGTGTGTCCATTCACATGACATTTGAGGATTCTAAGATATTTAGCTCACACCGCAGCTTGCAAAAACTTTTCTCATCCAAGGGCTTTGTGAAGATATCTGCCAATTGCTCTTCGGTGTTGACGTGAATGATATCAATGTCTTCCTTCAACACATGGTCTCTGAGAAAGTGATGACGGATTTGAATGTGCTTTGTGATAACCCACAAGTATAGGGGATCACAACAGTTTTCGAGGGTAGAGTATTCAACCCAAATTTATTGATTCGACACAAGGGGAGCCAAAGAATATTCTCAAGTATTAGCAGCTGAGTTGTCAATTCAACCACACCTGAAAGACTTAATATCTACAGCAAAGTATTTAGTAGCAAAGTAGTATGGAAGTAACGATAACAGTAGCAAAAGTAACAGTAGCAGTTTTGTAGCAATTGTAACAGTGGCAACGGAAAAGTAACTTAGCAAAGATCAGTATTGTAAAAGCTCGTAGGCAATGGATCAATGATGGATAATTATGTCGGATGGCATTCATCATGCAACAGTTATAACATAGGGTGACACAGAACTAGCTCCAGTTCATCAATATAATGTAGGCATGTATTCCAAATATAGTCATACATGCTTATGGAAAAGAACTTGCATGACATCTTTTGTCCTACCCTCCCGTGGCAGCGGGGTCCTATTGGAAACTAAGGGATATTAAGGCCTCCTTTTAATAGAGAATCGGACCAAAGCATTAGCACTTAGTGAATACATGAACTCCTCAAACTACGGTCATCACCGAGAGTGGTCCCGACTATTGTCACTCCGGGGTTGCCGGATCATAACACGTAGTAGGTGACTATAACTTGCAAGATAGGATCAAGAACACAAATATATTCATGAAAACATAATAGATTCAGATCTGAAATCATGGCACTCGGGCCCTAGTGACAACCATTAGGCATAGCAAAGTCATAGCAACATCAATCTTAGAACATAATGGATACTAGGGATCAAACCCTAACAAAACTAACTCGATTACATGGTAAATCTCATCCAACCCATCACCGTCCAGCAAGCCTACGATGGAATTACTCACGCATGGCGGTGAACATCATGAAATTGGTGATGGAGGATGGTTGATGATGACGACGACGATGATTTCCCCTCTCCGGAGCCCTGAACGGACTCCAGATCTACCCTCCCGAGGAAGAACAGGAGGTGGCGGTGGCTCCATATCGTAAAACGTGATGAATCCTTCTCTCTGATTTTTTTCTCCCCGAACGTGAATATATGGAGTTGGAGTTGAGGTCGATGGAGGTCCAGGGGGCCCACAAGGTCGGATGGCGTGCCCTGGGGGTGGGCGCGCCTCCCACCCTTGTGGATAGGGTGTGGGCCCCCTTCTGTTGATTCTTTCGCAAATATTTTTTATTAATTCCAAAAATAATCTCCGTGAAGTTTCAGGCCATTCCGAGAACTTTTATTTCTGCACAAAAATAACACCATGGCAATTCTGCTGAAAACAGCGTCAGTCCGGGTTAGTTCCATTCAAATCATGCAAATTAGAGTCCAAAATAAGGGCAAAAGATTTTGGAAAAGTAGATACGATGGAGACGTATCAACTCCCCCAAGCTTAACCCATTGCTTGTCCTCAAGCAATTCAGTTGATAAACTGAAAGTGATAAAGAAAAACTTTTACAAACTCTGTTTGATCTTGTTGTTGCAAATATGTAAAGCCAGTATTCAAGTTTTCAGCAAAGATTATGAACTAACCATATTCACAATAGCATTTAGGTCTCACATTTACTCATATCATTGACATAATCAACTAGCGAGCAATAATAATAAATCTCGGATGACAACACTTTTTCAAAACAATTATGATATGATATAACAAGATGGTATCTCGCTAGCCCTTTCTGAGACCGCAAAACATAAATGCAGAGCACCCCTGAAGATCAAGGACTGACTACACTACTGGAATCAGCTTCTTTGCCGTCCGCCATGGCGGACGGCAAAGGCATGGATCACGGACGGCAAACATCTTTGCCGTCAGCCAGCAGACGGCAAACTTTCCGGCTGAACACGTGCCAGCAAAGGCCTTCTTTGCCGTCCACTTCCTGGAAACGGACGGCAAAGGATTGTTCTGTCCGCCATCCGAGGCCAGCAGACGGCAAAGACAACGGAGGGGTTAACGGCGCTCTTTGCCGTCTGCCAGCGGATGGCAAAAAGTCAAAGCTCTTTGCCGTCCGCTGACAGACGGCAAACAGCTCAGCTAGGCAGTACTGGGAAGCTGCCACGTGGCCAGCTATGCCGTCCGCTGACAGACGGCAAAGTGATTTGAATCTTTGCCGTCCGCTGGCAGACGACAAAGTGACCAAATAGGCAGCCAGTTTCCCAGGTTTCACAGGTAGCTGCCACGTGTCCTCTTTGCCGTCTGCTAGCGGACGGCAAAGAGGCTATGTATCCCCTGTTTTTATTTGAATCCATTTAATTTGACAGGGTTTCAAACACAGATATACATATATATATTTTTTTCACAGGCACACACAGATATACATATATGATGTATCCAACACACAGATATACATATACATATCTATCTCCATCCATGACAACATACATGTATACATAAGAAACATAGTTCCATCCATATATACATATCACATATCACAATGTTCATCCAACACATTGTTCCATGCATCCATATAACAAGTTCCACATTTCTCATCGATACAAACAAAAAAAAGATAAGGGAAACAAGCACTCCATGCATCCATGCAAGCTTCCATATAGTGAATTAAATCTGCAAAATGGAAACAAGAAAGTTAGAAGAAGAAGACTAGAATCAGAAGAAGAAGAAGAAAATGAAGAAGAAGAAGAAGAAGAAGTAAGCATACTTAGGTAAAATGGAGCTAACCTAGCTAATTGTGCCATTTTTGAGTTAACCAAGAAAGTTAGAAGAAGAAGAAGAAGAAGTAAGCATACTTAGGTAAAAAAAAAAGAAGAAGAAGACTAGAAGAAGAAGAAGAAGAACACTTCTTTTCTTCCTCTTCCTTGATTTTCTTCATCTTATTATGTCATTTGTGGACTAAATAGGCTAAATTATGTCATAAATGGACTAAATAGGCTATAGAAAAAAATGCCATTTTTGAGCTTACCTAGCTAATTATGCCATTTTTGACCTAACTAAGCATATTATGCCATTTTTGATATAACTTAGAGCTAACTTCATTTTGGAGAAGAACCTTCTTATTCTTCTTCTTCTTCTTCTAGTCTTCTTCTTCTTCTTCTCCTTCTTCTTCTTCTTCTTCTTCTTCTTCTTCTTCTTCTTCTTCTTCTTCTTCTTCTTCTTCTTCTTCTTCTTCTTCTTCTTCTTCTTTTCTTCCTATTCCTTCTTTCCTTCCTCTTCCTTGATTTCTTCTCTTATTGTCATTGTGGACTAAATAGGCTAAATTATGTCATAAATGGACTAAACACGCTAATTAAGAAGAAAAATACCGTTATCACGGAGATGTAGGAATGGTCGGGGCTGCGCCAGTGCTAGACGGAGGTGAAGGACCGGTCGGGGTTCCGGCATTGGCAGAAGGAGTGGTCGATGCTTGTCGGGAGCCATGCTGCACCAAAGATCATTTCCCATAATGTCTCGTTAGCAAGTTCGCAAACTGAAATGTGAACAGTAGTAAGCAACGACCATTCAAATCAAACTCACCGTGGTCGCCGGAGCAATCTGGGGCATCGGCGGAGGGACCTGACCGTTTTTCTCGCACAAGCTCTGCACATTTGGTTGTCATGAGTCAGTCATATTAGATAGTAATGCAAACATTACGTGCATGATTGGGCTAATATGCACGAGAAACATACCACGATGAGCTCGTATAGGGCCTAGTTAGCGCTGTCGTTCTGGTTCCTCTCCTCCTCCAATAGCTTAGCCGTCTTCTCCTCCATCTCCCTCTCCGCCGCCTCCCTTTGTGCCTCCTCCAGAAGCTCCTTCGTCTTCAATCTCTCTTTCTCAACAATAGCCTGCAACACACCACTCCTCGTTAGCATTGTAATCATCGACGGACGCACACACAATGTAATGGAAGAAAGGTGAGAGAGTCCGTATAACTAACCGCCATGGCGATCTCCGCAGGCCGTGCACGAGGCGTTATCTCAGGATCAGAGCTACTCAGGCGCTTCTTGATCTGCGGGAGAGTCTTAGGACAACGTATCAGTCCATCACCAATGGCTAGAGAGCCATGGGACCTCCCGCCACCAGATATCATCACCAGCTCTGTATCAAAAGGATCCTGGCTCGGGTTAAAGTCCTCCCATTTCCTCGCCTTCCCCTCGTGTCTGTACTTCACAAGCTTGTGGTGGGAGGTCTTGTTGGTGAAGTTCTCTGGATCATCTAGGTCAGACTCCGTGAATGGCTTGGCCTTCTTGTACGGGGCCATATGGGCCATGCCATAGAGGTCGAACAGACCTGGCACAGGCTTCTTGTGGTGGTGCGCCTGAGTGAGAGGAACAAAATATTAGTTAAGGGCTCAAGCTAGCATGAAGAATGATATTGCTATGTAAATAGGTCATTTTGGAGCTAAGAAAGGTTATTATGTCATTTTCGAGGAAAATAAGCTAAGTTTAGGTCATTTTCGAGGTAACCAAGATTATTATGCCATTTTGACCAAAGTATGCTAATTATGTCATTATTGAGCTATCCAAGGTTATTATGTCATTTTAGAGCTAACTATAGCATATTTAGGCATTCTATAGAGCTATCTAAGATTATTATGTCATTTTAGAGCTAATTATGTCATGAATGAACTAGCTAAGATTAGTTTAGGTCGTTATTGAGCTATCGAAGGTAGTTATGCCATTTTTTAACTGACTAAAGCATATTAAGTCATTTTATAGAGCTATCTAAGGTTATTATGTCATTTTAGAGCTAAATATGTCATAAATGAACTATCTAGCATGAAGAATGAATTGCATGAATCATGTAGCAAACCACATACCCAGTTATCCCCGTACTCAAACAGGTTGGAGCTCCCTTGATGGTGTGGCACACCTTCCATTTGGTCGCGCTTATCCTTGGCCCTTTGGTGTTCGACTTTCCATTGGGCAGAGCACCACGCATCCACCAACGCCTCCCAACAGTCCATCTTATCCACACACCATCTCGGGGGCACCTAAGTGAGTCAAGAGAAATTTCAGCGCTACGCCTACGAATCAAATCAAGAAAACTAAGTTCAAGGCCTGAAGAATAGGTAATTACCTGCATGTACTTCTCCTTACTCAGAAACTTGCCGCGACACTTCTGCTTGCCCCTCCTAATACCCTTCGAGGCGTAGTAGTCTCGAACGGCCTGCACCCGAGCCTTGTGCCTTAAGTTCTGAAGTAGGCGCTTGCACTCGTTTTCGACAACCATACACGCGGCCTCCTGCTCTCCCTCTGAAACCCTGTAGAAGGTCTGCAATCAAACAAGACAACACTGATTAGTACAATCACTAGGTACTATTGATTTTTAATTCCGTAAAGGAGAAATTACCCAAAACCGACGGAACACAATGTCGGCCACCGTCTCGCACAAGACACCGTCGACCCTCTCCTCCGACGGGGCCGGGGCAACCGAGTACAGCTCCCAGGTCAGTGCTAGTTGTGGAACCTGACCCTCACCGGGCAACATGACCCACCCAGGGAAGTGCTGCCGGCAAAGCACACCAAGGACCTGGTTGGGCCTACGGGAACCACGGGGGTGTACCCAGCCCCTGCAGTATGACAAGGCCAACGCATTAGATATTAATTTGAAGGAACATGAAGGCAAAAGGTTAAAAAATAGTAAATGCACTTACTTCAACCCTTTAGGCGCAATCAACCACCTCTGGTTGGGGGTCATCGGCACGGGCGGGAGCTTTGTACAGCCACGCTTGTAGACCTTCTTGCCCTTCTCAACCAGCTCGTCGTCGCTGTAGCTATCTTCTGAAATGGTGTCCTCGCTACCATCCTCCGAGCCACTAGCCTTCGGAGTCTCGTGGGAAGAAGACTCCGGGATCGGAGTCTTCTGGGATGAAGACTCCGGGACCTGGGACGAAGACCCCGTGACCGGAGTCTTCTGGGACGAAGACTCTAGGACCGGACTCACGTGGGGCAAAGGGTCGGCGACCCGAGTCTGGTGGGGCGAAGGATCAGCGATCGGAGGCTCATGGACTAGAGTCCGAGGGTCCACGTAAGACGGAGCACTCCTGTGGTCGGGTGAATCAGCTGAGGGTGGCGGCGAGGAAGGCGTAGCAGCCTTCCTACCTCTCCCACTGCCACGTCCACCTCTACCAGCCTTCTTCGTCCTCCCCCGACCTCTCCCAGCCGTAGAAGAAGCGCCCGCCGCAGCTGTCTGCATACCATCCTGCACCGCTCTCCGGAGTGGCTGCGCTGCAATAATGCAACCACTCCTCCCAGTAGCGCTCGCAGGAGGCTCGGGGCGCTCTGGACCCTTGCCCACCATCCTGTCAACACCTGCAATGACAAAAAGTAAATGAAATTAGTACAACATAAAAAATTTGGATACCTGACATGAACATAATAATATGTATATAATTTAAGTGTATCATAATCATGAACATAATAAAAATACACCCGATCAACACAAATATATATGGGGTCGGGGTGTGGTGTCAGGGTGTCGGGGTGTCGTGTTGGGGTCGGGGGTCAGGGGTGTCGGGGTCGGGGTGTGATGTCAGGGTGTCGGGGTGTCGGGGTCGGGGTGTGTCGGTGTACTAGAATAGGGGTACCCTAGTACCCCGTACTTGTGCACGGGCAGTAGTAGCATCCCGCGGCCAGGCTTGCGGGAGGACAGCCAGAGAGAAGCTCAAGATTATTAAGCCATTCAAGAACAAAGTATACAAAGCAAGAGTTAAGGCCCCGGCAAGCGGAGCTTGCCGGGAGGGACAGCTGAGGCCCAGCCTGAGGTTTGCTCTAGCAAAGTACTTGCCGCGGCAAGGTACTTGCCCCGGCAAGTCATTGGCTGCGGCAAGGTATTGGCTGCGGCAAGATAGCAGCTGCGGCAAGGTACTTGCCCCGGCAAGTTACCTTGCGCGGCAAACTATGGGTTGCGGCAAGCTGTCAGGTGCGGCAAGGTCTTGCCGCGGCAAGCGTTACTGTACCACTGTGCTACTGTGCTGCTCCGGTGCCTCTGCCAGCGTGGCGCTCTGGGTCCTTCCAAGCGTGTGTGGCAGGGCACTGTGTAGACGGCGGTACACTGTAGCTAGCGGTGCAGGAGCAGGTGGGATAGGCTTTTCCCACGTCCAAGACGTCCGGGTACATGTATGTGGACAGCAAAGGCATGGGCATTTAATGCCCTTGTCCCCTGCCGTCAGTGGTAGGTAGGACATGTCATCCTGGTAATAATGGCCTTACTGTAGCAACTTTCCACCTCTACCTTTACTGTTTGCCACCTGTTGGTGACCCCTTTGTGCGTATAAAAGGAGGCCCATAGGCAACGTGGAGGAGGGAGGAGGAACTGGGAGATGGAGAACTCCAGTATTGTACGCAGCTACTCGGTACTGTAGCGCTCCTGGAGCTAGAACAATCATACAGATAATAAACCAAAAAGCAGGAGTAGGGTTTTACGCATCCGTGCGGCCCGAACCTGGGTAAATCTCTCTCGTGCACTGTCATGTTCTTCGCTAGATTTGCTCTTCGTGCGACCGTCTCTCCCTGCCGAATGTAAAGGGGTCCTTCCCTGGGTCCCATAGGTGATCGCGGATTCGTCCCCGACATCTTTGGCGCGCCAGGTAGGGGGAAGGAGGTTGTGTAAACCTAATCTAGCGATTTGCGCGTTAGTTTTTGGGCCATCCTCCGTCTTATGGCTCCAAAAAAGAAGACTTCAGCCATCGGTGCGTCTACGTCCAACCCGCCTGCTCCCATGCAGGAGGGTGCCGACGTGATTGCGGCTGCTGGGGGGACTGGAGAGCGAGAGCTCCTATTACCTCCACCTGTCCAAAACCGGGCCAGCAACGCTAATCTTGGCGCTGCTGGGTCTGGGAACGCAGCGCTGCTCGCTGCTGCTGGCCCTGCAAGCTCCAGAAACGGTGCTGCGCGTTCTGGAACGCCTGCGCCGGTTCAGACGCCGCGGCCTTCGCAAGAAGCCCGTGACAGGCAGTGTCCTGACGCCCCAGGTGCCAGGCGCTCCCTGGATAATGAACTTGCGCATCGATCTCGAGATGCGTGGGGTCACCATACGCAACAACACGTTGGCGGGGTCGAGGTGCGGTCGCCTGGGCGTGGAGATGCTCCTTCTAACACTGTAAGGAGTAGGAGCATCCCACAGTCCTCACGCCACTCGATACCTCCCTCACCAGCAGAAGCGTTGGCGCGTGCGCAGCTGCTCCTGAACTTCCCTCCACCAGCAGATAAGCTTGACGAGTGGAGGGCAACCATTCAGAGCCTTCTCAGCTTCGCTGATGCCGACCCAGTGCGTGCGGCCGACAAGAGAACTGGTGACAATGCTGTCACCAATAAGAACGGCGAGGGGGCAACAACCGTACACTCCCCACCCAGACGGCCTCGGTCGCCGACACGTCGAAACGACACCCGTGGCGATGATTCCACGGCGTCGTCTGACCCGCGAGCTCGTCGTGACCAGCGCCTCGTTCTTCAGGAACACAGAGGAGAAGACGCTCGTACCACTATCGAGCGAAGGAGAGAAGCGCATCGTCAGTCCGACAGACACACAGGGCCCGCTGTTGACATGCATGCGCCAGGGGATCCTGGCGACTTGCCGTACGCTGTAAGTTGTCCAGCGTTCACCCGTGAGCTGCGGCAGGTCCAGTGGCCCAATCGCAAGGCTTTCAAGCCTGACGTGTCGGAGAAGTATGATGGCAAGACACACCCGTCGGAGTTCCTCAGCATTTACACCATTGCGGTGCAAGCTGCCGGGGGACGAGACGACAAGATTCTTGCTAACTACTTCCCGCTCGTGTTAAAGCGCAACGTCGTCTCATGGCTCATGCACTTGCCGGAGAACTCCATTTCTTCATGGGCGGACCTGTGCCATCAGTTTGTTGGTGCCTTTACTGGCGGTCATCAACCTCATGGCCAGGAGAGTGATCTTCATCTCATCCCCCAGAAGGAAGGAGAGCCCCTGCGCAAATACATTCAAAGGTTCAGCCGCGTACAGTACAACATCCCAGATGTTCACCCCGCTGCGGTTATTAGCGCGTTCCATCAGAACGTGCGTAACCGCAGGATGCGGGAGGAAATGGCGATGACCAAGGTCAGAGACATTGGCCAGCTATATGCTCTCGCCGACAAGTGTGCGCGCGCTGAAGAGGGAAGGACTTCCCGGTGAAGGTGTTGGCGCGGGGGAGCTCTGACAGGAAGGTACCGCCCCGGCAAAGAAGGGCCGGCGGCGGAACAACAGGAAGAAAAAGGGCAAAGCTGTGCTTGCCGTCGAGCAGTCCGCGGCAACGGCAGCGCCGACAAGGCCAAAGTCGAGGCTCCGGCAAGGAGATTGCCGCGTGCGCCAACTGTCAGGCCTTGCGGCCCTGCCGACAAGCAGGACGGCTCCGACAAGCAATATTGCAAGATCCACCGCACCAAGGGACACGATCTCCAGAACTGTCGACGAGTCGAGCAGCTTGTCGAACAGCAGAAAGCTGAGTATGAGAGGCGCGACAAGGAGAAGGCCCCAGAAGGTGCTGGCGGGTCCGGCAAGAAGCGCACTGCCCGAGGAGGGCGTCGCGGCAAGGCCAAGCAGCAGCAGAGAGACAGGCCTCCTCGTGGCCGCGACAAAGATGATGATGATGATGATCTAGATGATGAAGAATCCAGTGAGCACGAATTTCAGAAAGCCGCAGAAGTCTTGTGTGTTGACGGTGGTGCTTCGTTGCATTCTTCTCACCGTGAACCTAAACAGTGGGCGCGAGAGATCAATGCGGCGGAACCATCTGTTGACGCCAGAAAGCTTCTGAAGTGGTCCGACACGCCTATCGTCTTTGACATTGAGGACCACCCTGACCGCACAACGGCGGTCGGGTGCTTGCCGATGTTGGTTTCACGAACGATCCGCAACCTCAAGGTCACGAAGATGTTAATTGACGGTGGGGCCGGCTTGAATCTGATTTCGCCCGCTGTGCTCCGGAAACTTTAAATCCCTGACGGCGAGCTTGAGGAAACTGGTACTTTCCAAGGAGTCAATCCAGGAAGGAGCAAGCCGAAAGGGAAGATCACGCTGCCAGTGACATTTGGCGGCGAGCTGAACTACCGGACCGAGAAGGTCACCTTTGACATTGCCGATATTCCATTGCCTTATAATGGGATACTTGGCCGTCCAGCGCTCGCCAAGTTCATGGCAGCCTCTCATTTTGCCTACAATGTGTTGAAGATGCCAGGCCCAGTAAGTGTTATCACAGTTCCCTGCGACAAGAAGGATGCGCTTATTTGCGCTGACAAGATCTACCGGGAAGCAGCTGCCGCAACTGCCGCCAAGGCACTTGCCGCTGAAGCTCTCGGGGGGGAGAACAAGAGGAAGTCCGGCAAGAGCTCATGTGCCCACTCCGGCAAGCGCACCTCTTCGGAGTGCTGCGCTGCCTCGAGGACGCACCAGAGAGCTCCACCGGCAAGTGCAAAAAGAACAAAGCCGCTCCGCCGGCGACAAAGAAGGTGCCCGCCAAGGAGGACGGCACTGGTGGTTCCTTTACCATCAGTGCCACACTTGACAACAAATAGGAAAGCGCGCTCGTTGCTTTCCTGCGGGCGAATGTCGACGTGTTTGCATGGCAACCGTCCGACATCCCCGGTGTTCCTAGGAAAGTAATTGAGCACCACCTTGCTGTTTGTCCCCACGCGAGGCCCGTCAAACAGAAAGCCAGAAAGCAAGCTGTGGAGCGGCAAGAGTTTATTGCGGAAGAAATCAAGAAGTTGGAAGCAGCAGGCCTCGTCAGAGGAGTGCTCCATCCTACGTGGTTGGCCAATCCTGTTGTCGTGCGCAAAGCGAATGGAAAATGGAGGCTTTGTATTGATTTCACTGATGTTAGTAAAGCTTGTCCCAAAGACCCATTTCCTTTGCCCCGCATAGACCAGATTGTTGACTCCACGGCAGGATGTGATTTGCTTTCATTTCTTGACGCATATTCTGGGTATCATCAAATCTTCATGGCTGAGGAAGATGAGGAAAAGACCGCATTTATCACACCCTGTGGCACATACTGTTTCGTACATATGCCATTTGGTTTGAAAAATGCTGGTTCAACATTTGCAAGAGCCGTCCAGATTGCTTTTGAGCCTCAGCTGCACAGAAATGTGGAAGCCTATATGGACGATATAGTGGTCAAAAGCAAGGACAGGGCTACTTTGGTTCAAGATCTAGAAGAAACTTTTGTAAATCTGCGCAAGATCAACCTGAAGCTCAACCCCGAGAAGTGCGTGGTTGGAGTTCCCTCCGGCAAGCTTCTCGGGTTATTTGTGTCTCAACGCGGAATTGAAGCCAATCCTGACAAGATCAAAGCCATTGAGCAAATTGAAGCACCGAAGCGCGTCAAGGATGTACGACGACTTGCCGGCTGTGTTGCTGCTCTCAGTAGGTTTATCTCCAAGTCAGCTGAGCGCGCCCTGCCATTTTTCAAAATCTTAAAAAAGGCAGGTCCATTGAAATGGACTCCGGAGGCGGAGGCAGCGCTGCAAGACTTGAAGAGATACCTCTCCTCTCCTCCAATACTTGTCGCACCTAAACCACAAGAGAAGTTGTTGCTGTATCTAGCGGCAACCAATCAAGTGGTTAGTGCTGCGCTGTTAGCGGAGAGAGAGGTGGATGAGGAGGCCGTAACTGCAGCAAGCACGTCCAGCGACAAGCTGGGGGCTCCCCCGACAAGTTTTGCTGCCGACAAGGATTCGTCTGCGCAGTCAGGCGAAGTGATACAAAAGAAGAAAATGGTGCAGCGCCCGGTCTACTTTGTGAGCTCTCTTCTGCAGGGAGCTAGGTCAAGGTATTCTGGTGTGCAGAAGCTGCTTTTCGGCCTTCTCATGGCCTCGAGAAAGCTGCACCATTACTTTCAAGCACATGAAGTTACCGTCGTCACTCGCTTCCCGCTGAAAAGGATTTTGCAAAATCCAGAAGCGACAGGCAGGATTGTCGAGTGGGCGTTGGAGTTGTCGAGCTTTGGTCTCAAGTTTGAGAGTACATCAACCATACAGAGCCGAGTTTTGGCAGAGTTTGTCGCAGAATGGACACCAACGCCAGACGAAGAAATCCCAGAGACGACTCTCCCCGGCAAGGAGACAAACAAAGAGTGGCTTATGTACTTTGATGGTGCCTTTTCGCTGCAAGGCGCCGGTGCTGGCGTACTGCTTGTCGCACCCACCGGAGAGTACCTCAAGTACGTGGTCCAAATGCACTTTCCCAAGGAACAGGCGACGAACAATACTGCAGAATATGAGGGGTTGCTTGCCGGTCTCAGGATCGCGGCAGACCTTGGGATCAAGAAGCTTATTGTCAGGGGAGATTCGCAGCTTGTCGTCAGGCAAGTGAACAAGAACTACCAATGCCCATTGATGGAAGCTTATGTAGATGAGGTGAGGAAGTTGGAGGAACGCTTTGACGGCCTACAAATGGAGCACGTCCCACGTGCTGAGAATGACATTGCCGATGGTTTGTCAAAGCGCGCCGCACTCAAATTGCCTGTGGAACCAGGCACTTTTGTGCTCCAACTAACTCAGCCATCCATGACGCCATCAGTAGGGCAAGGCAGGAAGAGGAAGTTGGCTTCTGGCGACTACTTCCCGGCAGAGCTCCCCGAAGCCGCCGGCAAGAAGGCTGCCAAAGCCAGCGCCAAAGATGCAGAGGGGCAACTTGCTCCGACAAGGCCTCACGCTCTTGTCGTTGAAGCGGGTGCTCCTAGGCAAGAGGCAAAGGGGCAAATTGCTCCGACAAGACTTCGGGTCCTTGTCGTTGAAGCAGGCGCTCCTGATCGAAGCGCTAAGGAGCAAGATGCTCCGACGAGGCCTTGGGCTT
The DNA here is from genome assembly GCA_011799875.1 of Thinopyrum elongatum. Classification (NCBI taxonomy): domain Eukaryota; kingdom Viridiplantae; phylum Streptophyta; class Magnoliopsida; order Poales; family Poaceae; genus Thinopyrum; species Thinopyrum elongatum. The sequence goes on from CM022299.1 coordinate 214,571,532, forward strand.
CCGTCATTGAAGCAACTGCTCCCGACGAGCTTGTTGAAGGACAGCACGCTCCAGCAGGGCCCCAGGCTCTTGTCGTTGAAGTGGCTGTTCCCGCCAAGCTCGTCGGGGAACGGCCGGCTCTGGTAGAGCGACAAGCTCTTGCCGTAGGGCCTGATGTTCCCGCAGTAGAAGAAATGCCTTTAGTCCTTGTTGTCGAGCCACAGGCTCCAGCGTGGGCGCAGCAGATCGTCCGTTTCCTTCAGACAGGAGAACTTCCCGAAGAGCAGGAAGAAGCGGAGAAAGTAGCCCGATGGTCCAATATGTATCAATTTGTCGATGACATGCTGTGCAGAAAAAGACCAAACGGTGTGAAATTGAAGTGTATTCCCCGGGAAGAAGGACAGGAGCTGTTGGCGGAGATTCATGGAGGCATATGTGGTCACCACATAGGGTCAAGAGCCCTTGTTGGAAAGGCTTTCCGGCAAGGTTTCTTTTGGCCCACCGCCCTCCAGGATGCAACTGCACTAGTAACCAAGTGTGAAGCGTGCCAGTTTCATTCCAAGAAGATTCATCAGCCAGCTCAAGTTCTCCAGACAATCCCTCTCTCCTGGCCATTTTCGGTCTGGGGGCTCGACATCCTCGGCCCCTTTCCCCGTGCCACCGGGGGCTTCGAGTACTTGTATGTGGCCATCGACAAGTTTACGAAGTGGCCGGAAGTGGAAGCAGTGAGGAAGGTGACAGCACAATCAGCCATCAAGTTCTTCAAGGGAATTGTTTGTCGCTTTGGTGTTCCTAACAGGATCATCACCGACAACGGTACCCAGTTCACGAGCCATGCCTTCATGCAGTATGTCGAAGACCTTGGCACCAAGGTCTATTTCGCTTCTGTTGCTCACCCCCGAAGCAACGGTCAAGCTGAAAGGGCAAATGCTGAAGTGCTGCGTGGGCTCAAGACGAGAACTTTCGACAGGCTGCGCAAGTGCGGCAAGAACTGGATCGAGGAGCTGCCAGTGGTTCTTTGGTCGATCAGGACGACGCCAAATCGAGCTACTGGCCAGACGCCTTTTGCTCTAGTTTATGGAGCAGAGGCAGTTCTCCCCACGGAACTCGTATACGGGTCACCTCGAGTGCTCGCTTACGATGAGCTTGAGCAAGAGCAACTGCGGCAAGATGACGCTGTGCTCCTCGAGGAGGATCGTCTTCAGGCTGCTGTGAGAGCTGCTCGCTACCAGCAAGCTTTGCGTCGCTACCATAGCCGCAAAGTTAATGCCAGAAGTCTCGAGGAAGGCGACCTTGTTCTTCGGCGCGTTCAGTCGGCCAAGAATTCAAACAAGTTGACGCCGAAGTGGGAAGGCCCTTATCGGGTGAAACGAGTCACCAGGCCCGGCGCTGTCCGCCTGGAGACCGAGGATGGCATTCCAGTGATCAATTCCTGGAACATTGACCATCTTCGTAAGTTTTTTCCATAAGGCGCGGTTGCCGGGCCCTTCCCCGGCAACCACCTTTTGTACAAGTATTGCCGCTGTTGCATGTAATCCTTTGTACAAAGCCAGGCGCAGACCCTGTGCATAAATAAAGCTTTTGTATTTCGCAGTTTTTGACGATTTCATGTTTACTTTTATTTTGCATGATTATCTGACATACTATGCAGTACAGCCTCCCCGGTAAGCATTAACGAGCCGCCAAGCTCCTATATCTTTATTTTCTCTTCTTTCTTTTTCTCAAAGAGACAGAAGCTTCCCTCGCGCACAAGTTTGCCGGGGGGGATGGGATAATGATATGGACCAGGCGTGGACCAGGCGTCGTTCAAAGAAACTTTGCCTTGCCGGGAAGAAGGCAGCGGCAAGCAGTGACAAGACCTTGCCACGGAGAGATCAGCGACAAAGCTAAGTGCCAAAGTTTGAACAATCAAATTCTTTTTTATTTTCAAGGTTATTTTCCTTGAACGATACTACTCTTTGTATGGAAAACCTGTGCGCGACGGAACCTAAGCGTAATCGGTCGCGCCCTTACCTTGTTTCGAGTCCGCTCAACAACCTAAGTGGCTGCACTGAGCGCGACAAGGTTGCTTGCCGGCAGCGGCACCGCCAGCAGGCTGCTGAAGTCCCGCACCCAGCGCTCGCGGTGATGGTGCGCGCACCGGCAAGTTCCCTATAAGCGTAGGGCAAGTACACACAAAGAAAGAAATTGCTCAAGGGAGATGACATGCATTAACTTCAAAATATTGCAAGTTATATTACAAGATAAGTTGCCGCGGCTTAAACAGATTGTTCTTTAACATGTCTAGCGGCGGCAAGGAGGGAGAAGAATGGGCTCTCTAATTGCAGTGCTCGCCTTCGACTCTCTGGATTTGGTCCACCCTCTCCACGATGGGCGCGACAAGGGCCTCTAGTGGCGCGGGGTCGTATCCCTTCGGCAAGCTTTTGAAGATGTTGCTGAAGTCGACGCCTGGGTTTCTGTATGCTATCTTCACCAACAACCTCCGGAGAACTCCCCGGCAAAGCCTGCGTGACTCATCGGCCAGTTGAGCCTTGTGATTGACTTGGAGCTGTTGGAGTGCTTCTACTACTCCGTCGAAGAACTCGGCTAGCTTGACGCTAGTTTGCGTGTTCTTGTCGGTGGAGTACCCGAAGTCCGGCACCTTCAGGGCAGTCAGCTCCTTGTCGATGTCCTCGGCGGCGCTGGCAAGCCTGTATGTGAAGATCCCCATGTTATCCCTGAACTTCTTGTGGGTTGCAATAGCGTCTTGAAGCAGACCCTTTTCCTTCTGGAGCTCTGTCATTAGAAGCCCTTCGCGCTTTCTGGTGGTGTCGAGCGTCTCCTTCAGCGTGGTCAGCTTCAGCTTCAGGTCTGCTCTGGAGTCGTTGGCGGCGGCAAGCAGATTGTTCTTCTTGGCTATGGTAACTTGCATCTCCGCCAAAGTGTGGGTCACCTTTGCCCTCTCACTTTCAAGCGTTGAGATCTTGTCACCGTTTGCCTTGAGGGCGGCCTCTAGTCTTGCCACTTTCTCCTCCGTTTCCTTCCTGTTCACTTCTGCAGCAGCGACAGCGTTGGTGGCCTCCACCAACTTGCTGGCGTACTCTTGGGCCAAGGCTTCGATTTCCTTCTGGTGTTTTTGTGCCTGCCCCTGGGTCCGCTCTGCGACAAGTCTTGCCACCTCCTCGTCTTTCTGTCGGAGGGTTTCGGCAAGTTTCCTCTTGCGCTCGGCAAGTTCTTCTTCGTGGGCATCAAGGTCCACTTTCTGCTGGTTCAGATCACCAGCCTGAGCAGACAACTCCTTGGCGGTCTCCTCCTGTTTTTGTTCAATGTCTTGCTTCATCAGGAGGAGGGCCTGCCGTTCTTCGGCCAGCTGTGCCCGCTTGACCTCTAACACATTAAGAGATCGCGCGCCGACGTCCGCCAAGATCTCCGCGCGCCTCAACATGTCAGCTTCGGCCTTCTCGATGAGCGCCTCCCTGGAAGCTAGCTTCTCCCGTCGGGCGCGATGAAGATTCAGCAGCTTTTGAAGCAGTTGCTCCTCTTCAGACGTGCTGCTGCTGCTGGCGCGTGGCGCATCCACAAGCTGGAGCCCAGCAGCGGCAAGGATCTCCTCGTCCACAACATCCTCCTCGGTTGGCGCTCTGGAGCCCACCGTCCAGGGGAGGCTGACGTAGACGTTCTCGCCGACCCGGATGTATTTGCTTGGCGGAGGCAAGTTGGGCGCTGCCGCCTCGTCAGTGGTTGAGGGACCCGTGGTCGGAGTAGCGCCTGGCGCTCCTGTGGCCTCAGGGCCATCAGTACGACCACCGGCTCCCTCGCCGGCCTCCTCAGCAGCCTTCTGGGCGGCCTCAGCTTCAGCAGCCTTGGTGGCTTCATCGGTGGGCGCCTTGGCGGTATTATCCTCGGCGGCCTTGCCGGCCTCTTCGGCAGCCCTGGCAGTTTCTTCGTCGGCAAGCTTGTCGGCTGCCAGCTTGTCGGCCTTGGCAGCGGTGGCCTTGGCAGCCTCGTCGTCGACGGCCCCTGTGGTGTTCTCCTCGACAGAAGAGTCAATGTTCATTGGCTCCACCGAGGAGGGCTCTGCCAACCCGAGAAGTAAAGCAAAAAGAGCTTCAGGAAGAAATTCAAGAAGACAAAAGAAAGAAAGCAGAAAGAGTTTTGCGGCAAGGGAACTTACTCTTCCTCGTCGTCCTCTTCGCTGAGAGCGGAAAAATCAAAGTCCGCCTCCGTGTGAGGAGGGGGAGGAGGGGGAGCTGGGCTCCTTGGCCGCTTGGCGGGGGTAGTAGCAGCGGTCTTTGATGACCCTGCTCCAGTTGCCGGGGCCGCGTGAGACGCTCCCGCAGCACCAGCCCTTGCCGCGGTCGAGCGCGTCGAACGGCGCTCCGGCGGTTGTTGAACTTCTTGCCGCTCAGCCACTTTGCCAAGCCCGCGAAGGCGTTTCCTCCTCAGAGGGGCTGGGGACTCTGACTGCGGTGGGCTTTCGGTGCCCTCCTCGAAAGAGGAGCCCTCATCCTCCGAGCTGCCTGACTCGTCGGCAGGCTGGCTTGGCCCGACATCCTTGCCGGGTGCGGCGAGCTCGCCCTTCCCGGCAAGCATCCCCTGCTCGGCAAGGATCTCCTTTTGTGCCTCGTCGAGCTCCGCCAAAGTATAACCAAAATCGCCAGCTTCCCTGGCGAGCCTGTCCTCCTCCACTCTTCGAGCAATGAATTCTATTTCTTGCTCAGTGGTGTTGCGGACGAGCCACTCCTCCTCCCGGACCTGCTTTTCGACCGTGGAGTCAAAGAATCGCCGCACGTCTTCTTCGAGCGGCACGTCCCAAGTTGCTTCAACGCTGTGCGCATTGCAGAGCGGCATCATAGCGATGATTGCACTCAATGCGGAGTTGTTGCAAAGGGGCATGATGTGCTTCGGCAGCGTGAATGCCTTGTCGTGCTTCTCTGGATCTGTCTCTTGCTTGAACAGTTCTCGCATGAAAAAGTCGTGCTGCAGAACTGTGAAGTTGTTGATCAGTCCAGGGCGCAGCCGCATGATATCGGCTGGGTTCTTCCAATCAGAGGCCGGCCTTCCTCTCTGCTGCAGAGGAGCAATGCGGCGGCGGAGGAAGTCTGCGCCAACCATCCCTATGGTGAGCCCGGCCTCCCTGAGCCGTATGATCCTGGTAGCGGCAATCTCCAGCTTTTTGTCCTGGGGATCCAAATTGCTCCAGTCTGTGCCACGCGCTGCTGGGGTCTTGCGAAGCGCACAGTATGGTGGCGGCTCGTCGTCAATGATCCAACACCATTCAGACCGGATTTCTCCCCATCTTGGGCGGAGATCCCCCTTCAGATAATGCTCCTTGGCGCCCAATCTTGAAACGAACGAGACGCCAACAGTGAGAGGCTCCCCCTTTTCAGCACGGGGAGTGAAGTAATGCCTGAACAGCGCAGTGTTGGGTGCGACGCCGACGAAGTTCTCGCACAGATGCGCAAATATTGCCATGGTGGATACGGCATTCGGTGTGAGATCCAGCAGACGGAGATTGAAGGTGTACATGACGTCGCTAAAGAAATCCGAGTACGGTGGGCAGAGCCCGCACCAAAAGTAGCAAGCGAAGAAGGGGTACTTGCTCACTTCGCTCTCGTCGGTGGCTGGGCAAACGCGGGTGGCCGGATGCGCCTTGGTCCTCGCGGCCCACATGCCTTGGAACTTGGCCTTCAGATCCGCCCCCGTGAGCGTCGGAGCGAAGAGCGCGTACTTCTGCCTCTTCAACTGCGCCTGGGTCTCCGTCCTTGAGGACTTCCCCGTCTTCCCCTTTTCTCCTTTGGGAGGCATGGCGAAGGCGGAGCTGAGGACCGAGGGAGATGCGGACGCGTGCGGTGGCGGAGGATTGGGAAACCGCTTTGTTTTAGAGCGGAGGAAGAAGAAGGCGGAGATTTGGAGATCGAGAATGGTGAGAGGGGTGTGTGAGTGCTTCTGCAGGTCCCTCCTTTTATGGGGAAAGATGCGGAACCATCCGCCCCTTCGTCATTCGAGATAGCTGCGCACGCTTCCCACGCTCCGCATTCAACGTGCGACGCGTGGGAGAGCGTGCAATTAAACAGCATAGGGACGTTTCGGCTTATCCTAGCCACGCGTGCCCGTGCACTGTTTGGGCCTGGCCCAACAACGCCCGGCACCGTGTGTGGCCCAGGCCCGGGGGCTCCTGTCGGTGTACTAGAATAGGGGTACCCTAGTACCCTGTACTTGTGCACGGGCAGTAGTAGCATCTCGCGGCCAGGCTTGCGGGAGGACAGCCAGAGAGAAGCTCAAGATTATTAAGCCATTCAAGAACAAAGTATACAAAGCAAGAGTTAAGGCCCCGGCAAGAGGAGCTTGCCGGGAGGGACAGCTGAGGCCCAGCCTGAGGTTTGCTGTAGCAGAGTACTTGCCGCGGCAAGGTACTTGCCCCGGCAAGTCATTAGCTGCGGCAAGGTATTGGCTGCGGCAAGATAGCAGCTGCGGCAAGGTACTTGCCCTGGCAAGTTACCTTGCGCGGCAAACTATGGGTTGCGGCAAGCTGTCAGGTGCGGCAAGGTCTTGCCGCGGCAAGCGTTACTGTACCACTGTGCTACTGTGCTGCTCCGGTGCCTCTGCCAGCGTGGCGCTCTGGGTCCTTCCAAGCGTGTGTGGCAGGGCACTGTGTAGACGGCGGTACACTGTAGCTAGCGGTGCAGGAGCAGGTGGGATAGGCTTTTCCCACGTCCAAGACGTCCGGGTACATGTATGTGGACAGCAAAGGCATGGGCATTTAATGCCCTTGTCCCCTGCCGTCAGTGGTAGGTAGGACATGTCATCCTGGTAATAATGGCCTTACTGTAGCAACTTTCCACCTCTACCTTTACTGTTTGCCACCTGTTGGTGACCCCTTTGTGCATATAAAAGGAGGCCCATAGGCAACGTGGAGGAGGGAGGAGGAACTGGGAGATGGAGAACTCCAGTATTGTACGCAGCTACTCGGTACTGTAGCGCTCCTGGAGCTAGAACAATCATACAGATAATAAACCAAAAAGCAGGAGTAGGGTTTTACGCATCCGTGCGGCCCGAACCTGGGTAAATCTCTCTCGTGCACTGTCGTGTTCTTCGCTAGATTTGCTCTTCGTGCGACCGTCTCTCCCTGCCGAACGTAAAGGGGTCCTTCCCTGGGTCCCATAGGTGATCGCGGATTCGGTCCCCGACAGGGGGTCGTGCCGGGGTCCGGGTGCAGGTGGCGGGTCGGGTCGGGGTCGGGGTGTGGGTCGGGGTGTGGTGTCGGTGTCGGTTGTCGGGTCGGGGTCGGGGTGTGGTTCAGGGGGTCGGGGTCGGGTCGGGTTCGTGCCGGGTGTCGGGTGTCGGGTCGGGTATCTTTTTTCCTTTTCTTCTTCTCTTCTTCTTCGCCTCCTCTCCTCTTTCTTCTTCTTCTTCTTGTTCTTCTTCTTCTTCTTCTTCTCTTCTTCTTCTTCTTCTTCTTCTTCTTCTTTCTTCTTCTTCTTCTTCTTCTCCTCCACTTCTCTTTCTTCTTCTTCTTCTTCTTCTTCTTCTTTCTCTTTTTCTTCTTCTTCTTCTTCTCTTCTTCATTCTTCTCTTCTTCTTCTTCTTCTCTCTTCTTCTTAGTCTTCTTTCTATTCCTTCTTCTTCTTCTTCTTCTTCTTCTTCTCTTCTCTTTCGTTCTTCCTCCTCCTCCTCCTTCTTCTTCTTCTCTTCTTCTTTCTTCTTCTTCTTCTTCTTCTTTCTTCTCTTCTTCTTTCTTCTTTCTTCGTTCTCTTCTTCTTCTTCTTCTTCTTCTTCTTTTTCCTCTCTTCTTCTTCCTCTTTCTTCTATTTTTCTTCTTCTCCCTCCTCCTGTTCCTCCCTCCTCCTTCTACTTCTTCTTCTAAACTAAAACTAAAACTAATCTAAAATAAACTAAACTAAAATAAACTAAAACTAAAACTAATCTAAAATAAACTAAAACTAAAACTAATCTAAAATAAGCTAAACTAAAACTAAAACTAAACTAAAACTATAACTAAAACAGAAACTAAACTAAAAGAAACAAAAAGAAACTAATTAAACAAAAAAAAGGGGAGGAGCTCACCTGGTGGAGGGGGCGGCCGGACGGCTGCGGCGGCCGCTGGAGGAGGCGGCGACCCGGTGGAGGGGGAGGCCAGACGGCCGCGGCGGGACGGGGCGGGGACGGCCGCGGCGCGGCTGCCCGACGTGGAAGAGGCGGGGTGGGCCGCGGTGGAGGTCGGGGAGGGGTGCGGGGGGGGGGCGCGCTAGCGGACGGGGTCGGCGTGGGTGGCGGCGCGGCCGGGTGTGGGTGGGAATGGCGACGGAGGGGAGGGGGGTGGGGGGGGCGTGGCGACGTGGAAGGGGCGGCGGGGGCGGCAGGGGGAGGCGGGGGGCGCAGGGGAGGGTGCGGGGCGGCGGTACGGCAGACGGGGTCGGCGGCGGCGGCGCGGGGTGTGGGTGGGGAGGAATGAGAGAGTGGAGAGAAGAGAGGGGGGGGGAAGGGTCCGTTAATGTCCACCGCCTTCTTGCCGTCAGCCAACGGTCGGTAAAGTTTCTTTGCCGTCCGCTTGCGGACGGCAAAGAGGTGGGGCCGGTGGGCTTGAGTTGGTTAAACAATAACTGGACCCACCCACCTCTTTGCCGTCTGCTAGCGGACGGCAAAGATTCTTTGCCGTCAGCCAGCGGACGGCAAAGAACAGGCTGATGGCAAAGACTTTATTTGCCATCAGCCACATCTTTGCCATCCGTTTTCTTGTGGCTGACGGCAAAGACCTTATTTGCCGTCTGCAAGCGGACGACAAAGAATTAGCACACGGCAAAGAAGTGGATTCCAGTAGTGCTAGACATTGTAATTCAAGGTAAAAGAGATCCAGTCACAGTCATACTCAATATCAATTAACAACAAAGCATACAAATGACAGTGGTGCTCTCTAACTGGTGCTTTTTATAAGAGAATGATGACTCAACATAAAAGTAAATAGATAGGCCCTTCGCAGAGGGAAGCAGGGATTTGCAGAAGTGCCAGAGCTCGAGTTTTTAAAACAGAGATGAATATAATTTTGAGCGGTATGCTTTCATTGTCAACGCAACAACCAAGAGATCTCAATATCTTCCATGCTACATACATTATAGGCGGTTCCCAAACAGAATGGTAAAGTTTTTACTCTCCCTCCACCAACAATCACACTCCACGGCTGGTTCGAAACAACGGGTACCGTCCAACTAACAACAATCCTGGGGGAGTTTTGTTTAATTATTTGAAATTTTGTTTCTGATCTTTTGATCATAGGACTGGGCATCCCAATTACCAGCCATTTTCTTGTGAATGATGAGCGGAGTCCACTCATCGTGAGAATAACCCACCTAGCATGGAAGATAATGACAGCCCTAGTTGGTACATGAGCGATTCAGGCATACAAAACAGATTATCATTTGAAGGTTTAGAGTTTGGCACATGCAAATTTACTTGGAATGGCAGGTAAATACCACATATAGGAAGGTATGGTGGACTCATATGGAACAACTTTGGGTTCATGGAAGTGGATGCACAAGCAGTATTCCCGCTTAGTACAAGTGAAGGCTAGAAAAAGACTGGGGAGCGACCAACTAGAGAGCGACAACAGTCATAAACATGCATCGTGATTAACCAACATTGAATGCAAGCATGAGTAGGATATAAATCACCATGAACATAAATATCGTGGAGGCTATGTTGATCTTGTTTCAACTACATGCGTGAACATGTGCCAAGTCAAGCCACTCGAATCATTCAAAGGAGGATACCATCCTATCATACTACATCACAACCATTTTCAAAGCATGTTGGCACGCAAGGTAAACCATTATAAACTCCTAGCAAATTAAGCATGGCATGAATAACTATAATCTATAATTGTCATTGCAAACATGTTTCATTCATAATAGGCTGAATCAAGAATGATGAACTAATCATATTTACAAAAACAAGATAGGTCGAGTTCATACCAGCTTCTCCTCATCTCAGTCATTTCATCATATATCGTCATTATTTCCTTTCACTTGCACGACCGAACGATGTGAATAATAATAATAGTGCACGTGCATTAGACTAAGCTAGAATCTGCAAACATTTATTCAAAGGAGAAGACAAGGTAATATGGGCTCTTTGTTAGATCAACAATAATGCATATGAGAGCCACTCGCCATTTTCATCGTGGTCTTCTCTCCTTCGACCCCCAAAGAAAAGAAAAGAATTTCAAAGAAACACACTGATTTTTTTTGGAGTTTTTGTTTTTTTGAAGAAAGTAAAACAAGAACGAGAAAAACTATTTACACGGGAAAGCTCCAAACAAGTAAAAGAAGAACGGTAAATCTTTTTAGGTTTTCTTTAGTACTACAACTAAGCATGGAAGGTAAACTAAGCTACAACTATTTTTTTTTGTTTTTCTCAAAGGTTTTTCAAATACTCAAGAAGAAAGTGAGAAAAAGAAATAACCTAACATGGATAATACAATGAAAAAGTATGAACACCGACAAGTGGAATGAGTGTGTGAACATGAATGTAATGTCAGTGAGAAATACGTACTCCCCCAAGCTTAGGCTTTTGGCCTAAGTTGGTCTAGGGCCACCACTGGCCCAGATGATATCCAAAGTCATAGTTGGGGTCGTATTGTGCTGCGGCAACCGCTGCTTGGCGAGCTGCGTCCTGGAGGCGAGCAGCCTCTGCTGTCCTCTCATACTCATTCGCCTCCTCTCTAGTTATAAAATATCTCCCATTTACCTGAAAGTTAAAGAAGGCAGGAGAGGAAGGGTAATATGGACGGCACACCATCTGTCAAAGATTAGTCAGTACTTGAGGGACTGTTCGTTCCTCTCAAGAAACTGATAGCATACTAAAGCATTATAATCAAGAAAAGCAGGTGGCAACTCCATGTCATTCTCCCTTATGGGTACACCAAATAAATCTCCCTCTTTAGCCTTATGATGTAACCTCCTTGCAATAATAGCCCCCAAGTTATAACGCTTATCACCTAACACCGCACACTTGAGGACACTAAGATCTGGAACGCAAAGGTGGCTATGCTCATGCTTACCGTTAATGCATCTACCTATAAAGAGAGCAAAATAATGTATGGCAGGAAAGTGAATGCTCCCTATGGTAGCTTGTGTGATATTTCTAGTTTCTCCCACAGTGATGCTAGCAAGGAAATCATTATATTCAGATTTGTGAGGCTCACTAAGAAGGCCCCACTGTGGGAATTTGCAAGCAGTATTAAAATCTTCAAGGTCCATGGTATATGATTCATCATAAAGATCAAATAAAATAGTATGGGTATTGCGCTTAGATGAAAATTCAAACCTCCGCACAAAGGAATTGGTGAGATAATAGTATTGTTGGCATTTGTCTGACATGAAGTCCTCAAGACCAGCATTCCGTACATATGCATCAAATTCATCCTTGAAGCCTGCACGAACCATGAATTCATCTGACGGCCATTCACAAGGCCGCACTTGGGCTTCCCTTGGTGGTTCAAGGTCTGGCTCCCGTATCGCGAGCCTTGGTGCTTGCTTCCTCGAAGAACCACCTTGGTACATTTTCCTAGACATTTTTCTTCCTCTGAAAAATTTCTGAAATTTTTAGTGACTCAAAATAAAAGTGAACCAAACTCAACAAAACTGATAGCAACTACTCCTACAAGTGCCTAGAGGCTAAATCATGCATCAAAACTACTTTGGACCATATAAATTTGACATGCAAGCTCAAGAACAGGGTCACCATAGCAGCAAAAATTTGCAATATATAAAGCACTAGAACAAAAACTAATTGGACCATTGGAGGAGTCACATACCGAAGAACAATCCCCCAAAGCATTTTTGCAAATGGAGCTTTACACAAGGAGATCGAAAATGGCAGCAAAATGAGCAAGAATACGAGTTTGAGCTATGGAGTGATTTTTTCTGGAGGAAGACGAAGTGAATGGGTGCTGGAATAAGTGAAGGGGGGCCACGTGGGACCCACAAGGTCGGGGGGCGTGCCCTCCATCCTTGTGGACAGGTGGTGGGTCCCCCTGGTGTGTTCTCAGTGCCAGAGATTCTCAAATATTCTATAAAAAATCATACTAAATTTTCAGGGCATTTGGAGAACTTTTATTTACGGGACATTTTTTATTTCACAGATAATTCAGAAAACAGACGAAAAATACTATTTTTGCTTTATTTAATCTAAATAACAGAAAGTAAAAAGTAGGTACAGAAGGTTGTGCTTTCTAGATTCATCCATCTTATGCTCATCAAAAGGAATCCGTTAACAAGGTTGATCAAGTCTTATTAACAAACTTCTTCCGAATGACATGAAACCGGAGAATTTTCAAATAGGTTACCTCAACGGGGATATGCATGTCCCCAACAATAAGAATATCATATTTCTTTTTGACAGTAGGAAGAGGGAATTCAAAACCTCCGATAGTAATAGTTGAAAATTTTCCAATAGAATTGATACTATGAACTTGAGGTTGTTTCTTTGGAAAGTGTACCGTATGCTCATTACCATTCACATGAAAAGTGACATTGCCTTTATTACAATCAATAACAGCCCCTGCAGTATTCAAAAAGGGCCTACCAAGGATGATCGACATACTGTCATCCTCGGGAATATCAAGAATAACAAAGTCCGTTAAGATAGTAACGTTTGCAACCACAACGGGCACATCCTCACAAATACCGATGGGTATAGCAGTTGATTTATCAGCCATTTGCAAAGAGATTTCAGTAGGTGTCAACTTATTCAAATCAAGTCTATGATACAAAGATAAAGGCATAACACTAACACCGGCTCCAAGATCACATAAAGCAGTTTTAACATAGTTTCTTTTAATGGAGCATGGTATAGTTGGTACTCCTCGATCTCCAAGTGTCTTTGGTATTCCACCCTTAAAAGTATAATTAGCAAGCATGGTGGAAATTTCAGCTTCCGGTATCTTCCTTTTATTAGTAACAATATCCTTCATATACTTAGCATAAGGAGGCATTTTAAGCATATCAGTTAAATGCATACGCAAAAAGATAGGTCTAATCATTTCAGCAAAACACTCAAAATCCTCATCATCCTTTTTCTTGGATGGCTTAGGAGGAAAGGGCATGGGTTTTTGAACCCATGGTTCTCTTTCTCTACCATGTTTCCTAGCAACAAAGTCTCTCTTATCATAACGTTGATTCTTTGATTGTGGGTTATCAAGATCAACAACAGGTTCAATCTCTACATCATTATCATTACTAGGTTGAGCATCAACATGAACTTCATTATTAACATTATCACTAGGTTCATGTTCATCACCAGATTATGTCTCAGCATCAGGAATAGAAATATCATTTGGATTCTCAGGTGTGTCTATGACAGGTTTACTAGAAGTATGCAAAGTCCTATCAGTTTTCTTTTTATTTTTAATACTAGGACTAGATGCATCAGTATTAATTCTCTGAGAATCTTTCTCACTCTCTTAGGATGGCCCTCAGGATACAAAGGTTCCTGAGTCATTTTACCACCTCTAGTCATAACCCTAACAGCGTTATCATTGTTCTTACTATTCAACTCATTAAGCAAATCATCTTGTGCCTTAAGTACTTGTTCTACTTGAGTTGTAACCATGGAAGCATGTTTACTAATAAGCTTAAGATCATTAACAATTCTACTCATATAATCACCCAAGTAGTCAAGCATGTGAGCATTATGTTTCAATTGTCTACTAACATAAGCATTGGAGTTTTCTTGTTTAACAATAAAATTATCAAACTCATCCAAGCATTGACTAGCAGACTTATTATGAGGAATATCACCTTCATCAAATCTACGGAGAGAGTTTACCTCTACTACCTGTGTCGGGTTATCAAGACCATGTATTTCTTCAATAGGTGGTAAATTCTTAACATCTTCAGCTTTAATACCTTTTTCCTTCATAGATTTCTTTGCCTCTTGCATATCTTCAAGACTGAGAAATAGAATACCTCTTTTCTTCAGAGTTGGCTTAGGAGTTGGTTCAGGAAGTGTCCAATCATTATCATTACTCAATATATTATTCAATAGCAATTCAGCTTGCTCAACAGTTCGTTCCCTGAAAATACAACCAACACAAATATCTAGGTAGTCCCTAGAAGCATCGGTTAGTCCATTATAAAAGATATCAAGTATTTCATTTTCTTGAGAGGATGATCAGGCAAAGCATTAAGTAACTGGAGAAGCCTCCCCCAAGCTTGTGGGAGACTCTCTTCTTCAATTTGCACAAATATAAATATTTCTTTTAGAGTAGCTTGTTTCTTATGAGCAGGGAAATATATTTGAGAGAAATAATATATCATATCCTGGGGACTACGCACACAACCAGGAGCAAGAGAATTAAACCATATCTTAGCGTCACCCTTTAACGAGAAAGGAAACAACTTAAGAATATAGTAATGGCGAATTTTTTCCTCATGAGCAAATAGGGTGGCTATATCATTCAATTTAGTAAGATGTGCCACAACTGTTTCAGATTCATAACCATAGAAGGGATCAGATTCAACCAAAGTAATTAACTCAGGATCGACAGAGAATTCATAATCCTTATCAGTAACAAAAATAGGTGAAGTAGCAAAATTGGGATCATATTTCATTCTAGCATTCAAGGATTTTTCTTTCAGCTTAGCTAGCAGTTTCTTAAGATCTTCTCTATCATTGCAAGCAAGAAAGTCTCTAGCAGTTTCTTCATCCATAATATAACCCTCAGGTACAACAGGCAATTCATATCTAGGGGGAGAATCATAATCTTCAGTTTCCATAATATTTTCTCTAACCCTAGCAAGTTGTTCATCAAGAAATTCACCTAATGGCATAGTATTATCAAGCAAAGCAGTAGTATCATCATTAGCATCATGCATAGCAGAAGTGGCATCATCAATTACTTGCGACATATCAGAATTACTAGCAGGTGTAGGTGTCGCAAGCTTACTCAAAACAGAAGGTGAATCAAGTGCAGAGCTAGATGGCAGTTCCTTACCTCCCCTCGTAGTAGAGGGAAAAATCTTGGTTTTAGTATCTTTCAAATTCTTCATAGTGATCAACAGATATAAATCCCAAGTGACTCAGAGAATAGAGCTATGCTCCCCGGCAACGGCGCCAGAAAAAGGTCTTGATAACCCACAAGTATAGGGGATCGCAATAGTTTTCGAGGGTAGAGTATTCAACCCAAATTTATTGATTCGACACAAGGGGAGCCAAAGAATATTCTCAAGTATTAGCAGCTAAGTTGTCAATTCAACCACACCTGAAAGACTTAATATCTGTAGCAAAGTAGTATGGAAGTAACGGTAACAGTAGCAAAAGTAACAATAGCAGTTTTGTAGCAATTGTAACAGTGGCAACGGAAAAGTAACTTAGCAAAGATCAATATGTGAAAAGCTCGTAGGTAATGGATCAATGATGGATAATTATGTGAGATGGCATTCATCATGCAACAGTTATAACATAGGGTGACACAGAACTAGCTCCAGTTCATCAATATAATGTAGGCATGTATTCCAAATATAGTCATACGTGCTTATGGAAAAGAACTTGCATGACATCTTTTGTCCTACCCTCCCGTGGCAGCGGGGTCCTATTGGAAACTAAGGGATATTAAGGCCTCCTTTTAATAGTGAACTGGACCAAAGCATTAGCACTTAGTGAATACATGAACTCCTCAAACTACGGTCATCACCGGAAGTGGTCCCGACTATTGTCACTCCGGGGTTGCCGAATCATAACACGTAGTAGGTGACTATAACTTGCAAGATAGGATCAAGAACACAAATATATTCATGAAAACATAATAGGTTCATATCTGAAATCATGGCACTCGGGCCCTAGTGACAAGCATTAGGCATAGCAAAGTCATAGCAACATCAATCTTAGAACATAATGGATACTAGGGATCAAACCCTAAGAAAACTAACTCGATTACATGGTAAATCTCATCCAACCCGTCATCGTCCAACAAGCCTACGATGGAATTACTCATGCACGGCGGTGAACAACATGAAATCGGTGATGGAGGATGGTTGATGATGACGACGGCGACGATTTCCCCTCTCCGGAGCCCTGAACGGACTCCAGATCTGCCCTCTCGAGGAAGAACAGGAGGTGGCGACGGCTCCGTATCATAAAACGCGATGAATCCTTCTCTCTGATTTTTTTCTCCCCGAACGTGAATATATGGAGTTGGAGTTGAGGTCGGTGGAGGTCCAGGGGGCCCACAAGGTCGGATGGCACGCCCTGGGGGGGGGGGTGGGCGCGCCTCCCACCCTTGTGGATAGGGTGTGGGCCCCCTTCTGTTGATTCTTTTGCCAATATTTTTTATTAATTCCAAAAATAATCTCCGTGAAGTTTCAGGTCATTCCAAGAACTTTTATTTCTGCACAAAAATAACACCTTGGCAATTCTGCTGAAAACAACATCAGTCCGGATTAGTTCCATTCAAATCATGCAAATTAGAGTCCAAAACAAGGGCAAAAGAGTTTGGAAAAGTAGATACGATGGAGACGTTTCACTTTGTCTTCGAGTGCTGAACTGGATTTTGAGCGATCTTGATGGCGCTTTCATTGTCACAGTAGAGAGGAACCTTCTTCTTGTTGATGCCATAGTCCTTGATGGTTTGCTTCATCCAGAGAAGCTGAGCACAACAAGATCCAGCAGCAATGTATTCAGATTCAGCAGTGGAGAGCGATACACAGTTCTGCTTCTTTGAAGACCAACAGACAAGAGATCGTCCAAGAAAGTGACAAGTGCCTGATGTGGATTTGCGACGAACCTTGTCACCAGCATAATCAGCATCTGAGAATCCAACTAGATCAAACTCTAAGTCCTTTTGAAAGCACAAGTGCTCCCTGGGTGATTTTGGTAATTAATGTCAACATATCTCTTGTTGGACTAATATCTTTACCTAGTGTATTTCAGATAAGTTCAACAATGGCATGGCAAGGACAAGAGGATGTGGAACCCCTTCAAAATGCTAAGGACAAAGATTGACAAAAGCTCAAGACTCTTCATTTCTATTTTAGTGATCCAAGATCACATTGAGTCCATAGGAAAGCCAATACTATTAAAAGGGGATGAGGTGTTGCTTAATGGTCTACTTGCTCAAAGTGCTTAATGATATTGCTCCAAAAACCCTCAGCCACTTTATCATTTCCAAATATGTCCAAAACCCAAAGTCAAACTCGGCCCCACCAAATGATTCTATCCGGCGCCACCGAGTTCAGTTGACATAGCCACTGCCAGAAACCCTAGACAATTCGGTCACACCGATATGGATCTCGGTCTCACCGAGGTGGCCTTGCAAACTCTATGTTGCCTGTTGCAATTATTTCGGTCTCACCGAAATGTGCAATCGGTCCCACCGAGTTTTGCTTGACATCCTCTCTGTTGCCTTATTGCTTCACTTCGGTCTAACCGAGGTGATGCAATCGGTGCCACCGAGTTGATGTTTTCCCTAAGCCCTGGCACATCAGTCCCACCGAGTTGTTCTCGTCGGTCCCACCGAGATTCCTAATGTTCACATTTTGAACTAAAGCAGTCTCACCGAGTTCTTCTATTCAGTCTGACCGAGTTGGGTCAAATATGTGTAACGGTTGGATTTTTTGTGGAGGCCATATATACGCCTCCACCCCCTTCTCCATTTGTGAGAGAGCCATCAGAACGTGCCTACACTTCCACTACTCATTTTCTGAGAGAGAACCACCTACTCATGTGTTGAGACCAAGATATTCCAATCCTACCACAAGAATCTTGATCTCTAGCCTTCCCCAAGTTGCTTTCCACTCAAATCATCTTTCCACCATAGCCAAATCTGTGAGAGAGAGTTGAGTGTTGGGGAGACTATCATTTGAAGCACAAGAGCAAGGAGTTCATCATCAACACACCATCTATTACCTTTTGGAGAGTGGTGTCTCCTAGATTGGTCAGGTGTCTCTTGGGAGCCTTTGACAAGATTGTGGAGTTGAACCAAGAAGTTTGTAAGGGCAAGGAGATCGCCTACTTTGTGAAGATCTACCCGAGTGAGGCAAGTCCTTCGTGGGCGATGGCCATGGTGGGATAGACAAGGTTGCTTCTTCGTGGACCCTTCGTGGGTGGAGCCCTCCGTGGACTCACGCAACCGTTACCCTTCGTGGGTTGAAGTCTCCATCAACATGGATGTACGATAGCACCACCTATCGGAACCACGCCAAAAATCTCCGTGTCTTCATTGCGTTTGCACACTCCAATCCCATCCCTTTACTTTCTTGCAGTTAGCATGCTTTACTCTTTTTGCTGCTTATACTCTTGCCATGCTTGCTTGAAATGTATTGTGAATGCTTAAACTTGTGCTAAAACTCCACCTCAACTTGAAGAACTTAAAAATTGCCATTTTTACTTGTTGAGGGTCTAATCACAACCTTCTAGACCCCTCTTCTTGATCCTTTCAATTGGTATTAGAGCATTGGTCTCCATTGCTTTGGTTTAATCACCATTGAAGGAAGATGGATGAGTCTACGATTGGGAGTATTAGACGTAGAGTGCCTATGCTTGACGGAGAGTTCTATAGTGCTTGGAAAAATGAGATGCTGGAGATTTTCAATGAATATAATTTGAACAAGTATATTACTAGCCCTTGTGTGCCTCTTATTGATCCCTTGCATCCTACCCCCGATGAGTATCTTGACATGACCCACAATCTTAGAGCTATTGATCTTATCATAAGAGGATTGCCTAGAAATTTGCTTGTATGCTTGCCTACATTTGAATGTGCTTATACTATATGGAGATATCTTGAGGAGTGCTTTCCAAACTATTCCTTGAAAAATCTAGATGAGATTCTTCAAAAGTCCATAGCTTTTCATAAAATGAATCCTAGTGATCCTAAGTTCAGTGATTGTCTATTTGAGCTTCGTGACCTCATGCATGCCAAAGGAGATGTTGGAGCCATTAGTAGCACACTACTACAGGATGCTGCTAATGCAACACTACGATCAGAGACCCTTTGACGAAACTGTGTGCGATGCATTAATCACAAATGATGATGTAAAATAAACGTAAAAAAAGATGCAAAACATTTGCGATGAAGGATGCATCAAACACGGTTTAGATTTTAGTTGCGTGTGCGATGAGGGACATACGGTTCAGTTCAATGAACTGTTTGCGATGAGGCAGAACAAAAGAAACGGGCAGCCAGATGAAGGCATGTGCAATATACGGTATATAGTTCACTCAAATAAATTGTTTGTGATGAGGCGGAACAACAGAAACAGGCAGCCAGATGAAGGTGTGTGCGATATACGGCATACAGTTCACTCGGATGAACTGTTTGCGTTGAGCCAAGAAAACAGAAATGGTTCAATTTAACAAGATGTCTATGATACATGGCAAACAGGTCTGTAATTGGAAATGTGTGGGAAGACTGATAACAACACAGACGATTCCTGTTAACAAGCCGTGTGTGTTGTGAACAAACGATTGCTGGTATACAATTGTCAGTGATTGATGAAATCATCACCGACGGGTTCCATTGTTTAGTCCGTGTGTGATGTGATTTGCTCTATCTACAGAGCATCAACATATATACTTAAAAAGACAGCATTGCAAAACCAAATTAAGCATACAATTACACAAGTGACTACACATAACATTTCCACACACCAAAGTAAGCAATTACATGCATACTAAACTAGGAGAAACGAGGATCTAATCATCTACTTATTGTTGCGACGACGCTTGCCATTGCTCTACTTTCGGCTGGATTCCTGGCCGTTTTGGGGAAGGAGGCACTTCCTCATGTCAACAATCCGCCTGTACATCTCGTAGCTCATGTACGCCTCCTTGGCCGCGTACACAATGTGAGCTTTGTCGAGTTTCTCCATCCAGGCCGAGTGCCAGGCACGCTTGTCCTTGTTGCAGGAATCCTTCATGTCTCTGTAGTAGGGGTCAATGGTGGCCTCGGCGAGGTGAACCAGTGAGTCCTTCTCATGCTCGTTGCTTCCCCAAATCTTGTATTGGCCCTGGATGTCAGCAAGATTCTGGCAGGCGATGCCCGAATTCTTGAGCACCTCTACATCATTGGTGATGTCCACCGTAGCAAACATGTAGTGGGGGTTGTTGACAAACCTGGCGAAACGCTCACAAGGCCTTGTGGCCAGGCAGTAGTGGTAGACGAGGACGTGGTTGCACACGCACATCTGGGCAACGACGACCTTGGGACGAGACCCGGCACGAGCGCGGGTGTACTCGAGGTCGAACCCGACAACCTTGTACTTCTCCTTGGCAAGCAACAACTCAATGATGTGGATGGAGTGCTCCACCCAGACCGGGTTGTTGGTGTACACCACCGAGAGCTCCGTGAACATTCTGTGGGTGTCCACCACGGCATGCATGGTGGACTGCTGCTCGTCGTCGGCAGCCACTCAGAGCGCCATTGGAGCCACGCAGGATACCCTCTAAGAATTTGTCGTGGTGGGTGTGCTTCTTGCAATGGTGGGGCACGATCGAAAGGTTGAAGGGACACAAGGGTTGAATGGCTGCTGTAATAAATGGGGGCCGGCTGGCCTGTAATCGTCACGTCTTGTCACCGCGTTCATAGCGGAGGATTCCAGTGCACGCTTGACAACACCATACAACATGCGTTTCATTTGACCATGCGTGGGCTCGAAGAGCCACCAAATGTATCATCGGTGAGCCTGTTCCCGCACTACCGCGCAGTTTACCGCGCAAGCTTCCCGCCCGGCTAGTTTGGCCACGCGTCGGCTAGAAGAGGGACAAATCGTGGGCGTTTATTAGCAAAAAGCTTTGTAAAAACTAAGTGTGTGGAATGACTTCAATCATAAGTTTACCCGTGGGTGATGAGGTCAAAGTTACACAGAAGGGTGATGATGGACACTCGAGTGTGATAATTAATTCTGCGCTCTACAGGGCACACGGTTGAAGAAACCAACTGTGTGCAATAATGTCGAAGATCGCAGTCGAGTTAGCTATACAGATCGTGTGCTATGAGATCGACAAGGTAAACAGATTCAAGAATGGTTAATAAAATCTAAGTCCATTGCATATTAAGGTCAAAATAGTGCTACCAATATACGAGTCTCATACGATGCCATTTCAATGGTTGTACCACAAAAGCTCAAAATTTTACAAGGTTCAAATTCCAGAGTTATATGGCTCAAATTTGAAGATTACAAGGTTCAAACTGATATTAGAAATGAAATTCAGCTCATCAGCTGCAAATGCTCGCGCTGATCCGCTGAACATGGATATCAGAGAGGTTCAAACTAATATTACCACTTGTAAGTCTGGTTTCGAAACCTCATAATTTTTGCAAAGGGGTCAGCCACTTAGAAGTCATGTATGGGGTTGACACGATGACTTCCGATTACTCTGTCATCTGAAGTTCCAAAATGAAATTCAGCATTTTCAGATCCTATTCTATTCTGCCGCAGGCGCCGGCGCTGATCAACAAACCATTCATTTTTGCGAAATAAATGTAGGGCAAACCTCATTACCTTCAGCACCCTTGCTCTGACAACAAAGAACCTGGCAAATATAATCTCTGGTAAGGTCCCTCGGTAGGAGTTCAAAGTAATTTCTGAGAGATGCAGATCTAGGCATTCGATGTGATTGTTATATTGTATCACATTATCCACCACTGGGCCTAATCTTATCTGCAAAAGAAGAAAACGTTTTAGTGCCTACATGCAGTTTTGAACACTACCACAGGCCTATTTGGTTTGCAGGATTTGTAAAATGCACTAACATGCCATCTTCGATCCGACATGATTAACATGGGCATTTGATTACAATCTAGAAAAATGTAGCCTTCTTCACAAGAGGTTGGAGTGGATGAAAAGTTCCCTAAGAAAACTAGTAGTACAGATGAATCCAAAGGAGAAATGCTTATGGATTGTAACCATATGGATCAAGCAACCAATATGGGGGGGAAAACATGTATGTACTGAAATCCTCCAAAAAATCCTTCAGAAATCGTAGTACATTGTCATTGTAAACTTGGAAAAAGGTGTCACAAATTGAACTCCCTTATGGTTAACATTTAATAGGAAAGGAACATCACCTCGATATATAGCTTCTCCAGGCACGGAAAGCATCTCAGGAAACTGACAACTTGCTCCAGGTTGGGGTCGATAGATTCTAGTGCCAAGACCTTCACTGTGACAGTTTCGGGGTCAAGCTTGTCGGAATCATTTTCTGGATAACAGACGAACACACATATTCAAAATTAGAAATAATGTTAATTTCTAGAAGGAGAGGTAGAAGGCGGCTGTTGTACCTGAACGGGTGTGGATCTAATAACAAGTTCGGAGTATTTGTCAGACGAGTAGCCCACCACTTTCAATTTCGGCGCAGAAATGACATTGATTCTTGTTGGACCTTCTTGATCAACTACAAGTAATCTCTCAAGTGAAGGTGTGTCCTCAATGACCATACCGTGGTACACATCTTGTGATGTCTTCTTGCCGCACCAGCAACACACATAAATAGTCCGGAGAGTCATGGAGGTGATGTGGAAGCTACTCAACCGATTGATCGCCTGAAGACGAAGGTACTCGAGTGCAGTACAGCCACGGAGCAGGCGCTCCATGTCACCATTTGGGAGGCAGACGTCGACGAGCTCGAGGTGCTTCATTCGTGGTAGAATAAGAGCGGGCGCGTCATTAAGAGGGGGGGGGGGATGGCAGTTCCTGAACTTGGCAATGCGCAGCATGGGCGCGAGGTGGAGCGCAGACATTGGCAACAAGCGCATATGCCCATCATCAAAAGTGAGCTCCTCGAGCTGATCTAGGGCGGGGGATCAGAACCAGTCGTCAAGCTTGGCTCGGTCCTTGCCATTGGAACAGAACTTGCCCGTGCTAAGGCCTCTGGTTGGGCCAGGGTGACTGCCGAGGATCTTGGAGAACGCATCCAAGCTTTTGCGATAGCCATGGCAGAGCTCGTGGGTGTCGATGAAGTCGAGAGGGGTGCAGTTCCATAGGGGGCGCCACCGCCAGGAAAGGACGGTTGTCCGTGCTCCATATTTGATTCGGAGGAGGGAGATGATGACTATCAACATATCATCGGGGAGGCTGCTGATGAAGTCTAGGCCTGCTGGAGTCGCTCGCGGTTCTTGCTTGGCCCACCTCCGCTTGTTGGCAGCCCCGTTCTCCACCTCCAGAGTCTCCTTGTCAGCGGCGCTTTCTGATAGAAGTGGGAGTACAGGGAATATTTAGTTAAAACAGGGCAATAGAAAAGTGTATTGGTAACTAGAAGTTAGTAGGTAGGAATAGAGTAAGAAAATGGAATAACAATTGGTTGCTTAAATACTATACAATTCATTTGATATTGCTGGGTAACTCAACATGCAGATACTTGAAAAGAACACTTACTTCGAACAAAGTCTGGACGGATGATATCGTCGGGGAAGTTAGCATATATCTCATGACCAGGCTCTTTTATGTGCAGTGCAATTTTAGTGCCAGCTTTCAGTACATAAAACTTAGAAAATTCTTTCCAAAGGCCAGTGCCAAAATAGGAGTCACCACGTTCATCAAGTCTTACAGTAGCAGCGATTGTAAATCCATGGTTTGTGTTCAGTATGACATCCCTGCAGTCTTGATTTATGTAAAGGGAAAGATTGTGTACTACAGATTCTGTTGCATAGCAAGGGACGCGCTGCAAAAAATGGTAGGATTGTTAAAGAAAATATGGTAACATGCAAATATGGGCCCAAATTGAAAGAACTGTACAACAATTGAAATCGAAGGACAAAAATCTATAATTAAACAGATAGGGTAAGCATGATGTCATGGAAATATGAGAGTAATCGAAAGAACAATACATCATTAATTTGCCTAATATAGAAAGAAGAGGAAAAAAAACCTTTGACGTATATGGTGCATGTGGCACCTTTTATCCAAATGTGGCAATATTTAGTATATGTTCAGGAAAGTAGGCCATGCCAACCAATTTAGGGTGAGACTGAACATACCGCACGCATCCTCAAGTCATCTGGTACGGCGAGATGGAACTCCATCGATGTCTGGCGGAGGCCGCAAAGTCCTGATGTGTCCGCGCACTGTACACTCTATGAATGAAAGAAAACCCTCAAATCAGCTCGAATAAAAATGAATTCATGGTGATTTCGGCCGGGTGATTAAAGGAGGCAGATGAATTGGGATAAGAGATGAGATAATATCTCATTAAATTAGCTACCTTGTTGTCCATGAGAAAAAAACCTTAGTACGGCGGATTCCCCAACTGGGCGGAGCTGGGTCGACCATGAGCAGCGTCGAGAAAGTCGATGGCGATAGGCGGCGGCAAGCGGAAGTGGCGAAATGCGGTGGGGTTTGCCGGCAGCCTGGCGGCGGCGGCAGGCGTCGAGCTAAGTGGTTGCCGCTGTGATAGGCGGTGCCATGCATAGACGCGGAGGAGCTTGTGGAGGTGTGAATGGGGACCGGAGGGGGTGGCGGGCGGGGTGAGGGTTTTTGTGACGTGGGGATGGTGAGGGTTTTATTTTTTATTTTTTGAATCGGTGGTGAGGGTTTTCTGTCCCACAAAGAGTTTCGGAGGAAACGGTTTGCTAGAGCCAACCATGTGTGATTGACGTAACAGGCAAAATGAAAGTCATTGCACACGGTTCAAATTTTGGGAACCGTGTGTGATTGACGTACTACCTCCGTCCTGGTTTATTGGTCCCTTTTGTAATTTGTACCAAATTTTGACCAAATATTTAACTAACAAATGTTTATGCATGTCACAAAAAAAAATATCATTGAACACTATGTTCAAATACGCATCCAACGATATAATTTTTGCTGACCTGCATTAACATTTTTTCAGTTAAATCTTTGGTCAAAATTTAACACAAATTACAAAGGGGACCAATAAACTAGGACGGAGGTAGATTCCATCAACCGAACTGATTGCATCCATATCCCACATTTAGACATAAGTAAACATAGATTAAACATACTCAGACATAAATAATAAGCGTACATAACCATAGTTCAACCATAAGTACATAGTTCAACCATCATTAAGCATACTCAAGTGTACATAGTTCGATCCCACATCTCATCTCATCTGCCGACACAATCCCGAAGCTTCTCCAGGTACTCGGCGTACGCAGCGTGCGCCACCCTGCGAGAATACTTCTGCTTGAAGGAGCCAATGGCTCGTCCTCTTGCATGCGCCAGAACACTTTCATACGCGTCATGAAGCTTTTGGTTCAAAATGGGCATCGATAGCCGCCGTCCCAGGTCCTAATACGCCTGTTATGCATTCCCACATAAAGCTCCCTCAGGATTTTTCTCTTGTACCTCCTCTGGCCATCTTCATCCTCGTTGTCCACATCGTCAGACAACACCTATACAAATAGTAAAAAAATGTGGCGTCAAATTAATGTTTACAAACTAATCTCTAGTGAACATTTGGCAGTTGCCAAAATTTGGCATCAAATCAATGTTTACATGCTGTGAAGTAGGATTAGGAATTTATGGCTATTTTTTTATACATATCCAGAGATTATGGTTCGATTTTTAAGCACAGTCGTCTATGTACAGACCAATCTTGAAGAAAATAATGGCACAAACATATATGTAGATCCTTCCAAATCAATTGTCAAGTCCTGGCTAGGAATTATTAGCACGAACACTAACCCTAGTCGGATTACTAGCGGAAATCATTTGCACAGATGAAACAACTAATCACTTATCACTTGTACCGGTCAAACAATCAATATACTACACGGATCTAACGAAACTTACTCAGATTTCATGGATTGGGAGAACATAACCATAGGATTTCTATTCCAAAAAGGGGGAGGCAGGAGTAACAAGAGAAACCCTAGGATCTATTTGACACATAAATGGGTATAGATGACTAACCAGTTGTCCGTCGTCGTCGGAGTCATCGCCGGAGTGGTCGTCGGAGTCGTCGCTGGGGTCGTCGCCCGAGTCGTCACCGGAGTCGGTGTGGACCTCCGCCTCCGACTATGGAAGCTCGACACCGTCGACGATGTCAGGGTGCAGCGATACCTTGCCGGCGGTGACGGAAACCTCTGTCTCCATCTCCACACCGTGCTCCGGTGCTTCAGCAGCCCCAGTGTCGCCACTCCCTCCGATGGGGTGCTTCGGTGGCATCCTCATACACTGACGGCTTTGAGGACTGAGAGCAGCGTCGAGTATGCAAGCGGAGAGAGAGGATTGTGTGTGTGGCGAGGATGGGGGGTGTGGCCGCTCGGGCGCGCCATTAATATGGAGTAGTGGGAGAGAGGTGGGCGGCGGTCAAACCGTTGGCTCGCCTCCCGGTGAGCCTGCGCACCGGACTCCTGGCATGCCTACCGCCGTTTCACACAGCTACTCGCACGCCTCCCGATGACACTGCGCAGCGAGCACGCCTCCCATCAATTCACACACCTGCACGCACGCCTCCCGGTCTGCCTGCGCGGCGGACTGCTCGCATGCATCCCGTCAACTCACGCCTGCTCGCACGGCACACGGGTCGCATGGCGGCACGTATATTGTTTTTCTATTTGGATAATTAATGCTGTCGCTTTATTTCTTAACCGAAGCATGGCATGTATCCATTGTTGGTCTAACGCTCATGGTTCGAATAAATAATCTGTTTGGCATATTGGTTCCCAATTATTAATAATCTCCCGTTTGTAAGAAGATAAAGATTACATCAAAACTGTTCTCAAATTTGACAAAAAAAGTACAATGCCACTTTGTATTGGTGTCCATATGACAACTCGATAAGTTTCATGAATTTCAAATAAGTTTTGGATGTACTAGAATTTAAAAATCAAGATTCTCAATGTTTGAAATTTCTTGCACGGGGAGTAAACATGCACCAAGTGAGACACATGTGTTTTTGCAATCCATTTAGGTGCACTGTCATGTGTGCATGTAGCTCAAATTTGATTTTTGCACATTATACCCCTAGAAAATCAATCAATGTACTGAAACGTCTTAATGATCTCTGTTTTTTTTCAAAATTAAAACGTCCCTCCTTTGGTAACATATGTTCACCGCGGGATAATTTAACATGCATTGTAGTTGTGTTGGATTCGCGGTGTGTATGTGTGTGCGTCTGGGGGGTGGCGGGTGGCTGGCAGTACACTACGAGTCGTGAGCCACCGTGTGGGTTGGCCGTTTTGTGAGGCAGGTGGCACATTAGAGTCGTGAATTCGTTATTTAAAACATTGCACAACCCTTTCACACATACATGTTTTGGCCACATGCAGTCGATGGTTGTCCTACACGACACTCGATACTCGCATGTGACGCTTTCTATGGGCTCGTGAGGTCGTCGTCCATCACTTTGACGAACAACCGACAAAGAGGTTAATTTGACCAGCAAGGTAGAATCTGTTTTGTTTGTGTGAGTATATAGTACGCGTCGAAGAGGAGGGAGGGGACTAGCATATATACTATACGTACGTGTCCATGAACAAGTACACCTCACTTAGTGTCGGGACTTTTCGGTTTCCGAGGCACGTGCCACATCAAAGTTGTGAAATTGGCTATTCAAACATCACACAACACCTCTTTGGGCCACATGCATGCAGGCGGTGGTTATCCTAGGACACTCACGTGTGACGCTTCCATCTGTGGGCCCACGAGGCCATCTTCGATGCATGCATCACTTTGACCTACATCGGGAGAGGTTAATTAATTTCACCACCAAGGAGGATTCTTTTTGGGTTGTATTACGGTAGGAGCATATAGTATGTGTCGAAGAGGGGGAAGGGGACCATCATATGTAGTATGCTTCATGAACCTCGCTCTGTGTGGGGACTTTACGGTTTTCGAGGCATGTGCCACATCAAAGTTGTGCATTTTGGGTATTCAACATATGTTTGGCCCACATGCAAAGCGATGGTGGTTGTCCTCTCACACCCACTTAAGCGGTTATCAGCGATATCGATGCTTTCCATCTGTGGGCCCGCTTGGTCCATCACTACTTTGCCTGACAACGAGAGAGGTTAATTTGACTTAGGAGGGGATTATTTTTTGTTTGTAATACGGTATATATATATATATAGGTCAGGCTCTGGGATGACATGATACAGTTTGAGCACACACATGCATGTGTATGCATGAATCCCTCCCATCGAGTCAAAGTGGCTAGTACCACGACACGTCATGAACCGATCTCGCTCTGTGTGGGGACTGTACGATTTTCAACGCACGCGCCACATCAATGTTGTGAAATTCTATTCAAACATGCATGCACGCATCACCTCCATACATATGCATGTAGTGGTTGTCTTCGAACGGTACACTCCCTCACATGGTTATCGGCGACAAGCCTATATATTCATGGGCCCGCGTGGACATCCATGATCACCTTGACCGACAACAAGATAGGTTACCATGGCAGATTCTTCCTTTGGTTCGTGTTATCCTAGTATAGGTCATGGTGAGATTCAGACCTAATTAAGTTTGAGCGCATATATACTATGCACACATGCATGCATGAACCCCCGTCATCGGCTTGAAGTGTGGTGTGACATACATATGCATCGTCAACTAACCCTCACTCGGTGTGGGGATTTCTGGTTCGAAAGCACGGTGCCACATCAAAGTTGTTCCATTGTGTATTCAAACACACCTCTCCAACATATGTTTGGGCCACACGCAAGCAATGGTTGTCTTCAGGGCCTAGCTACTTGCGTGATTATTGGCGAGCTAGCCCATCTCCGGGATCGCATGGATGTCCATCACTTTGACCAACAACAAGAGAGAGGTTGTACGACCAAGGTGGATTCTTCTTGGTCCGTTTTATGATACATCTTGGTGAGATGCCCTCTCCCGCTAACTGAAAGTGTGTGTGTGTGTGATGGGGGGGGGGACTGCTACTTCGCACTTTGTTAGGTGAACCTCCGTGGGGGCGGGCATGCGTTCATAGCTTAGGATGGCCATCACTTTGACCAGCAACAAGAGAGAGGTTGTACGACCAAGGTGGATTATTCTTGGTCCGTTTTACGATCCATCTTGGTGAGATGCCTCTCTGGCCCGCCGACTAGAAGTTGGTGTGTGTGTGGGGGGGGGGACTGCTACTTTGCACTTTGCTAGGTGAACCTCCGTGGGGGGGGGGGGCATGCATTCATAGCTTAGGATTCCCTTCCTGCCGACACGAGGGGGCAAGCAATACCGTGCGCTTTGCGAGATAGGTGCCACATCGAAGTTGCATTTGGTATTTGAACATCAAACCACCCTTTTCATACATATATTGTTGCGTAACGTTGCATGGAAAACAAAAAAAATTCTACGCACACGCAAGATCTATCCATGGAGATGCATAACAATGAGAGGGGGAGAGTGTGTCTACGTACCCTCATAGACCATAAGCGGAAGCGTTTAACAACGCGATTGATGTAGTCGAACTTCTTCGCGCTCCAACCGATCAAGTACCGAATGCACGGCACCTCCGCGTTCTGCACACATTCAGCTCGGTGACGTCCTCCGCCTTCTTGATCCAGCAAGACGGCGAGGTAGTGGATGAGTTCCGGCAGCACGGCGGCGTGGTGGCAGTGATGGTGATGCGATCTCCGCAGGGCTTCACCTAAGCACTACGAAAATATGACCGGGGGTGTAAACGGTGGAGAGGGGCGCCGCACATGGCTAGGCAATTGTCTGTTGTGTGCTAGGCGCCCCCCTCCCACATATATATAGGTGGGAGGGAGGAGCAGCCAAAGGAGGCGCCCAAGTAGGAGGAATCCTACTTGGGGTCCCTCCCAAGCTGCGCCCCCTTTCCTTATTTGCACTACAAAAAAAAAGACACATCCGTGACATTTTGGGCCGAACGAGTATTTTTCCTGTCATGCTTATGACACTTCTATGACGGTAATTGTGACAAAACCCGGTATCATCATAGATGTGGTGGGCTCCTACTTCTATGACAAAAAGTCATGACAGAAAATGGGCTTTTCGTCCTGGGCGGGCCGGAGACGCACCTGCATGACATTCTTTGGGCTGTCCATGACGGAGAAAATTGTGGTAGAAGCGAGGGTGAGGAAAATATCGGGGAGTTCCCGATTACGGTGGGTGGTCGAGTCCGAGCGATGCAGTGTGGTTTGCGCGTTTCTCTCGTACGCGCACGTGGTGTGAGCCGTGTCGCTATAACTGAACCCGAGCGATCTCCTGCTGCTACGCACTGAAGCCGATCGATCGATCCCTTCGCTCCTAACTGAACCCGACCGAGACTCCTACACTGCTAACTGAACCTGATCGATCGCTGCTGCTACATGCTTACTGAAGCCGATCGAACCCCCGTGCGAGACGTAGCTAGCCGGTTGGGTTGCCTCTGGATGAACAGTGCCCGTTGCTGCCACGCGCGCGATACGTAGAACGAGTCGAGACGTGGTGTGGGTCGAGCTGGTTGGGTTGGCTGTGGATGAACAGTTCCCTGTGGGGGTTGGATGAACAGGACCCCGGCTGTGTGTATAGGCGGTTGCCGCTGGATGAACAGGACCCCGTGGTATATAGTACGCGGTTGCTGCTGGATGAACAGGAGCCCAAGGAGGCCGCCACATACCCCAGCCGGTTGGGGGTGGATGAACATGACCCAATGGAGGCTGGTTGTACTAAAGCCGGTGGAGGCTAGATAAACAGTAGCCCTTGGATGAACAATATCTGGTGGAGGCTGGAGACGGTGGATGAACAGTAGCAGGTGGAGGCTGGAGGAAGTCGACGGTGGATGAACAGTAGCCCGTGGAGTCCCGTTTTGCGGTACACCACACCCCTCCCAATGAACAGGACCCCCGTTTCGACCGTAGGAGGTCGAAGAGAAGTCCGTTTCCTCCGTTTTGTGGTACGCCACACCCCTCCCGATCAACGGGACCCCGTTTCGACCGTAGGAGCTCGAACAAAAGTTGGTTTTCACCGTTTTGCTGTACGCCAGACCCTTCCCGATGAACAGGACCCCGTTTCAACCATACGCGGTCGAACAGAAGGCCTGTTTCCTCCGTTCTGTGGTACGCCAGACCTCGTTTCGGCTATTCCGTCCAAGCCGGTTGGCTCCCGATGAACAAGACGCATTCCGACCCAGTGGCTTCGCTCCCGATGAACAGGACGCGTTCTGACCCAGTCACTTGGCTCTCGGTGAAGACGATGCTGTTTCCTCCGTTCTTACCCAGCCGGTTAGCTGCCGATGAACAGGACGACATCGCTGCCATCCGTTGCCTCTCCATGTACACCAGCCCTGGCCGTATGTATGCGCGAGTACGTGTTCGAGACCCCGCCCTTATGTACGTACGTTGTTGGCGTTCTGGGAACGGGGGTACCCAAACTTGCCTGCCTGTGGCCCACAGCGTGGCTCCATCAACGGCCTGGTACGGCCCAGCTTCAGTGACAACAACTCAAGACCCTCGCGAGGGGCCAAGCCTCGCGAGGCGGACGACACCAAGACCCCCATGAGGAGCGGCCTCCTCAGGCTGGCTCCTGAGGAGCGGAGAGTTCTATGCAAGCCTCACATCATGAGGTCTGGATGACGTGAGCCATGACGACCAAGGCCAGGCGGGCGCCAGCGGGCGCAGTGTACCAGTTTCCTCTTTGGTGCTAAAGAGGCAAGCGTGGGCGCGGAGTCCCGAGGAATCAGCCAAAGGTTTCCATTCCCGTGCAACAAGACCAAGACCGCCAGGACGGCTGGACAGAGGTCATCACCGAGCCCACCACGGCGTCACAACCAGAGGCTTTCGCAGGCGAAGACTACTTTTGTCAGGATAGCATGTACTAGTTGTCTCCCTTCGAATTTGGCCATTGTGGGATCCCTTCCCGCCTTTCATTTGGGAAGAGGACCAAGGCCACTATAAATAGGACTTAGCCACCACCGTAGAGAGGGATCGGACCCCTGGACAGATCATTCAGATCACCCTCACTCCACCAGCTCACTCGATCTCAAGAACACCTCTCCTCCTGAGGCTGTTCGCCACTGTACTAGTTCATCCTCAGCCCCCCGAGGCCAATCCACCACAAAGCGTTTTACACCGCAAGGGCGGCCCTAACCTGGGTAAACTGCTGTGTCTCTTTTCCTTATAGTTCGTCGGGCTAGGCTGTGATATTAGCGAGTAGGCAGACTGGGGAGGACGAGTTCTTCGCACGCACCCCAGAGTTCGAACCTCTGAAGGGTTTGCGGAACCCAAAATCCTGACATTTGGCGCGCCAGGTAGGGGTGTTTCGGAGCCTCTCCCCCGCCGGTTGATCCACCACCGCTCCACCGCTTCCATGGCTGACACTCGTCGAGCTCGTGCTGAGCGCTGGGCCGCCCTCGCCGCCCGCGTCGCTCAGACAACGCCTGCGGGTGACGGCTGCCCTCGCCGTCCCCCGTCTCTAGTGGTTAACGCCGCCACCGGCCCCGCGGGGCATGAGCAGCAAGCTTCGTCGCTGCACCCTTCTGTGCGGCGGGATGGGCGCACCACCACCCTGTCGCTGACTACGGCTGGTTCATCGTCTCATGCTCGTCGCAGGCCGGCGAACGCGTAGGCTGCGTTGCTCATGGTGCGCGAGCTCCTGCGCTACCGCCCCGTCGACGACCTCTACGAAGACTGGCTGGACCGCATCGCCGAGCTTGTCAGCGCCGCTAGGGACTCTCCCGCACCGTCTAGCTCGCTGCCTCACCCGCCGCCTGCTGCGGGTGACGTAGCCCACGGAGCACCTCCTCCACCTCCCTGTCAAGACGTCGCCCTCAGGCCAAGGTGCGAGGCCCCGCGGCACGACCCGCCGCGCAGGGCACCGGCACGTGAAGAGGAAAGCTGCCAGGTGGTGCAGCGGCCGCTAGAAGATGCTCGTGCACTCCCAGCACCGCTACATCAAGACTGTGTGCCGCCTGCAGCGGTGGCGCGCGAGCGCCAAGACCAGGCTCTACCTCCACGACGGGCTCCCGTGACCACAGCGGGTTGCCGCGCATTCACTCCGGAGCTATGCAACATCGTCTGGCCGGGGAAGTTCAAGCCCGACCTGCCTCCGTGCTACGACGGCACCCTCGACCCTGCCGAGTTCCTGCAGCTCTACGAACTGAGCATCGAGGCAGCCAACGGCGACGAGAAGGTTATGGCGAACTGGTTTCCCATGGCCCTCAAGGATGGTGCATGATCGTGGCTCCTGAACCTGCCCACGGGATCGATCTCCTCCAGGGACGAAATGCGAGAGCGTTTTGTCGCCAATTTCTAGGGCACTCGCGACCCTCCACAGGCTGCGGGTGACCTGCGGCGCATCAAGCAGCAGCCAGGAGAGACCTTGTAGAAGTACATCCAGCGCTTCAACAGCGTCCGCCTCAAGATCCCCAAGGTGTCGAACGAGGCCATCATCTCGGCGTTCACTGATGGTGTCCGCGACGTCAAGATGAAGGAGGAGCTCGCCATACATGAGGACCTGTGCACGGCTCTGGAGATGTTCAACATGGCAACCAAGTGTGCGAGAGCTGAGGAAGGTCGCCTCTCTCTCCTGGAGCTCCCAGGGGCTGACCCAGAAGACAAGAAGGCCAAAGCCAAGGACGTGAAGCGCAAGGGACTGGCCGTGCTCATGGCCGAACCAGAGATGAAGCGCGGCTGCGACCACCCAGAGTCATCCAAGGGCAGCCGTCCGTTCTGCGTCTTCCACAACATGCACAGCTACAACACCAACGACTGCCAGGAGCTCAGGGCCATCCACGACGGGCGCCTCGGTCGTCGCCCCGAGCGCAGCGACCAAGGCTACGACTGCGGAGGAGGCCGAGGTGGAGGACGCTGGGACGGCCGCGACCCCCGCCAAGAATGGCGTGATCAGCCTCGTGAGGACCGCTGGCAGGGCCAGCCTCGCGAGGGCCCCTGGAGGGACCAGCCTCATGAGGACTGTCCTCAGGGAAACGCTGGCCTTCCTCCGCTACCGCCACCACCAAGAAGGAATGATGACCACCACCAGGACGAGGGGGCTGGGGGCTTCCAGGAGCCTCGTGCCATCGCCTGCATCCTGGGCGGCGCTCAGGCCCCTGCCTCTTATCGCATCTTCAAGCAGTTTGCCCATGAGGTGAACGCGGCCCTCCCCAAGCTCGAGGCAACGCGTCCGCTCAGGTGGTCCAAGTGCACCATCACCTTCAGCCCATCCGATCAGCTCAAGTGCGCGGCAACTGCCGGTGCTCTCCCGATGCTCTGCTCGCCTACCATCAGCAACGTGCTCGTCACCAAGACTCTCATCGATGGCAGTGCGGGGCTCAACGTTCTCTCCATCGAGACATTCGACTGACTCCAGGTGCCCTATGACCAGCTGCAGCCTACCAAGCCTTTCTCAAGAGTGACCGACGGCTCCACCACCCCGATAGGGCAGATCCGCCTCCCTGTCACCTTCGGCAAGCGCGACAACTACCGCACTGAGCTCATCGACTTCGACGTCACCCACATTCGCCTTCCATACAACGCCATCCTTGGGCATCCGGCCCTGGCCAGGTTCATGGCAGTGACTCATCATGGTTACAATGTCCTCAAGATGCCAGGGAGCTGCGGCGTCATCACGGTCGCCTGCGAGGAGAAGGACGCGGTGTGCTCTCTCGAGTGCGCCTACCAAGCTGCGACGGTCGAGAACCCAGACCATGAAGGCACCGTCTACCCTCCTGAGGCTGTCCCCAAGAAGAAGAAGCAGCTGCTCCGCCAAGGACCTCAGGAGAGCGGGGTGTCCAGCGGCACCACCTCAGGCCCTGCGCCCACTGACGGGGCGCCTCCCTCTCTCGCATAGGAAGGCGCGCCCGGCGCCCCTCTCAGGCTGGGCTCGAGGGCTCTCCTCTGGAGGGCCTCTGACCTAGCCAACGTCACAAGGGAGGTGCTCGGGCACCATGTGGAGGCATGCTTCAGCGCGCGCTTCCGCCAGGAGGGTACAAGGCGCGAGGTGCCAGGTGCTCAGGAGTTCATCACCAAGTCAATCGAGGAGCTTCAGGAGGCAAGAGCTATGCGAGGCGACCGTCGCCCACCACCCGGCGCGGCTCCTTGTCCCGGCGAGGACAGCGAGCTGCGCGTCTGCGTCAACATCCCAGGGCTCAACAGGGCCGCATCTCAGGAGCGCTTCTAGCCGTCCCGCGCTGGCCGGTGCGAGGGTCCCCCTCACAGCTATGTTCGCATGCCTTTGGGCTTGTCAAGGGCGGATGCTACATTCCAGCGCCACATGCGAGGCGTCCTGGCGGCTCATGAAGCCAGAAGCCAGGCGATCCTGTCAGAGGAGGAGATGGATCCTCGCGAGCCCCCCGGGCCCCCAGAGCCTCCCGAGGTTCAGGGCCTGGGCGGCTCATGAGGAGCGACTTCTGTGGCACGCGTCTTCAGCTACTCCAACATCTCTTCAGCAATGGTGCCAGGTGACATTTTCTGGTTTGTTCAGTTGAGGGCGCCCCTCGGGCTACATTATCCCCAAGCTGCGTGGGTTCGTCCCTGCGGCATGTATCGTTTTGCATCTATCAGAACTAGCTCTACCTTATCTATGGGTTGATTTATGTTATCACTTGCTTGCCTGGTGTTTTATCACCTCCGCGGCCTCCCGCATTGCTGACCAGCCTCTTGCTCATCCCACAACGGGGGCTACACATGCTGGCATGGCACTTGTGCTCAGATCCGTCCCTGCAACGCTGACAAATCTGAGAGATCGAGCTCTGGCTCGCGGCCTGCCCCGCGCACGTCACCTCACCAGATCCTAGGTGCCTTCATCTTCTTGCGGAAAGACCAGCGGCAGGACAACAAGCGCATTATGAGTTATACTCTCCTCTCGGACTAACCCACAGGAATCCATGGAGTTTAGACACGGGTGGCCCCGCCGGCCGTCCCTTTTTCACGCAATTCGCTTGCACGTTAAAGGGGGGGCTCCTGAGCATCGCGCCTTAGGAGCTCTTACTGACTCTCCAGCCCTCACCCCCTGGCCTTGACCATGGCATCGCGACCTGGCATACTAGCGGCGGCTGAGCCTCGCTCGAGGGTCGGGACCCGAGGATGTAGAGCACCTAGATGAGTGGGGAGAAGGGGAGTTCGGCGTGAGCCCTACCAGGAAGCATCACTGCCAAGGCACAATCAGGCGCTGCGCAAAGGAATCACTTCGGGCCTACTAAGATAAGTCACCTATGCATATCAAAGTGAACCTCATCGTCCGGTATTTTGATTCTCGCAATCTCGCTCCAGCAATGCTGCTTCCCTTTTCGGCCTCCAGGGAGCTGCTTGCACGCCAAAGGGGACCTCTTGAGCATCGCGCCTCAGGAGCTCTTATCGGACCTCGGGCCGCTCACCTCCTGGCCTTGACCACGGCATCACGACCTAGCATACCAGTGACGGCTGAAGCCTGCCTGGGGACTGGGACCTGCCGACGTAGAGCACTAAGCTACCGTGAGAACGAAAAGGGAGAACCATGCCGAAGCAAGATGCGCGGATGCAACATCATACTAGGAATAATAAACATTGGAGCAAAAGCATTACAGTTTTTTACATAACCCCATGAGGTTTGTCACAATTCCACGCAGGGAAACAAAAGAAGGAAACATCAAGGGACCCCGGCTGTTGGGCATCACCGATGACGCCGAGCGGACGCCGTTGCCGTGCTCCAGGCACGGCGAGAGCTCGGCGGCATATAGCTGTCATCACTAGACTCCGGAGAATCGCTGGGCTCGGGAGAGTCGCTGGACTCCCAGGAGTCATCGCTCCTGCTGGAGGAGCTGCCGGCGAGGCCGGAGGCGGGCTCGACGTCCGCGGCTGCGCCACATGGACTGCTTCCCTTGGGGCAGCACTCCAGACGCCAGCCCTCCTCATCGAAGACCTTGAAGAACAACGTAGAGGCGCCATCGTACTCAAAGTGGATGGCGAGGGCCCCCTCTGGACGGTAGGCGCGAGCGACCTCGCCCCATCCTTGGGTCATGAAGATGTCGCCCGGGGGGACGACCTCGACCTCCGCCCCCGTGGCTAGGCCGTAGCACCCGGCGTGCTGCAGCCACAGCTCAAGTGGCCCCCTCGGCGGCATCTCCTCGGCGAAGAACCTCGGGAGCCAGATCCACGTGCGTGGCGGCATTGCCGCCCACACCACGAACTCGCGCGAGGTCCCCTCGCCATGGGTTCGTCGGCCTGCTGGCCGCGCAGCCTCGGTCAGTCCGGCGAGACCCCGGCCCGCGCGGCGCTGGGCATTACCACCCTGTCCGGAGCCCTGCGCGTGGGCGTACAGAGGAAGCGGGTAGCCAGGCAGAGGTCGCTCATACCAAGGCCGCGTCACCTCTTGCCTTTCGCCGGCGTCGTAAGGGCGGCCGAGCCTCTTCTTCGGCGGAAGTTGCCCCGGCTCCTCCCAAGGGGTTTTCCCTTCTCCGCTGCAGAGAATCTCTTGATCGGCGCCATGGATGCTGCTGCAAGACGGCGAGACAAAGAAGAAGAAGGAGCGGGCAACGAGAAGATGGAGATGAGTGAGGGGGCTCTGCCCCTCCCCTCATTTATAGCCGGAGGGAGGCCAACCGCCGATCTCCATGATCCCACGCCATTATGGTTTTTCTCTGCATGCAGCAGAGTCTCGTCAAGCTGAACGGTTGCCGAGGTAGCGTGGGGAAGCGGAGACGCCCACATCCCATCAATCGCCACGTGTTGACCAAGGCCGCAGGCGGTTAGGGCCCATGGCGCTCCGCGTTTGCCCCTTGGCTTCACCTCGAAGCCAAGTTCGAGCGTGCCTTGGGCCCGGGGGCTACTGTCGGCGTTCTGGGAACGGGGGTACCCAGACTTGCCTGCCTGTGGCCCACGGCATGGCTCCATCAATGGCCTAGTATGGCCCAGCTTCAGCGACAACAACTCAAGACCCTCGCAAGGGGCCAAGCCTCGCGAGGCGGACGGCACCAAGACCCCCATGAGGGGCGGCCTCCTCAGGCTGGCTCCTGAGGAGCGGAGTGTTCTATGCAAGCCTCACCTCATGAGGTCCGGATGACATGAGCCATGACGACCAAGGCCAGGCGGGCGCCAGCGGGCGTAGTGTACCAGTTTCCTCTTTGGTGCTAAAGAGGCAAGCGCAGGCGCGGAGTCCCGAGGAATCAGCCAAAGGTTTCCATTCCCGTGCAACAAGACCAAGACCGCCAGGATGGCAGGATGGAGGTCATCACCGAGCCCACCACAGCGTCACAACCAGAGGCTTTCGCAGGCGAAGACTACTTTTGTCAGGATAGCATGTACTAGTTGTCTCCTTCGAATTTGGACGTTGTGGGATCCCTTCCCGCCTTTCATTTGGGAAGAGGACCAAGGCCACTTTAAATAGGACTTAGCCACCACCGTAGAGAGGGATCGGACCCCCGGATAGATCATTCAGATCACCCTCACTCCACCAGCTCACTCGAGCTCAAGAACACCTCTCCTCCTGAGGCTGTTTGCCACTGTACTAGTTCATCCTCAGCCCCCCGAGGCCAATCCATCACAAAGCAGGAGTAGGGTTTTACACCGCAAGGTGGCCCGAACCTGGGTAAACTGCTGTGTCTC
Source organism: Thinopyrum elongatum (assembly GCA_011799875.1). Taxonomy (NCBI): domain Eukaryota; kingdom Viridiplantae; phylum Streptophyta; class Magnoliopsida; order Poales; family Poaceae; genus Thinopyrum; species Thinopyrum elongatum. The sequence continues at coordinate 214,609,918 of CM022299.1, forward strand.
TTTTCCTTACAGTTCGTTGGGCTAGGCTGTGAGATTAGCGAGTAGGCAGACTGGGGAGGACGAGTTCTTCACACGCACACCAGAGTTCGAACCTCTCAAGGGTTTGCGGAACCCGAAATCTGACATACGTAGCCGTATTTAATTTCTTGCAGTGTGGCCGTACGTACGTGTACACGATATATATAGACGGGACTGCGTGACATGCTACGTCCGCGCCTCTACTACGACACATGCATCTCCTTACTCGGACACGGTTCATCGCTGCAGAGAGACCGATCGACCAGTATGTATGTACACGATCGCGACCAGACAGACAACCCGACGTACGGTTCGACCCGGTGGGTCCCAGCTGTCAGGGAGGATAAGGAGGCACTTCCTTCCGTGCGAAGATATAACTGGTGGGTCCCAGCTGTCAGGGAGGATAAGGAGGCACTTCCTTCCGTGCGAAGATATAGCTGGTGGGTCCCAGCTGTCAGGGAGGATAAGGAGGCACTTCCTTCCGTGCGAAGATATAGCTGGTGGGTCCCAGCTGTCAGGGGAAGAATCATTTTTTCCCGTAATACGGACGCACTTCCTTGCGTACGAAGATTTAGCTAGTGGGTCCCAGCTGTCAGGGGGAAATGTTTTTTTCGAGGCCCTTCCGGTAGGTCCCGCTGTCAGGTGGAGGAATCATTATTTTGCACGTAATAAGGAGGCACTTCCTTGCTGCGGCCGTGGACCCAGCTGTCAGCCTCTCCACGTACAGTCCTCTTTCGATGGAAGGCGTTCCTTGACCACGTTGACCACGCCGCGCCGAGAGCACCTAGGCGGTGGACGACAGCGAGGCCTAAGATGGGAACGATCTGGAGGCATGGAACAAGGGGCACTGGAGTCCCTGGCGGAGGGGAGTACGAGAGACTGGTTCGGCTGCCGGGTGAGGCTGCCTTCGCCGGAGAATAACATAAGGTGTGGGTGAGTACAGGTATGACCTGGCCACCGTTGGGAGTAGAGTGGGGCGGCAAGGCCTGCGCGGCAGCACAGCCGGCCACGGGAGGCAGATGCAGGCGCTCCAGCCGGCGATGGTTTTGGCGGCTGGAGCAAGAGCAACTAGATCAGAGATTGAAGAAGCAGGATCGCCGTTGGATATCAATCCAACGACTACAGATGTCAGAATAATTTGTTCACTCTTTGTTTTAGACCATTAAATCATTTTGTTCACTAAATGGACAACACCTTGCGCAGGCTTTGTCTAGTGGGCCAACAAAATCAGCTTCGAAAGCTGTGGCGGAATGCAGCCCATTTATTTAGGTTTTACAGCCCATTTCATTTTGTTTGCCAATACATCTATTTCCTGGGCTTTGACTCAAAAAATAATCTATTTCCTGGGCTGGTTAAAAATAATAATAATAGCCGATTTACTATTTATGATAATTATTTCTAAAAAAATACTATTTATGATAATTTACAGCGCATTTGATTATTTATTCGAATACACCTATTTACTGAGCTGGGTCAAAAATAATATTACGTACATGCAGCGCATTTATCATTTCTGATAATTTACAAGTCATTTGATTTTAGTAGAAATGGACCCATTTTCTGGGGTGGGTGAAAAACAATGATGGTCTGGACTGAGCATTTCGTATAAAAATAATATTGAGATACAAATATTATTAAAAAATTAAGTTGGGCTTGGTAATCTTATTATATAAAAAATGAACTGGGCTGTGCATTTTATTAAAAGAAAGATAGGCTAGGCTGCGCTTATTTTAGGATATTGTGTACAACTATCGGCCGAGTTGCATTGCTGATGTTAAAAAAAAGGCCTATGTAGTACAATACAACTTTACATGGCTACTCAACCCACATTCAACGACACCGGAAAGGCCCAAACAAGGCTTCTGTACAACTTTTTGAAGTCACTGAGCTCAATTAATAACTTAAGAAAAAAGTTAGAGTACAGTGGAACCTAGTTAAAAGCTGTCACGAGCAAAGAAATAATTCAATGGTCCCACTTGTGTGTGTGTGTGCGTGTATGTTTGTGTGTGAGAGAGAGAGAGAGACCCGTCGGTCGATGCTCGTAAATACATCTTTCAGCCATATGCATTGCTGATGCTCAATAAAAACTTATATAGTTGACACAATCATATAAAACATCATAGCACACTGAACTTGCATGCAAAAATTCCACGCAGGCGGCACAATCAGGGTGGAAGCAGTGGATCACTATGGGTAGGGCTATGTTGAAACCAACAAACTCGTACATAATGGTTCATCATCTTTATCAATGACGGGGAAATATCTTGAATGATGTTCAAAGAAAACAGACAGACAACACAACAAGTTCTGCTACCACATTAAGTTGACGTACAACCCTTTCTACAAAAAGTTCAGGTACAAAAATAGAACAGGTCAGAATCAAATGTACTGGCACATCAGTGCTTCACACCGATAGCTCGGATTTAACTAGTATCTGACAAGATTCAGTTGTTACCTCAAATTAGAGCACATCCAGGCAGCCAGCCCTGCCTCTTCTCCCAAAGAAGCAGTGGCCTCCACCGCGCGATGGAGTAGGCTCTGTGCCATCCATCGTTCTGAGCAACACGGGGAAAGTCTGACGTTGACTCCTGTAATGGACGTCGTCGACGGACCCTGGCACCAGTGGCGGCGGCGGCAGGACTTCGATTGATGGATTGACCACTTCTTCGACATGCACGAACACTCGATACAGGTACATCCCTAACGTGGTCCGCAGCGGCCTTGGTGGCGACGAATAGTACAACCCCGGTTCCTGCACCGGTATCTCAACACCAATCACCTTCGGTATGGTGGACGGCTTCTTCATCCATGCCATAACCGTCAGAGCCCAGCTGTCTGGAGGAACAAACATACTTACAAGCTCACCTCCAAGGTCGTTGATAAGCTCATTCATGGACTCGCTGTTCCAAGCACGTCGAGGCATGCCGTGGAAGGTAAGCTTTGTTAAAAACTCAAGCTCAGAGGGCACCGAGCCCCATCCTGGGTGCCACCGATCAAAGCTCACCAGCGCGCCATCACAGAACAAACACCGAGAAGATTCGAACACACGACTGCAGTCAAAAGTTGTCCGGAACCTGACGAAGAAATCAGCCGGTGGCGGACAGACTTAGACGAGCAAGTCACTTATTTGGATGTTGTGCGCAATGCCAAGAGCTTTGACAAGGTCGTCCGGTGAGACGGGAGGCTGGTCGCCGTTGATGGTTACCATCAGCACTTTGCTGGCAAACTGGTCGTCAAGCGCCGCCATGCCACTATTGAGCGACAGCACGCAGCGCCAAAGGCAGGATGGACCTCAGGATCTCTGGCTCGGAAATCCGCATTAAGCGGCAACATGATAGTGCACTTGAGTACAGGGAGTACAGGAGGGGGATTTGGGGGAACTGGAGTAGGAATCGAGATTCCAGAGGTGGGGGAGGGGCGTGAGATTGGGGATGAAAAGGTAGCATGAATTTCGAACACGAGCCAATATGCTCTCGGCGCGCAAGTGCACGAAAATACCGGTGGCACTGATACGTCTCCATCGTATCTATAATTTTTGATTGTTTTATGCCAATATTATACAACTTCCACATATTTTTGGCAACTTTTTATATGATTTATTGGACTAACCTATTGATCCAGTGCTCAGTGCCTGTTCCTGTTTGTTGCATGTTTTTTATTTCACAGAAAATCCATATCAAATGAAGTCCAAACGTGATAAAGATTTACGAAGAATTATTTTGGAATATTTATGATTTTTGGGATGTGGAATCAACGCAAACGGAGGCCCACAGTGACCACAACCCACAAGGGCGCGCCGGGCAACCCCTGGTGTGCCTAGGTATCTTGTGCCCTCCTCGAACATTGGTTGGGGCCCTTCTTCTGGTGCAAGAAAGATAATTTATGGAAAAAAATCGTGTAAAAATTTCAGCACAATCGGAGTTACGGATTTCCGGTAATTTAAGAAACGGTGAAGGGCCAGATCTGGGAAACGCGAAACAGAAGAGAACAGAGAGGGAGATCCAATCTCGGATGGGCTCCCACCCCTCCGCCACCATGGAGGCCATGGACCAGAGGGGGAACTCTCCTCCCATCTAGGGGGAGGCCAAGGAAGAAGAAGAAGGAGGGGGGCTCTCTCCCCCTCTCTCCCGGTGGCGCCGGAGTGCCGCCGGGGGAAGGATCGTGACGGCGATCTACATCAACAATCTTGCTACCGTCAACACCAACTTTCTCCCCCTCTATGCAGCAGTGTAACACCTCTTCTCCCCGCTGTAATCTCTATTTAAACATGGTGCTCAACTCCATATATTATTTCCCAATGATCTATGGTTATCCTATGATGTTTGAGTAGATTCGTTTTGTCCTATGGGTTAATCGTGATCTTGGTTGGTATGATTGTATATTTTATTTATGGTGCTGTCCTATGGTGCCCTCCGTCTCGCGCAAACATGAGGGGCCCCCTCTGTAGGGTGTTGCAATATGTTCATGATTCGCTTATGGTGGGTTGCGAGAGTGACAAAAGCTTAAACCCGAGTAAGTGGGTTGTTGCATATGGGATAAAGAGGACTTGATACTTAATGCTATGGTTGGGTTTCACGACCTTAATGATCTTTAGTAGTTGCAGATGCTTGCTAGGGGTCGAATCATAAGTGCATATGATCCAAGTAGAGAAAGTATGTTAGCTCATACCTCTCCCTCATATAAAATTATAAGAATGATTACCGGTACTTGTTATCGATTGCCTAGGGACAAATGACTTTCTTGTTGACAAAAGCTATCCACTTTTATTACCTTGCAATTTATTCGTAGTTTTATTATCGCAAAGTACTCAGAGTTTTATTCTTGCAAAATAGTTTCATACTTGTTTTAGGAAAAGCAAATGTCAAGTGTGCGTAGAGTTGTATCGGTGGTCGATAGAACTTGAGGGAATATTTGTTCTGCCTTTATCTCCTCATTGGGTTCGACACTCTTATTTATCAAAGAAGGCTACAAATGATCCCCTATACTTGTGGGTTATCAAGACCTTTTTCTGGCACTGTTGCTGGGGAGCAATTGCGCGAGGTGAATATTCTCGTGTGTGCTTGTTTGCTTTATCACTAAGTAGTTTTTATTTCCTGTCCTAAGTTGTTCTCTATCTTTAGTTATGGATATGGAACACGAAACACCAAAAAAATTAGTTGTACTTGCTACTCATGGAGATGGGGAACCTCCTAAAACCCTCGATGATCGTTATGTGAAAAATATTATGCACTACTTTGATAATCCCGAGAAAACCCCATTCAACTTGATAATGGGAGTAACGTTGGATCAACGTGAATACTTTAGGGATTATCGCTTGACACAAAAAGGGAAATTATTATGGGATCAAATTGATATGTTGCATTGGTATGCTTGGAATTTATGCCAGAGATATGATTATACTTGTTGCTCTAGGATGAACGCTCCACACGTTCCCTTTACATGCAAATTTAATGATAATGAAACCTTGGCTTCTTATGCCAATGGTAGATATGATTATTATGATGTGGAAGGAATAGAAGAATTTGTTGCTTTTAAGGGTGCTTATGAAATTGAATCTTTGTTTTTAAAGTATGAAGCTTTTGATGATGATGTTTATAGACCTGAAAATTTTGCCATCCTTAAATATTGCTATGAAAATTATAAATACAATTCCGATATTGATATATTTATTGAGAAAGTCTCCACTGTCCAAGAAGAGACTAATATTTTACAGTAGTCTGTGGAAGAAGAAATTGATGAAACTGTGAGCTCATTGGATGAAAAAGATGATGAGGAGAGCAAAGAACAAAAGGAGGAAGAGTAGATTAGCTACCTGTGCCCACCTTCTAATGAGAGTAACTCTTCAACTCATACAATATTTAATTTCCCTTCATGCTTACCGAAGGATGAATGCTATGATAATTGCTACGATCCCATTGATTCTTTTGAAATATCCCTTTTTGATGAACTTAATGCTTGCTATGCTTGTGGCCAAGATGCCAATATGATTTATGCTTATGGAGATGAACTTGCTATAGTTCCTTATGTTAAGAATGAAATTGTTGCTATTGCACGCACACATGATAGTCCTATTATCTTTTTGAATTCTCCAAACTACACTATATCGGAGAAGTTTGTTCTTATTAAGGATTATATTGATGGGTTGCCTTTTACCGTTGCACATGATAATTTTGATGAATGTAATATGCATGTCCTTGCTGCTCCTACTTGCAATTATTATGACAGAGGAATTACATCTCCGCCTCTATATGTTTCCAACACGATAGAATTGCAAGAAGTTGCTTATACTATGCATTGGCCTTTACTTGATGTGCATGAATTATTCTTTTATGACATGCCGATGCATAGGAAGAGAGTTAGACTTCATCATTGCATGATATATGTTGCTTTGTGTTCACTACTAAATGCCAAATCATTTTTAATTAAAATTGGCTTTGATATACCTTGGGATCCGGGTGGATTCATTACTTGAGCACTTTATGCCTAGCTTAATGGCTTTAAAGAAAGCGCTTCCAGGGAGACAACCCGGAAGTTTTAGAGAGTCATTTATTTCTGTTGAGTGCTTTTATAAAGTTTAAAAACAAAAAATATAGAGGGGAACTTAAAACTTCACAAAAAGAAAAGTGAAAGTGAGAGGGACGAGCATTGTAAAAGTGAGAGCTAGCCTTGAACTTTGTTCATGCCCATGGAAACTTTGTGAATCTTAATTACAGAAAATTTTCAACAAAAATAATTATCCCCTTGTACAAATCCATTGTATTATAAAAATAATGTGCCAAGGTTTGCCTTTAGGATGATTAGATTGCTTGTTGGTATGTGCGGTGCAAAAACAGAAACTTTGGCTGTAGTGCGCGATTTTACATTTTTTTACTGGAATGACCAAAGTTTCTGAAACTTTTTGCACAGTATTTCTATACAATTTTTTTTATTTTGTCATAATTTTTCAGAATTTTTGGAGTACCAGAAGTATGGTAGGTGTTCAGATTGTCCTGTTTAAGACAGATTCTGTTTTTGATGCATTGTTTTGCTTGTTTTGATGAAACTATCAATTTTTATCGGTGGTATAAGCCATGGAAAAGTTATAATACAGTAGCTACAATGAAAAAATAAAATATGAATTGGTTTGAAACAGTACTTAGAGTAGTGATTTGCATTATTATACTAACGGATCTTACCGAGGTTTTTGTTGAGTTTTGTGTGGATGAAGTGATCAAAGATCGAGGAGGTCCCGATATGAGAAGAAGGAGAAGAGGCAAGAGCTCAAGCTTGGGGATGCCCAAGGCACCCCAAGTAAATATTCAAGGAGACTCAAGCATCTAAGCTTGGGGATGCCCCGGAAGGCATCCCATCTTTCTTCAACAAGTATCGGTATGTTTTCATCTTCGTTTCGTTCATGTGATATGTGTGAATCTTGGAGCATCTTTTGTGTTTATTTTTTATTTTTTACTTTTATGCACCATGCTGGTATGAGATAGTCCATGGTTGATTTATAGAATGCTCATTGCACTTCACTTATATCTTTTGAGTATGGCTTTATAGAATGCTTCATGTGCTTCACTTATATTGTTTGAAGTTTGGATTGCCTGTTTCTCTTCACATGGAAAACTGTTATTTGTAGAATGCTTTTTTGCTTCACTTATATTTATTAGAGCTTGATCTTTTGTAGAAAGAATTAAACTCTCTTGCTTCACTTATATCTATTTAGAGAGTCAACGGGAATTGGTTAATAGCATGGTTAGTCATAAAATCCTACATAAAACTTATGGATCACTGAATATGATATGTTTGATTCCTTGCAATAGTTTTGCGATATAGAGATGGAATATGTGGGAGGTACTAGTAAACGGTTGTGGTTAGTAAGAATATTGATGTTAAGGTTTGTGATTCCCAAAGCATGCACGTATAGTCTCTCGTTATGCTATGAAGTTGGAGCATGATTTATTATTGATTGTCTTCCTTATGAGTGGCGGTCGGGGACGAGCGATGGTCTTTTCCTACCAATCTATCCCCCTAGGGGCATGCATAGTAGTACTTTGCTTCGAGGGCTAATAAACTTTTGCAATAAGTATATGAGTTCTTTATGACTAATGTGAGTCCATGGATTATACGCACTCTTACCTTTTCGCAATTTGCTAGCCTCTACGGTACCGTGCATTGCCCTTTCTCACCTCGAGATGTGGTGCAAACTTCGCAGGTGCATCCAAACCCCGTGGTATGATACGCTCTATCACACATAAGCCTTATTATATCTTCCTCAAAACAACCACCATACCTACCTATTATGGCCTTTCCATAGCCATTCCGAGATATATTGCCATGAAACTTCCACCGCTTCCATTTTGATGACTTGAGCATTCATTGTCATATTGCTTTGCATGATCGTAAGATAGCTAGCATAATATTTCCATGGCTTGTCCATTTTTTGATATCGTTGTTATGCTAGATCATTGCACATCCTGGTACATTGCCAAAGGCATTCATATAGAGTCATACTTTGCTATAGGTATCGAGTTGTAATTTTTATTTCTTTTGAGTTATAAGTAAATAGAAGTGTGATGATCATCATTATTCATTTTTAGAGCATGTCCCACTGAGGAAAGGATGATGGAGTCTATGATTCCCCCACAAGTCGGGATGAAACTCCGGACAATGAGAGAAAAAAAAAAGAAGAAAAAAGAAAAAAAGGAAGAAAAAAGAAAAAAAAGAGAAGGGGCATTGCTACTATCTTTTACCACACTTGTGCTTCAAAGTAGCACTATGTTTTTCATATAGAGAGTCTCCTATGTAGTCACTTTCATATACTAGTGGGATTTTTTCATTATAGAACTTGGCTTGTATATTCCGATGATGGGCTTCCTCAAATGCCCGAGGTCTTCATGAGCAAGCAAGTTGGATGCACACCCACTTAGTTTTCATATTGAGATTTCATACACTTATAGCTCTTAGTGCATTCGTTGCATGGCAATCCCTACTCCTCACGTTGATATCAATTGATGGGCATCTCCATAGCCTGTTGGTTAGCCGCGTTGATGTGAGACTTTCTTACTTTTTGTCTTCTCTATATTTACCCTTGTCATCATACTCCATTCCACCTATAGTGCTATATCCATGGCTTGCGCTCATGTATTGCGTGTGGGTTGAAAAAGCTGAAGCGCGTTAAAAAGTATGAACCAATTGCTCGGCTTGTCATCGGGGTTGTGCATGATAAATACTTTGTGTTAAGAAGACAGAGCATGACAAGACTATATGATTTTGTAGGGATAGCTTTCTTTAGCGTTGATATTTTGAAAGACACGATTGTTTGTTGGGATGCCTGAGTATTAATGTCTTTATGTCAAATTATAGACTATTGCTTTGAATCACTTATGTCATAATATTCATGCCATGATTAGACATATGATCAAGTTTATGCTAGGTAGTATTCCACATCAAAAATTATCTTTTTTTATCATTTACCTACTCGAGGATGAGCAGGAATTAAGCTTGGGGATGCTGATACGTCTCCGTCGTATCTATAATTATTGATTGTTTCATGCCAATATTATACAACTTTCACATATTTTTGGCAACTTTTTATATGATTTATTGGACTAACCTATTGATCCAATGCCCAGTGCCAGTTCCTGTTTGTTGCATGTTTTTTGTTTTGCAGAAAATCCATATCAAACGAAGTCCAAACGAGGTAAAAATTTACGGAGAATTATTTTGGAATATTTATGATTTTTGGGAGGTGGAATCAACGCAAATGGGGGCCCACAGTGACCACAACCCACAAGGGCGCGCTGGGCACCCCCTGGCGCGCCCAAGTATCTTGTGCCCTCCTCGAACATCGGCTGGGGCCCTTCTTCTAGCGCAAGAAAGATAATTTATGGAAACAAAAACGTGTAAAAATTTCAGCACAATCGGAGTTACGGATCTCCAATAATTTAAGAAACGGTGAAGGGCCAGATCTGGGAAACGCGAAACAGAAGAGAACAGAGAGGGAGATCCAATCTCGGAGGGGCTCCCACCCCTCCGCCGCCATGGAGGCCATGGACCAGAGGGGGGACTCTCCTCCCATCTAGGGGGAGGCCAAGGAAGAATAAGGAGGAGGGGGCTCTCTCTCCCCTCTCTCCCGGTGGCTCCGGAGTGCCGCCAGGGCAAGGATCGTGACGGCGATCTACATCAACAATCTTGCTACCGTCAACACCAACTTTCTCCCCCTCTATGCAGCGGTGTAACACCTCTTCTCCCTGCTGTAATCTCTACTTAAACATGGTGCTCAACTCCATATATTATTTCCCAATGATCTATGGTTATCCTATGATGTTTGAGTAGATCCGTTTTGTCCTATGGGTTAATCGTGATCTTGGTTGGTATGATTGTATATTTTATTTATGGTGCTGTCCTACGGTGCCCTACGTCTCGCGCAAATGTGAGGGGCCCCCTCTGTAGGGTGTTGCAATATGTTCATGATTTGCTTATGGTGGGTTGCGAGAGTGACAGAAGCTTAAACCCGAGTAAGTGGGTTGTTGCATATGGGATAAAGAGGACTTGATACTTAATGCTATGGTTGGGTTTCACGACCTTAATGATCTTTAGTAGTTGCAGATGCTTGCTAGGGGTCCAATCATAAGTGCATATGATCCAAGTAGAGAAAGTATGTTAGCTCATGCCTCTCCCTCATATAAAATTACAAGAATGATTACCGGTACTTGTTATCGATTGCCTAGGGACAAATGACTTTCTTGTTGACAAAAGCTATCCACTTTTATTACCTTGCAATTTATTCGTAGTTTTATTCTCGCAAAGTACTTAGAGTTTTATTCTTGCAAAATAGTTTCATACTTGTTTTAGGTAAAGCAAACATCAAGTGTGCGTAGAGTTGTATCGGTGGTCGATAGAACTTGAGGGAGTATTTGTTCTGCCTTTAGCTCCTCGTTGGGTTCGACACTCTTATTTATCGAAGAAGGCTACAAACGATCCCCAATACTTGTGGGTTATCAGGCGCCCACATGTCGGCCTAAGAGTCCTTTTTCTTTCTTTTTTTGAGAGCCCGGCCTTTTTTTTGAGGATCTTTTGAGAGCCCGGCCTGAGAGTCATAATTGACCAGTTTGGCATTGCATTACTACTCGACCCATATTCAACGACACCTCACTGGCCCAAACAAGTGTACATCATTGAAAAGACATTGAGCTCAAATTATAACTTGAAAAAAGGAGATATACTCTGAACACTGGAGAATGGTGATGCCCTCATTTAGCCCACCAGCAGTTCGAGACAATAAACAGTTCGAAACAACGATATATACAACATTCAAACACTGACTAGTGACTACTACTGACATAAACAGCAAGACATGATAGTTCATAAGAACTCTTGCTACACCACCAAAACGCACCCATCTGCAGCGCTCAGACTCTCGTGATCTAGACGAGAATGACATTCTAAATAGAGGCAACTATTACATAGTAAGAGTGACATAGATGAGGATGACCAAATGACAAGGAATATGCATAACAAAAGAGAGAACTACCCGTCTAGAACAAGCAGCAAAGACAACAAGTCATTCGAAGAGGGATGATCCAACACCATCATAATTTGCAGCCCGCTTCAGCCACCAGTGATCCGAAGACACCAGTACTCCACCCTTTCGACGCAACAGCCCAATTACCTATCAACCTGAAGGCTTGAACCACATCACTGCCTGTCAGACTTGAGACATCCAAGGATCAAAGTTAATCCAAATGCCTTTGTCATTCTCACCTTCTTTTGGCTGCAGGCTGTATCATTGACAATCAGGGGAGTTTGCTCCCGAAGTCCTAGGGCTCGCCGTGTAGACACAGTTTTCCATAGCAAACAGAGCCTCTTTGCCATCAAGGTCCTTGCCAATGGTGATCTCCTGGTTAATCGGATGATTGAGTCTGAGAAACAGTGAGTGTGAACCAAGGCTGTTTACCCGCCTCCAACTCAAAAATCCTGAAGGCCCCAACAAGCTGGTATCCTGCTCATAGACGTAATAGCCACTGTTCGGATACTCACATATTTCACGGTGCTTGTACACAGTGGGGTTTTTGCAATATAACTTTTTCGGCTCATGTGTGCGAATGATCATCAGTCTTTTGCCGTCGTCTGATCGAGCGAGGAACCAGTTGTGCTTCCCTGTTTTTGGCAAAGGTGGTGTGATTACAAAGGGCAGTAACTGTAGGGACACTGCATCATATCAAAAAGGACAGGCATTGTTAATGTAAGATCAGCATTGTTCAGAGTATGAGTAGGATAATGCAAGAAACAACATTGATATGTCCCTGTTGGAACTGAGAGGAAAATACAGGGAAATGTATACTGGGTTCGAAAATATAGAAGTGCCATGCATGGTTATACTCATGTTATCTCGCAATCGATTCTTCACACGAAACTACCATGTCATGCATGTTATGTAATCATGTTCTATCCTCACAAACAAATTCTTCAAGGAAACTAACAGACCATGCATTATTATATACTCATGTTCTATGGGCAAATTTTTTGTGAGGATATTATTCTAGCCATTGATTGCTGAAGGGCGAATATAGGTATGTACACATGGTAAGCATTACAGGATTTCACTACTTCCAAATATAGAGTTCTCTGTATGCACATTTACTTCCCTAATGTATGGTTAGATGAAACCAACAATGTGATGCATGTTTCTACATCATGAAAATGAGGAAACTAACATGGCTATTGATACACACTCATATTTAGTAGTATATAGATTACTGTAAAATAAGGAGAATATCCATATCTTCCTAACCGTTTGATTATTCAAGGGTACAAATTGGCTGTAATGACATGGTCACAATCGCATGAATTAACTCATTCCAAATATAGCTGATTTATGGTGTCTCTAATACATTGCCATAGTTCTACTCAAATTCTGCTCAAACAGGGATATGCCAATCATCACAAAAAGTTCAAACAGTGCCATGGCGTTATCATTAACATCAGACGAAAACAACTTACACGCGTCGTCCCAGCAATACGTGGTGCCATCTGCTTTGTCGATCGTGTAGATGATGCCGTTCAATAGCATCACAGAAGTGTGTATCAGCTTTGACGATCCACTGCGAGCTGAGTTGTCTCCAGCTAAAGAAGGCACCGGCGTAAAGATAGGCGAGTCCGCGATCGAACAAGGCAATTAGCTTGAAGTCTGCGTAATCCGCATGTCGTGTGTGCACTTGGCAAATTACAATCTTCTGCAAAACAAGGTCCGTCCAACTGACATGGTAATCTAGATGACTTGGACCGCGACGGTAAAACCCTATATAATCCAACGGAGGAAGGATAATCTCATGGGAGGTCTGGAAGTTCACAAGCACCAACTTTCTCCCGTCTTCTCTGATGGCAGCCATCCAGTGGGAGTTCATGCCGACCCAGTACATACCTACCAAGAAGTTTCGGGCGATGGTGATTGGATCAAAGTCGAGGGAAATGATGTACAGCGACCCACTACATACCTGCAAAGAAGTTTCGGCTAATGGAGGTCGGATTGAAGTCGAGGGGCATCATGTATGCCTCCGTATCATGGTGAGCAAATCTCGCAAGACCAGATAGCAGCAAGCAGGGTGTCTTGAAAAGCTTAGGACTCGCTTCGACGATGGCCATGTGCATGTCCCTCGAGCATGTAGCCAGCCGCACAGCGCTCAACATATCCATACACGAACAACAGAGGTCGAGGATGTCACTAGGGAGATTGCTCCAATCGCGGCTCATATGGATGCTGCGCGGTTCGCGTTCAGCCATGGTGGAGTTTGGAAGGTGGGGTTTTTGGGTGCTTGATTTACAGGGGAGAAGGCTCTCGGTGCTGGAGAGGCTAGCGAGGGAATAGTGGTACTGGGGGAGGCGAGCGAGGCGAGGGTACGCGGGGGCATAGTGAGATGATGAAGAGTAACCTCAGGATCTCTGGCGAGATGGAGATGGAGATAGAGTGGTTCTAGGGGAGAGGGAGACGAGGCGAGGAATGCTGTACAGCGGCGGTGACAGTGACTGCACAGTGCACAAGGTGAGGCTGACTTTGGTAACCCGAACACGCCGCCTGGACTAGTGTCACCTCGGGCGCAGGGTCTTGTCACTTCACTGTGAGGACCGGATGAATATTATTTTGACCATCAAGTGTACCACAGTTGTACTACTACTAGTAGTAGGAACATACAGAGTAGTAATGTATAGCGAAAATAGGTCTCCCGTGCTAGCATGCCTCTGGGTTCACTTCATCCTCCAGGTATCATCCATATTGCGAGCAGAACCAAATTCTCGTGCATGCGAAAGCGCGAAGAAGGGCTTTTTCTTTTTTGAGGATAACCGCATATTCCTTAACCAGAGAATGTTAAGTCTCCCACGCACGCGCCAATATCCATCCAAACCAGCTACGACACATTTTTTATATCTGTTTGCATAGGTCCCACCTGTCAGGAGGGGTGCAGAAATAAAAAGGAATCATAAAATGTCTCGCCATGGTGATTCGAAAGAGTGACCTCAACTAGCCAGTGGCACATGTAGCGCTAGAAGGATGGCCACTTACACGGACATGTACCACTCCTCAGTCTACCCGCATAGCCTTTTTGTTTAGTCTACCTAGTCGTCTAATCAACTGCCTGCAGGCCACTTCTCCCATTTACTTCTCCATCGGGAACCGATTTTCCTTGGCTTCTTCACCTCTCCTTCATCTTCATTTGCATCCAAACCCCGCTGCATTCACATTGTTTTAACCTCTTCACATACTCCTGGAGTAATTCCGAAGCCCCTTTAAATAATCATCTTCTTCAGTTAGACTAGCCATCTAATCCTAATTCTCCAAACCATAGCCCTCCGGTCCAGCGGTTCCAAATGGCGAAAGAGATCCAGATGCAGGTTTTTAGCATCCAACATGTCCTCGTCGAAGGCTCGTTGAGCATAGTTTCCACCGTCACCGACCACCCAAGGGTTGTTCGAAAGTGGATCAACATGTATCCAACTCCCTCCAAAAGGTAGAGATGAAGGTCATCGGTCGCGATGCAGAGTACATGGAGCGTGCCACTGGGAAGATCCAACACGCTGCCATCCTTCAGCTGTGCCTCGAAGATGAAGTTTTGGTGTATCACATCATACACGCGCCCTCCATACCAGGTGAGCTCCACGATTTCATGTCTTGGGAGGACATATACTTCTGTGGGGTAGCCATCGAAGGGGACAAACAGAAGCTGGCGTCGTACAACCTTGACTTGAAAAACATCGCTGACCTACAAACCAGAATTCCTATAGACGATTGTGATAAAGAAACACCATCCCTATTCGACGTAGCAAATTTTGTGCTCAGAACAAATCTTGAGAAGGGTGACGAGACGCTGGGATTAAAGTTGTCTGGATGGGAGAATTATCCCTTGACCTACGAGCGGATAAAATATGCTGCGGTCGATGCTCGTGTGAGTTTCGAGATAGCTGCAAGGTCGAAAGAGCTTGTTGCAAAGCCGTCTCCCATAGAAAATGAGAAGAAGAAGAGGAAGAAGAAGAAGAAGAAGAAGAAGAAGCTGCACCAGCAGCAGGGCATTATAGATGGATGAACTATTTCCTCTCTTGTAAAAATTATATTTCCTCTTTGTGTACATTGATATAGATGAACTAGTATTTCGCTGGTGTACATGTCTTTGGAACAAGTGTACTCTGTGTACATTGATATAGGTCCGCTTGACTATAATGAACTATTTATCCGCCTAGTTTTCTCTACTACTACTCCTTGAAATGAGCGGTATGCAATGCACATGTCAGTAGACATGACATCTAGTCCATGGAAGTTGAACCACGGCAACCATCACGTTTCTACCACTACCACACGCAATTCCCACGACGCCGCTCCAACCCACGGCACCACGTCCCCCGACGTGCGCCTCACCCCTCTCAGCCCCACCGCTCCTCTGCCTTTGTGTGCATGACATGCGGGCCAGCTGAACTGCGGCGACCATCAAGTTTCTACCACAGCCACACATGATTGGATGCGGCTTGCATGCTTCGCTCCTGGCTCCGCGTACTCCCGCACCATCCAATTTTCATAAAGCGGCTGTGACACATTTCGTCCCGGGCATCACTCCTCAGCCACAAATATAATAAATAAAATAAAGGCCCGCCTTTGCCTTCTACTTCTATAATACAGGTAGTACCTGCCGGTGTGGCCATCTACGCCTCGTAACACCCCGACGTCCAGCTGTGGCACCCTCGCCACGGCCAGGCCACCACCGGCCGGTTCATCTCGAACGAGTGAGTCGCGAACGCCGCCGCGACAACGACCAGTTAGGCATCTCGAACCACACCGATGCCGCTTCCCCATAGCCGACCTACGCTGGCCCGTGGCCGCACGCCGTTGGGCCGCGCGTCAATGTACGATGGCAGGAACGCCTCCAGGCTCACTGGCTCAACTACGTCGAGTACATCACGTTCGCAAAACCGGTATCCGTTGAGCAGGTTGCTCCCACCCACGAGCACACGCCTATACGTATCCAGCATTCCAGCCTCACCGCTAAGTGGTACATCCTCGCGATGGTGCAAGCGGTCGAAACCTCGAGCCCAAGTCGAGCTATGTGCCCCGGGTAGATCACTGGCTCCCGCCCGAGCTCATCCGGAGCGCGAGCTAGTAAACATCGTGGGGCACATCACAACAGATAAGCACCTCGACATGCATCGGCCGGGCAGAGACTTTTCTTGGCCACAAGCTCCATGGTCTCGTCCAAGATCGGTGTGGTATTATAGTTGAACATGCGGGTAAAATACTACGGGAGCAGCTGCATGTGCATGGCCCAGACGTCGATGTTGGCGTGGAGGAGGTGCTAGTTGGCAGCGCAGCATGCTACATGGGTTAGGCAGGCACCTGTTGCCATGCTCGGAGGACGAGCAGGAAAGGAAAGGGTCTTGCATGCGTGTACAGATTCATGCAGGAAATTATTTCCTAGAAATACGACCTTTGTTTATCTTTTTTTGAGGCTATAGATGACCCACACGAGGAAATCTATTATAACCGTTGGATGAAAATTAGTGGTGCGGGAGTACGGATCGGAGCATGGAAGGGAAGCAGGCAAGCCTCGTCCCATGCGATTCACATGATGCCGCTCGAACCCATGACACCACACGTCCGCCAACCTGCGCCTCACCCCTCTCGGTCCCACCGCCCCTCTGCTTTTATGAGAATGACATGCGGGCCAGCCGCATTCAGGGTCCACATATCATTGACTCAAAGGCAGGTGCACTAGCCACTGAAGCTCGGTTCTGTGGGCCCCGAGAGGGAAATGTAACTCCTGCGCCAGGCCTTGTGGTGCTCCCGCAGTACGAACTCGTGCCAAACCCGGAATTTGTTTCTTACCGCTACTCTTACTACTACCAATGTGCCGGCTCGTGCGTTGCAATGGATCCAAAGTATCTATTTAGTGGAGTGCACTCTAAACACATTATCTATTTATTTTTCTCTAGCCTTTCCTAGCCATGCAACCAAGCCACATAAGCTTCATGGGTGCCCCCCACATTCATATTATTCATACTACATTGACTGAAAAAAAGATAAATCACCCAAAACAAGATCTTCCCTTTTTTGTTCCTACGATGCTGTGCCGTGCACGTACCTAGTTGTATAGTGGTAGTAGTTGTAGTACAAACTTCGTAGTAGGAGTAGTAGTACAGAGTACTCCTACTCTATCAACGAGCCCCATCTGACACCAAATTTCTTGGCTTCCGTGCTACAGCTAGATCTTCCCCTCCTCGTTTCTGTTTTCCAACGCGGCGGGCGGGGTGCGGTTTGCTGATAGTCGGTTTGCTCAACTGTGGTCCCACATGAAAGTGAAAATGCTAGGCAACATGCCTTCCCTAGCTATGTGGCGTGCTAGACGAGCCGTGGAGTACTCCCGATTCTCGGGCGTGTGGGGGTGCGACGCGAACACGGCAGGCCTTTTTCTTTTACTAGCAATGTGCCCGTGCGTTGGGACGGATCCAAAGTAGAATAGTACTTGTTCACAAACTTGAAAGAAAACACTCTTGTTTTGATATACATATATACCACTAAAAATATAATACTTTTCACTCAAAATATATTTATCAGGCTGTTTTGATGAGGTGAGGGAGGGATGTGGTTGCTTTCAAGATAATAAGGGGTTTTCTGCAAATTGGAGTAGAGAAGTGGGCTATTGTTGCAAAAATGCCACAACTTACCTCACAGCCATTAGATGCAGATCTAATGGTCAGAAATGACGGATGGCAGACACACCACCATCACCAACTGAGTCTTTTATAGGAGTAGAGAAACATGTATAAATTGTAACATTTGGTTCTGCTCCTTGGCACGATCGATAGATAGAAATAACGATTGGAAACGCTAGAGTGGGGCTTTTTCCGCCAGATAAGCAGGGTAGTAGCTAGGTTGGCGCATCGTCGATTTGGTCACATGCGGTCCGACATGTTGTAGTGTTTCTAGCAAGATGCCCGTGCATTGCACGAAGTTGATGGAAAAGGTAAGCACAACTTATAAATTGACGGATGGAGTACTAGTTACAGTGACGCATATAATTGCCTCCAAATGTGAGCAAAGGGATCGCACATGTCTGTATTGACTGGAACGAGAATGCAATAGTGCAATAAGAATTAAGGCCACAATGATGCAGTGCTGGTTACAGGAGGCAAGAAGAAAGATGCATCCATCAACGTACGACCTCCTCCTCGACTCAGTGCACCGGGCCACCGACCGACGGCTTAGGAGCGGCGGCTTTTGTGGCGAGGTCAAGGTGCTTCTCAACAAAGGCGGCCAATGCTTCCAGCCGGTTAACGAAGGCCAATGTTGCAGCGTCCTCACCAGCCTTGTAGATACCTATGTACACGACTTCCTTGTACATGTGGATGTGTAGGTCGACAAATTCTTGCAGGGCGAGGCGCCTCGCGGCGAGCGCGACCTCCAGGTGGACATTTTTCGTTGCGTCGACGGGCAGTCGCAGGGCCACCAGTGCTTGAAAGAGGTTCTCGCCATGGAGGCCGATTAGGGTGGTAGGCAATGAGGAGCCCGGGCGCGCGGGCTGGAGGAGTATGGTGATGTCGTCCGTGAGCTTCTTGACGATGGTGAACTTGTTGATGGTGGCAACGATCATCTGGTCCAACTGAGAGTCGTAGCTGGCGCTGACGATGGCCATGAACCAGCCGGTCGCCAACACCGTCTGGAGACGATCCTTGGTGCCATGCAGCAGGCCGGCGTCATGGACCATCTGGCACAGTCGCTGGCCGCTCGCGCGCATCGCCGCCATGGGTCTGGAGTGAGCACTTTTGCTCTTAGTGTATGTGCTTAGGTGCATACGATGTGGTAGATGCATTGGAATGGAGGGGTGCCTTTATATGAGTGCAAACTGCGTTGCATTCACATCGTGCTGCCTCTTTTCCCCGTCCTCCTCCCATTACTTCCCTCATGCATTCAGGATGCTAATTGAAGGAGGATGCTTCATTGGCCGTTCAACATTTTGGGAACCGCTGCCCTCTCCCTCGTCTGCATTAAAGCCGTATGAGGAACTGTCCTTGTTTACTAGTAGCTGTCAAATCGAATAGTACTGCGCCGTCCGCTGCACGCCCGGCTGAACACGCCTCCTCGCCTCCATCAAATGCCTCCGTTAAACCCGCATGCAAACCGAGAAACCTACTCCGGCCACACGTCCGTTCATGAGCGGGCCGCAATTAAACGCAACATTAGATAGGATTGTAAAACAAATGGGGCTCAAAGATTCTGGGAGAATCTGGGTAGGGGTCAGATTCTGGGAGAATCTGGCAAAAGAACTGGGCCTCCATTGCAATCATCGTGACATGTTATTTGTATGTCAGTTCTATTGGCCAAGTTTCTTAGGGACAGTTATTTCGAGTTATCCTAAGAAAATAAGCACCTTTGAATATAAGCTCCAGATAATAAGCCAACCAGTTCTTTTCATTGCCTGCCTTTTTAGCTTATCTGTGGTATGATCAGTGAAAAGTCTAGATTGCATTATATTTTGTCATTTTGCTGCCCATATGAAAATTAATTTGACTTGCAAACATCACAAATTGAACCCAGTGCAGTAATTAATATGATAGGAAAACAGACCATCAATATTTGTTCAAAATGCAAATACAAAGATACCATCTACTTGGCACAATCTACTTTGGTCAATGTCTTCCATAGAGATCCCATTGCCTAATTTAAATGAACAACGCATGACCTAAATTTAAATGAAGAACAATTATTTATCGAAATTCGATGGTCCAAGTGGTTGGTTATTATCATATAGCAGCACCACCTGCAAGCATCATATAACAGCAGCAGCAGCAGCTCATAGCAACTCATCATACAGCAGCAGCATCAGCGTGCAATTCATCATATACCAGCAGCAGCTCATAGCAATTCATCATATAGCAGCAGTAGGAGCAGCTCATAGCAATTCATCATATAGCAGCAGTAGGAGCAGCTCATAGCAATTCATCATATAGCAGCAGTAGGAGCAGCTCATAGCAATTCATCATACAGCAGCAGCAGGAGCAGCTTATAGCAACTCATCATATAGCAACAATAGCAGCTCATAGCAATTCATCATATAGCAGCAGCAGCTCATAGCAATTCATCATATAGCAACAACAGGAGCAACTCTTAGCAATGCATCATATAGCAGCAGGAGAAGCAGCTCATAGCAATTCATCATATAGCGGATCAGAATGAAAATTTGGCAAAAAATCAGAGGAGATCCTCACCTTGTTGGATGAGCTCATCCTTCAACAGCACCTCAAGGCCACGGCCTGGGAGGAGGGGAGGGGGAACGAGGTGCCTTCTGCCGCAGTGGGGCATCGGCCGTAGTTGTGCGGCACCCGCCGGAGTAGTGCGTTGGATGGACCACAGTGGAGCAGCTGCTGGAGACCATGAGAATGAGGGGCGGCGCCAGAGGGAGGAGCAGCCGAGGAGATTTAGCCCTACCCGCCGGCCATGTAGCCTAGCTGGACAGAGCATCGTCGAGGACCAGGCCAGATGGGACCGGCGGCGACGGCTCGCTGGAGGAACCCTAGCGCTGCAGGCAGGGGATAGAGGTAGACGGAAAGGGGAGAAGAGATGCAAGCAGGCAGGGCAATGAACGCTTGCGTGTTTGTTTTTACTTGAGGGTCAGGTATGACGCGGGCGTGAGCAGTGGCATTTTGAGTGTAATATAGGCAGACAACAGAGTCATTTCACTATTCCCCTTCCCTTCAATTTTTAGTGAGCTTCTACCCGAAACACCCCCCTCCAAAGCGAAATAAGTTAAGCCCAAGCCCATAACTCAAAAATGACTTCTTTACATCTTTTATGGCTTATTTTGACAATAAGCTCTGAAAAGGCGGAATAGAACTGGCCCTTAACCTGCAATTCAATTGTGCGTGCAATGATGAATCACTCCTGCCTGCTATAGTGTACATTTAGGCATCATCATACATGGCATAACCTAATACATGTTTATTTCATTATAGAATCTGAAATATGCAATGTTTATGTTAGTTCATACGTTGCACATGATGTTTAAATGCCCCTTAAATCTGGTCAGTCAAGTGATGGTCTTTAAGCCTCCTTCTATGCTTCTTTTCTTGATATGTAAGATTTGCTCACACATCTGTTCAATTGCTTGTTTGTATCAGCCAGCCATACTAGGACTGTTTGCTTTGATTACTTGTTGTTCTTGACCTAACAGAGCTTGTCAACGATTTAAACACTAAGGGCTGCTGTAGTGGGGGCTTGTATAACTCATAGGTGACATAAAGGTTTGGCTGTACACTAAAGTAGGCTCTCCAAGAGTACCTGGAGATCTAGTTCGAAGGTATGCCTAGTTTTTACATAGTGCACACATAGTAAATGCTCATTTCATTGTGTGCAAGAGATGTGGCATGTTTCATTATGTGGTGTTGTTTTGTTATAATCTCATCCTTTTGTGTTGTTCACAGACTGGAAAGTATGCATATTTATCTTCCAAGGAGACCAGTAACTAGTTTGTGTCACCTTGCAGAGGGGGTGCAATGAAGATAAGATTGAAGATTTCCATGTACAAGATGTTAGGAAGGAGCCTTGAAAGAGAAGGAGGAGCAGCGCTGAGCCTGTTCAACCAGTTAAGGTAAGCCACTGTATTAGAATTACCAGGACATCCTATTTTTCTGACATTGTGCTTGCGTAGGGTTCTTCACCTATAACCCAGTCATTGGGCCATTGATTAAAACCCCCTCCACTCACTACTATATGATGTTCTAAGTTTTTTGTAAATCAGATGTATGTAAACACATTTTAATGTGTCTGTTCACTCATTATGGATGTAGTCTACTTTTAAATATCTAAAACATCTTACAGTAGTGAACAGTGTGAAACTGCTTCCTGCCATGGTAGATTTGTTGATGTCATAAATGTCATAACCAAACACATATTCACATCATTAGCCTCCTTACCATTACTAGGATATTGATTACATACTAGTCGAGATACTTCATAGGGGGGAACAATATTACATTACTTGTTCCTTTATATAGTAAATGTAGCTAGGCCATGGATGTTATTGAGGCGTGCATGTATGCATGCTGCCAACTCAATAGTTCAATTGCTTGTTTGTTTCAGGCATAGTTAAATTGCTCTTTTCAATTGCTTTATTTGTCCTCAGTTAATGAGATGCCCAAACAATGATGCCTGATGTTGGGTACTTGTATAACTATTAGTTGACATAATTAAAGGCCTTACCATTTAATTACTCTGGCGAAGTGTGCCTGAAGCTTTGAAGTCTATTAACCAACTATTACTGCATAAGGCTCACAATCTAGTTTATACTAGGCTAATGATTGCATAGTTTTGCTTGCTGTAGTAGGTCTGTATGAATCCCTCTGCTGTTCATTATGCTCCCTAAGACTTTAATTGAGCTACAGAATGGCCAACTGCTTGCTTACTTATACGCAACGTGTTGTCTAAATTTGTAACCTGTCTGTGTTTTGGATTTGGCCCCAACATCATGCTCCTCTGGTGAGCTAAGAGAGATTTTTGTATGCGGGCTGCACAGACTACCATTTTTATAATTTTTAAAATATCACCTGCTTATGCTTCATCACGTGTAACATTATTGTTAGTCCTGTTTTGCCATGTACAAAATAGTCTGTCTTGCTCGCTTCACTGTTGTAACTATATTTTTGCCCTAGTCATGTGTACTTACAGAAACATTTCAGGATGAAGTGACATCAACACAAAGATCTGCGAGCAGTGCGGCATGGCTGTTACCAAATGATTATTGATTGGAATTGGAATGTGCTGATGTTCTCGAGCATCAACTAGAGGTGGCAAGACAACGTGTACATGATTCTCAACATGCAATCAACAAGTTGAGACTGGACTTGCAGGTATTAGATGCAGGAGTCAAAAAAATGAAACGAGACACTGAGGTAACCACGAAGGAATTGGAGATTTTGCAGACTGAAAATTGTGCTATCTGAATCCGGCCAATCCTATTTTCTGAAGAGATTATAGTTCAAATGGTAAGTTCTGTTGATGCGTGTCCATGATGTATGAGCTTTATTTGCCGAGTGTATGTAATTTGTTGTTTGTGTACGCTTTATTATCACTGGTGCCGAACTATAATGCCCAGTGGGTATAATCGCCTGTAATTTCTTTATTGTATAGTGTAGGATTATTCTACGTTTCTATGCCTTAGTCTTTTTATTGTATAGTGTATGTTTCTTAGAGGCGATAGTATAGAGTAGGATAATTCTTTGAATATGCTATATCGCTGAAACGGGGGACAACACGCCCAAACATTTCCTGGACGCCATCCAAACGAACAAACATGTGTAGTCAAAGTGGGCCTTAATTGGGCTGGTCAAAATAATATTTAGTGGATCCCAAATGATGTGGCCCACCGTAACAACTGCTCTTAGCAAGCCGTTAACAGGCCGAAAGCTCGATAGGGCTGTATAAATGGAAATGGCCCGCTGGCCTCTAGCGGGCCAAAATAAATGTCAATTTTGTCTCAGCTCTTTTACTTTACGAGCCAGTAAGAGGCCGAAAGTGTTTTGGGCCAGAGGACGCCCAATTTGCAAACTAGGCTTTTAACAGGCCGAAAGTCGCGTCGGGCTGAAATTTTGCCCTACGGAACATGGGCCGCTAATGGACCCAAAATTAGGTTGCACAGTCAAAGGCCCAACTGTTGTGCGGGCCGTTAACAGGCCGAAAGAAAAAATGGGCTAGGAATTGGCCCATTTACCGAATGGGTCGAGGACAGGCCTAAATTCACAATGGGCTAGAAGTTGGCCCAACTGCAGAATGGGTCAAGAAAAGGCCGAAAGATGTTCCGAGCCATTAACGGGCTGGAACTGACGATGGGCTGCTAACAGGCCAAAAGAAGCTCGGGCCATAATTGGGCCCAAAGACGTAGCGGGCCGTTAACGGGCTGGAACTGACGATGGGCTGGAAATTGTCAAATCTAGAATGGGCCTTTGATGGGCCAATTCTGTGTAACTTGTATGGGCCGTGCTTGTGAATGGGCCTGACTCAAGTAGGCCGCTAATGGGCCGGCCCACTTATTTTGACATTCCTGGCCTTTTAACCTGAATGGGCCACTGTTGGGCCGAGACACGTGTCGACGTATCATAGGCGCATCTAGTCCATTCGCTGGATAACAACTGTCCGAACGCTGGGCCGACACGTGGATCTGTCGGCAAATGAGAATTTTACACATGGAAAATCCCCATTGGTCCGGGCTGTTAACGGGTTATCGGATCCAAACCGGAACCCGATAGCTTAACGGTGACCCGTTATGGTGGATGCCACGTGTCAGTTACCCTTGACGAAAGCACTTCTATGACGCACGATTTATCGTCATGGAAGTGGACACTTCTGTGATGATAATTTTGGTAATGTCATGGAACACTTCTACGACAGCACAGGTATGACTATCTTGATTCTGTCATAAAATCGTCATGGATGTACATGCATGACAAAAAACGTGACCTACTGTGACAAACACGATTTTTTTTGTAGTGTTGGAGTGCGGGGAAAGGCAGGGGAGGGTGGCGCCCCCCTTTCCTTTCTCCCATGAGAGGGAAAGGCAGGAGAGGCTAGCCCTCCCCTTTTTCCTTCCCTAGGGATGGCCAAACAAGGGAGGAGGCGCACTAGCCCCCTTGTGGGAAAGGGGCCATTTGGTAGGCGTCATCTAAGAAACTCAGGGCGGCCTAGGTATGGAGATCGGTGGGTAAGCTGCACGAGCAAACCGGTAGATGTTGACAATGGAGGCCTTGCGGCGGCGGCAGTGGCGACCTTGCTTGGGTTTCGAGCGAGGGAGGGGTGTGTGTGTGTGTGCGCGCGTGCGCGCCCGATGAGGTTTTGATGTGTGTGTGTGTGTGTGGAGGGGGGCGGGGGGTGTGTTTGAGCAAATGACCCGGCTACTGAAAATTTTACTACGCGGGACTCAAACGCGGGAGTGAAATGCCGGGGCTATTGAAAATTTGGATGATGGTGCATCGCACACGGTCCAGAAATAACAGCCGTGTGTTATGAAACAGAAAATCCCTCGAGGCGGGCAGATATTTTTGAGGGATGCAAGCGGGAGCGGGAACTAGAAACATCACACACGGTCGAAACATAATAACCGTGTGTTATCAAAGAGAAAAAAGCTGCAGGCGGGTAGATATTTTTGAGAGGGGAAGCCTCATGGAGCCCAATGTACTGTGCAGATGTGCGTGACAGGGGCACTGGCGTGGCACACGGTTAGTGTGAGTGAACCGTGTCTTTTGCGTCATCCGACTTGTCTAATGTTCATAAATTTGGCGAAAAATGACGCGGGAGAGGGTCAGAACACGAACACACTTGCATGTGGACCAAATATATGAAGGAAATATGCCCTAGAGGCAATAATAAAGTTGTTATTTTATATTTCCTTATTCATGATAAAGGTTTATTATTCATGCTAGAATTGTATTGATCGGAAAGTTAAATACATGTGTGAATACATAAACAAATACCGTGTCCCTAGTAAGCCTCTACTAGACTAGCTCGTTGATCAAAGATGGTTAAAGTTTCCTAACCATAGACATGCGTTGTCATTTGATAACGGGATCACATCATTAGGAGAAGATCATTTGATAACGGGACCATCTTTGATCAATGAGCTAGTCTAGTACGACGATTGTGCCCTCCTCCATGTTATGATGGTCCGATGTTTCGTAATCCTGTCCGACACTCATACGACGATTAGCTAATCTTCTTAATTAGTTATCGCATACGGTTTGGGAAAAGAGAATGTGTGTGATTTTCTGCTTATCATACACGTTCTATAATCGTGAACCGTTTGTGATGGGCCGCGCATCGTAAACGTAGCACCACAGAATACCGACTGTGATGGCAATGCGAGCACAAATGAGTTGCTAGGATGCAGCGTCTGGGTGGCTCCCTATCCCCGATGGTTTCTGGGTCGTGTGGGAAGGACCCCCCTATCGCAGTCACTCACTTGGCGACGGTTCCAAATGCCGTCGCGGAAAGGGATTAAAAACCGTTTGTATAGCACCTCGCTATACGAGTGGCATCATTTCACAAGTCATTAGAATTCATAAAGATGCACATTGTCATGGCCATAAATCTAATGAATCACTCTCTTTAGGTGATGATCAATCACATGATGATGTTGAACATGGATATTATGATGAGGATGATGATAGTGACTTTGATCTTGATGAGTCAATGAGACACTTTGGTCTTATGGCTAACCTTCGTGGTTACATGGCTTGAGGAAAGGAATGGGTTCTTGATAGTGGATGTACTGATCACATGACCAGAGACAAGGACATGTTTCATGAGCTCACTGAAAATGATGGTCCCCGAAAGTATGTCACTTTTGGTGACAACTATAAGGGTAAGGTAGTTGGCCTTGGTAAGGTGGCCATCTCACATGATAGCTCTATCCAAAATGTTATGCTCGTTGAATCTCTTGGCTACAATTTACTTTCCATATCTAGACTAGCCGATTTCGGTTTCAATGTTCTATTCACCGAAGTAGATTGCCAAGTGTTTCGAAGAGATAATCATAATATGGTCTTTACCAGTATACGTAGAGGTGATCTATACATTGTTGATTTCCCTAAAAGAGCTCAACCTCGTACTTGTTTAATTGCTAAATCTTCTAAAGGTTGGTTATGGCATAGAAGGTTAGGTCATGTGGGCACGCGAAATTATGATAAGCTTATTAAAGGTGATCATATCCTTGGTGTTAAAGATGTCATATTTGACAAGGATAAACTTTGCAGTGCTTGTCAAGTAGGAAAACAAGTTGGAGGAAGTCATCCCATGAAGAACATCATGACCACGAGAAGATCGCTTGAGCTACTTCATATGGATCTTTTTGGTCCCAACGCCTACAAGAGTCTCGGTGATAACTCGTTTGGATTGTTCATTGTTGACGACTTTTCAAGATTTACGTGGGTGTTCTTTCTTGATGATAAATCGCAGGTCCAAAAGATCTTCAAGAACTTCGCTAGGAAGGCCCAAAATCAATTTGAAGTGAAGATCAAGAAGGTTCGAAGCGACAATGGAACGGAGTTCAAGAACACCAATGTGGATACCTTTCTTGATGAAGAAGGGATTTCACATGAGTTCTCGGCTATGTACACACCTCAACAAAATGGAGTTGTTGAGAGGAAGAACCGGACACTTATCGAGATGGCAAGAACAATGCTTGATGAATACAAGACGCCAAGACACTTTTGGGCGGAAGCGGTTGATACAGCTTGTCATGCTACGAATAGACTATATCTTCACAAGTTTCTCGGCAAGATGGCATACGAGCTTCTCACCGGTAACAAACCCCAAGTTGGATACTTTCGAGTATTTGGCTCAAAGTGTTACATTCTTGACAAGCATCGTCGTTCAAAATTTGCCCCTAAATCTCATGAAGGTTTCCTACTCAGTTATGGCTCAAACTCTCACACTTACCGTGTCTACAACAATTTCACCCGAAAGGTTGAAGAGACGGTAGATGTGAAGTTTGATGAATCTAACGGCTCGCAAGTAGAGCAATTGCCAATTGATGTAGGAGACAAAGATCCTTCAGAAGCAATTCAAGACTTGTCTATTGGCAAGGTTCGTCCAATGGAGGTGAAGGAGAGTACTTCGTCCATTCAAATGGAAGCCTCGACTTCATGACAAGGTGAACCACAAGTTGACTTGGAGGCTTCCAAATAACTCCCACACAGTTTACCTGTACAACCACACATCAAACAAGCAAAGGAAACAAGGAAGTACAACAAATGAACCTCATCGACCTTCCTTCTCACCTCCCCACATAATGAACACCAACGCAACCAAAATGAAGAAGACAGAAAGAAGAATGAAGAGAAGAAGAATAATAAGAAATAGAAGCAGACGACCTCCTCCGTCCTCCCTCCTCCTCCCTCCTCCTCCTCCTCCTCCTCCCTCCTCCTCCTCCCCACCTCCTCTCCCCTCTCCTCCTCCTCCTCCTTCACCTCCCCTCCTCCTCCTCCGCTCCCTCCTCCTCCTCCCTCCTCTCCTCCTCCTCTCTCGTCTCCTCCTCATCCTCCTCTCCGCTCCTCCGCTGCCTCCTCCTCTCCCTCTCCTCTAATAATAAGACTACAGCACAATTAGAGTATGTTCCACCCCGGCCCAAACAAAAGCTCTCACGAGTTAGAGCAAGAGTCTCAAGAGATCATCCCATCGAACAAATCTTTGATGACATTCAAACTGGGAGAATTACTTGCTCTAAAACTCGTTTGGCTAACTTTTGTGAACATTACTCATTCATTTCTAGTATTGAACCTATGAAGGTTGAAGATGCTCTTGAGGATCCGGATTGGGTGAACGCCATGCATGAAGAACTTCACAATTTTGAGGGAAATCAAGTGTGGACTTTGGTTGAAAAGCCGGACGACAACCACAATGTCATTGGAACCAAATAGGTGTTTTGGAATAAGCAAGATGAGGATGGACAAGTTGTACGCAACAAGGCCCGTCTCGTCGCCCAAGGCTACACTCAAGTCGAAGGTATGGACTATGGTGAGACATATGCCCCCGTTGCTAGACTTGAGTCCATACGCATCTTACTTGCTTATGCCAATCACCATGATATCACTTTATACCAAATGGACATTAAAAGTGCTTTTCTAAATGGTGAAATTGAGGAGGAAGTCTATGTTAAACAACCTCCCGGCTTTGTTAATCCTAAGAAACCTAATCTTGTTTAGAAACTTCACAAAGCTCTTTATGGTCTTAAACAAGCTCCTAGAGCATGGTATAAATGCTTGACCAAGTTTCTTATTGAAAAAGGCTTCGAAATTGGGAAGATTGATTCTACACTTTTTACTAAAAGTGTTAATGGTGAATTATTTGTGTGCCAAATTTATGTGGATGATATCATATTTGGTTCGACTAACCCTCATTTTAGTGAAGAGTTTGGAAGGCTAATGTCGGAGAAGTTTGAGATGTCTATGTTGAGTGAACTCAAATTCTTTCTTGGTTTGCAAATCAAGCAAACTAAGGAAGGTACCTTTGTTTCTCAAACAAAGTATACCAAGGACCTTTTCAAGAAGTTCAACATGCAAGAAAGCAAAGGTATGAAAACACCCATGCCTACTAGTGGACATCTTGACTTGACTAAGGATGCCAAACCGGTTGACCAAAATGTTTACCGTTATATGATTTGTTCATTGTTATATCTATGTGCCTCCCGTCTCGATATTATGCTAAGTGTGTGCATGTGTGCACGATATCAAGCGGCCCCCAAAGAATGTCATCTTAAGGCCGTGAAAAGGATAGTGAGATATTTAATTCATACACCAAACTTTGGCATTTGGTATCCTAAGAGGTCTTCTTTTGATCTTGTTGGCTACTCCGATTCGGACTATGCCGGTGACAAGGTTGATAGAAAGTCCACTTCGAGTACTTGTCAATTTCTTGGTAGATCCCTTGTGTCTTGGTCCTCCAAGAAACAAAACTCGGTATCCTTATCCACCGCCGAAGCGGAATACATTGCCGCCGGATCATGTTGTGCTCAATTACTTTGGATGACCCAAACCCTTAAGGATTATGGGATACATGTAAAACATGTTCCATTGCTTTGTGACAATAAAAGTGCTATTAAGATTTCTCACAATCCCGTGCAACATTCTCAAACTAAGCATATTGAAGTTCGTCATCATTTCATTCGAGATCATGTTGCTAAAGGAGACATCAATCTTAAGCATGTTCGTACCAATAAGCAATTGGCAGATATATTCACCAAACTGCTTGATGAGAAAGTATTTTGCCGTTTGAGAGGTGAATTGAACATCATTGATGCCTCAAACTTGGAGTATAAACTCCATTTGGATACATGCAAGGCATGAGCCTTTTATGTCTAATCCTTGATATTTCTCTTATGATGATGATCATATGTCTTGGATCTATACTTGTACCCTTGCATGTTATCTAACCCTTGTAGGTACTTGGATAAGCCCAAATCTATGAGATTGCAAGCCACTCACATTTTGAGCAATCTCTACAGCACCAAGTTCCTACAATATGGTTGTTGAATACAACAAAGCATGAACCCACTCAACATATCCTTTGACAATTTCAATATATCAAATTTCATTTGGTATCAAGCCTCATGATTGTCATTTTGGATACACAAGTGCTTTTCCTTGCAAGAGTAACCCATGTAGTAAGATGAACTCAACTACAAGTGGTGCTCCCAACTCTTGATGAACTATCAACCTTGAGCATCCAACACAAGTTTGACTACATGATCAAGATCAACACCACAACCCAAGGTATGTCACTCCATCTTAGAGAAGCTTTGACCCAAGTCATGAGTCAAAGCAACTCAACAAGATGTGAACACATCAAAATACTTAAACGAAAAATGGTAACCCCATTTTGAGCTTAAACGATGAGTATGACCTATGATCAAGTGATCTCACTTGACTCCTAAGTCAATATACTCTAACATAGGTAACTTTGTCGCCGACCATATCTAGATGAAGTTCTCTAGTGTTTCTGTGCCCTTTGTATTTTCTTTGCATGTTTTCTTGCTAGAGTGTTTCCCTTCTTATTTAAAACAAAAAAACTTCATCTAGATCTCTTTTCTTATGTATGTTTTTCTCTGTAACTTCTATATCTAATTCATTGCAAATCTTTCAGTTAATTCCTTGAAAATCCTTGTGAAATTTATCTTGCCAAGTGAGCTGAGTTGACAAAATTTTGCCTCTACATTGAACTCGGACTCACCGATCCAAGCCTATCGGCTAGACCGAACTACAAGAATATCTTGTAGACAGTTCATCGGTACAACCGATGTCAGTGCAACAAACCCTGGGTCCGTTGCCCAGACTGTGCACATGCCTAAGGTCAAGATTGCATCATCCAAGACCAGACCAAGCACAAGAGATCAGCTCTTTGAAGAATCAGAGTGCAGATCAAGAAGACCAAGTCAAGCCAAAGGAGCAAGACACCACCAAGGGAAAACCTCCCTTGCCGGGCAGACGAGCCTGGCAAGGTCAAGGTTGCCCTGGAAGCAAGCCTCAAGACCGTCCCGGCAGGCCTACCGGGTCCTGCGAAGGCAAAACACCCCGCCAAGGCTCCACCGCACCACCGCACAGCGACGCAAGTCATTGATCGGTGCGGTGTCAAGCCCCAAAGTGACTAAGTGGCTGTTTTTTGCCACATGGCAGCCACTTCCTACAGAAATCACCTCCAAATGACACCCGTCCAGTGACGTGTCATGTAGACAGGAGAGAAGGTGGCCGGACAGCCCGGCAAGGCATACCGGGCAGGCCATGATGTGACACTAAGCGGCGCATTTAATGCGCTCTGCCCTATCTGCAGAGTTAGGTATGATAGCACTGTTTGCTATCTAATCAGTACACAATGACTGATTTGCCACTGTGGTGACCCCTTGATCTATAAAAGGAGGCCCATGGCAACCATAGAAAGGATTCAGACCCTTGTACACTCATACGCGCGTAGCTGCTCTCGCCCCGAGGCAACCCTGCCGGGCAAGAACGCTGCGCTTCCACCACAATCCAACCTCAATCCACCAAAGCAGGAGTAGGGTTTTACGCCTCGCGGTGGCCCGAACCTGGGTAAAATTGCCCGTGTGATCTCTGCCGTGCTGCGCGACGTTCTCCGCTCTTTGTGCAATGTGCTCATCCCCCCTGCCTAACCACAAGGGGCTCATGGCCCCATAGGTGGCCGTGGTTTCCCACGACATCTTTGGCGTGCCAGGTAGGGGCATGCGCTTGCGTGAACCCGAGAAGCGTACGTAGCGCGTCATCTTCATCATCGTTCTCCTCATCAACGGCTCCATCGTCCATGGCGCCCAAGAAGAAACCCGGTGCCGCCGCCCAGCCGTCCTCCTTGAAGGCCCTGCCACACGCGACCATCAACGCCACGGGGGCTACGGGGACGGCTAGGGATGTGGACGCTGCGGGGGGTGTGGTTGACGCAGGCGGCGTCGTCACCATCTCCCCTGTGGCTGAAATAGGAGCAGGAGGCACCGGAGAAGGACAACACCAACAGCATCCCAGTGGCCATGCTCTACGAGGTACGGGTAGAGATATCATTCTGTCTGCACCTATCCGTCCGGCCGAAGGGCACAGCCACAGCAGTGGCACTCGCTCTGGGGCGAATCGCAATCCTCCGGCCGCCCCCGCTGCGGGCGCGACCGCAGGGCATGCACCACCCCCGGAGCAAGCTGACCCAGCCGATGCACCAAACAGAAGCGCTGGTCCACGAGCGCCTCCACCTCGTCACCACACCATCTTGGCGACTGGCTCATGACGACGAGAGCACGGCGCAACCACTATCGGCACCATTAGGAGCCGGGCGACATTACGATCTTCATCGACATCCATGCCAAGCACCGCTTCGGAGGCCATGGCGCGGGCTCAGCTGCTGTTGAGATTTCCGTCGGCAGCCGATTAGATGGATGAGTGGAGAGCCACCATTCAGAGCCTGATTGGCTTCGCTGAGGCGGGAGGATCGCAGCGAGCTGGCCCACCACGGCCTCCCCAGGCAACGACAACGGCCCACGCTGCTGGCCATGCGGAAGGGGCAACCCCTACGGTGCAGTCCCCTCCACGGCAGCCAGCGCGGGAACCGCGCGACCAAGAACCCGACGATGTCTCGATGGCTTCATCCGACCCTCGAGCGCGTCAAGGCCAACGGCGAGTCTTGGAGGACAGGCAAAGGGAAGGCGCGCGTGTCACCATCGAGCGATGCCGCGATGCCCACCGTCAGTCCGACAGGCGTGATGGCCCCGATGTCGACGAGCCCGCACTCGCCGAAGGCGGGTACCTGCCTTTCGAGGCTGGGTGCCCTGCCTTCACCCGTGAGTTGCGGCAAGTCCGTTGGCCATCCACTCGCACATTCAAGCCAGAGATAACAGAGAAGTATGATGGGAGTCTGAACCCGGCAGAGTTCTTGAGCATCTACACCATCGTTGTTCAAGCTGCTGGGGGAAGAGATGAGAAGGTGTTCGCCAACTACTTCCCTTTAGCACTCAAGCCAAATGTGAAGTCTTGGCTGATGCACCTGCCGGAGAACTCCATTTCGACCTGGGCTGACCTATGCCATGAGTTCGTTGGCGCCTTCACGGGTGGCCATCAAGAACCAGGGTGGCCCAGCGACTTGCAGCTCCTCCCGCAGAAAGAAGGAGAGACTCTGCGGAAGTACATGCAAAGGTTCAGCCGAGTCCACAGAAATATTCTAGACATCCACCCGGCAGCTGTGATAGCTGCGTTCTAGTCCAACGTGCGCAATCGTCGGATACGTTCCAAGATGAACGTTCGATTGCCCAAGACTGTGAAGGAGCTTTACACTCTGGTGGATAAGTGTGCTCGAGTAGAGGAGGGGAGGAGGCTCCCCGGAGAAGAGGATGGCATCGACATCGACTCAGAGGATGATGACGAGGCCATCAGTTAGAAGAAGAAGAACAAGAAGCGCAATAAAAGGCGCAAGGATAAGGCAGTGATGACCGTTGTGGGATCGGGCATGCCTAGTACCGGCAAGAAGGCCAAAACTAAGGTACCCGGCAAGGAAGTTGCCGCATGCACTGATTGCCGGGAAGCCGCGGCTGCCGAGAAGGCTGGGAAAGGTGATGGCCCATACTGCAAGATCCATCGGACCAAGGGCCATGATCTCCAGGAGTGTCATCAGGTTGAGCAGCTCGTCAAGAAGCAGAGGGCTGAATATGAGAAGCGTGATAAGGAAAAAGGTCAGAATGGCGCTGGCGGGAAGGGCCGGGGCGGTGGAGCAAGCTGCCCCGGCAAGGCTCCTCAGAATCAAGGAAAACCCGCCAGAGGCCGTGAGAAGGAGGATTGCAATGACGAGAGTGATGGAGGAGATGAAGAGGAAACCAGTGAGCAGGAATTCCAGAAAGCCACTGACGCCATGTGCATTGACGGGGGTGCATCTTTGGATTCCTCTCACCGCCAACTTAAACAGTGGGCGCGTGAGGTCAATGTCGTGGAGCCAGCGGCAGATTCTCAGAGGCCGCTCAAGTGGTCCCGCACGCCCATCATCTTCGATGAAGAGGACCACCCTGACCGCACCACCGTGGTAGGGTGCTTGCCGTTGTTGATCTCACCAACAATCCGCAACCTCAAAGTCACAAAGATGTTGGTTGACGGTGGGGCCGGGTTGAATCTGATTTCTCCAAAGGTCATCAGCAAACTTCAGATAGCAGAGGAAGAGCTCAAGGTTACTGGTATGTTTCAAGGAATCAACCCCGGCAGGAGTCGTCCTAAGGGGAAGATCACGTTGCCGGTGACATTCGGGGGAGAATTGAATTACCGGACTGAGAAGATCGTATTTGATGTGGTCGACCTCCCCCTGCCGTACAATGGAATCCTTGGTCGCCCAACTCTGGCCAAATTCATGGCGGCATCACACTATGCCTACAACACCTTGAAGATGCCAGGGCCGATAGGCGTCATTTCCATTCCATCAGACAAGAAGGACGCAATCATTTGCGTGGACAAGATGTACCGGGAAGCAGTCGCGGCAGAGGCCGCTGAAGCCGTTGTTCCCGCCAAGGAGAGTAAAGGAAAGAAGAAAACTAACAGAGACGCC
Organism: Thinopyrum elongatum; assembly: GCA_011799875.1. NCBI lineage: Eukaryota > Viridiplantae > Streptophyta > Magnoliopsida > Poales > Poaceae > Thinopyrum > Thinopyrum elongatum. The sequence continues at coordinate 214,645,010 of CM022299.1, forward strand.
AACAAGGAATCCGGGAAGCGTGCCTCTTCGGAGTACGCTGCGCCTGTTGATGACTTGCCGGAGAGTTCCAATAGCAAGAGATCCAACGCTGCTGCACCCACTATGAAAAAGGTCCCGGCAGGGCTGGCTAGCGTTGATGGTACTTTCACTATCAGTGCCACCCTCGATGACAAATAGGAAAGCGCGCTCGTTGCCTTCCTGCGGGCGAATATCGATGTGTTTTCCTGGCAACCATCTAATATCCCCGGTGTTCCCAGGGAGGTAATCAAGCACCACCTTGCTGTCTGCCCACATGCCTGACCCGTCAAGCAGAAGGTCCGAAAGCAAGCCTTGGAGCGGCAGCAGTTCATTGCCGAGGAGATCAAGAAACTTGAGGCAGCTGGTCTAGTCAGAGGAGTATTGCATCCAACATGGTTAGTGAATCCTGTGGTGGTACGCAAGGCCAACGGGAAATGGAGGCTATGCATAGATTTTATGGATCTGAACAAGGCATGCCCGAAGGACCCATTTCCCTTGCCGCGCATCGACCAGATTGTGGATTCCACCTCCAGGTGTGACCTGCTTTCCTTCCTGGATGCCTACTCTGGATATCATCAGATCTTTATGTCCAAGGAAGACGAAGAGAAGACCATGTTCATCACCCCGTGTGGTATGTACTGCTTCGTACGGATGCCTTTCGGGTTGAAGAGCGCCAGATCCACTTTCGCAAGAGCAGTCCAGATTGGTTTTGAGTCACAATTGCACAGAAACATTGAAGCTTACATGGATGATATTGTGGTCAAGACCAAGGACAGATCAACCCTCATTCAGGATTTGGAAGAGACGTTTGCTAATCTGCGCAAGATCAACTTGAAGCTAAACCCGGAGAAGTGTGTGCTTGGCGTTCCTTCCAGCAAGCTACTTGGCTTCTTTGTGTCCCACCAGGGGATAGAGGCCAACCCTGACAAGATCAAGGCTATTGAGCAGATTCAAGCAACCAAGACGGTTAAGGACGTGAGGCATTTGACTGGATGTGTTGCCGCACTTAGCAGATTCATTTCCAAGTCTGCCAAGTGTGCCTTGTCATTCTTCAAAATCTTGACGAAGGCAGGACCCGTAGAGTGGACCCCAGAGGCAGACGCTACCCTACAAGATTTGAAGGCCTACCTTTCCTTTGTGCCCACTTTGGTCGCTCCCAAACCACAGGAGCCATTACTGCTATACTTGGTAGCAACTAATCAAGTGGTTAGCGCAGCACTGGTGGCGCAGCGGGAAGTGGATGAAGCAGTAGCCACAGCCACTGTCCCCTCCGGGGAGGAAAGTGAGCACACCCTGGCAAGGTCAGATGCAGATCAAGACAGAGAAGAGCAAGGCAGCGGAGGCAGCCCCAAGGTTGCGGTAAGGAAGAAGGTGGTGCAGCGTCGAGTGTACTTCATTAGCTCCCTATTGCAGGGGGCTAGATCCAGGTACTCTGGCGTGCAAAATTTGATTTTTGGCCTTGTCATGGCCTCAAGGAAACTGCGCCACTACTTCCAAGCCCACGAGATCACGGTGTCACCCGCTTCCCTTTGCAACGGATACTCCAAAACCCTAAGGCTACCGGCAGGATAGTGGAGTGGGCCTTGGAGTTATCCAGCTTTGGTTTGAAGTTTGAGAGCACATCAACTATTCAGAGCAGAGCATCGGCAGAGTTTATTGCAGAATGGAGGCCGACTCCTGATGAAGAAGTGTTGGAGACAGTTATTCCCGGCAAGGAAGCGCCCCAAGAATGGATCATGTATTTCGATGGTGCCTTCTCCCTACAAGGTGCAGGGGCTGGCGTGCTTCTCGTTGCTCCTACTGGAGAACACCTGAAGTATGTCGTCCAGATGCATTTTTCCCGGGAGAGGGCTACCAACAATACTACGGAGTACGAAGGGCTCCTTGCCGGGCTCAGGATTGTAACAGAACTGGGGATCAAGAAGCTGATCATCCGCAGAGACTCGCAACTTGTGGTGAGACAAGTCAATAAGGATTACCAAAGTCCATTGATGGAGGCATACGTTGAGGAAGTGAGAAAGTTTGAGGAGCGCTTTGACGGATTGCAAACAGAGCAAGTACCCCGTGCGGAAAACAGCATTGCTGATCATCTGTCGAAGTGCGTTGCGCAAAAGCTTCCTGTGGAACCAGGGACTTTTGTTCTCCATCTGACTCAGCCCTCCTAATCCCCAGCAACAATGGCCAGGAAGAGGAGGAAACTGGACTCCGGCAAGCCTCTCCCGGTAGAACCTTCCGAGGCTCCCGGCAGAAAGCTTGTCGGGAACAACTCCCCTTCGGTCGTTGAGCTGCATCCTCCCGCCAGGCCACCGGTCCCCACGGTCAAGGAATGCACTCCCACGAATGAGGAGGTGCTGCTAGTCCTTGTTGCCGAGCCTCAGGCTCCAACTTGGGTGCGGCACATAGTCCATTTCCTCCAAACTAGAGAACTTCCCGAAGAGCAAGAAGAAGCTGAAAGAGGGCCAATATGTATCAGTTTGTTGACGACGCGCTATATAGAAGGAGGCCCAACGGTGTGAAATTGAAGTGCATTTGCCGGGAAGAAGGAAAGGAACTACTGGCAGAGATACACAAGGGTATGTGCGGCTCACACATTGGATTGAGGGCTCTGGTTGGAAAAGCTTTCCGGCAAGGATTTTACTAGCCCTCAGCCCTCCAAGATGCAGTCGAGTTGGTCACCAACTGTGAAGCCTGCAGTTCCATTCCAAGAATATCCACCGGCCTGCCCAAGATCTTCAGACAATCCCTTTGTCATGGCCGTTTTCAGTCTGGGGGCTCGACATCTTGGGCCCCTTCCCCCGTGCTACGGAGGGCTTTGAATTCTTGTTCGTTGCAATCAACAAGTTTACAAAGTGGCTGGAAGTAGAGCCCGTGAGAAAGGTGGCTGCTCAGTCGGCTATCAAGTTCTTGAAAGGATTGGTGTGCCGCTTCGGAGTCCCTGCTCGAATCATCACTGACAATGGCACCCAATTCACGAGCCACGCCTTCATGCAATACGTTCATGCCCTCGAAAGCAAGATCTCATTCGCCTCTGTTGCTCATCCAAGGAGCAACGGGCAAGCTGAGAGGGCGAACGCTGAAGTGTTGTGAGGACTCAAGACAAGAACATTTGATAAGCTGCAGAAGTGTGGCAGGCGGTGGATCGATGAGTTGCTGGTGGTTCTTTGGTCCCTCAGAACGACACAAAATCGAGCTACCGGGCAGACTCCTTTCTCCATAGTCTATGGGGCAGCAGCAGTTATCCCCACGGAACTCATTTATGGGTCACCTCGAGTACTTGCCTACGATGAAGTAGTGCAGGAACAACACTGGCGTGACAATGTTGTGCTACTCGAGGAGAATCGTCTCCGGGCTGCTACGCATACTGCACGCTACCAGCAAGCCTTGCGTCGCTATCACAGCCATAGGGTTCATGCCCGAAATTTTGAGGAAGGCGACCTTGTCCTTAGGCGCGTTCAGTCCGCCAAGGGTACAAAAAAGTTGACACCAAAGTGGGAAGGCCCTTACCGGGTAGTACGAGTCACCAGACCTGGCGCAGTCCGTCTGGAGACCATAGATGACATTCAGTTGCAAAACTCATGGAACATTGAGCATCTCCGCAAGTTCTACCCGTAAGGCGCCGCTGTCGGGCCCTGCTCGGCAGCCACCCTTTTGTACAGGCCTTGCCTGTGTTGCATGTAACCCCTTGTACAAAGCCAGGCACAGACCCTAAGCAACAGAGAAATAAATGAAGCGCTGGGGGCCGCCGACAAATTGCATGCATGCATAAGCATATCATGAGCATAGCATGTTCATGTAGATAAGATCGCATGAGGCATCATTTTCATCTGCACCAAACTGCAAGCTCCTACCGTGGATTCGGTCCCGAAGAGGAGAAGAGAAGACAAGCCTACATTGCGATCCCCGGCAAGCCCAAACATATAAGTTCTCTCTCTTATCCGTACATGTTCAGTAAGTAAAAACTTGTGCATAAGAAAACATCGCCACTTTCGAAACTTAGGTGCTCCCGTCCCTTGACTTGAACGTTGCTTCGATCTGGGTGGTTGTAGTGGCCTTTGGCGAGAAGGTTTGGCGGGGGGATGGTCCCTCTTTACGATTTGTGCCCGGCAGGCCTAGCTCCGCGGCAGCAAACTGAGGGTACCGGCAGGATAGCCTACCGGGGAAAACTTGTTTACTTGAGTGTATAGAGGCATTCTACCTCTGCATGGACATGTTACATGCACAAGTGCCCGGCAAGGTCTATCTTTTTCATTAATATGCTGAACAACAAGTACAAATCTTATAGAACACAAACATGGATAAAAGAGATTACATAATTTGAACTAAAGTTTGGCAAGTGCCTGCATATTTTAGATTGAAAAAAGATAAGTGCCCCGTGATCCCCTTTCTTGTCCCTCTCCTCCTAGGCACTACAACAGGAGGTGAAGAGGACAAAAGGAGCACCTGGGTAGAAGCCCAGCCTGACCCCGTCAGGTCCCCTGACAAGGAGCCTGGCGAGAGTGGGAGGGCACGGGCGAAGGTGATGGTGAAGAGATCGGCGGAGACAACCCGTCAACCGCCACCACCAGGGCCAGAGGACGCGGCGGGGCGAACGAAGCTGCAGCCCACGAGAGAGCCTGCCGGGGCCTAGCTGGAAGGCTGCTAGAGGAGCCAGGGGCACCATCCCCACCCCTGCACCCAACTCCCCGGCAAATCACCTTGCCGGAGAGGAGATGCAAGTGCAGATGATGGTGCTACCGCCTGATGGTGACGGTGCTGCTGGTGCTCAGCCGGAGTCAGAGTCGTCATCCTCCCGGTCAGTGTCATCGTTATCGCCGTCACTGTCCTCCTCGTCGCTATCGCTCGAGGAGGAGCTTTCGTCGTCGGTCGAGCTCTCCGCGCAGCACCCTAAGCGAGCACCCGAGCACCCAAAGACCTTGACGGAAAGAAAATAGGCCTCCATTAATTTAAAATGGAGGGCATGCCCTTCCGACAGGCTATGGGCGCAAGCAAAGGTCTTCCACCCACGGCGGAAGAGCATGACATGAGGAGCGGGGAAACCCACATCCACCCGCATGCTGCCGTTCCCGCGGCCCCTCATGTGCAGTTTCAATGCACGCGGCTGTTCGAGCTCCATCGCCCTTGCGAGTGGAGCAGGGAGACGGAGGTGGCCGCGCGGGGGCTTATACAGCCTGACGATGAACTCCAGAGGTTGGTCTCCGACGTGGCCTTCCATCGAGGGAGGGGCGGCCGGTGGGGGCGCAACCAAAGCGCCACCCGTCCTCCTCGGCCCCGTGCGCCATTACGACCCCGACCTCGCCCTCTCCCACCTCCTCTCGTAGCGGGCTCCACCCTCGCATCTTCGGAGGGAGGAGAGAGACACTATCAAGCAGAAGTTCTTGTCGCCATTGGAGCAGGGCCGGACCCTCGACCTCTCACCATGATAGGCGGGGGCTACTGCAGGAATGGAAAGGGAAGGAAGTGTGGAGGAATGTCTCGCACCGCGCCCCTTTTATAGGCGGGCGGGGTAGGGGGGATAGATTTTTTTCATGGAGGTGGCCGCCCCGTTTGGCCAGTCCAGCTCCCCCTCGCCATTAACGGCTCGAAGAATTAAGGCCGACCCCCTACACCAATCCACGACGCCTGGCTTTCTGCCATGGCACTCATTCCCGCGCCCTCCGCATCTGCCACCAACCTTGCGCAATGCATGCGATACACGTGGCAGAAGCACTTGGAGCGGGAAGGATAGTGGGGTGGCGGTTACCGCCCCGTTAACGTGGGACGTGGGTACTCCATGGGTCATGGCCCTACCACAAGTGGCATTACGCGACGCCCGGGAGGACCGGAAACTGACCTGGACTCAGGTTAATGAAGAAGCAAAGAAGATCTCAAGGGACAAGCAACTACTACCTTCTCGCCTATGCACTGGTTAGGGCCTACCCCGACGACGCCCGACAGCGCGTTCGGGCCAGGCCCGGGGGCTCCTGTCAGTGCAACAAACCCTGGGTCCATTGCCCAGACTATGCATAGGCCTAAGGTCAAGATTGCAACATCCAAGACCAGACCAAGCACAAGAGATCTGCTCTTTGAAGAATCAGAGTGCAGATCAAGAAGACCAAGTCAAGCCAAAGGAGCAAGACACCACTAAGGGAAAACCTCCCTTGCCGGGCAGGCGAGCCTGGCAAGGTCAAGGTTGCCCCGAAAGCAAGCCTCAAGACCGTCCCGGCAGGCCTGCCGGGTCCTACCAAGGCAAAACACCCCGCCAAGGCTCCACCGCACCACCACACAGTGACGCAAGTCATCGATCGGTGCGGTGTCAAGTCCCAAAGTGACCAAGTGGCTATTTTTCACCACATGGCAGCCACTTCCTACAGAAATCACCTCCAAATGACACCCATCCAGCGACGTGTCATGCATATAGGAGAGAAGGTGGCCGGACAGCCCAGCAAGGCGTGCCGGGCAGGCCATGATGTGACACTAAGCGGCGCATTTAATGTGCTCTGCCCTATCTGCAGAGTTAGGTATGAATGCACCGTTTGCTATCTAATCAGTACACAATGACTGATTTGCCACTATGGTGACCCCTTGATCTATAAAAGGAGGCCCATGGCAACCATAGAAAGGATTCAGACCCTTGTACACTCATACGCGCGTAGCTACTCTCGCCCCGAGGCAACCCTGCCAGGCAAGAACACTGCGCTTCCACCACAATCGACCATCAATCCACCAAAGCAGGAGTAGGGTTTTACGCCTCGCGGCGGCCTGAACCTTGGTAAAATTGCCCGTGTGATCTCTGTCGTGCTGCGTGACGTTCTCCGCTCTTTGTGCAATGTGCTCATTCCCCCTGCCAAACCACAAGGGGCTCATGGCCCCATAGGTGGTCGTGGTTTCCCATGACAACCGACATGGGCTACCCGGTCTGACCAATATGCATCATCCATGACACTGCCAACTCGGTGTCACCGATGGAAACAGGTCGGCGTTACCGATTTCACTGATGAGAAAACTTTTTGCCATTGCATTCTGCATATTTAATTTCTTCTCCAGCTCCACTCAATGATTCTTATCCTCTACCCGCATCTTAAACTACATGCTACTTTGTGGTGTGTCTCAAGGACCAAACCTATTTGACTCATGCTCCAGAAGTACCCTTCTTGGAAATTGATGTCAAAGGGGGAGAGAGAGCACATCAAAGCTTATCATATGAGCACATTAAACTCTTCCAGATGCTTGTTGACAAAAGAGGAGAGAAGTCACATGTCTTTAAGAGGGGAAAGACATGTCAATATATGGTTGATCTTAGCTATTGCAAACATTCTTGTTGCTCTGAATTTTGGTTGATTGCACCATTTCCTGCTCTGATTTTTTTTGCTCTGATTTTCTCTTATCCTACCTTCTCCCATTATCCAATATCAGATACAGGGGGAGAAAGAGTCCATATCTAGGGAAGAAAATCTTTGGAATTCATTGCATATCTTTGGGGACATGTCAATATCTAAATAGAGTACCTAGTACTCACCCATTACATGTCAACCCAGTCTTGGTACTCTTGTGGTTTTCTGAAATTGCTTTATCTAGAGTGTTCTTATGTTATCTAACCTTGTTTTCTCAAGTCCACTCCTTCTAAAGCCTACCCATGACCACAAGGTAAGTATATGCATCATACTCTTGTGCATGATGATCTTTTGTTGATGTACATATTGTTTGCAAGAAGGATTCATGAACATGGAGGTACACTTCCTATACACATCATTTGCTCTGATGCATATAGCCAAGATGCATGTAACTCATTGCTTGCTCTGTCATGCTCATGCATTCACATGTTCTCATATTCTATCTTTACATGATTGCATACATGTAGGGGGAGCCTATGCATGTTACATGTCTTTCCAAAGCTTTACTTGCTACTCTTCATATCTTTTATCAAAAGCTTTGATGTATGTTGTCATCAATTACCAAAAAGGGGGAGATTGAAAGCACAAGTGATCCCTGGGTGATTTTGGTAATTAATGTCAACATATCTCTTGTTGGACTAATACCTTTACCTAGTGTATTTCAGATAAGTTCAACAATGGCATGGCAAGGACAAGAGGATGTGGAACCCCTTCAAAATGCTAAGGACAAAGATTGGCAAAAGCTCAAGACTCTTCATTTCTATTTTAGTGATCCAATATCACATTGAGTCCATAGGAAAGCCAATACTATTAAAAGGGGATGAGGTGTTGCTTAATGGTCTACTTGCTCAAAGTGCTTAGTGATATTGCTCCAAAAACCCTCAGCCACTTTCTCATTTCCAAATATGTCCAAAACCCAAAGTCAAACTCGGCCCCACCGAACGATTCTATCCGGCGCCACCGAGTTCAGTTGACATAGCCACTGCTAGAAACCCTAGACAATTCGGTCACACCGATACGGATCTCGGTCTCACCGAGATGGCCTTGCAAACTCTTTGTTGCCTGTTGCAATTATTTCGGTCTCACCGAAATGTGCAATCGGTCCCACCGAGTTCTGCTTGACATCCTCTCTATTGCCTTATTGCTTCGCTTCGGTCTAACCGAGGTGATGCAATCGGTGCCACCGAGTTGATGTTTGCCCTAAGCCCTAGCATATCGGTCCCACCGAGTTGTTCTCGTTGGTCCCACCGAGATTCCTAACGTTCACATTTTGAACTAAATCGGTCTCACCGAGTTCTTCTATTCGGTCTGACCGAGTTGGGTCAAATATGTGTAACGGTTGGATTTTGTGTGGAGGCTATATATACCCCTCCACCCCCTTCTCCATTTGTGAGAGAGCCATCAGAACATGCCTACACTTCCACTACTCATTTTCTGAGAGAGAACCACCTACTCATGTGTTGAGACCAAGATATTCCAATCCTACCACAAGAATCTTGATCTCTAGCCTTCCCCAAGTTGCTTTCCACTCAAATCATCTTTACACCATAGCCAAATCTGCGAGAGAGAGTTGAGCGTTGGGGAGACTATCATTTGAAGCACAAGAGCAAGGAGTTCATCATCAACACACCATCTATTACCTTTTGGAGAGTGGTGTCTCCTAGATTGGTTAGGTGTCGCTTGGGAGCCTCTGACAAGATTGTGGGGTTGAACCAAGAAGTTTGTAAGGGCAAGAAGATCGCCTACTTTGTGAAGATCTACCCGAGTGAGGCAAGTCCTTCGTGGGCGATGGCCATGGTGGGATAGACAAGGTTGCTTCTTTGTGGACCCTTCGTGGGTGGAGCCCTCTGTGGACTCGTGCAACCGTTACCCTTCGTGGGTTGAAGTCTCCATCAACGTGGATGTACGATAGCACCACCTATCAGAACCACGCCAAAAATCTCCATGTCTTCATTGCGTTTGCACACTCCAATCCCATCCCTTTACTTTCTTGCAATTAGCATGCTTTAATCTTTCCGCTGCTTATACTCTTGCCATGCTTGCTTGAAATGTATTGTGAACTTCTGCTAAAACTCCACCCCAACTTGAAGAACTAAAAAATTGCCACTTTTACTTGTTGAGGGTCTAATCACCCCCCTCTAGACCCCTCTTCTCGATCCTTTCACCTTTGGATACCACAATCCTAGTGTTGGGGTGTGAGCCAAATATCGAAGTATTCGCTTCACAGTGAGGTGATGCGACTCCTTGGGTATCACTTGAAATCGGGCACACATGCAAATGCTAAGCATTATATCTGGCCTAGATGCACATAAGTACAATAAAGAACCAATCATGGAGCGGTATACCTTTTGATCGAACTCTTTACCATTGTCGTCGGGGCCCAATTGACCTTTGGTTGGCATTGGCGTCATGTACCCTTTGCAGTCTTGCATTCCAAACTTCTTCAGGCAATCTTTGAGGTACTTTTCTTGAGATATGAAGATGCCATTTCTCTGTTGATGGATTTGAATACCAAGGAAGAATTTCAGCTCTCCCATCATGGACATCTGATATTGCTCTTGCATCATATGCCCAAACTCATCACTATTTCTTTTGTCAGTGCAGCCGAAGATAATGTCATCCACATAGATTTGGCATACAAACAGTTCTCCATCATATGTGTTCATGAAGAGAGTGGGATATAGAGAACCAGGTTTGAAGCCTTTGCTCTTCAGGAAGTCTTTGAGTGTGTCATACTAAGCACGAGGCGCTTGTTTGAGTCCATACAGTGCCTTGTTGAGCTTGTAGACCATATCGGGATGCTTTGGATCTTCAAAACCAGGTGGTTGAGCTACATATACCTCTTCTTCAATTTTGCCATTGAGGAAGGAACTCTTCACATCCATTTGGTATAGGAGGATGTTGTTGTGATTAGCATAGGCTAGCAGTATGTGAATAGCTTCAAGCCTAGCCACAGGAGCAAAGGTTTCATCGAAGTCAATTCCCTCTACTTGTGTGTAACCTTGAGCAATGAGACGAGCTTTATTTTTGACAACTTGACCATGTTCATCTTGTTTGTTGCGATAGATCCATTTGGTGTCAATAATATTGTGCTTGCGAGGATCAGGATGCTTGACTAGCTCCCAGACATTATTGAGCTCAAATTGGTGAAGCTCTTCTTGCATAGCTTGAATCCATTCCGGTTCCATGAAGGCTTCATCAACTTTCTTGGGTTCGGATATGGAGACAAAAGCAAAGTGTCCACAGAAGTTTGCTAGTTGCGTAGCTCTTGATCGAGTAAGCGGACCAGGTGCATTGATATCGTCAAGAATTTTCTCAATTTGAACTTCATTGGCCACGCGAGGATGTACAGGACGAAGACTTTGGTTTTGCTGATCATTGTCTTCGCCTTCAGCATTGTCTCCAGGCTCAGCATTGTCTTCATGTTGAGTAGGAGCTAGAATGACAATTTCCTCTTCTACATGTTCTGCGGTGGGTATGATTTCTCCAGTACCCACTAGCTTGATAGATTCACTAGGAGAAGATTCATCTAGCACATTTGGCAGGTGCTCTATTTGCGAGCCATTAGTCTCATCAAACCACTCATCTACAGTTTCAACCACTTTATAGTGAAAGAGGTTGAAGACTCTGTAGGTGTGCGAATCCTTTCCGTAACCAAGCATAAAACCTTCATGTGCTTTCGGTGCAAATTTGGAAGTGTGATGTGGATCCTTGATCCAGCACCTAGCACCAAAGACTTTGAAATAGCTTACGTTTGGCTTCTTACCAGTGAGTAGTTCATAAGATGTCTTCTTGAAGAATTTGTGAAGATAAACTCTGTTGATGATATGGCATGCAGTATCAATGGCTTCAGGCCAGAACTTTCTTGGAGTCTTGTACTCATCAAGCATCGTACGAGCCATCTCAATAAGGGTCCTATTCTTGCACTCTACGATGCCATTCTGCTGAGGTGTGTATGGAGTAGAGAACTCATGAGTGATGCCCAGTGTATCAAGATAAGTGTCAAGGCCAGTATTCTTGAATTCTGTGCCATTGTCACTCCTGATGTGCTTGATCTTGATGCCATAGTTGGTCATGGCACGATTGGCGAAACGTCTGAAGACATCCTGCACTTCATTCTTATAGAGAATTATGTGTACCCAAGTGTATCGAGAGTAATCGTCGACAATAACGAAGCCATAAAGATGTGCAGTGGTAGTAAGGGTAGAGTAGTGAGTAGGGCCAAATAAGTCCATGTGTAACAGCTCGAAGGGATGAGAAGTCATCATGATTGTCTTCGAGGGATGCTTTGCCCTAGTCATCTTCCCGGCTTCACAAGCACCGCATAGATGATCTTTCTTGAACTTGACGCCCACGATGCCAATGATATGCTTCCTCTTGACGAGAGTGTGCAAGTTCCTCATGCCCGCAGGTCCTAGCCTTCGATGCCAAAGCCAACACTTTGAAGCTTTTGCTAGAAGACATACGGCAAGCTGTGGTCCTGCGGAGAAATCTACCATATACAGATCACCTCTTCGATAACCTTCGAAGAGTAGAGATTTTTCAGAATCCATAAGCACAAGGCATTGAAACTTTCCAAATATCACGATCATATTAAGATCATAAAGCATTGAGGCAGACATTAAGTTGTATCCAAGGGATTCAACAAGCATCACTTTATCCATGTGTTGATCCTTTGAGATAGCAACTCTACCTAGGCCCAATACCTTGCTTTTACCGGTGTCAGCGAATGTGATATGGATTTTAGTAGATGGACAAAGAGTTGAATCCATGAGAAGACTTCGATCACCACTCATGTGATTAGTGCATCCGCTATCCATGATCCATTCAGTAGCTTTCGGAGTTGTACCCTACAATGCAGTTAGTAGGATAGGCTTCACCAAGAGTATTGTGAAGCATAAACATTTGGTGAACAAGCATACTATCAAAGTTAAGATTCTTGGATGGTAGGATGGGATGATCATCAAGAAATCTAGGGACGAGGTAAATGGTAAGACCATTTTGGCATTTTATCTTGCGTCCCGCAAGATGTTTTAGGTTTCCAGCATTGTCTTCAGAAGTCAATGATTTCTGGCTGGAGACCTTTCCCTGCAAGAGAAGTTAATTCTTCTTAACCACCCACATCTTAAGGGGTGGCTTAGAAGCAATGGGTCTAAGTGCAGCATCTGAGAACTTTGGCTTTGGAGCCCTAGCAAATAGTTTTGCAGGAGGTGAATAATACTCAAAAGAATATGCAGAAAAATTCTTTGATTTGTGAACATAGCGGTTTGATGAAACCCGCTCATATTCATGAGTCTGATGATAGTTTCCCTGCAAAACATTGATGTTAGGGTGAGCATATGAGGTCCTCTGTCTGTATGAAGCCTTTGGGCCATATGAAGCGTTTGGTCTGGGGTTTGTCTTCTTCCATGTTGGTGTCATGATGACATTCACAGGAAGATTCTCAAGACAACTTTTAGGGACACAGATCTTCTTCATAGGTGACCCATTCCTGCAGTTAGTTCCAATAAACCTGGCAAACACTTCACCGTTCTGATCCTTGAATAGTTTATAGTTTGAGTCAAATGACTCATCAATGATAATAGGGTTAGCACAGGTGAAGCCAGATAAAGTAGACGGATCTACTGAAGGGCCCTGTGCAGCAACCCATGTGGTTTTGGGGTACTGCTCAGGCTTCCAGTAAGAACCATCAGCATTCATTTTCCTCTTGAAACCAACAGCCTCTTTCCTAGGGTTTCAGTTCAGAATTTGTTTCTTGAGGACATCACATAGTGCCTGATGCCCTTTGAGGCTTTTGAACATGCCTGTTTCAAGCAATGTCTTCAACCTGGCATTCTCATCGGCAATAGTAGTGGTATCCTCAAAAGAGGGGTTCGTTACCACATCAGCAGTTGAAGATATTGCAACTTCAGAAGCAGTATAACATTCAGCAATAGAAGCAACATTGTCATGCTCAGTACATTTTAAACAAGGTGGCACAAAATCTTCCTGAGCAGAACTGATCTGTTGGGCGAGTAGTGAATCGTTTTCCTTTTGAAGATCTTCATGAGATGCTCTCAGTTTCTCTAGATCTTGCTTCCTTTGAAGATAATCATAGGAAAGCTTCTCATGAGTAGCTGAGAGGGTTTCATGACGACTTTGAAGTTCCTCATACTTAACGCGAGGATTTTTTATGTCTTCGATTAAGGACTGGGTTCGATTCATTTCCTCGTCCAACAGGTCATCTCTTTTGTCTAGCAATTTTTGAATCTTTTCCATGGCTGTTTGTTGTTCAGTTGCAATTTTAGCAAGAGTCTTATAGCTGGGTTTGGATTCACATTTAGAGTCATCTTCACTGGAGGTCTGAAAGTAAGCATCACGTGAGTTTACCTTAGCACCTCTTGCCATGAAGCAGTAGGTGGGAGTAGAATCATCGTCATCATTGGCATCGGCATCGGCGTCGTGACCATTGTCTTCAGGGTTGAAGATGGACTTGGCGATGAATGCAGAAGCCAAAGCTAGGCTTGCCACGCCTGAATCAGACTCCTCCTCAGACTCGACCTCCACCTCCTCAGAAGCAGAATCCTCCTCTGAATCCATCTCCTTGCCAATGAATGCACGAGCCTTGACAGATGAGCTCTTCTTGTATGATGAAGACTTTGAAGAAGACTTGGAAAAAGACTTTGAGGATTTCTTCTTCTTCTTGTCGTCAGAGTCATATTCCTTGCTCTTCTTCTTTTTCTTTGCTTCCTTGTCCCATTGAGGACATTCAGATATGTAGTGGCCTGGCTTCTTGCATTTGTGGCATGTTCTCTTCTCGTAGTCACGAGTGGAAGCCTCATCATTCTTGGAGCTGGATCTTGAAGATTTTCCGAAGCGATTCTTCTTGGAGAACTTTTGGAACTTTCTCACAAGCATTGCTAGATCTTTGCCAATGTCTTCAGGATCATCAGAACTGTAGTTAGATTCTTCTTCAGATGAGGAAACAACTTTTGCCTTCAAAGCACGGGATCGGCCATAATTGGGGCCATAGATATCTCTCTTCTCAGATAGCTGGAACTCATGTGTGTTGAGCCTCTCAAGTATGTCAGACGGATCGAGATCTTTGAAGTCAGGGCGTTCTTGAATCATCAGGGCCAAAGTGTCAAATGAGCTGTCAAGTGATCTCAGTAGCTTCTTCACAATTTCATGCTTGGTGATCTCAGTGGTGCCGAGTGCACGAAGCTCATTGGTGATATCAGTGAGTAGATCAAACGTGAGCTGGACATTCTCATTGTCGTTTCTCTTGAAGCGGTTGAAGAGATTGCGAAGACCATCAATCCTTGAGTCTCTCTGAGTTGAGACGCCTTCGTTGACCTTGGACAGCCGGTCCCAGACTAGCTTCGCAGTTTCCAGAGCACTCCCACGGCCATACTGTCCTTTGGTCAGATGACCACAGATGATGTTCTTGGCAGTTGAGTCCAGTTGCACGAACCTCTTGACATCAGCAGCGGTGACACCTTCACCGACCTTGGGAACGCCTGTCCTGACAACATACCAGAGGTCGATGTCAATGGCTTCAAGATGCATTCACATCTTATTCTTCCAGTAGGGGTAATCAGTGCCATCGAAGACTGGGCACGCAGCGGAGACCTTGATTATCCCTACAATCGACATAGCTAAAACTCCAGGTGGTTAAACCGAATCACACAGAACAAGGGAGCACCTTGCTCTAATACCAATTGAAAGTGCTAGTTATCGACTAAAGGGGGGGTAAATAGGTGATTTTTATGAAAGTCTTCAAAACACGAGGTCTTTGAAGACAAACAATCAATTGAACCTATATGATATGCAGCGAAAGATGAAATACACTAGACATGCCATAGTCAAGTAAGCAATATAGTCAAAGCACGAAGACTAATAGCAGCTAGGTAGTACGGATCGGAATGGAAGATAGTATGAAGCCAAACAGGTAATAGTCTTCGCACGGTGAAGTCAAACAGATCAGGCAAGCAAGCAAAGACTTCACGAAGACAAACTGAAATGTAAAGGAGGTAGGGGATAGAACCAGTAGCTTGGTGAAGACAAGGATTTGGTAGACCAGTTCCAGTTGCTGTGACAAATGTACGTCTGGTTAGGGAGGCTGAGATTGAACTCAAAAGACTGTGTCTTCACCTTATTCCCCTTGAGCTAAGGACACCCAGTCCTCGCCCAATCACTCTGGTAAGTCTTCAAGGTAGACTTCCAAACCTTCACAGACTCCGTTCACTGGCGATCCACAATGACTCTTGGATCCTTAGAACATGACGCCTAACCGGCTGGAGGATGCACAGTCCTCAAGTGTAACAAGTCTTCAGGTCACGCGGACAGAAAGACTTCAGTGATGCCTAACACTCTTTGGCTCTGGGTGTTTTGGGCTTTGTCCTCGCAAAGATCTCTCTCTCAAAAGCTTCGGAGGTGGTGTTCTCTCAAACGACAAAAGTCGTGAACTAACTCTGAGCAACCACCAATTTATGGTGTAGGGGGTGGGCTATTTATAGCCAGGAGGCAACCCGACATGATATGTCCGAAATGACCCTGGGTCACTAAGGAACCAACACGTGTCCCACGGTCGGATTTCAAACACACTTGGCAGCTTAGCTTGGGCCACAAGCAAAGCTGACTCATCCAACACTGGATAAGATTTGCTCTCATTGCCTTCGCTCGAAGACATAGGATTTTGGTTGAGCATCACTTCAGTCATCTGACTTTGTTCACTTGGACCCCACTTAACAGTTCGGTGGTTCCTATGATTCAATAAAGAAGAAAAGGAAACTACGAAAGAAACTATGTCTTCGCACTCCATAGTCTTCAAGTGAATGTCTTCACAGGTCATTATCTTCAACATGAATGTCTTCACGAACCACCATTGTCTTCAATGTCTTCATACATTTTTAGGGGTCATCTCTGGCAGGTAAACCGAATCAATGAGGGATTACTACCTGTGTTATCCGGCAATTCTCACAAACACATTAGTCCCTCAACCACGTTTGTCGTCAATACTCCAAAACCAACTAGGGGTGGCACTAGATGCACTTACAGTGATGCCTTCACCGACTTTGGGAACACCTGTCCTGACGACATACCAGAGGTCGTTGTCAATGGCTTCAAGATGCATGCGCATTTATTCTTCCAGTAGGGGTAATCAGTGCAATCAAAGACAGGGCATGCAGCAGAGACCTTGATTATCCCTGCAGTCAAAATAGCTAAAACTCCAGGTGGTTAAACCGAATCACACAGAACAAGGGAGCACCTTGCTCTGAAACCAATTAAAAGTGCTAGTTATTGACTATGGGGGGGGATAGGCGATTTTTATGAAAGTCTTCAAAAGATGCAAGATCTTCAAAGACAGACAGTTAAACGACACCTATACGATAGGCAGCGGAGGATAAGCTACACTAGACATGCATTAGGCAAGCAAACATTGCAATGAAAGCACGAATACTAATAGTAGCTAGGTATAACAGATCAGAATGGGAAGACAGTACGAAGCCAAATACAAGAAAGTCTTCACACTATGAAGTCAAACAGATCATGCAAGTAAGCAATGACTTCACGAAGACAAACTGAAATGTAAAGGTGGTAGGGGATAGAACCAGTCGCTTGGTGAAGACAAGGATTTGGTAGACCAGTTCCAGTTGCTATGACAACTGTATGTCTAGTTAGGGAGGCTGAGATTGAACTCAGAAGACCACGTCTTCACCTTATTCCCCTTGAGCTAAGGACACTTAGTCCTTGCCCAATCACTCAGGTAAGTCTTCAAGGTAGACTTCCAAACCTTCACATACTCCGTTCACCGGCGATCCACAATGACTCTTGGATCCTCAGAACATGACGCCTAACCGACTGGAGGATACACAGTCCTCAATTGTAAGAAATCTTCAGATCACGCGGACAAAAAGACTTCAATGATGCCTAACACTCTTTGGCTCTGGGTGTTTTGGGCTTTGTCCTCGCAAGGATTTCTCTCTCAAAGGCTTCGAAGGTGGGTTGCTCTCAAACGACAAAAGCCGTGCACTTACTCTGAGCAGCCACCAATTTATGGTGTAGGGGGTGGGCTATTTATAGCCAGGAGGCAACCCGACATGATATGTCCGAAATGACCCTTGGTCACTAAGGAACCAACACATGTCCAATGGTCGGATTTCAAACACACGCGGCAGCCTGACTTGGGCTACAAGCAAGGCTGACTCATCCAACTCTGGATAAGATTTTCTCTCATTGTCTTCACTCGAAGACTTAGGATTTTGGTTAAGCATCACGTCGTCTTCTGACTTTGTTCACTGGGACCCCACTTGACAGTTCGGTGGTTCCTATGACTCAAGAAAGAAGAAAATGAAACTATGAAAGAAACTATGTCTTCGCACTCCATAGTCTTCAAGTGAATGTCTTCACACGTCATTATCTTCGACATGAATGTCTTCACGAACCACCATTGTCTTCAATGTCTTCATACATTTTTAGGGGTCATCTCTGGTAGGAAAACCGAATCACTGAGGGACTTCTACCTGTATTATACTGCAATTCTCACAAACACATTAGTCCCTCAACCATGATTGTCGTCAATACTCCAAAACCAACTAGGGGTGGCACTAGATGCACTTACAAGTAGCATCATGCTTATTATCATAACAGCAACAAACTTTATCATAAAACTTTAATCATATAACTTTTATCATATAACTTCTCATTAACAAGTAACAATTCATCACAACATCAAAGTAAAAAGCATAAACTCTATTGAAAACCAACAAACTGTGTTCTCAGTCAACTTTGCAACTACAATTCATCATATTTTCAGGAAGGGTCTCGTATCGGAACCTTTTGGCAAGTCCACATACTCAAACAAAATTTGGTCTCCTATGATTGCTAACACTCATAGCATACCCATGAGCAAAAAGTTTCAACCGGACACATAGAAAGATAGGGGCTTATAGTTTCGCATCCCAACGTATTCACCTCAAGGGTGATGTCAACAATAATAACTCATGCTCACTCAAATCCAACTGGATATATGTGCCTAGATCTTTCCTCACCACATACCAAGGAGTATTATTAGAAACATTTATTACTGCTAGTTGTTCATTAGGAAAACTATCATCAATAGGTAGTGGGTCATCAAGAATATTTTCTAACCTAGACAAGTTATATGCTACGGGGTTCTCAGCTCCTTTCCTATCAGTGATATGTAGATCAAATTCTTGTAGCAAGAGAACCCACCTAATGAGTCTAGGTTTAGCATCTTTCTTTTCCATAAGATATTTTATAGCAGCATGATCAGTGTGAACAATTACTTTGGAATCAACAATGTAAGATCTGAATTTATCAAAAGCAAACACAACTGCTAAAAATTCCTTTTCAGTAGTAGCATAATTTCTTTGGGCATTGTCTAGAGTTTTGCTAGCATAATGGGTAACATTTAATTTCTTATCAACTCTTTGTCCTAGAACAGCACCAACAGCATAATCACTAGCATCACACATAATTTCAAAAGGCAAATTCCAATCAGGTGGTTGAACAATGGGTGCAGAAGTTAAGGCTTTCTTAAGTGTTTTAAAGGCTTCTACACAATCATCATAATAAACAAATGGAACATCCTTTTGTAAAAGATTAGTAAGAGGCCTAGAAATTTTAGAGAAGTCATTAATAAACCTCCTATAGAAACCAGGATGACCAAGGAAACTACGAATACCTTTAATATCTTTAGGACATGGCATTTTCTCAATTGCATCAACTTTAGCTTTATCCACCTCAATACCTCGTTTAGAAATTTTATGCCCCAAGACAATGCCTTCATTAATCATAAAAGTGGCACTTCTCCCAATTCAAGACAAGATTAGTTTGTTCACATCTCTGCAAAACTCGATCAAGGTTGCTTAAGCAATCATCAAAAGAAGTTCCGTAAACGGAAAAATCATCCATGAAATCCTCAACAAATCTTTTCACAAAAATTAGAGAATATAGCAGTCATACATCTTTGAAAGGTAGCAGGTGCATTGCATAAACCAAAAGGCATACGTCTATAAGGATAAGTTCCAAAAGGGCAAGTAAATGTGGTTTTCTCTTGATCAGGTTGTGAAAGAGGTATTTGAGAAAACCCAGAATATCCATCAAGAAAGTAAACGTGTGTGTGCTTAGATAATCTTTCCAACATTTGATCAATAAAAGGCAGAGGGTAATGATATTTTCTAGTTGCTTTATTTAATTTTCTAAAATCAATTACCATTCTATAGCCAGTAACAATTCTTTGTGGAATGAGTTCATTTTTATCATTAGGAACAACAGTAATACCTCCCTTCTTAGGGACACAATGAACAGGACTTACCCATCTACTATCAGCTATGGGATAGATTATACCCGCTTCCAGAAGTTTTAGTATTTCGGTTCTCACCACTTCTTTCATCTTAGGATTCAATCGTCATTGGTGATCAACAACGGGTTTAGCATCAGGCTCCATATTAATCTTGTGGTGACAGAGAGTGGGACTAATGCCCTTAAGGTCATCAGGAGTATATCCAATAGCAGCACGGTCCTTCTATAGAATTTTTAATAATCTTTCTTCTTCATGTTCTGAAAGGTTGGCACTAATAATAATAGGATATATCTTTTTCTCATCAAGATAAGCATATTTCAAAGTGTCTGGCAATTGTTTTAATTCAAACACAGGATCACCTTTAGGTGGAGGAGGACGTCCTAGAGTTTCAGTAGGCAAATTGTGTTTAAGCAAAGGTTGTTGTTCAAATAATATTTTATCTATTTCATTTCTTTCACGCAAGTGCATATCATTTTCATGGTCGAGCAAATATTGTTCTAGTGGATCAGTAGGAGGCATGGCAATAGAAGCAAGACCAATTATTTCATCCTTACTAGGTAATTCTTTATTATGGGGTTGTCTACTAAACTTGGAGAAATTAAATTCATGAGACTCATCACCAAAACTAACACTGACAGTTTGTTTATGGCAATCTATAGTAGCATTGATAGTGTTCAAGAAAGGTCTACCAAAGATAATGGGACAAAAGTCATCTTCTGGGGAACCAAGAACTAGAAAATCAGTAGGGTATTTTATTTTCCCACACAAGACTTCAACATCTCTAACAATCCCAAGTGGTGTGATGGTGTCTCTATTAGCAAGTTTAATAGTAACATCTATTTCTTCTATTTCAGCGGGTGCATGTCATTCATAATTTCTTGATATAAGGTAAAAGGAATAGCACTCACACTAGCACCTAAGTCACATAAACCATGATAACAATGATCTCCTATTTTAACTGAGACAACAGGCATGCCAACAACAGGTCTATGTTTATCTTTTTCATCGGGTTTGGCAATTCTAGCAGCTTCATCACAGAAGTAAATAACATGCCCATCAGTATTTTCTACCAAGAGATCTTTAACCATAGCAACACTAGGTTCTACTTTAATTTTCTCAGGAGGTTTAGGTGCTTTAATATTACTTTTGTGAACCACAGCTGATACCTTAGCATGTTCCTTTATCCTAAAAGGCAAAGGTGGTTTTTCAATATAAGCAGTAGGCACAATTGGATCAACATTGTAAATAATAGTTTCATCTTTAACTATGACCGGTTCTTTAATTTCTTCTTTAATAGGGGGATGATATTTAAACCACTTCTCCTTAGGGAGATCAACATGATTCACAGAAAGAGGCTACTATATCAGAGTCAAGTCCATACTTAGTGCTAAACTTGTGAAAGGCATTGGTATTCATAAAAGATTTAACACAATCAAACTCAAGCTTAGTACCTGACTCTTTACCTTCATCGAGTTCCCAATCTTCAGAGTTGCGTTTAATTCTTTCTAAAGGATCCCACCTGAATTCAATAGTCTTCTTCATAAAAGAACCAGTAAAAGAAGCATCGAGCATGGATTGATCATCACGAGAAAGCCGAGCATAAAAATTATGACTGATAATTTCTCTAGAGAGCTCATGATTGGGGCATGAATATAACATTGACTTAAGCCTCCCCCAAGCTAGAGGGATACTTTCTCCTTCACGAGGCCAAAAATTATATATATATATATAATTCTGATCACGATGAATTAGATGCATAGGATATATTTTTTTGGTGAAATTCCAATTTCAATCGATTCCAGTTCCAAGATCCAATATCATCGCATAGCCTATGCCATGCCAATGCTTTTCCCTTCAAAGATAAATGGAAAACCTTCTTCTTAGCTTCATCTCCGAATAAACCTGCAAGCTTAAATAATCCACATATATCAAATGCATATCAGGATGTTCAGTTCCGTCTCCTACATAAGGATTGGCTAGAAGTTGTTCTATCATACCCGAAGGAATTCATAACCAATATTTTCATTAGGTGCAGTAGGTCGAGGGGCAACTAATTGTGCTTCTGGTCAATGTGAAGATACCCCGAACAAACCCCTCAATGGATGGTTTTCCATAGTAACAAGTGACAATAAATTTCAGCACGTAATATAAATTTTTCCTTACCAATTTCCACTTGCCAAGAGAGCTTCACTCCCCGGCAACGGTGCCAAAAAATAGTCTTGATGACCCACAAGTATAGGGGATCAATCCTAGTACTTTCGATAAGTAAGAGTGTCGAACCCAACGAGGAGCAGAAGGAAATGACAAGTGGTTTTCAGCAAGGTATTTTCTGCAAGCACTGAAATAGTCGGTAACAGGTAGTTTGATAGCAAGATAATTTGTAACGGACAAGTAACAGTAACAGTAAATAAATTGCAGCAAGGTAGCCCAATCCTTTTGTGGCAAAGGACAGGCCAAAACGGTCTTGTATAATAAGCAAAGTGTTATTGAGGGCACACGGGAATTTCATCTAGTCACTTTCATCATGTTGGTTTGATTTGTGTTCGCTACTTTGATAATTTGATATGTGGGTGGAACGGTGCTTGGGTGTTGTTCTTACTTGAACAAACCTCCCACTTATGATTAACCCCCTCGCAAGCATCCGTAACTACGACAAAAGTATTAAGATAAAATCTAACCATAGCATTAAACATTTGGATCCAAATCGGTCCCTTACAAAGTAGCGCATAAACTACGGTTTAAGCTTCTGTCACTCTAGCAACCCATCATCTAATAACTACTCCACAATGCATTCCCTTAGGCCCAAATATGGTGAAGTGCCATGTAGTCGACATTCACATGACACCACTAAGGGAATCACAACATACATATCATCAAAATATCGAACACATATCAACTTCACATGATTACTTGCAACATGACTTCTCCCGTGACCTCAAGAACAAAAGTAACTACTCACAATTGATATTCATGCTCAAGATCATAGGGGTATTAAATAGCATAATGGATCTGAACATATAATCTTCCACCAAATAAACCATATAGTAATCAACTACAAGATGTAATCAACACTACTAGTCACCCACAGGTACCAATCTGAGGTTCCGGTACAAAGATTGAACACAAGAGATGAACTAGGGTTTGAGAGGAGATGGTGTTGTTGAAGATGTTGGTGGAGATTGGCCTCCCAAAGATGAGAGGGTTGTTGGTGATGTTGATGGCTCCGATTTCCCCCTCCGGGAGGGAAGTTCCACCTGCGGAATCGCTCCGCCAGAGGGCAAAAGTGCTCCTGCCCAAGTTCCGCCTCGAGACGGCAGTGCTCCGTCCCAAAAGTCATGTCCTTATTTTTTCTAGGTCAAAATGACTTATATACCAGAAGACGGGCACCGGAGGTGGGCTGGGCTGACCACAACTCACCAGGGCGCGCCCTGGTGTCTTGTGGTCACCAGGTGCCCCCCTCCGGTAGTCATTTGCTCCAGTATTTTTCATATATTCCAAAATAATTCTCCGTGAAGTTTCAGCTTTTTTGGAGTTGTGCAGAATAGGTAGCTCTGACGTAGCTTTTTCAGGTCCAGAATTCCACCAGCCAGTATTCTCCCTCTTTGTGTAAACCTTGCATATTATGAGAGAAAAGGCATTAGAATTACTCCATAAAGCATTATTATGCATAAAAACATTATAAATAGCAGTAGGAAATCATGATGCAAAATGGACGTATCAACTGCCCCAAGCTTAGACCTCACTTGTCCTCAAGCGAAGAACCGATATCGAAAAACATGTCCACATGATTAGAGAGAGAGGTGTCGATAAAAACAAAATACGGACATAGTAGCATCATGCTTATTATCATAACAGCAACAAACTTTATCATAAAACTTTAATCATATAACTTCTCATGAACAAGTAACAATTCATCACAACATCGAAGTAAAAAGCATAAACTCTATTGAAAACCAACAAACTGTGTTCTCAGTCAACTTTGCAACTACAATTCATCATATTTTCAGGAAGTGTCTCGTCTCGGAGCCTTTTGGTAAGTCCACATACTCAACCATAATTTAGTCTTCTATGATTGCTAACACTCACAGCATACCCATGAGCAAAAAGTTTCAACTGGACACATAGTAAGATAGGGGCTTATAGTTTCACCTCCCAACGTATTCACCTCAAGGGTGATGTCAACAATAATAACTCATGCTCACTCATATACAACTGGATATAAGTGCCTAGATCTTTCCTCACGACATGATGCTTGCAAAAAGAGAGAAAGTAAAAAGGAATAGGGAAGAATACTTTGACTCTTGCATAAAAGTAAATACATAAAAGTAAAAGATAGGCCCTTTGTAGAGGGAAGGAGAGGTTGTCATGCGCTTTTTGGTTTGTATGCCAAATCCCTTAATGCAAAAGAATGTCACGTTATATTGCCCCTTATGATAGCAACCTTTATTATGCAGTCCGTCGCTTTTATTACTTTGCCATCACAAGTTCATACAACGCTCAATTTTCTCTTACACTAAATGATCAAACACATTTAGAAGCAATTTTTATTGCCTTATTGAACCGATGAAAACTTACTTGAAGGATCTTACTCAATCCATAGGTAGGTATGGTGGACTCTCAAAACATGAGTTTGGGTTTAGGGTTTTTGGATGCACAAGTAGTATCTCTACTTAGTGCGGAGTTTTGGCTAGCAAAGATATTGAGCAAGCACCACATGTTAAAGGATCTATGACAATATAACTTCTATGTGAATATGAACAAACATAAATCATTACGTTGTCTTCCTTGTCCAACGTCAACAATTTTGACATATAATATTTAATGGGGACTCACAATCATAAAAGATGTCCAAGATAGTGTATTTGCATGTGAATCTTCTCTTCCTTTATTAATTCTTTCATGAGTTGCATCATTGACCAATGCTATGTTTGTCAATCTCCAATAAATTTTACCACTTATACTTTTCCTTATGTGATGTCATTACTTACCATAAGATTAGCATATGATCTTTTTTTCCATTTATTTCCTTTTATTTGATTGCAACATAAAAGTAAAGAAGCAAAGACTCAAACTAAACTTTATTATATAACTATCACTCGATTACTTGGATAGATAGATCACGAAAACTAACACTCAAAAAGAGATCACGCTAAACTTTTATTCAACTAATTCATGATAAAACTAAAGATCGAACTAAAATAGGTAAATGCAATAAAAGTGATGGTGATACGATACCAGGGCATCTCCCCCAAGCTTGGCAAAAGCCAAAGGGAGTGCCCATACTCGTGTACTCAAGTCTCCTTTGGTGATGATGGTGGTGGTGTTGTGGACTTGTCCCCCAATATATCCATGAGTGTCTCCCTCAAACTTTGAATCTCTCGGAGGGCTCGATGAAGCAACTCAGTGTTCTTTTCCACTTCAGCCATAATATGTTTATTCTCCGGCCCCCAAGAACTTGTTCCTGCATCACTTTCTCTTGGACGAGATATGTCCCAATTGGATGGTATGTGCATACGAGGAGTGTTTTCGAACCCATAATTGTGAATCAAATTGTGACAAGTATTTTGATGTAACCTGTGTAAAGGCCTCCTTGGAGGGAGTCCTTCTTGCACTTCAGGGCTCTCTTGATTATTTGATGATCTCATGGCTTGATGGGGATTTGGACGAGTGGAGATGCCTGCCAGTGTGGCCCTCTCGGAAGCCGGAGGGTGAACTCCAAGAGAACTCTCTTCATCTTCCTCCATGGCGACCTCCTCAACTCCCTCTCCCCTTAACTCCACTTGTAGCAACCAAGCATCGCCTTCTTCATTGTTGGAGGAGGGAGAAGACATGATGCCTGGCTTGATAAATATGACAGAAAAACAGCACGAAACAAGAATAGAAGATTTCTTCATGATGCGGTGGTCAATACGTTCGGGGGGTATATAAATATTTTTTTATCTTGGGAAACAAGCAAACGGAAGGAAAACGGAGTCGAGAAGGTTCCCGAGGGGGGCACAACCCACCTGGGCGCGCCAGGGAGGGCAGACGCGCCATGGTGTATCATGCCCACCTCGGTTGCCTTCCTGGTTATTTTTATTTTCCTATTTTTTATAATATTCCAAAACTGACAGAAAATATTTTTGCGGATTTTTCGGAGTCCGCACTACAAAAAAAAAACCACTTCCGTGATGATACGTGTTTGTCACTGTAGGTCACGTTTTCTGTCATGCATGTACATCCATGACGATTTTATGACATAATCAAGATAGTCATACCTGTGCTGTCGTAGAAGTGTTCCATGACAATACCAAAATTATCATCATGGAAGTGTCCACTTCCATGATGATAAATCGCACGTCATGGAAGTGTTTTCGTCAAGGGTAAACGACACGTGGCATCCACCATAACGGGTCATCGTTAAGCTATCGGGTTCCGGTTTGGATCCGATAACCCGTTAACAGCCCGGACCAATGGGGATTTTCCATGTGTAAAATTCTCATTCGCCGGAGTATCCATGTGTCGGCTCAGTGCTAGGACAGATGTCATCCAGCGAATGGACGGGACGCGCCTATGATACATCGACATGTGGCTTGACCCAACAGTGGCCCATTCAGGTCAAAAGGCCAGCCCATTTGACTTAGTCAAAAGGTAGTGGCCCAACCCACGGAAGGCCTGTTAACGGCCTGCTCGCATATAGCCCATTTATAGCCCGCTAACTCATGACCCATTATGTCCTATCCGAATTAGGCCCAGTAGCGTCATTTGGGCCGTCCAATATGATTCCAGCCCGTTGTAACTTTCGGCCCATGTGTGGCCCATGAAGTCTTTCGGCCCATATAAGGCCCTTTGTAACTCTTGGCCCATTAACGGCCCGTGGTGAAACTGGCCCGTAATGAACAGTGTATCGCTTTATACCCATTAACGACCCATTATTCTATTGGACCATTTCCAGCCCATGTTATCTTTCAGCCTTCTAAGGGCCCATTTATTCTTGGGCTGATTTGCAGCATTCGATTACTTACGGTCCGTTACTGGCCCGTTCCGGTTGTGGGCCAAATTCAGCCCGTGGTTAAAGTCGGCCCGTTTGTGGCCGTTAATCCGTTGGGCCGTTTTCATAGCGTCATCAAATACAGCCCATTAACGACCCGTTATGCCTGTCGATAGAATCAAGCCCGTTATACTCATCAGCCTATTAACGGCCCGTTATGGTCTGCCCATGAACGGACGATTCCCACTCTAGCCAGTTTATGAACCATAATGCGGTCTAGTATTGGCCCATGTTTGGCCAATCAATCATACAGCCCGTAGAAGTCACATTGATTCTACGGCCCCTAGAAGGCCCGTAGGAGGCCCATGGTCATTACAGCAGATAGCAGGACCATGGTGGCAACGGTCCGTATGTAGCCCATGGTTATTGTGGCCTAGTTATAAAAAATAGGTTATTGTGGCCACTCGAAAAACGCAAAAAAAGAACTGCAGTGACTACAAGCAAACAACTAAACAAGACAATAAGGAAATAAATAAGCAAGCAACTTACGCTAGGCTATTACGGCTATTACACATATTACATCCATTGGGCATCAAAGTTCGCCACCAGTGCAAATATGGGGAACAAAGCAGCATATTACATACACTGGTTGTCAAAGTTGGCGACCAGTGCAAATAAACGTCATAGCAAAACAAGTCCAGCACTGAAACCACTTCACAAGTGCTCAAGAAATAATATCCTGGGTATCCACCATGCTGGCAAGACGCTTAGCAAGCTTATTAGCTTTCTCTTGTTTAGCGCTTAAATCCTCCAGTGCTTGTTGTTGCACTAGAAAGTATGCATCTGAATTCTGCAGGGACTTCCTCAGTCCTTCGGCTTCCTGTCGCAGCACATCTGATCGATGTCTTTCAACTTGAAGTTGAGACTAATGAAGCCGAACTGATTCAGGTAGCGAGTTCGAAGAGCCGGTGCCAGCAGTAGTGGCCAGTAACTTGAACACTACATCAAGACAGGACTTTGGGGTTGTCTCACTGTCTTCAAGATAGTTTTTATCAACTTTCTTGGAGACCAACAGGGATGTCTCACTATCTTGAACCTTATCTGCATTACTTCCTTTACCATTGCATAACGGGTACTCTTCTCCAATATTTTGTCCGCATTCTAAAAGAGAAACAAGAAGACACATCACAGGCTTACCATGTTGTATATGAAACTCATTTTGGTAAACCAGTTCAGTAGTAAGGTGGATAGGATAACAACATGAAACAAACATATATCTATGTAGTATGGTCACTATATGGTCTATATCATTCTAGTTTATGTTGCCAAATCTAGATAGAGACAGTTCAAATCATATCTGTTTAAGACAAAGCAGCATAGACAGAATATAAGTGTGGGAAACTACACAGCACTAACAACACTTGTAATGTGCATGGCATGAGAACATAACTGTTTATTCAATTGAAACTAAAATAAACATAGAGCAAGTTACATCATAAAACACGTTAAAGAAACAGGTTTAAAACATACCTGTTGCACCATTGGAGTTTCAATTGCATCCTTCAAATTTGAAATTAGTTGGTATGAGTAAATACAGTGATGAAAGAGCAAAGGAGTATGAACCATAGCTACGGAACCTGACCTGAGAACAATTCTTCTTCTGCTTTAAGCGTTGACTTGGGGTTCAGAGTGGTGGTCCTTGTGCTTTGGGCACTGCAGTTGCCTTACTAACTGCTCGTGTTTGGGTGCTCTGTGGTGGAGACGGTGTTGTGTCAACTGGAACTGGGTTACTATCTGCTGGGGTTGGGGTTAGAAGGGGTGTAGCTGGTTCTCTGTCCAACTGGGTAGGGGTACAATCTGCATGAGTCTGGGTTATGTGTGGTGGGGCTGGTTCTTGGGAAAGTACAACCGTGGTTCTATCTGCATCGACGGGTAGCACGATCTTTTCTGAAGATCGTGTTTTTACTCCCATAGATACTGCCATCACCCCCTCCAATTCAAATGGATGATGAACAAGAAAAGTAATTGAATGTACAGACATTGTATGATAGACAGGTGCAATGGATAGTAGGGAAGAAAACAGGGCATGAAATAATTCACATTTATGTTGTCTAACCAAACAGGATAGCATGACATAATTTCACATATATGATGGCTAATTAAATAGGATATCATGACACAATTTCACATATATGATGGCTAACTAAACAGGATAGAATGACATACTTCAAAATATGATGACTATGTAAATAGGATGACATGATATAACTATACGATGTGTCTATTAAAGTGGTTGGCATGCCATAATTCACATACATGTCGTCGATGAAAACATGATGGCATGATATAATTCACGGATAGAATGACATAATTCAAAATATGATGACTATGTAAACATGATGAGATGATATAACTATATTATGTCTTTAGAAAATGGGTTGGCATGCCATAATTCAGATACATGCTGTCTATGTAAACATCATGATATGATATAATTCAAATATATGATTTATATACTAAGCAAGTGAGCAGAGGGCAATCGCATATATGATGTGTCAACTAAGCAGATGGCATTCAATATTGTGTATATGATGTAAAAACTAAGCATTGCAAGACAACGTATGCATGATATGAGTAATATAACCCTGCCAAGTTTGAGCATACACGTCAGGGGGAAAATAGGACTGGTCATCTGTCTCTGAATCCTCCTCTGAGGAGCTATCTGTAACCAGCAAGATATCTGCTTCAACAGGTAGCATTGTCTGCTCTGAAGACCTTGTTTTCACTCTAGATTTTTCCATCACCAATTCAAATGGCTGATGCACAGGAAGAGTAGTTGAATATACAAACATTGTTGACAAATGGAATACGTAATACAAAAAAAGGATGGCATGATATAATTCACATATATGACGCTTGGCTAAACAGCATGACATTGCATAATTCACATACATAATGCCTTGCAACAAGATAGCATTGCATAATTCACATATATAATGTCTTGCAACAAGATGGCATTGCATAATTCACATATATGGTAATTAGACACTAAACAGGTGGCATTCACACAAAGCATGTCTAAACTAAGCAAATAACATGCCAATGCAAGACACCATATGCACGATATGAGCAATATAACCCTGCCAAGTTAGAGCATGCACCTCAGGGGGGAATAGGACTAATCATCTGTCTCTGAATCCTCCACCGAGGAGCTATCCGTAACCAGCAAGACATGCGCTTCGTCAGATAGCATTGTCTGCTCTGAAGACCTTGTTTTCACTCCAGATTATTCCATGACCGTGTCAAATGGCTGATGCACAGGAAGAGTAATTGAATGTACTAACATTGTTGACAAATTTAATACATAATAAAAAAGGATGGCATGATATAATTCACATATAATATGATTGGCTAACCAGGATGGTGTTGCAAAACTCACATATATGATGCCTGGCTAAACAATATGGCATTGCATGATTCACATATATGATCTAGAAACTAAACAAATGGCATTCACACAATGCATGTCTAAACTAAGTAGATGACATATTTTATGTATAAAGTAAGCAATGCAAGGCACCATATGCATGATATGACCAATATCAGCATGCCAAGTTAGAGCAAAAGACCTCAGGGGGTAAATAGGAGTGGTCCGCTCCCTCTGAATCCCCTCTGAACAGTTATCTTCCTCTTGATTACATCCTGGAATGGGGGGAGGGGGCTGCTTTTGCGCCCACCATGGAACGACGTCTGCATGAAATTTTATTGCCACGCAAGGCTCGTCTCTTTTACTCTACATGTTCAGTACCATTGTGTACCATAACTGACATGCATAGGAATAAAACATAGTGAGATTATGTAAGGAGTGCATGCACAAATCCAGAGTGATGGTAGCAAACTGTGGATAGACCCAAAACCAATGATAGCAGGCAGATAATATCTTTAGTTAAAAAATACAGATAATGGCTCCTTTAATGTTTGTTTCCACCCAACATGAAACTCATAGTAGATACCAGAGATTAACCAGATAGTAGACATATAGTATTGATTGCTGCCCCAATATGTACCCCACAACCATTTAAAAACTCAAGTTTGAGCATTAGTTTGGACCTGACTCGGAGTCTAATCGGTGAACAGCACGATAAAGTAGCATGTCATCATATTAAGTGATGCATAACGTAAGCAGATACGAAAGAGTGCGACCTCTCTTGCGGACCCGTGTAGTCCTCAAGGTCATCTGCTCAGTTGATGATGGTAATGTAGTTGTTGTGGCTGCCGGCGGCGAGGAAGAAGATCTGAGGCGGCGAAAGACAGTCTGGAGGGCGGATCCCTGATGTGGTGAACCCTTCCATTGTTGGAGCAGCTGAGCTGGGGTGGACCACAACGCAGCAGGAGCGGGACAAACCACACAAGGTTTCCAATTCCTATGTTTTTCCTTCACTTTTCCTTTCAAGCACTGGCGATTCTAGTAGGCAGGCTTGAACAGGGAAAAGCCTACACTCCAAAAATGTTTTTGTGCTACTTCTACTACTTTGGACGCAGGCCACTACCCTACTAGCTCAACTCTCAGGTCCATCTACAAATGCACAGCTCAAACACGCAGAAATAAATAATGATGGTGTTCGAGAGAGTCCATCACGGATAGCTAAGTTGCCTAGTACCTCACTGCTTGTCATATAGTAGGAGAAACTAATCGTATTTCACGTTACTACGTGTGTTCAGTGGACAGTATATATAACATGTAGAGTAAAAAAGCGATGCAACAAGTGTACAACCTCTTTGGCGAAGCCATGTCGATCTCAACATCATTGGGTTGGTCGGTGAGGATGCTCCGGCTGATGTGGCTGTCGGAGGAGGGGAAGAAGATCTTAGGCGTCTGGAGATGGAGCCGAGGGTACTGCTCCGCTATGATGGAGGGTTTCGTCGTTGGAGCAGCTCCTTTGAGTTGTACGACGGCGAGGCTGAAGCAGGACAAGAGAGATAACGTTAACCCGAGTGAAATTCTAATAGCATCTCCAATAGATGATGTAAAATATATAACCACAAAGTGCTAGATGTAAAATACATCAGCCGCTCATCTCTGAACTTAACTGTCGAAACTGAATTTAACTGTCGAAACTGAATTTTACTGTCAAAACTGAATTTTGCTATCGAAACTGAATTTTACTGTTGAAACTGAACGCACTAGTAGCAGAAAAGCAGTAGCAGCAGCAGCGCCCGGAGCAGCAGCACGTGTGAGAGCCGGGGCAGCTGGTCGTGTAGCAGCATCTCGGGTAGCAGCTGCAGGGGCTCGAGTGAGAGCAGGATTTGCTGCTCGTGTAGCAGCAGTGCGAGCAAGAGTAGAGCAGCAGCGCAAGCAAGAGCAAGAGCAGCAGCGCGAGCAAGAGTAAGAGGAGACCAGGCAGGGGACCGAGAGCAAGAGCAGAGCAGCAATGTGAGCGAGAGCCAAAGCAGCAGCTCCTACTGATGTGGATGTCACCGCCGAAGGAGCGACACCATAAAGGAAGTGGCCGGCGACGCCGCCGTAGATGGAGCTGCGCCATGGCGGCTCGGGACCGAGCGCCGGCAGCACCGTGAGATTGAATCAAGAATAAAATGCAGCGATTAGTGTAGAACCTCTTTGGTGGCGCCGATTAGGCCTCAGCTTCATCCGAGGAATCGGTGATGGTGCTACTCTTCCGGTGGTGCAGGTGAAGACGGCGCTATGGGAATGGATGTGGCGCGAAAGACGACGCGAACGTCAGGGCAACTCCTTGGAGGTGGTGGACGGGGTGCCTGAATCAGCAAGACTACAAGATCGACGACGGATCCTCATCCGATGCGGTGGATGAGGGACATCGAGGTGTTGCTATGGACGACATCGTCGGGGAAGAGGCTCCGGCTGGGTGGCGGACGGAGGAGGGTGTGGGGCTTTGCGGGTTTTTGCGACCTCGGTGTATGAATGGGGGCGGAGGGGATGGGAGGGGGGAACCCTGGCTTAGGGATGCGCTTGTACGAAATGTGGGGTAAGTTACGAAAGTAGCCCCACCGATTTGAGCTAGGCGGTTCTTTCGGTTCAGGGGTATCACGGCAATTTCGCGTGTCGGGATTTCGCAGGAGGTGGGAGTTTTCACGCGCGTTGTAATTTTGGGATAGCAAGGCGTGGGTTGAGATGGAGGGAGTTTTCGGAGCACAACAAGACAAAGAGATATCTTAAAATTTTGGGGTAACAAGGCACGGGTTGAAGAGGCGGGAGTTTCGCAGCACGATAGACAGAGATGCTAGCTTGAAATTTCGGCATAACAAGGCGTGGCTTGAAATTTCGGGAGAACAAGCTTAACGTGTACAAAAAAACAAAAAAAAGACAATTCGCACCCCACTACAAAAAGCCATGTCCTGTTTTACTATATTACTAGAAATGCCATTCAAATACAATAACAAAGAATAAAAAAATCGAGACAACAGCTTAACGTGTACAGTACCAAATCAATTTGCACTTCCCTCGACAATAAAAAACAATTCGTGTTGTCTAGCATATGGACTAAATTTGAGTACATTTTCCCTGTTTGAATGGAATTGTACTCGGGTTAGTTATACAACCATCTAAATATTATCTTCACAACACATGACATGAATATAGGAGCAGTAAATTCCCATATAAATATGAACTACATGTACATACGATCTCGAATTCAAGTATATGTATCCATTTTATGTTGAAGTAAAATCATAGTACATGTATGCTCTAGCTAGATGTTCGGAATCTAAACCATGTATGATACTATGTACAATGTGTTTAACATGCACAACACACACACACACACACGCCATTTAGACTATTAAGGTACACGTGCATTGCACGCATGAGATTTGGCAACCAAATTATGAATAAATACCACACTATAGCATGTAATCTTTGAGTCGTATCTGCATGATGTAGATGTTCGTTTAATTCTTATAGTTCATCTCATTCAAAATCAATTAGTTTTTATAAAAAAAGTTAATCTATTTTAAGATTCATGGAATTGTGCATTGTAAAGCATAAAGTAAAAACAAATAATGGCAATTCATCTAGAAAAAAGGGCAATTATGATACGGAAGATTCTAGAACAAAGGAGAAGTGCTTGTGTTTTGAGGTTTGTGCATTATGCTTAAGTTCAAGCATGCAGTCTTCTAGATTGTACATGTGGCAGAATCTGGTGGAATGTAGATGATATCCAACGGCCAATAGTGCTCGGATTTGCCATCTCTGCACTGTCGGATTGGCTTCATCCAACGACCATCTTTCAAAGTTATTTGCACACTATATAGGGGTATAGATATGTGATGTGAAAGCCACCCATCATCTCCACTTTGAATAGTGTGTCCATGCATGGATGCAATGTGGCCAAACGATGCCTGCCATCGGTATCTCAAATTCAAATCAGTCTGACCTCTTGTTCAATGTGTATACAGTATAGCATGCTCGTTTCCAAACCACACCACGCATATTCAGTTATATTCATGCATGCATGGGTTTCAAACATCATGATCTCTTATTCAAATATTTGAATTCAACTTTACATTGATTATGACCTCACCTAGTCTTTTACACCCACACAGTCGTCTTCTCTTTATAGTTGTACCACTTTCTCTCGTGCATGCATGCACACACACTACCACTCGACATTACCCATCGCACACACACAATCTTTTTCTTCAGGTCGGTCTCCCATGCATGCACACAAACACACCTCCCCCTCTTCATCACTTCGGGAAATCTTTATCTCTCACATGCATGCGCAACGATCGATGTTCCTTTCCCACGTACACATCGATCAATCTACCTCTCTAGCTATATATCTAGTCAGGTCTCACCCCCTTTCCACACAAACCGATCGATCTATATATCTAGTCAGGTCTCACCCCCTTTCCCACGTACACATCCATCAATCTACCTCTCTATATAGGACTACATAGCTAATACACACACATTATCTATCCATCGTATCCCTCTCATCATCCATGCCTTCCGCATCATCTCTCAGACGCGCGCACAGTGGCGAAGACAGGGGGCAGGAAGGGCCCTGCCCCCCCCCCCCCTAACATCACTATATTGAGGCTAATATGAATGTGATCAATAGATCAATTGTTGGTAAAATGGTTTAAGTTGATGAATTGGCTCTGCCCATAAAGGATTAGCAACGCTTGTCCCCCTATCTCATTTAATTTTCATGGCTCTGCTACTGCGTGCAACCGCGCATGTTCTTTGCCCCCTCTCTTTAAATATTGATCTCGCACTTGTGCACTCCTTCACAGTCTCCCTCCACTTGGCCCCTCGCACCATCTTCCAGCCCTCCATATCCCAGTGCTTGTACGCTTGTAGACCTCTTCCCTCTATCTGTCTCTATCGATATCTCGCACGGTCGACCCCTCCCCTCCCTTCTCATATATCACCCCGACCCCATCCACATACATGTATGTATATAGGCCTCTCCTTCACACAAATTGCATTGACACGTATTCCCTCACCATATCTTAGTATATCTCACACACACGGACTACATGTGCGAAAGAGAAGAGGTGCACACACACACACTCGTTCCCACATACAAACGCGCGGGTGCACGGTGGAGCACATTTGTACAAAAAATGAGCGTGTAGAAAGGCTTTAGATGATGTGCCACTAGTCTATATCTATACCTCTATATCTATACCCCTATATAGTGTGTGAATAACTTTGAAAGATGGTCACTGGATGAAGCCAATCCGACGGCGCAGAGATGGCAAATCCGAGCACTACTGGCCATTGGATATCATCTACATTCCACCAGATTCTGGCACATGTACAATCTAGAAGACTCCATGGTTGAACTTAAGCATAATGCACAAACCTCAAAACACAAGCACTTCTCCTTTGTTCTAGAATATTCCGTATCATAATTGCCCAAACTTTTTTTCTAGATGAATTGCCATTATCTCTACTCTTATAAAAAGCAGAGTTGGTGATGATGGTGTGCCTGCCATCCTGCAATATAGGCCGTCCGATCTATATCTGACGGATAGGAAGGAAATATGACAATTTACCCACACTCCTCTCCACATTTGCAGATAAGGTCTTCCCTCGTTCATCCTTTTCTCCCACAAGATAAACTACTCATACAAATGCATCTTGATGGTCCATGCAACGCACGGGCATCTTGCTAGTTTGTTTTTACTTTATGCTTTACAATGCACAATTCCATGAATATGAAAATAGATTAACTTTTTTTATAAAAACTAATTGATTTTGAATGAGATGAACTATCAGAATTAAACGAATGTCTACATCATGCATATATGACTCAAAGCTCACATGCTATAGTGTGGTATTTATTCATAATTTGGTTGCCAAATCTCATGCGTGCAACGCACGTGTACCTTACTAGTACTTCCAGTATGTGTAAAACACGTAAATTAGAATTCCAATGGCACGCTACACAGTGTCTCTCCCTTTTTCAGTTAATATATTATGATTAAAATGATGTGGGGGGCATTCATGAAGCCACGTGGCACATGTGGAGGCGTTGCCGCGACCTTCTTGTGTGGATTGATCACAGTGATGTGCTGCTCCTGAAGAATGTACTCGTCCTCTCTCACGCACACTGGCAGTACGTGCACGAAGCGAAGATGTGCAAGCATGCACTCATTCCCTCGCACGCACACACGGGTACACGATGGGACATATTTTTGTACGAAGATCCACCCCATGTGATAATTTGACGCGTGTAAAGTCGTTCACTTAATTGATGGTCAATTAATACAGCGCATGCAAATTGAGTGGACGTGAGGGAGGAAGTAGTTGAGAATGACATTGCTACTCCACTGCGTGCATGCGAGTAGTTAAATCATGGGTTGCTACTTCCATTGATCTCCTTCATATTTTGTGCCAATTTTTGACCATAATTTTAAGTAACATAATATTTATGCATGTCATAAAAAGTAATATCATTGAAAACTATGTTCAAATGTGATTCCAATGATATAATTTTTGGTGACATGCATTAACATTTTCTTAGTTAAATTTTTGGTCAAAAATTGGCACTAAATAAAAAGGGGGCCAATAAACTAGGACGCAGGCAGCATGATCAATTTTTGCCTGGGCTACTGTTGGTGGCCTTTGTATTTAAATATGGATGGAGTGGAGTAGTACTATCTTTATCTTAGCCTCGTAGGGCTCTCCCAGCGCCTACGCTCGCCTCCCCGCCTCGCCCACCGGATCCCGTGGGCTGCCCTCTCGCTGCGGCCCGTAGCTCTGCCGCCTTTGAGTGAAACCCACATGTGTTTCAGAGGGGATCCATTGCTCTGGAATAACAGATTGGTAGCACCAGAGGACATGCCAGGGCTGCATTTCAGGTGGTGGGCAGCAAGGGCAAATCGGATCGAGGAAGCGTCACATCTATTGGAGACAAGTTCGAAGGAGCTGCGCCTGGCGAAGCACAAGGAGGAGGCGCAAGTCGATCTCAGGGGAGAGATGTTGAGGGATGTCAGCATCTGGCAGCGTCGCGTTGATTTCGAGCTAGGGCTAATGGCAGAGATCATATTCACGGAGTTGACTGCGGAGGAAAGAATGTGCATGCCTGTAGGATGGGATGAGCAGCCGGTGGAACTTTTCAAATGGGAGGTACGAGAAGCCAAATCGTCGAGCCAGCTGCGGCGGCGGCGCTGGGCATGCATCGTAGGTGAGGTGAGCTGCCCTCCTTCCCTGCTAGCGATGCAGTGACCTACTCGGTTGCTGCTGTAGTGAACTTGTGGCGCCATGGCGGTTTGCAACCATGGCAATCACTCCATCTATATGTATTGTATTCCTGTGAAAATACTTGGTCGTTTGGAAAAAGATGGTAATTGATTTATCACTAGTTTTTGAATGCTTGGTCGTGACAATCACCCGAAGCCACAACCACAAGTCTCCATCGCGTAATACTTACGGTCGGTCGCACCAACAGACGGTCGGTCGGACCCACGTCTCACCGAGGGGACACGCATCGGCTAGGTCTGACATGTACGACCAGTTACATCACTAACTTGTGCGACCGCATTTGAGCAGTAGTACTTGAAATTTGTGTTCCAGGAAACTCATCGGGAGCCGTTCCGGGCCTCGAAACCAAAACCATCAATTAATCTTTAGCTTGTTCCCATCACATTCCAAAGTAGTATCAAACCTGAACATGTTCCCACTATGCAAGTTTTAGTACTAGTGCTAGTACTAGGTTATAAAAAGGGGAACTACCTAGCCGAAAATTACTCTACCTTCCTCCTCATAAGTCTTTCTTATTCGTCATTCCCTGCCATGGCCGGTGTGCAGAGCTCTAGGTCGAGAACTACTAGTAAGAAGGGAGCGGCGACCAAGGCCGCAAAAAAAAGAGAGGGTTTGCCGCCTCGCGGGGGCTCAAAAGATCTCTCACGGGCAGGCGAGGGCTCCCAGGAGCGCCCTAGCCGCGGAGGCGAACATGCCGAGCTGGCGGTGCTGGAGTCGTTATCCCTCAACGACATGCCCGATCAGCTCAATAAGCAGAAGGAGATGATCGACGGCTTGGTGGAGCTGCTGAAGGAGAGCCTCGATGACATGCCCGCTGAGCTCAATAAGCAGGAGGAGTTGACCGCCGGCTTGGTGATGCTGCTAAAGGAGAGCATTGCCTCGGGTAAGAAGGTGACCGGCAAAATCCTGCAACTTCAGGAGGACAAGGCAAAGCTCCGCCATGAGCTCGACCTGCTGAAGGAGGAGAACACCGGCTGGAAGAAGCTGCATGAGAAGAGTAGTTACTCGGTGAAGATGCTGCACGCCCTCTTCATGGAACAGAAGGAGGAGTTAGCGAAGCTCCGCATCGAGCACCCAGCTACTGTCAAGGTACGTAATGCGGCCGTGGAAGAGATGATGAACGCTCGTGTCGAGAAATCCCGTGTCATGGACAGAATGAAGAAGATGGAGGAGGAGACGAGCGAGGATATGAAGGTCGTGGAGGCGATGAAGAAGCAGTTAGGACTCCGCGGTTATCTCTTCATGAAGTAGAGAGCAGCGCCCCAGACTTATGTCTGCGTCTTCCTTCTTTTTTGGGGGGTAATCTTCCTTCTTATTTTGCTCATGTGTTTCTTCTTTTGCTTCGGGTGTTTCGCCGCATGTGTCATGTTCTATGCGAGGCATGAATAGAACAATGCTAACGATGAGTGGCGCCGTGGGATCGATGACTAGCAAATTAGATCATTTTTATCGCCATATCACACTAGGCTGCCGTGTTTCGCGCTCCTCCATCGTACTAGTACTCCAGTGGAAAACTTGAGTATACCGCATGGTTCTTTGCTCCTCCTCAGGTCGTCGCCAACATTTATACGAGCAGTCAAATCACAAGGCCGCACCTTCCAGCAGTAATGAGACGTCAAATCACAAAGGCCCTCATCTCTCGTAAAATTGACCAAGCGAGACTGCCCCGCCCTCTAGCCTTTTAAATGTACTTTTGTACAGTAGTAGTATCGATGGATTGCGCCATGGAGCAAAACTAACAAGATGAAATTAAAGAAAAAAGGTGGTACATATAGAGAGCGCTTGTCCCCAAATTATGCATATAGTAATATTAAAAAAGCTAGTATGTGCTTAGATGGGGTGCTAAAGTCTATTAAAGAAATTAGCATACATATTTAATTCTTTGACAACTAAACTCCTTCATGCTTTGGGTAAACTTCTCTCATTTAATTTTTTTTTAGAATTACATATCTCATTTAAGTGTTTTGTGTATGTGGCATGCTTAGAGCGTGGTTAATAGTATAGCCAACTGCTGGCTATATGATGTTGGCCATATCATATATTGTACGTATATAATGTGAAGAAACGGGTGGTAGTACTACCAACTACAAGATGAACTGTAAGAAATACAAGTATGTACATACTGAAGAGTTAAAGTAAAAAGAAAGAACATAACATAGTTCTGCTGGGGGCTCAGCACAACACACCCCTGAAATAAAACTAAGCACCCTGAAATTAAACTAAGCAACTAATCCGGTAGACACTGAGCAACGACACTGCCACCTTACTCGGACTCCTCGTCCACGTCCTCGACTTCGTCCTTGTCCCTCTTCCTCTTGGCCGATACTTCTTTGCTTGAACCGCACACTAGGCTCTCGCTCTTCATCCAACCCTTGTAGATATTGAAACA
Organism: Thinopyrum elongatum; assembly: GCA_011799875.1. NCBI lineage: Eukaryota > Viridiplantae > Streptophyta > Magnoliopsida > Poales > Poaceae > Thinopyrum > Thinopyrum elongatum. The sequence goes on from CM022299.1 coordinate 214,684,823, forward strand.
AAGGTAGGCATCCATTGCAGCATACTGGATGTGGTCTTTATCTATTAAATTCCACTCCCATGCAAGATGAAACTTGTGGTGAGGTTTTGTCAGTTTGCCGTACGAAGGATCAACCATGGCTCCTTCCAGGGTCATCATTGAAGGCTGACGGGAGGACACCAGCCTATTCTTCTGGAGGTCGAAGGGCTGGCCTACAACAAGGCCTATCTGACCAAGGCCTTCCTAGTTGTTATGAAAGTCTACAGTAACAAATTTGACTCTGTCGTCCACGAGGAAGTTCTTAAAATCCTCGCACTTAACGTTGGCATGGCATATGTGGTAGACCAAGCACAAGTTATGCACGCAAACCTGGATCACAGCGGGCTTCTTCTTCTCTTCCTCCTTTAGATTCTTCTCTTTTCCTAGGACTGTGGTGTACTCAACATCTAGCCCAGCGACCCACTCATCACCATCTTACTTTTCGAACATGCGTTTGAAGCGAGCAAGGCATACTTTCACCGTTGCGGAAGAATGGGTGTAGATGACATCGAACTCATCGCCGATGATGGTTCTAACCTTGTACTCACCGCCGATCATGGATATTTGGGACGCCATGGATTTTGGAGGAGGGTTAGGATTAGTGGAACTACTGTAATGTGAAAGGACGGATGACTAGTAGCGAACTGTCGTAATGTTAAAGAACGGCCGAGACGAGAAGGAGTGAACTGCTAGCAGTTTTCCGATTGTAAAAATGTTGAGTGGGGCGTCCGAACGGCAGGGTAGTGGCTTGCCCGTTGGATAAATGGATTCATGCACAGTACTATGGGGGCCCAATTAGATGCCATGTCTACTAGACCCACTTAGTAGGCCTGACAGTATAGCATTTGCGTGTTCGCATGTCAAGCGTCGGGAAAATTACAGGTGATATGAAGCTTTCCATGCTCCCATGATACGGGCTTCTGAGAGCCCTTGGATCTGAGATCGAATGATTGCATGGTGTGATTCTAGACCTATGGGTGAATATCCTATCCTGGAGGGTTATTCTGCAAATTTTCAGCAACTTAGCATGCGACCGTTCGATCTCAGATCCAAGGGCTGTCAGCAACCCATATCATGGTCGCGCCTACCACGACTGCCGCCTCGCTCGCGCGGTTGCGCCCTTGGAGATTTCAGACGGCTATAAATGAGCATTTTTTTGCCTACTTCGCATGCATGAAACTACTTCCTCCGTCCAGGTGCGTTAGGCTATCTGATGTTGGCATGTCATACATAGTCATCACTTATAGTCACTCATACAACAAGGTTAGCTATAAGGTTGGCTAAAAGAGTATTTTTTTTACTTCTCTCTATCTCTTTCTTTGTAGTATTTATTGCATTTGCCAAGGAGTAAGTAGCTAGGGTGTTGCACAAGATCCCACTCCCACTCCCACCATTTTTCCCATGTCTCTCTCCTCGACATAATAAGCAAAAGTGCCATGTAACCGGGCTATAAGCCCATTATTGTAGAGTACTTGGTCTTAGCACCTGTATACCATGGAGGGGGTCAGGGGAGACTCACCTCGGTCATAGCACCGCAGTAATAATGATAATGGCAAGTCAAATCACAGGGCCCCACCTGTCCAGCAGTAACGAGCCATCAAATCACACAGCCCTACGTTTGCAGCAGTCTACTCCCTCATCTTCTCGCCTCTCTGTCGAACCGACTAGGCGAAACTGCCCCACCTACCCCGCAGGAAAAGCCCCGCCCTCGACTTTTAAATTTTGTATCCATGGATTGCGCCATGGAGCAAAGCCTGAAGAAAACAGCGGTACACATGTATACAACATGCCCGTCGCGTTTGCGTCGCACCCCAGATGGTCGGTCGGTCTGGCACGCCGCTCACCGAATCGAACACGAGTTGCGTTTGCACACACATGTGGGACCGCAATTGAGAACCGACCATAGGCACACCCCCCCCCCCCATCCCTGCAAGTCGGCTGAGTTAATAGAAGAGAGAGATGAGCGATAGTACTGGAGTAGTGTTGTACGCACGCCCGTGCCTGGACGATCCCTGCACACAGGAGATCAGTTTGTGCAGGTTGTGTTGTACAGGGCTGTAGTTCTGATGAGAAATCTAAAAAAGGTTTCTTGTCATCTCGCAATAATAGTTGTCATGTGCTTTGGATCACTGCGAGGGTTAAACAGCGACAACTACGTTCCTCCAAGGCACTGGTCATTGGGGGCACATGCACCCGGCTGCCATCTAGGTCAAGCCGGCTATGTTAATTAGGACATCTATCGATTGACCCCTTTTCTACGAGTTTGTCTTTAATTTGAGCTTTGATCCTCGTCTAGTTTGTCCGTCGGGATTCATGTTTTCTCCTTGGGGTAGTGAGGTTATGGTTTCTTGTCATGTGGCATTTTTTCGTGTTATATGTTAATCCGGTGCTTTAGATCAAAATGACGACAACTGTGCCTCCGGGACACATGCATGAAGACTTCTAGACGGTCATTGACGAGGTCAAGCCGGCTCCGGTAGAAAAAAGAAAACTACTACACTATATAGGCAGGAGCTTCCATGCTTGCTTGCTAGTGTTGCTCTCTTCACACTCTCTCATCCTCTCCAGATATAACCACGACAGCGGTGGCCACACTCTCTCTCTCTGCTCACCGCTGGTCACAGATCCGGGCGGATCCCCTCCGCCGGGGAAGGTGAGAAGGTGCAACATTCACGCGGTCGTCCTTGGCGACGGCTCTTACCCACTACCGGTGCGTCCCGATCAGCGTGCTTTGTTGTTCTCTCCCACCCAGCGCCGGCTAGGAAGGGCCTCCGAACCCTTCTTCCTTGCTGTCGTAGTGTGGGCAGATCCGGTCTCCCGCCGCCCACCTAGCGACATCCCGACGACCCTCAGGTATAACTTCCTTTGAAACTGGCCTTGCTCTACTGCCCCAGCTCCTCACGTCACTGCATTTGTATCTTTTACTATTTCTCAGGCCCCCTCGTAGATAGGATCGATCGGCTGTTTGAAAGCCACCTAATTTTTTACTATTAAGAGGTAAAACTACTTCATGCAGTCGAATCTAGTAGTACTACTTCATGCAGCCGAATCTAGTAGTACTACTTCATGCAGTCGAATCTAGTACTACTTGGTTCAAACAGGGAAGAAAGGGTGTGGGCGGTGGGGGAAGATTTGTTACCTGAATCTAGGACTTGGTCGAAAGAGGAAATAATGGGGGCAAAAAGTAGCAGAGACTGTCTATCCAACTGGTCTCTTGGTCTAAGAGGGAAATAAAGGGAAACGCAGTACAAACTCGATATAAACTGATCTATTGGTTGAAAAAGGAAAGAAAGTGGGGACTGGGGGACAAGTCAACAGAGTATGTCCGGCACTAGATTTGCTAGCCTCACAAAGTATAAGGTGGCTATACCAAACAAAAATGGGACCAACCCAGATATCCTATTTGGATGTTTGTTGCCCCGAGCCCCTCTTATGTAATGCCACTGGTGAAATGTAGCAGTCCCACTGTTAAAGTAAGGACACTTAAACCAATGTTGTTTTCAATGTAATGCCTCCAGTAATATGAATCAATGGCGCTGTTTTTCATGTCCTGCTAAATTTCCCATTAAGATAAGTTGCTTATTTTCGTTAGAAATGCAACTATACTGGTCCGCCTACTCTCCCGTGCCCAAATACCAACTCTTTAGCAGCTGTTAATGTAATGTTGCTGGTAAAATGAAGCAATGGCACCATTAAAGTAATGTCGTATTTAACGGTTGTCATAGTTAATCCTAATGCCCACACTAATATCTAGCAATGCTGCTGCTTTAGAAATTGCTACTGTCCTTGTAGGATCGCCATTCAGATAAGGAACATGCTTCTTTTCATTTGATGTATGTTTCATCACTTGTTAGTCACCCTCTTTTCCACCTTTTTGTGCAAACAGAGATATACATTTCACGCTTGATCTTAGTTGAACTGCACAAAATGATATCCAAATTATAGTTGAATATTCCACGAGCTTCACGACCAACCTTTATGTTGCTCAATTTTATTGCAACTAATGAAGAAGAAGCTGCTAGCTCATGGGACCAAGTACTTGCTAACTGCGTGATGTAAACATTGCGTCATTTTAGGTGAACTGCATAAAAAGGTCCCATGAATAGAATCATCCATGTTGGTGACTGGTGTCATCCCTTCTACGATGGCGTTGACTACAGATATGGTTCCCCTCATGAGGTATGTTCATTTTTGGTCCGACCATTTGCCAAAGATCCTGCATGTTGACTCTGCTCTTGTGCTACTGTTTTGGCACTGCCATGATAAAGCAGTAATGTTATTATTTTGCACCTTAATCTAGTGGCACTATTAATTTGAGGCAATGTTTTGGCACCGCTAGTGCCACTGATTTTTTTATATCAAAAGAGGGGGTTTCCTCCAATTTCATTAAAGAAACCCAACCATGGAGAACCATTATCCGACAACATCTCAGTGTAAACGGGCAGTTATGCAACTACTACTAGAACAGACTGAGTACTAGCAGGAGACAAGTTCGCCACATAAGCTAGGCAGGTAGGGGGACACAGCCCCAGCTCGACCAAGTTTGGATTACAACCCAAAAGCTACCACAGAAACATCAGGGGGGAGGATAGGGACTGAAAGAGCCAGCTTCAGCATCCCAGTCTAAGCACCCCCGGCCTCCATCCTTGCAACGCACGGTACACCTCGCTTGCTACCTGCTCGACCCTAGTGCCACTGATAAAATGAAGTAATAATACAGTTAAAATAGAGCTAGTGTCCTCTCTATCATTTCATTTCCAATGTACATAAAGAAAGTGCTTCTCTTTGTTAGTATATGTTTCATCAACTAGTCCCGTTGTTAATGTTTAAGTGTTTCTACAAACTGGGGTGCTTAATTTTAGTTGATCTGCACAAAAATAGAGATTGGAATGGCTCAAGGCCCCTCCTTGTACTACCGTTGTATAGTGATGTTCATCACTGGCAGAAGGTGTATCAGGGAGAATTGGGTTGATTTCCAGTATGAGGCATACCGTATGATGCGTCGCAGGGCCCATCTCGCCCTCGCAGCATGGCATACTGTGATACTATCGCAATATTTTCCCATTAAGAAAATGAAGTTTATTCTATTTATTAGTGTATGTTTCATCAACTAGTGCCACTATAATGTAATCATGCTTTTTCATTATCTGTGCAAACAGGGTTATTCAGCTGCATTTTGGTGGAACTGCACAAATGTACGGATGGAACCGGCATATATGCAGAGTGCGAGGTGCCAAGTAAAAATTACCGACACCAACCATGCTCCATCTAAGCATTGGCATCCACCACCGGTGGGATGGGTGGCACTCTCTGTGGACGGATCTTTCTCGGGAGCAAATCCTCTAATCAAATACTAGTAGCTTATATTGGCACATTTCTAGGGAGTATGCTTTTCTGAAAGAAGCACCAATCGATTTTTCTTTATTTGTACACATTGTCACAACTTTGTTTTTGGTCCAGAGCTATTTTAGGGTGATTGGCATAGTACTCGGAGACTCGGAGTACTACCCAGTACTTACCCGTATGATTTTCATTAGCCGTCACACTGGTTGTAAGCATGAGCAGATGGAAGATTAGGCTAGTGCGAAGCTTACCTTAAACCCTACCGCCGCCGTTGAAACGAGGCGAGCGACGAGGGAACCATGGAGAACAGCGGGGAAGCAACGTCGCGCCATCCGGCCTCCTCTTGTGGTGGGAGAACGAATACTCCCGTGGCTCCGGCTGGCACTGCACCCTCACGAACGACACACCGTACTCGATCGATTCGTTATCCTCTCATGAACGAATACAGTATGTGGTCAAACTTTGACCCAAAATATGCAAAACAAAAAAATACTTCCAATACCAGCGCTGCTCCTCTCCTTTTAAACCACCGCTGCTCCTCTCCTGTTCCAATCCAAAACCAGTGCCGCTCCTCTCCTCTTCCATTTCAAAACCACCGCCACTCCTCTCCTGTTCCAATCCAAAACCAGCGCCGCTCCTCTCCTCTTCCATTTCAAAACCACCGCCGCTCCTCTCATGTTCCAATCCAAAACCAACACTGCTCCTCTCCTCTTCCATTTCAAAACCACAGCCGCTCCTCTGCCATTCTAATCCAAAACCAGCGCCGCTCCTCTCCTCTTCCATTCAAAAACTACCGCCGGTGAGTGAAGGTGCTGTGGAGAAGTAGATCGATGGAGGAGTATAACTGATACTTGTGAATCGCAGGCGGTGACCCTGTGAAGCTAGCTAGGATGTTGGAGATACAATCTTGGTTTGACAACCCGGAGCAATTAGCGGCGACGGCGAGAGCGATGGCCAAATATCTAGAAAAGAGCAAAAAGGCGGTGATACTCCCAGAGGGAGTCGCGCGGGAGTACATAGAGCTGCTCCTTTGGGCCATGGAGCAAATAGATTCACTGGATCCGATCGTGAGGCTGTGGTGGTGGGAGTATCGATCCAAGATGGAGCATCCATCTGAGATTGAAGGATTGAGCATCTACACGGTGCCATTTGTGAGGGTGCCGTGGCAGAGTGAGCTGGTGGAGTCTTCGTCGACCGAACCCAACTGCAAGAGCAGAAAAATAGTTGGCGCGACGACGCTTCCCTGCCATCCTCTCCCTCGCTGTTCACCTCGGCCCACGGGGCGGCTGTCTACCACCGAGGAATAGGAGGGGACTCCCCCCCCCCCCCAAATGGCTGAGGAGGAGCTTAGGGTTGTCAGTATTTGCAGGTTGTGAATTGTGTTTTGTGTTGTGTATTTTCAGAGTACTTTCAGATATGAATGTCTTTTGAATTTCAGATTTGCAGTATTGAGCATATGAAGTATTTTATGAATTCTAGAGATCTATTTTTAGCACTTTAAAAAATGTAGTTTCATATAAAAGTGCAGTCAATGTGATTCTCAGAGAAGAAACTGCAAGTTTCAGTTTCAGATAAGAAACTGCAAGTTTCAGAGGCAGAGCATTTATATTAACACGTTCTTTTCAAACAGAGATAACATCATGTTGGAAGTTTTATTCATGGTCGAAAATGGAACTACCAGCCAGTTAACATCATGCTGATCAACATTCATGCATAGCGCATCTTCATATGATGCACAGTCAAAAAGATATGCTATTTTCAAAACGCCCACACAATGTTGAGTGTGCGAAAGACAGAGAAACCGAGGGTCGAAGTTTTGGCAAGTGTTGGAGGTGGTGTGCGTAGATGACAATGGGCACCCACATGTCAGAGGCAGAGGTAAAAATTTGTGGATATTTTCACTGCATCAGGTGGAATCGAACCCGGGCGGAGCAGCGGTTGGGGAGTGGAACATGGCCACTGGGCTACTCCAGTACTTTCGCTAGAAATTAGGCACAACATCTACCACTACTATAGCACGTCTTCCCCGGCTCTGGTGTGTTCTCGTAAGGGGCCTGGACGTCATCCTCCGCCTTTGTGCGCTCGCCGCGGCGCCACTGTCTGCCGTTGTGGACATGCTCAACAACCGAGAGGAATCTAGAGAGGACTGTACGTGGAGAGGCGGACAGTCGGGACCCACCAGGTCTATGGCCGTACGCAAGCAAGTGCCTCACTGAAAAATTATACTTCCTCCTAATGCTATACTGACGTTGGGGGCCATGGGTTTGTCAACGTAGTTACTAAAGGAGATAAATTTACAACGAAGCTAGTCATCGGGGAGCTGGCAGGTATCATTTATTATCAGTGGGCCAACAAGTATCAGCTGGGTTGTGGGCTGTCCAGTCTAGGCTTTCTTTTTTAACATGTGCAGCCCACTACATGCCGGTTTGTATTTTTTTAGGGCCGTCATGTTTCGACCGGCCTATGGCCCTCCCATCCTAGGTTTTATTTTTTCTTAAACATCCGCAACCCAACTTATGTATATTTTTGAAGAAAATGCAGAGGTCTGTTTTATTTTTCTATATAAGAATAGGAACGCCAGGTCCAACTTATGTTTCCCTTCTAACTATATTATATATATTTATATTATTTTATATGTTATTATATATTATTGTAATTATCATCATGTATTTAACAGATACTTACATATATAAGAAAAAAAATATCCCATGTATTACGAACTTATAAAAATAAATGTTTAACAATAAAATCCTGGGTTTTTTTACATTAAGGTCAACGAAAATCCAGGTGATTGTGTACAAAAGCTTGGTAAGATTTAAGGACCAATGTAAATAAAGCACTTATTATTTAAATATATTTATAACAAAATGCTCAGACCCTGTTTATTTTTTGATAACATTGCTGCACCCAACCCAACATTATAATTAGAACCAGCCCAGCAAAATCGTGTATTTCGAGAAAGTGCAAATGGGCTGTAATTTTTTAGGAAAAAATAAATGGGCCGCATGGACGCTACATTATTTGTTCACCCAGCCCAGCAAATTCGTGTTTTTCGAGAAAGTGCAAATGGGCTATAGTTTTTTAGAAAAAAATAAATGGGCCGCATGGACGCTACATTATTTGTTCACCCAGCCCAGCAAATGGACTGTAAATTCTAAAAAAATGGGTTGAATATCTGCGACATTTTTTGAGGCTGAAATGTGAGCCAATAGGTCGAAGCCAACGCAAGGCATTGTCAACTTAGTCAACAAATGATTCTGACTCTGACATCGATAGCCGTTGGATTTACATCCAACGGCCGGCATTCATCTTCAATCTCTCGTCTTCTTCCTCCAGCGCCGCCAGGACCACCTGCTCCCGCCTCCGGCTGCTAGCAGCTCTGCTTAGCACGCTTCGCTGCGAAGCACTACCCCACCGCCGGCCAAGCCATCCCTCCACCCGTCCACACCTCCTGTTATTCTCCGCCGACTGCAGAACCACGCCGCACCAGAACCAGTTAACCCTCGTACACCTCTCCATCTATGAGTCCACTACCGTGTCTTCCCATCACCGGCTCGTTGCCGTCCGGGGCCTCGCCGTCGTCCATCGCCTTGGTGTGCTCGGCGCGGCGTGGTCTACGTGGTCAACAAATGAGAGTCATCAGAAGTGGACTGTACGTGGAGAGGCTGACAGTGGGGACGCACCAGGTCCATGGACGCACGCATGGAGCCGCCTCCTTATTACGCGAAAATAAAATTATTCCTCCCCCTGAAAGCTAGGACCCACCACGTATACCTTCGCAAGGAAGGAAGTGCCTCCTTATTCCTGCCCCTGACAGCTGGGACCCACCAACAACATCTTTGCATGCAAGGAAGTGCCTCCTTACTACGGGCAAAAAAAATATGATTCCGCCCCTGACCGCTGGGACCCGCCAGCTATATATTCGCAGGCAAGGAAGTGCCTCCTTGTCTTGCCTGACAGCTGAGACCCACCCGATCGAAGCGTACGTAGCATTGTCTATGTACATGCCGGTCGATCGGTCTGTCTGCCACGATGAACCGTGGCCGAGTAAGGAGTGGTAGCAGTTCAGGCAGTCCCGTCTAAATCATGTACACATACGATAGCTATGCTGCAAAAAAGACGGCCACATACGTACATACGGGCGTGGTCTCGAACACGTACAGCGATGGCGTCCTGTTCATCGGCAGCCAACCGGCTGGGTCGGAATGGAGGAAACAACGTCGTGTTCATCGGGAGGCAACCGACTGCGTCGGAATACATCCTATTCATCAGTAGCCAACCGGCTTGGACGGAACAGCCGAAACGAGGTCTGGCGTACCGCAGAACAGAGGAAACGGCCTTCTGTTCGACCACCTACGGTCAAAACGAGGTCTTGTTCATCGGGAAGGGTCTGGTGTATCGCAGAATGGAGGAAACGGCCTTCTGTTCGAGTGCCTGCGGTCGAAACGGGGTGCTCTTGATCGGGAGGGGTGTGGCGCACCGCAAAACAGAGGAAACAGACTTGTGTTGGAGCACCTACGGTCGAAACAGGGTCCTGTTCATCGGGAGGGGTGTGGCGTACCGCAAAACGAGACTCCACGGACTACTGTTCATCCATCATCTACTGTCTCGCTCCAGCCTCCACGGGCTACTGTTCATCCACCGTCGACTTCCTCCAGCCTCCACCTGCTACTGTTCATCCACCACGTCTTCCTCCTGCCTCCACCAGCTACTGTTCATCCACCGGCTACTGTTCATCCAGCCCCCACCGGCTACTATTCAACTAGCCCTCCATAGGGTCCTGTTCATCCACCCCCACCTCCTCGATTGGGATCCTGTTCATCCAGCGGCAACGGCCTCTACTACCACGGGGGTCCTGTTCATCCAAGCCCCACCGGGAACTGTTCATCCAACCCCCAACAACGGTCACTGTTCATCAAGAGGCAGCAGGTTCGATCAGCTTCAGTTAGCAGCAGTAGTGAAGGAATCGCTCGGTTTCAGTTAACAGCCAAGGGATCGATCGCTCGGGTTCAGTAATGTAGCTAGTGCAATCGCTCGGGTTCAGTAAGAGAACGCCTCGCTCGGGTTCAGTTAGAGCCCAGTGCCTCGCACACACTCGCGTACGTGTACGAGAGAAACGCGCAAACCTTCATGCATCGCTCGGCCCCGACCACCCACCATAACTGGGAACTCCCCGAAATTTTCCCCGCCCTTGCTTCAACCATGATTTTTTCCGTCATGGACGGCCCAAAGAATGTCATGCAGGTGCGTCCTCGACCCGCCCAGGATGAAAAGCCCATTTTCTGTCATGATTTTTTGTCACAGAAGTAGGAGCCCACCACATCTATGATGATACATGCTTTTGTCACAATTATCGTCATAGAAGTGCCATAAGCATGACAGGAAAAAAATGCGTTCGACCCAAAATGTCATGGATGTGTCTTTTTTTTGTAGTGTTGTTTACTTACTGTATCACGTACCTCCTCTTTTTCAGGATTCTGGAGCGTTCTGGAAGGTTTCTTTTATGTGTTCCTCCGGTGTCATGGTTTGGATAATATTGCTTTCAACATTAATAGGCGTACCTGAGATATAGTGTTTAATTCTTTGTCCATTGACCACCTTCGGGTTAGTACCTTCGACATTATTAATCTTGATATAGCTCCAGAGCGATAAACTTTCTCGATAATATATGGTCCTTCCCATTTGGAAAGAAGTTTTCCTACAAAGAATCTAAAACGAGAGTTGTACAAAAGAACATATTCTCCAACTTTGAATTCCCGGTTTTGGATTCTTTTGTCATGCCATCTTTTAACTTTTTCTTTGAATAGTTTGACTTTTTCATAAGCTTGGGTTCTCCATTCATCTAGTGAGCTAATATCAAATAACTTCTTTTCACCGGCAAGTTTGAAATCATATTTGAGTTCTTTAATTGCCCAATATGCTTTATGTTCTAATTCAAGAGGTAAATGACAAGCTTTTCCATAAACCATTTTATATGGAGACATACCCATAGGATTTTTATATGATGTTCTGTAGGCCCAAAGTGCATCATATAATTTCTTAGACCAATTCTTTCGGGACCTATTGACAATTTTTTGTAATCTTAACTTCATTTCTCTATTGCTAAGTTCAACTTGACCACTAGATTGAGGATGATAGGGTGAAGCAATTCTATGGTTAACATCATATTTAGCAAGCATTTTACGGAAAGCACCATGAATAAAGTGTGAACCACCATCAGTCATTAAATATCTAGGGACTCCAAACCTTGGGAAAATAACTTCTTTAAGCATTTTAATGGAAGTGTTATGATCAACACTACTAGTTGGAATAGCTTCTACACACTTAGTAACATAATCAACAACTACCAAAATATGTGTATACCCATTAGAGGAAGGAAAAGATCCCATATAATCAAAACCCCAAACATCAAATGGTTCAATAGCAAGTGAATAATTCATAGGCATTTCCTGACGCTTACCGATATTACCAATTCTTTGACATTCATCACAAGAGAAAACAAACTTACATGCATCCTTTAAATGAGTAGGCCAATAAAAACCAGATTGCAATACCTTGTGAGCAGTTCTACCTCCCGCATGATGTCCTCCATAGGCTTTGGAGTGACATTTCCATAGAATTTGTTCCTGTTCATGCTCAGGTACACAACGTCTAATAATACCATCTACTCCTTATTTATAAAGATGTGGGTCATCCCAAAAGTAATGTCTTAAATCATAGAAGAATTTTTTCTTTTGTTGGTATGTGAAACTAGGTGGTATATATTTAGCAACAATATAATTAGCATAGTCAACATAGCAAGGAGTATTATGAGAAACATTTATTGCAGCTAGTTGTTCTTCAGGAAAACTATCATCAATAGGTAGTGGGTCGTCAAGAATATTTTCTAACCTAGACAAGTTATCTGCTACGAGGTTCTCAACTCCTTTCTTATCGATGATATGTAGATCAAATTCTTGTAGCAAGAGAACCCACCTAATGAGTCTAGGTTTAGCATCTTTCTTTTCCATAAGATATTTTATAGCAGCATGATCAATGTGAATAATTACTTTGGAATCAACAATGTAAGATCTGAATTTATCACAAGCAAACACAACTGCTAAAAATTCCTTTTCAGTAGTAGCATATTTTCTTTGGGCACTGTCTAGAGTTTTGCTAGCATAATGGATAACATTTAATTTCTTATCAACTCTTTGTCCTAGAACAGCACCAACATCATAATCACTAGCATCACACATAATTTCAAAAGGCAAATTCCAATCAGGTGGTTGAACAATGGGTGCAGAAGTTAAGGCTTTCTTAAGTGTTTCAAAGGCTTCTACACAATCATCGTCAAAAACAAATGGAACATCCTTTTGTAAAAGATTAGTAATAGGTCTAGAAATTTTAGAGAAGTCTTTAATAAACCTCCTATAGAAACCAGCATGACCAAGGAAACTATGAATACCTTTAATATCTTTAGGACATGGCATTTTCTCAATTGCATCAACTTTAGCTTTATCCACCTCAATACCTCGTTCAAAAAATTTATGCCCCAAGACAATGCCTTCATTAACCATAAAGTGGCACTTCTCCCAATTCAAGACAAGATTAGTTTGTTCACATCTCTACAAAACTCGATCAAGGTTGCTTAAGCAATCATCAAAAGAAGTTCCGTAAACGAAAAAATCATCCATGAAAACCTCAACAATCTTTTCACAAAAATCAGAGAATATAGCAGTCATACATCTTTGAAAGGTAGTAGGTGCATTGCATAAACCAAAAGGCATACGTCTATAAGCATAAGTTCCAAAAGGGCAAGTAAATGTGGTTTTTTCTTCATCAGGTTGTGAAAGAGGTATTTGAGAAAAACGAGAATATCCATCAAGAAAGCAAAAGTGTGTGTGCTTAGATAATCTTTCCAACATTTGATCAATAAAAGGCAGAGGGTAATGATCTTTTCTAGTTGCTTTATTTAATTTTCTAAAATCATTTACCATTCTATAGCCAGTAGCAATTCTTCGTGGAATGAGTTCATTTTTATCATTAGGAACAACAGTAATACATCCCTTCTTAGGGACACAATGAACAAGACTTACCCATCTACTATCAGCTATGGGATAGATTATACCTGCTTCCAGAAGTTTTAGTATTTCAGTTCTCACCACTTCTTTCATCTTAGGATTCAATCATCGTTGGTGATCAACAACGGGTTTAGCATCAGGCTCCATATCAATCTTGTGCTGACAGAGAGTGGGACTAATGCCCTTAAGATCATAAAGAGTATATCCAATAGCAGCACAGTGCTTCTTCAGAATTTTTAATAATCTTTCTTCTTCATGTTCTGAAAGGTTAGCACTAATAATAATAGGATATATCTTTTTCTCATCAAGATAAGCATATTTCAAAGTGTCTGGCAATTGTTTTAATTCAAACACAGGATCACCTTTAGGTGGAGGAGGACCTCCTAGAGTTTCAATAGGCAAATTGTGTTTAAGCAAAGGTTGTTGTTCAAAGAATATTTTATCTATTTCATTTGTTTCACGCAAGTGCATATCATTTTCATGGTCGAGCAAATATTGTTCTAGTGGATAATTAGGAGGCATGGCAATAGAAGCAAGACCAATTATTTCATCCTTACTAGGTAATTCTTCATTACGGGGTTGTCTACTAAACTTGGAGAAATTAAATTCATGAGACTCATCACCAAAACTAACACTTACAGTTTGTTTATGGCAATCTATAGTAGCATTGACAGTGTTCAAGAAAGGTCTACCAAAGATAATGGGACAAAAGTCATCTTCTGGGGAACCAAGAACTAGAAAATCAGTAGGGTATTTTATTTTCCCACACAAGACTTCAACATCTCTAACAATCCCAAGTGGTGTGATGGTGTCTCTATTAGCAAGTTTAATAGTAACATCTATGTCTTCTATTTCAGTGGATGCTATGTCATTCATAATTTCTTGGTATAACGTAAAAGGAATAGCACTCACACTAGCACCTAAGTCACAAAATCCATGATAACAGTGATCTCCTATTTTAACTGAGACAGCAGGCATGCCAACAACGGGTCTATGTTTATCTTTTTCATCGGGTTTGGCAATTCTAGCAGCTTCATCACAGAAGTAAATAACATGCCCATCAGTATTTTCTACCAAGAGATCTTTAACCATAGCAACACTAGGTTCTACTTTAATTTGCTCAGGAGGTTTAGGTGCTTTAATATTACTCTTGCGAACCACAGCTGATACCTTAGCATGTTCCTTTATCCTAACAGGGAAAGGTGGTTTTTCAATATAAGCAGTAGACACAACTGGATCAACATTGTAAATAATAGTTTCATCTTTAACTATGACCGGTTATTTAATTTCTTCTTTAACAGGGGGATGATATTTAAACCACTTCTCCTTAGGGAGATCAACATGAGTAGCAAATGATTCACAGAAAGAGACTACTATCTCAGAGTCAAGTCCATATTTAGTGCTAAACTTGTCAAAGGCATCGGTATTCATAAAAGATTTAACACAATCAAACTCAAGCTTAATACCTGACTCTTTACCTTCGCCGAGTTCCCAATCTTCAGAGTTGCATTTAATTTTTTCTAAAATATCCCACCTAAATTCAATAGTCTTCTTCATAAAAGAACCAGTACAAGAAGTATCGAGCATGGATTGATCATCACGAGAAAGACGAGCATAATAATTATGAATGATAATTTCTCTAGAGAGCTCATGATTGGGGCATGAATTTAACATTGACTTAATCCTCCCCCAAGCTAGAGCGTTACTTTCTCCTTCACGAGGCCAAAAATTATATATATAATTCCGATCACGATGAACTAGATGCATAGGATTTTTTTTTTGGTGAAATTCCAATTTCAATCGATTCCAATTCCAAGATCCAATATCATCACATAGCCTATACCATGTCAATTATTTTACCTTCAAAGATAAAGGGAAAACCTTCTTCTTAGCTTCATCTCCGGATAAACCTGCAAGCTTAAATAATCCACAAATTTCATCCACATATCTCAAATGCATATCAGGATGTTCAGTTTCGTCTCCTCCATAAGGATTAGCTAGCATTTGTTCTATCATACCCGAAGGAATTTCATAACCAATATTTTCAGTAGGTGCAATAGGTTGAGGGGCAACTAATTGTGCTTCCGTTCAAGGTGAAGATACCCCGAACAAACCCCTCAAAGGATGGTTTTCCGTTGTAACAAGTGACAATAAATTTTAGCACGTAATATAAATTTTTCCTTACCAATTTCCACTTACCAAGAGCGCTTAGCTCCCCGGCAACGACGCCAGAAAAGAGTCTTGATGACCCACAAGTATAGGGGATCAATCGTAGTCCTTCCGATAAGTAAGAGTGTCGAACCCAACGAGGAGCAGAAGGAAATGACAAGTGGTTTTCAGCAAGGTATTTTCTGCAAGCACTAAAATAGTTGGTAACAGGTAGTTTGATAGCAAGATAATTTGTAACGGACAAGTAATGGTAACAGTAAATAAAGTGCAGCAAGGTAGCCCAATCCTTTTGTGGCAAAGGACGGGTCAAAACGGTCTCGTATAATAAGCAAAGTGTTCTTGAGGGCACACGGGAATTTCATCTAGTCACTTTCATCATGTTGGTTTGATTTGCATTTGCTACTTTGATAATTTGATATGTGGGTGGACCGGTGCTTGGCTGCTATTCTTACTTCAACAAACCTCCCACTTATGATTAACCCCCTCGCAAGCATCCGCAACTACGAGAAAAGTATTAAGATAAAATCTAACCATAGCATTTAACATTTGGATCCTAATCGGTCCCTTACGAAGTAGCGCATAAACTACGGTTTAAGCTTCTGTCACTCTAGCAACCCATCATCCAATAACTACTCCACAATGCATTCCCTTAGGCCCAAATATGGTGAAGTTCCATGTAGTCAACATTCACATGACACCACTAAGGAATCACAACATACATATCATCAAAATATCGAACACACATCAAGTTCACATGATTGCTTGCAACATCACTTCTCCCGTGACCTCAAGAACAAAAGTAACTACTCACAAATGATATTCATGCTCAAGATCAGAGGGGTATTAAATAGCATAATGGATCTGAACATATAATCTTCCACCAAATAAACCATATAGTAATCAACTACAAGATGTAATCAACACTACTAGTCACCCACAGGTACCAATCTGAGGTTCCGGTACAAAGATTGAACACAAGAGATGAACTAGGGTTTGAGAGGAGATGGTACTGTTGAAGATGTTGATGGAGATTGGCCTCCCAAAGATGAGAGGGTTGTTGATGATGACGATGGCTTCGATTTCCCCCTCCGGGAGGGAAGTTCCCCCGGCAGAATCGCTCCGCCGGAGGGCAAAAGTGCTCCTGCCCAAGTTCCACCTCGAGACGGTGGCGCTCCGTCCCGAAAGCCCTCTCCTTATTTTTTTCTACTTCAAAATGACTTATATACCTCAAGACGGGCACCGGAGGTGGGCTGGGCTGACCACAACCCACCAGGGCGTGCCTGGGGGGCCTGGCGTGCCCTGGTGTATTGTGGTCACCAGGTGGCCCCCCTCCAGTAGTTATTTGCTCCAGTATTTTTCATATATTCCAATATAATTCTCCGTGAAGTTTCACCTTATTTGGAGTTGTGCAGAATAGGTAGCTCTGACGTAGCTTTTTCAGGTCCAGAATTCCAGCTGCGGGTATTCTCCCTCGTTGTGTAAACCTTGCATATTATGAGAGAGGCTTGCTAGGAGTGGCAGCGCGACCAAGGTGAAATTCTACTGGCACTGAGCGATTACCCCATCTGCTTCATTTCGTCCAATCAACAATCCTTTCAGTTAATTTCCCAATTAAGGAGGGCAAGCAAACCGATGCACAGGCCCATAGAAACAAATTCGTTTCTGCATGCGAGCACCAGCATTGGTCAGTGGGGTGCGGCTGTAATTAATTTACGTGAAGAGAGGTGTGGCCGGGAGTTAAATTAGGGGAGAGAGAGCGCCAACTTAGCCAATTAATTAGGCAAATTAAATGCTTACAAGCCTTATTTCTCAAGGATTTCGGAACAAATAGAAATTGCTAGTGAGCCTAACACACCGGACCGGAGGGAGTATGTGTCATGCATGGCAATAAATAAGACCATCTATGATACTACTATATGATACTATGCACTATGAAGGTAGTATCATACACTAGTATCATATACATGATACTAGTATATGATACTCCCCTTTATTATATACATGATAATAATATAGCCGGTTGATGGCTAACATGTTACCATGTCATCTATAGCCAATGTAATAGTCAACATGTATAGTAATGGGCTACAAGAAAGTACTACTCCCTCCATTCCCTTATACAAGAAAGTACTATTGCCTCCATTACTGTTAGTGGCCTTGTATAGATGCAAAATGTATTTTTCGTAGTGGCCAATGTAATAGTTAACATGTATAGTAATGTGCTACAAGAAAGTATTACATTTTACCACATGACCCACCATACACTCTCACATACTACCTCCGTCCTGGTTTATTAGTCCCCTATGTAATTTATGCATGATACTAGTATATGATACTCCCCACTATGAGTAGCCTTATACGCATACAAAAAAGGACCGTAGGCAGTATGAAGCTTTCAGATTTTCTTTCATGTATGTATCCTGACTCCAAGGTTGCCCCGTTACAACATTCCATCAAATACAAAGGAAAACAAACACGTATGCTGATGCATCTCAATGATTCACAGATCATAGCCAATATTTACTTCACAACTAAAGACAAAAGTTGTGAGAGTGTGTACAAAAAACTACTGATGGGGTCTCTACGCCTTAAACCCTAAACCCTAAACATGATTTAATTTCCTGGCTAGGTAGAACCTGTTGAAGGAAAGAAGCCTGGCACCCTCGGATCATACGATGCTTTTGTGCAGTTCCGCTAAAATTGAGCTGAGCATCCCTGTTGGCAAAGATATTGAAGAAGTGTGATTAGAATAATAGTAGTGGCACTAGTTCATGAGACATAAACTCATCACAAATAGAAGCCGGTAGAAGTAGAGAAAGATCGACATGGAGATGGAGCTACGTGGGGAGCTGCGGCAGTGGAGCAAGCCAGCTCCAAAAGGAAGTTGTACCTGGGACGTCGGGTGTAGCTAGAAGAGCGGTGGGAGGCGGCATCAGCCCATACTGCGGGGACCCCCGATCGGCACGCACCGACAGTGGGTTTTCTTCCTCGCCGCTGTCGACCGCGTCTACGCAGAACATCGTCCGCTTCCCCCGGCGGCGGGATCAGGCCGGATCTGTCACCAGCGGTGTGGCCACCGTCGTTCTATGCTTGTGAAGAGAGCAACCCAAGCAAGCAGGCTTGTAGCTTAGGCTCCTGCTAGTGTATATATAGTGGAGCGTTTTTTTTTCTCTCCATATCAACCTTTTTATATTGCGTATGTGTCATTGAAGAGTGAAATGATGGTTGCTTCGTCCGACTAACTTACTATGTGATTTGACTGCTCCTGAGTGGCCCCTGTACGTACTCCCCCTACGTGTATGACCGTTTATGAGTCTCACTTGTACTTATATCTATTTTCTTGCATGACACGTAGACAGGATGCGCATAGAGAAATTTTGTTACTGCACGTTGTTACGTACCTACTCCCTCCTTCCGATTCACCTACTAGTACTCCCTCCATCCTGGTTTATTGGTCCCCTTTGTACTAAATTCATGGGCTCGTTTTCCTCAAGAAATTATCTTTACCAACGTACTAATATCAGGAATGCATGCATGAACAATGCATGATTAAACCTTGCATGCAATGTTTTGACAAAGCATTGACATATGAACATGTGAATGTGAGGGACTACAACCTCGTGCATGCATGCAACAGTCACACGTACACATGCATGCAAAAACGCGTGCGACGCCCTAATGCATGCATGTCCGAGCACACGATGGAACACACACGGTCACGCTCAAGTGCTCAACCTACACTTGCATGCACACACATACTCAGCCAGGGTTATCTAGTGACCGTATAAACACCGGAAAATGTATATATTGCATGCAATGAGCGTATTATGAAGTCCACTCACCGTATTTTTACAAATATACAGTGACAGCCAGTGTATTTATCTCGTTTCAAATTAAGCCATATTAACCGGAAAGGAGGCAGTATGGACGAGCATTACTTTATTGTGTCCCGTCAACTTGCAGAACAAGGAGAAGCTTGCGCGCGGTGGCTCACCGGACAAGGAGAAACTTTTGACTAATGCAAGATCTCCCTCACTTAGGCGGTGGATGTGCAACAGTTAATTCGGTGTTAGATTTCCAGAAGCATACACTATACTAGTACCATCATTGTTCGACTTCCCGAAGAGGCAAAGAGCCAAGCGCAAAGTTTACTACAGTAGTACTCCGAGTAGTATTACGTAGTACTAGTACTACTTACTATATAGGTACTACTAGGAACCGCATGGTGGAGCGTCTCCACTCTTTTTTTTAATCTGTGATAAAGCAATCTTCAACACATTTGCTTCTCTTCGAGGGTTCTCGCAGGTGATAATGGAAGTTGATTGCATGGAACACTCGCCATAATTCTCGCTTAATTCTGGCTCCTGTCCTGTTAGAAATAGGAGCGCTCAGTAATATTTTCTCTTATTTTCTTATTCAGCATATAAACAGGTCAACAAACCTTGCGGCGCATCTTTGTGCGAACCGTGCTTGCTGCGCTTTGAATGTGACCGAGAGCTGGCTTGATGAAACACCTCACTTCCTTTTTTGGGGGTACCTCGCTTCCTAGTGACCAGTCTCTTGGCTGATTGTCCTAAGAATGCTTATATATGAATAAAGCTCTCTCATTTACCCGTAAAAAAGATTAAGCCATATTAACCGAAAAGGACACAGTATGGACTAGCACTACTTTGGTGTGTCCTGTCAACTCGTAGAACGAGGAGAAGCTTGCAGGACAAGGTGAAGCTTGCTTACGCCCTCTCTGTCTACCTCAAGCGCAGTGGCTCGCAGGACGAGGAGAAGCTTTTGACTAATGCAACCTACCCTCGCCCAGGCGGTGGACGTGCAGCAGTTCATTCGGTGTCTGATTGCCAGAGGCATACATTGTAGTACCATCATTGTTTGACTGCCCGAAGAGGCGAAGAGCCAAGCGCAAGGTTTAGTAGTACGAGTAGTAATACTAGTATACAGGTACTAGGAACCGCATGGTGGAGCGTCTGTACTCTTATTTTATTTTAATCTCTGATAAAGTACACATTTATTTGGGAGAAGTGCGGAAAACGGCAGCCCAATAGTACTATTAAAAAACATCGAACATGTAATGATGACATCGATCAACCATGCTCGAATATATCTTGGCCTCCGTGCGACACCAAGCCCGTCTATGTTCTCGCTCCTCGTCTCTCTCAAGGAGCGGCAGGTTGGCCATTTTGCCATCAATTGAGATCGGTTTGCTCACACTCCGGTCCCACATGTCAGTGATACGGCAAGAGGAAGCGCGTTGACCGACAGGCCATACGCGGACTTGGTTTTGCACCTTCATACTAGTATGAGTGGATTCAAAGAAGAGTGTATTGATGGTTGCTTCTTCCGAGCAACTTACAGTGAGAAAGGTGGGGCTTATGACCGGGACTTATGATTTGACTCAGCCCGGTCATTGCTTACTATTAGTGTGGTGCAACGACCGGGCTTGAGTTTCCCATGCGGTTGTGCACTCTAATTTGGTGCATGGCACATGGACCCGGATGCTGAATGGCTTCTGGCAATGCTATCAAGCTTCCAACATTTGTTTACATAATTGACGTATACAAATAATTTTCCAGCGACATGAAATTGTACAATGCTCTGAAGCTTTCAGCTTATGTTTCATGTGTCTTGCCAGCTGGAAGGTTGTCTCGTTACAACATCAATCAAATACTAGAAAGGAAACTAACATCCATGCTCTTTCCGAAAAAATAAAAAACTAACTTCCTTGCTAATGCATCTCAATGATTAGCAGCTCAGAGCTAATATTTACATCACAACTGAAGACAATGTTGTGAGAAGGTGTTAAATTAAAATTGATCCATGCTTTCATTGGCAGCAACTTCCCCCGGGCTTTGCCTAAATCAACAAGGCATGTTGGGAAAAAAAGTAGCTGTCAGGAGCATGCAACATTCCGATCATTTTGTGCAGTTCCACTAAAATAGAGCTGAGTGTCCCTGTTCCAAAGATATTGAGTAAGTGTGATTACAATAATAGAGGACTGTTGATGAAACAATAAACACACAAATAGAAGCCGGTCACCTTTGCAGTCTCTCTTAAGACTAACTAGTTTGAGAAGATTAAGCAAATAGTTGGAGAAGATTAGGCTCGGAGTTGGATGAGGAGGATAGAGCAAAACCAATCTCCCTTTGTGCAGTCACACTGAAATGTAGAGACATTGCCCGTGTGACATTTTAGTAGAACTGCACAAAACACTCTTAAGAAAAAAGTGATTTGTGCAGTTCACCAAAAGGTCGCAATAGCAATGAGGTGAAACGGATAGCCTTGTTTGCAAGAAAGAGGTAGAAAGGAAACAATTACTGGCCAATAACAGTTGATGACACATACAACGACAAAAAAGAAGCATATTCCTTGTCCTAAGGGAAGATAACAACACGGTTGTTTATCTATAACGGTGTGAGGACGAGGTTGCAATATGGAAAGTACACCGGACGAGCTACGTTTTGGGCAAAGAACTAGGGAAGATCCACATGCAAGATTTTCCACATGCAGCGACGTGGGAAGATGGGCAGTGGAGCAAGGCCAGAGGGGAGGAAGCTATACCTGGGGTCGTCGGGATGTAACTAGGAGGGCGGCGGCGGGCGGGATCTGCCCATACTGCGGCAGCGAGCAAGTGGCGAAGGCCCTACCGCGCCGGAGCTTGGTCAGAGAGAACGGCGGGTACCGTAGATCGGGACGTGCTGCCTCGACACCGTCGAACGGAGAAACGATGCACATCCTCCCTTTCTGCCGGCGGACGAGAGGCGGCCGGATCAGTGACCAACGGTGAGAGAGAGAGGCCACCGCCGCCTTGTGTGAGATAGCGTGACGAGAGACAAACCGTGGCAGGCAGGCTCCATTGTATATAGTGGAGCGGATTTCTTTTTTCTCGATAACAATCGTTTTATATTCTGTACGTGCCATTGAGGAATATAACTTTATTTAAAACTAACGCGTCGAGTCAAACTTTGTTCCGTGTACGCGTGGTACACGACCCTCCTACAAGTAAACAACTGCTACACACGTCAAATTATCACGTGGGCTGCCTTTTCGTACAGAAATGAGCTCCATCGTGTCCCCGCGCGGGTGTGGCCGGGAACGAGACGTGAGTACGTGCGTCGTGCGTGCACCTCTTCTCTACGTGCAGGTACGTACGTGGGTGTGTGTGAGAGAGATGGTTTGTGCGAAATAGAGGCAATGTATCGATGATATCTCAAACAAAAAAATGTAACATATGTAATGTCTATGAAACAGAGGCCTGGATATATCATATATAGAGGGAGCGGTCCACGAGAAGAAAGTGGAGGGATCATCGGCGTGAGATATCAATAGAATCGATAAGAGGGATGAAGTGTGTGGGTGCGCGATCGATAAAGAGTGCCATCGAATTTGTGTTTGCCCACGTCAAAGATACAGGGCGGCTGGCCTACTAGAATGTGAGAGGGGAGAGGTGTAGTTTGTCTCTGTGGCATGGATACCTACCTACAGCGTTCAACTATCGGTGTGGGGGGGGGGGGGGCAGAGACCTAACTATAGAGAGGTAGATCGACTGGTATATGTGTGGAGAAGGAGAGAGACCTAGCTATGTATTGAGGGATATCGATCGACATCCATGCATATGTGTAGCAGAGGAATAAGGTTGGGAGAGAGACAAAGCTAGAGCATCAGAGGGTTGGTGGTGGAGTTGCTTATCACAAATGGTGGGAGAGGCCTGCTAAACAAATGGAGGGTACGACTGCAATATCAATAAGAGAGGGGATGCTTGCTTGTCTGTGCACGTTCATGTGAGAGTCGGGTCGGGAGGCATGCAAGGATTATGAGGGGGGATAATATGGTTGTGGTAAGCAGACGTAACTACGTAGGAAGATCAATCGTCGTGTGTCGGAGAAAGGGGGAGACATAACTAGTGAGGTACGTCAATCGGTGCATGGGGAAAAAGACTTATAGTCGACCTAGCTATATGTAGGGAGATCAGTAGGTATACATGCATGCATGTGTTAGAAGCAAATAAGGTCCGGAGAGACGAATAGAGAGAGAGGGATGCGGCTAGGAGGTGGTGCGAGAGGCCTACTATATCGAGGAGGGAGGGGTGTGCGAGTATGAGATCGATGAAAAGAGGGGCGAAAGTGTGCACGTGCGTGGAACCGTATTAAACAGAGGGGGCATGGACGATGAGAAGAGAAGAGGGAAATCGTGTGTTTGTGGTAGGCACACTTGGCTAAAGAGGTATATCGATCGGTGTGTGCCGTGGGGCCTACACACACCGTGGGTGAACGACCTAAAGAGAAATAACGAATGTGCATGATGGAGGGGACGTTGAGGGAGCGTGGGAGAGGGGCGGACGTGTGCATGCACGAGAGAAAGTTAGCGCTAGCTACAAAGAGAAGAGGATTGTGTGGGTGTAAAAGACGAACAGAGATCATAATTCATTATAAAAGTGGATTCAGATATTTGAAAAAGAGATCATAGTGTTTTAAACCTACGCATGCATGAATATAATGGTGATATGCATGGTGTGGTTACGAACATGTTATACTACATATAATATATATAACATTTATTTGAATTTGTGATAATGTGTGGCTTTTGCAGCTCAGGGCTACATACTTGACATAATGTAGGGGGCGGGATAACTATACTTTGGGTGATAAACACAATGTACATATGAAACATGGTTTAGATTATGAAGATCTAGCTAGTACTTCAAATGTACTATTATTTGGAATTGACATCAAGTGTATTCAAAAATTTGAATTCGAGTTCATATAGTACACATAGTTCATATGTAACTCTATAGTAATCATGTGGTGTATTTTTAAGATAATGTACACATGATGGTTTAACTTGGCAACAATCATGATTGTAGATTCTTATTAAAATAGAGAAATGAATTCAAATTTAGTTCGAATTGCAGCGGTAGTATATACATCTGGAATGCACTAAAATGTTCGTATAAGTAGGTTACATGCATTATACAGCTAGCGAAAAAATTTAATTGGACATAACATGAATTCATAGTTTTGAATAGTATTTATATAGTAAAACGGGACAAGACCCTCCCTTTGTGTGGTGCGAATAGTTTTTGTTCTTGTGTTTTTCATCGAGGGAAGTGCGAATTGATTTGGTACGTATATTATTACATGTCAGGCTTGTCCCGAAATTTCAACCCGTGTCTTGTTATCCCGAAAAATCAGATATCGCTATGTTTGTTTGTGCTCCGAAAACTCACGCCTTCACAACCCGCACCTTACTATCCCGAAATTACAACGCGCGCGAAAACTCCCTCCAGCTGCCAAATCCCGACACGCGAAATCCCCCTTCTAACCCTGAGCCGAAAGGGCCGCTAGTTCAAATCGGTGGGGGTACTTTCATAACACACCCTATATTTTGGACAAGCGCATCCGTAAGTCATGGTTCCCCCTCCCATCACCTCCGTTTCGCCATTCGAAAACCCAGGCCGCCATAACCTCTCTGCTCCAGCCGCAAAACCCCACCCTCCGCCATCCGCCACCCCGTAGCTGCCCAGCCGGAGCCTCTTCCCCGACAACGTCATCCACCGCAACAGCTCGACGTCGCTCATCCACCGCCCTGGATGGGGATCCGTCGTCGATCTCGTCGTCCTGCCGGTTCAGCCGCCCCGTCCTCCACCTCCAAGGAGCTGCTCCGACGATCGCCTCGTCTATCACGACTGCTCCATCCCCACAGCGCAGCCTTAACCTACTCCACCGGAACCGCAACATCCTCGCCGACTCCTCGAACAAAGCCGAGGCCTACTCGGTGCCACCAAAGAGGTTGTACACTCATCCCATCGCACCTTCTCCTTAACTCGACCTCCTGGCGCCGCCGGTGGTTGATCCCGCTCCCCCATGGCGCGGCTACTTCATAGTCGGCGCCGCCGGCGACATCTCCACGGAGGCTCTTCCCCGGTGCCAGGCTCCCTCGGCGGCGGCGTCCATACCAGCTAGATCTGCTGCTGCTCTGGCTCTCGCTCGTGCTACTGCTGCTCTGGCTCTCGCTCGCGCTGCTGATGCTGGTACACCGGCTGCTGCAGCTACACGAGTTGCTGCTCTGGCTCTAGTTCGCGCTGCTGCTCCAGGCGCTGCTGCTCCGGCTGCTATCTGCTAGTGTCTTCCCGATCGATCGCCCACTGATTTAGATCACTGTTTCTCTACTACTAGTGCTCGAGCGGCCTAAACTACATGTGAAGTGCTTCTCTACTACCAGTGCGTTCAGTTTCAACAGTAACATTTAGATTCCACGGTAAATTTTAGTTTCGACAGTTAAGTTCAGAGTCAACAGTTTTACCTCATCTGTTGGAGTCAGGTGTTTTTGGTGATGTAAATTTTACATCTACCACATTTTGGTAATGTATTTTACAACATCTATTGGAGATGCTATTAGAATCCCACTTGAGATTAACGATGTATGTCTTGTACTGCTTCAGCCTCGACGTCTTACAGCTCGCCGGAGCTGCTCCAACGACGGAACCATCCATCACAACAGAGCAGTACCCTGAACGCCGTCTATAGACGCCTCAGATATTACTCCACACCTCCGACAGCCACCTCTGCCGCAACTTCTTCAGCAACCAACCCAATGATGCTGAGGTCGACACGGCTACGCCAAAGAGGTTGTACACTTGTCGCATCACTTATTACTCTACATTCATGTCGATCCATTAGGGCTATTTTGGTTCAAAGGAAAAACATAGCAATAGAAAATTTTCCTATGGTACTCTACCATTCAATTATCCATGCATTTGGTTGAAAGGAATGGAGCAAAACATCCACCTGGACTTACTTTTCAAAGTCCTATGAATGAAAAGAAGACTAAGTGCATTAGTGGCAGAATAGCATTGTAACTGTACACATTTTCATATGGTTTCACTTTAATTTGGCCATATTTCTTTGCATTCCTCTGTTCTTCCAATTACTGAGAACCAAACACCCAAGTTGACTGAAATCCTGTGTTTACAAATGCTCTGTTTCTCACGTGCATTCCTATCATATTCCGGTGTTTTTCATATCCCTGCGTTTTTAGAATGCTGCAAGTCAAAGGAGCCCTCACAGAATTACTTCAGTTATAGATAGGTGTCGAAGAAAACTTTGTGTGGTTTGTCCTGCTCCTGTCGCGACGTCGTCCACCTCACCTGAGCTACTCCATTGACAAAAGCATCCACCCTACCACACATCACGACTCCTGACCGTCTTTTGCTGCCTCAGATCTCCTTCCCTGCTGTCGGCGCCCACCGCAACTGCATCACCATCATCGACTCAGCAGATGAACCTGAGGAGTACACGGGTCCACAAGAGAGGTCGCACTCATTTGTTTCTGCTTATGTTATGCATTGCTTAATATTACCTTCTACTTTATCGTCCTGTTCATCTCTTAGACTCCAAGTCAGGTCCAAATTAATGTTCAATCTTGAGTTTAAAAATGCTCGCGGGGCACATATCGAGGCAGCAATGAATAGTATCTATGTCTATTATCTGGTTCACCTAGGGTATGTCTATGTTGTTCATCTTGGGTGGGAAAAAACAGTATGTTCATCTTGGGTGGGAAACAAACAGTAAAGCAATCATCATCTATCTTTTTATTAAATTAAAGCTATCATCAGCCTGCTATCATTGTTTTTGGATCTATCCACTGGTTGTTACCATCACTCTAGATTTCTGCATGCTCTCCTTATATAATCTCACTATATTTTTTTCATATGCATGTCAGATATTGTACACAGTAATGCTGAACATGTAGAGAAAAAGAGAAGAGTTTTGCGCGGCAATACAATGTCATGCAGACATCGCTCCATGGTGGATGCAATGGCAACCCCCCCCCCCCCTCCTCCAGATTTAATCCAGAGGAAGGTATCTGTTCAGACGCGGATTCAGACGGAGCTGACCACTCCTATTTACCCCCTCCCCCCCTCACCCCGGAGGTGTTTGCTTTAACTTAGCATGATGATGTTTGTCATATCATGCATCTGTTGCCTTGCAGTGCTTACTTTCGACATCATATATGTCATCTGCTTAGTTTAGACATGTTCTGTAATGCCATCTGTTTAGTTTCTATATCATACTAGTTGACCCGTTGCGCCAAATGGCGCAGAGACCCACTAAAGCCATGTTGTCGATGAAAATAATTTCATTTGGTATTAGATATTGGTAGTAGAAAGCCCTGTGTTAAATCATGCTATATTGAAAACATGTTTATTCCATGTGCCCGATGAAAAGAAATTCATGGTTTAGTTGTGGGCAAGCACACATGCCAACAAATTTAATCTCCTTTAGTCACGCAAAACGGTGGCTTGTTGTCTACAATGAGATGTATATACACATATTTGGTAGCATAGTCCCGTTTGAAACAAAATATTTGTTTTCCTTTGTTTAGTCCTCATTTTCAGCAACTCTATTCTTTAGAAACTACACTCAACAAGAATTTAGATCTTAGTCACATTGGAAACAATATGCCCTTAGTTATGCTATTTATAGAGACATAAACGTTGCCTGCAACAAGGACTTTTAATAGAATCATCATCAGCTCTCACAACCTGGGTAAGTCTCAGTTCTGCACCTACTCTAAACAAAAGGATCATAACAAATTGAGGCTAACCTCTGTGCCTATGGTAAATAAAAGGAACGAAACACACCATAATTCTAAAAGGACCTATCCTAGGATGCATTTGACCGCGGTACCATCCTAAAAGTCCTTCCTGATGCTTCTTAGCTTCTTTTCTTAGCTGATCGCCTTTCTCAACGCTGATAAGAGTAACATTGATAAGCTGAGCTATGGGTTCAGTACCCATCAACATCAAGAGAAAAAGATCATGTGATGCATCTCAGCTGATTGATTGTTTCATCTCTGTTAAGGTTGTGGAGCTCTAAACTTCTCTGGAATAGCTGCAATAGAAAAGAAAAAACCATACCATACTCAAGTTGACCAGTGCAAAGCTCGTTATAAAACAGAAACTTCAAAGGCCATATCAGGTAATATGTTGATAGGATTTAGAGAATAATGGCCGAAAAACAAAAATATTTCTCAGTACAGAACAAACTACGAAAAACATTTCAACGCTAAAATAAAACTACAGCAAGCACAATGGTTCCACTACACTGTAGATACCTAATTGCTAATTTAGGTTGTACGGCCGATGGGATCAAACAACATAGAAAGAATCTCCTTTCAAGTACTCCCTTGTGGCGCCTCCCGAGAGGAAGTTGGGGCGGTGCGAGATGGGAGGCGCCCTTTCCACTCCTATTTATACTGAAACAATCATAATTGGTATAAAGATTCAGACAAGTGATTCAATGAACTTCCACAAAATATTCAAAGCTAATTCAACATTGATCGGTCACTGGTTCAGTAAAGAATGTATACTTTCTAATTAAAATACAACATTTTTTACTAATATGCGGAGCAGCTTTAGCACTGATAAATCACTGGCTCAGGAAAAGAACTTCTGGTTGCTATTTAAACTATTATGGTAAAAGGGATTCAAAACTCTACATTTAGTCAACTCTCACCATAGAGCCTACACATGAATAGTTTGTTTGTTTTGTAACCACACAAAGAAATCTCAATAACTTAGCCTATTAACTGTATCATTTATGATCAGTGTGTATGTTTTTCTGCTCTTATCCAGTCATCTTTATTAGAAGTAAAACAATGTGTAACATTCCAGTCATGCTTTTTTAGAAGTAAGAACAATACAACCCATTTGTTGCTGACCAATTCTTTAGCTCACGTGTATCATGCTTGGCTGATAAGAAGAGAGGTCACACTTCTGACCATTTTTTTTAGATAAAGACTATTCTGGTCAGTATGTTTATTTCTATGCTCCTATCCATGTACACTATACACTTGCAGTTCCTACGCAAGTGGTTTCAAGCTCTGTTCTCTCATTGATTTACTCAGTTTATTACTCCAATTCGTAGTAGTTTGTCTAGAACGTGTAACCATAACACACGCCTTGCTATATATTCAGTTCCTAAAAAAATCCTAAGAATATTTTATAGCAAGAGTTTCACATAAGAGAACTTGCACGAAATAAATAATGGGTGTGCCTATCAAGGCGACACAAATACTATTCTTTTTCTTGTTTAACATTCAGCCAAGAGAATAAAAGAAGCATAGTTATAGGCATCCTATGAGATCATATACAAATGTGGAGGCACTCACCCTCGGTACTGACCATTGTAGCGGATATGCTTACACCCAGAGCATACTAAAGCTAAAATAGTAGGGGAGGGCATTTGAAAATATAAGCACATCTGCACAACATAAGGTAATATGTCAGGAATATACACGCACATAGATGGTATGGCAGAAGAACAACCAAAAACCCTAATGCACTGCGATATGTTGTGTGTATGGCAGAAGAACAACTGAAAATCTTGATGACATGGTATACAAACATGATGAACCAAATCTCAAATTGGTAAACCAATACAAGCACATCAATGTCAAACAGAAAGAAAATTTGTTTCTTAAAAGGATATCATACTATTTAGTATTTACAATATCTATGACCAAATATATAGTAGCAAAGTTGAATAATTTTAGTCCTTTCAGCCCTAGTTGATGCAGCAACATATGCACAAAATAGTTACCTTTGCATCAGGGTTGTCCAGGACTGGACAGAGACGGGTCAAAGCAGAGTGTTGTCGACGATGATGTGAGAGGCTGCAGCAGAGGGCTTCACAGCGAGGCGACGGGCTCAAGCAGAATAAGCACGCTCTGTGTTCCAATCTTGCTCTATTTACTGATTCCAATCTTGCTCTGTGTTCTACGTTCTGAAAATTACATTGTTTCAAACAGCATCCTTTAAGAGTCAATCAAGGAACTCAAGTACCGATTAAATGGGAGGGATTTGCATCAAAATAACATGCATGGAAGACAACAGAAATTGTAATAGCTGGCCTCCACGAACCACCATTTATCTTTCATAATTTTGTTCTGTTTCTATGCAGCAAGTTTATGTGAGACTTTTAAGCTCTGCACGCTACCGAACATAAAACAGAGATAAGAACAAAGAAGTTCAGTAAAGTTTGTATTTTAAAGGACTGAGGAAGTATAATGGAAATCCTTATCCTTCCATTTGTTCCTTCTTTGTATCCCAAAACAATGTCCAAGTCAGTCCTTTCATTCTCCATATCCATTACGATGGAGTACAAGAAAACGGATGACACTTTTTAACAAATAAATATGTTGAATTGACACTCCTGGCTCCACTGACACTTTCAACAAAAGATATATTTTGACACTTAAGGGATACACTGGCTGAAGCAATGGAAACCACAAATTACCTTTATCGCAGTCGCCAGTGCATCAAGCAAATTACCATCAGAGCTAACCACGAGTCCATCAATGTATAGATCCCAGCTGACTTTTCCCTCAACAACAATCAGAGAAAATAAATCGATTGCAGCCTCTGAAATAGTTATTGGTAGCAAGTGATGGTCTATTAGCAGTCTTCTAGAAAGAAAACAATATAAAACCATAAAATAGTGAAAATCCACTTTCATTGAAGTTTTCTTGACTACAAGAAATAAGAGGACATCAGAAACAGAGTTGGATTTGGTTAAGCCGCTAAACTCCAAATGGGACCATATCTTAGTCATTAACACAAGGAATTCACAAGCAGACACAACTTGGCAGGTTGGGGAGGAACCTAGAAGTTGGCAGGGTTCCACTTTTTCTATTTTTGATAGATTACCGCACCAGTTTCCATTCGTGGATAACCGCCCGATGCTTCTACACAAAAATTGAATTCAAGTTTGGCCAATAACCATCAATTGTCTACACAGTCCTCCACCGATGAACAAAAATCAACACATACACATCCCAGCATGAGCAATAATCTACAAAGAGAGACAAACGATGGCAAAATCAGATCAAGTTGTTGTAACTCGCAACAAATGGCTGCCAAGTAAATGAAAATTTATGTACATACATATGGATTGTGGATATTCACAAGCAGACACAACTTGGCAGGTTGGGGAGGAACCTAGAAGTTGGCAGGGTTCCACTTTTTCTATTTTTGATAGATTACCGCACCAGTTTCCATTCGTGGATAACCGCCCGATGCTTCTACACAAAAATTGAATTCAAGTTTGGCCAATAACCATCAATTGTCTACACAGTCCTCCACCGATGAACAAAAATCAACACATAGACACATCCCAGCATGAGCAATAATCTACAAAGAGAGACAAACGATGGCAAAATCAGATCAAGTTGTTGTAACTCGCAACAAATGGCTGCCAAGTAAATGAAAATTTATGTACATACATATGGATTGTGGATGTTGTAGGCGTAAGTCATCATAGTAACGTAGCAAAGCACATAGGATGTTCTGATGCTCTTTTCCAATAATCATCATATTAAGCATTGCATCATCAATAGGCTAATCATGTCTGACGCTGCTAGTTACTACATACTTACTCTTGCTCCCTTGTCATTTCGAGGGCTGCTAGCCAGCAATTCCAAGTTCAGGCATGAAGTAGTCAAAATGAAACAATTGAAAATAATACAATCCTGACATAGAAGGATACCTCCTTGAGGACATCATATTAAGCATTGCATCATCAATAGGCTAATCATGTCTTACGCTGCTACTTACTACAGACTTACTATTGCTCCCTTGTCATTCCGAGGACTGCTAGCCAGCAATTCCAAGTTCAGGCATGAAGTAGTCAAAATGAAACAATCGAAAATAATACAATCCCGACATATAGAAGGATACCTCCTTGAGGACTATCAAGTCTTGAAGACCAGGAAGCAACTTCTTTTCAAGTCTTCGTATGATTTCACTTGCCACAAGCTCCTTTTCTGCTCATAATCCTTCCTAGGTAGACCCTACGAAAGGTGAAAGCAAAGCAGTAATACGGGCATCAGTCAAATACTTACAATAATACAAAAGGCTTGGTTTACAGAATTTACATTTCAGCTAGAGCACTAATATACCTCCTAATCTTCTATACCGACATTATTCGAACACTGAAAATATGAATTTAACAATCTGTGTAATAAGGGCTATACTGTTTTGTCATCTAAGAGAGTTGACCAGATCTTTCGTAGTTGTGGAGGAAACAGTCAGGAGATGTTCATTAAATAAGAAAAACTCAGTGTTATGGAACTGGCAGCGATTTGCCCTTCCAAAGAAGAACCTGCATACATCTAGAAAATGAAAATAACATCTTGCATACATCTAAAAATAAGAAAGAACATCCTGCATAAAAATCTGAAGGAAACAGGATATAAAATCTATAGCCCAGTATATTAATTGCATGTGATGAGATCATTAATAGACATGATAAAAATACATATGGGTAAGTCTCTCTGCAAACAGTGCTTGAATCTGTAACCTCAAAGGCAGAGAGAGAGAGAGAGAGAGATCACCTGCGCACTTGGAGGCCGTGAAGACGCGGACGAGGTCGGGTGCGAGCTCGTGTACCAGCTGCGGCCACCGTCGCCCACCCGTTGAGGCCGCCGTCCACTATGCCAACGCATGAGCCGCCGATGGTGCTATGGTTTGCCGCGGTCGGTTCGTTAAGGACGGGCATCGAGCGCGGCCGTCTCTGTGTCACCGGCAAGCCGACGAGGCCGGCATCGAGGGCCTGGTGAGACCAGAGGCGAGGGCGCAAGGAGAGCACCGCTACGGCTTGGCAGGGGCCGACGGCGATGACATGGGAGATGAGAGGACGAGCGCGCGGGAGGCGGCGGAGCTCCTAGGGCGGAGGCAGGGGCGAGGAGGGATGAGGGAGGGAGTGGCGGCGGCAGGCGAGGGAGCGAAGGAGGAGGGAGTTTTCGTCCAAAAGGACCACCTGTCCAACGGAATTGCCAAAAAAAACCCTTTCGGATGAAATCGGCAAAAAAGACCCCCCTGACCGTGGCGGCAGGCGCGCCAGCCGACACGTGGCACCTGCCGCCACGCTCGGAGGCGGCAATATTGTTCATTGTACTGTTCGCGCGAGCACCGCAGAAAACGGCAACGAGGCGAGTAAATAGTACATGCCGCCTCACGCAGTGGCGGCAGCACTGTTCACGTGAGAGTGAACAGTATTTTTTCGAAAAAATAAAAAAAGCAGAAAGATTCAAAAAAATATGGATTTTTTTGGCAGCAAAGACAATCGAGTGTTCTAAGTGGGTGCAAAATTTCAGATTTTTTTGAATTTTTCTGCTATTTTTTTGAAAAAAAATTCGAAATTACTGTTCACCCTCTCGTGAACAATGCTGCCGCCACTACATGAGGCGGCAGGTACTGTTCGCCCTTTTTCTCGTCTCCCCGCGTGAATAGTACATGAACAGTGTTGTCGCCTCCGGGCGTGGCGGCAGGTGCCGCGTGTCGGCTGGCGCGCCTGCTGCCACGGCCCGGGGGGTCTTTTTTTGCCAATTTTATCCGGAGGGGATCTTTTCTGGCAATTCTGTTGGGCAGGTGGTCCTTTTGGACAAAAAATCGGGAGGAGGAGGGAGGGAGTGGCGGCTGTGGACTGGGGGTAGGGTTTGTGAGGTTGTGCCTGCAGCGCCCATGACGCGTGCGTGCGCGCACGGCGCGGCAGGAGAGGTTGCCCCACGCACCCGAAAAACTGGCACCCGGCCAATTAGATCTATCCAGGGCCCACAGGTCATACCCGTCCAGGTTTCACCACGCGGTCAAAACGAGACAGATGAATTCCCAACGAGGATCCAATGGGCAGCCGCAAAAAAAAAGACTGTGTTGACCAGGATCGAACGGCTATCGAAGGATGAATTCGGGGGAGCATCCTGGGAGCAAGTTGCCCAGCCTCCTTATTGGTTTAAATATGTGAACTATGCAATCTCATCTTTTGTAGCCAGACATAATATATGTGAAATATGCAATGCCATCATGTTTAGCCATGCATCGTATATTTGAATTATAGCTTGCCATTCCTTTTCTTCATTACATTTCCATTTGTCGATAATGTTTGTACATTCAACTATTCTTCCTGTGAATCAGCCATTTGAGTGGGTGATGGAAAAATCTGAAGTGAAAACAAGGTCTTCAGAGCAGACAGTGCTACCTGTTGAAGCAGATCTCTTGCTGGGTCCAGATAGCTCCTCAGTGATGGATTCAGAGACAGATGAACAGTCATATTCCTCCACCAAGGTGTATGCTCTAACTTGGCACGGTTACACTGCTCACATCATGCATATGGTGTCTTGCATTGCATAGTTTAGACATCATATACACAATATTCAACACCATGTTCTTAGTTCAGACATCATATATGCGAATGCCATCTGCTTAGTATATAAATCACATATGTTAATTAATCATGTGATCCTGATTACTTAGATAACATGTATGTGAATTATGTCATGCGAACCTGTTTACTAAAGACATCATATCATTATCTCATGTCATCCTGTTTAGTTAGTCATCATATGTTTGAATTATGTCATGCTATGCTATCCAGTTTAGATAGATATCATATATGTGAAATTATGTCATGCTATCCTTTTTAGTTAAACAATATATATGTGAACTATTTCATGCCCTCTTTTTTCCACAGTATCTATTGCATCTGTCTCTCATACAAGGTATGTACATTCAACTACTTTTCTGGTTTATCAGCCATTTGAATTGGAGGGGGTGATGGCAGTATCTAGCGGAGTAAAAACACAATCTTCAAATAAAATAGTGCTACCTCTTGGTGGAGATAGCACCCCGGTTGTACATGTACAAGAACCAGCCCTACCACACATAACCCAGACTCTCGCAGATTGTACCCCTACTTCGATGGACAGAGAACCAACTTCGCTCAATATAACCCCAACCCCAGCAGATAGTAATCCAGTTCTAGTTGACATAGCACCATCTCCAACACAGAGCTCCCAAACAACAGCAGTTAGTAAGGCAGCTCCAGTGCCCAGAGCGCCAGGACTACCACGGCGAACCCCAACTCCACCAGTTAGTACACATATTCCTGTGGACGAAGCACAACCAGCCATTCGTAGTTTAGCATCTATCGCATTTGATGTTGTTAAATCATATGTGCGTATCTTCCCATCATGAAAATATTATATTGAAGATGAAGGAAAAAGCCAGTTGCAGGTGTTCGTCCATGAGTTATGTGTAAGTAATGTTATTCATGGCAATTACTTTGCTTTGTCCCATACATTCTACCTCCATGTTGGTTATAATATAGCAAATGTTCTCATTATTCTCTATAGAGAAGGACCGATTTGAAAACTCAGGATGAGGTAACCTGTGCTAATACCTCTGCTATCTTCAAGAATGCTTTGTGGCAGTATCGAAATTGCCTGAAGAAAACGTACTTCACTAGCAAGGACACTCATCAAATTCCCTTACTTTCTCATGAGACACATTTACGGGACGATGACTGGGAACGCCTTGTTATGTACTGGTACCAAGGCAAGAATGTGGTAAGGTCTACGAGATCATTTTTTATTTTTGAAGTACTATATGCCTGCATCTTACTGTACTCTGTTCGTGTAGAACAAGTGCTTAAACCTGAAGAACAACTGTTTTCATTTAAGATTACATTGCTATGGTGCATACTGTTTTGCTCTTGTATCATTGTATTTACTCATACAAATTTATTTTTAAATTGAAGGATCCAATCGAAACTCCAATGGCACAACAGGTATGTTTAAACATGTTTCTTTAACTGGTTTGCTCTTCTAAATTGCTCTGTTGATTTCAATTTCAATTGTGTATACAGTTGACTTCTCATATCATGCACATTAGTAGCATCACAACAGAGCCAATAGTGTTGTTGTACATGTATACCATGGTACCCATCTGAAATCTTGTTGTGCCTATAGTTTACCACACTTGTATTCTTTCAATGCTGCTTTGTCTTGAACTGATATGATTTGAACCGTGTCTCTATTTTGATTTGGCAAGACAATGCAGTGACCACAACACATAGATATATGTTTGTTTGATGCTTTTATTATGTACTACTTAGAAATAGAATACTTGGTAGTTTAATCCTGTCCACCTTACTACTGAACTAGTTCACCAAAATGAGTTTCATATACTACATGCTAAACCTGTTATGTGTTTGCTTATTTCTTCTTTTAGAATGCTGACAGAATATTGGGAAAGAGTACCTTATTAAGCAATGCTAAAGAAAGTAATGCAGATAAGGTTCAGGATAGTGAGACATCCTTGTTGGTCTCTGTCGTGGTGCAATACGATCACCTATGGCGCCATGAGACCCTTGTGGTTCGGCGGGGGGGAGGTCACATTGCACAAAGAGCAGAGGCCATGAAACAACACGACGGTGGTGACGCTGGTGGTTTTTACCCAGGTTCGGGCCGCCGTGAGGCGTAAAACCCTACTCCTGCTTTGGTGGAATTGATAGAGGAACCCAACGAACGTGGAGCGCTCAAGCCCGGCAAGGTAGCCTCGGGGAGAGCAACTACGTGCGTACAAGTGAGGGTTCGAATCCTTTGCTAGGTCGCCTTGGACCTCCTTTTATAGCTTAAAGGGGTAACCACAATGGCAAAACAGTCTTTTATCTAATGATTAGATAGCTAACAGTGTTATCATACCTAACTCTGGCAGTTAGGACAAAGTGCATTAAATGCATTGCTAGGTGTCATGCTGAGGGCGAAACCCGGCAGGCCTGCCGAGCCGCTTAATCATATCTCGCTTATCATCTTGACACGCCTCTGGTGTCGGTGCAACAAACCCTGGTGTATGTTGCCCTGACTATACACAGGCTCAAGGGCAAGGTTCTAGCATCCAAGACAAGGCCAAGCAGGAGAGATAGCTCTTTGAAGAATCAAAGGGCGGATCAAGAAGACCAAGATGAGCCTAGACGGCAAGATATCACCAAGGGAAAAGCCTCCCTTGCCGGGCAGGCGAGCCTGGTCAGGTCGAGGCCACCCCAAGAGCAAGTCCCAAGACCTCCCCGGCAAGGGTTGCCGGGACACTGGCGGCCTGCTATCCCGCCAGGGTTCCACCACTCCACCTCACAGTGACGCAAGTCACTTATCGGTGCGGTGTCGAGCCCCCAAGTGAATAAGTGGCAGTCATTCAACACGTGGCAGCCATTTCAGATGAAGATCACCCCTAAATGGCACCCGTCCAGAGGCGTGTCACACAGGCATGCGAGAAGGTGGTTGAATGGCATGGTAAGGCTTGCCGGGCTGCATCCACGACGTGACACTAAGCGGTGCATTTAATGCACCTTGTCCTGTCTGCCGAGTTAGGTATGATAGCACTGTGGCTATCTAATCACTGGATAATGACTGTTTTGCCACTGTGGTAACCCCTTGACCTATAAAAGGAGGGCCGAGGTAACCTTAGAAAGGATTCAGACCCTTTTACACTCATACGCGTGTAGCTGCTCTCCCCGAGGCGACCTTGCCGGGCTTGAGCACTACGCATTCGCCACGGTCCTCCACTTAATCCACCAAAGCAGGAGTAGGGTTTTACGCCTCGCGGAGGCCCGAACCTGGGTAAAAACCACCCGCATCACCATTGCCGAGCTTTTCTACAACATGCGCTCTTTGTGCAATGTGCCCTTCCCCCTTGCCGAACCACAAAGGGGACAATGGTCCCATAGGTGATCGTGTCAAACCACGACATCTTTGGCGCGCTAGGTAGGGGGAAGCGCTTGTGCGAACCCGAGGATGTAGACAGCGCGTCGATCTTCATCACCATCTCCTTCGACGATGGCGTCATCACCCATGGCGCCCAAGAAAAAGTCTGGTGCAGTAAGCCCGTCCTTCCACCTCGAAGGCCCCCTCGCATGCAGCCACCGATCCCATGGGGGCCACGGTGGCGTTGGCGGACGCGACCAGCGCAGGCGGCACCGTCATCGTTCCTCCCGCGGCTGAGGTGGGAGCGGGAGGCGCCGGAGGAGGACAGCGTCAACAACATATTAGCGGCCACGCTCCACAAGATGCGGGAGGGGAGAACATCCAATTCCCGCCTCTCCACCTCACTGGAGAACACAGCCACAGCGATGGCGCCCGCTCCGGCGCGAACCGCAACCTTCTAGCTGCCCCAGCTACGGGCGCAGCTACAAGGCACACGCCTTCCCCAGGACAAGGCAACCAAGACGAAGCATTGAACGGGGCCGTCAACCCCCAAGCGCGTCCTTCTCGTCGTCACATCGCCCTCGCGACTGGCTCGCGACGACGAGAGCGCGATGCCGCCACTGCCGGTACCGTCAGGAGTCGGGCGACATCGCGATCTGCGTTATCATCCATGCCAAGCACTGCTTCGGAGGCCATGGCTCGAGCCCAGCTCCTGTTGAGATTCCCGCCAGCTGCCGACCAAATGGATGAATGGAGAGCCAACATTCAAAGTTTGATTGGTTTCGCTGAGGCAGGGGGATTACAACGGGCGGGCTCGCCACGGCATCCGCAGGCAGCGACAATGGCCCGAGCCGCTGGCCGTGCAGAAGGGGCCAACCTCACAGTGCAGTCTCCCCCCCCCCCCGCGACAGCGAGCGCAGGGGCTGCAGCCAGAGCCGCATGACCAGGAACACGATGATGGGTCAATGGCTTCATCTGATCCTTGAGCTCATCGAGATCAGTGGCAGGTCCTGGAGGATAGGCGAAGGGAAGACGCGCGCGTCACCACAGAACGGCGCCACGAAACCCACCGCCAGTCCGACAGGCGCAATGGCCCCAACGTCGACGAGCCTGCGCCCGGTGGAGACGGATACCTACCCTTCGAGGTTGGGTGTCCTGCCTTCACTCGTGAGCTGCGGCAAGTCCGTTGGCCATCCGCCCGTATGTTCAAGCCAGAGATACCAGAAAAATACGATGGAAGACTGAACCCGGCAGAGTTCTTGAGCATCTATACCATTGCTGTTCAAGCCGCCGGGGGAAGAGATGAAAAGATACTCGCCAACTACTTCCTTTGGCGCTCAAGCAAAATGTGAGGTCGTGGCTGATGCACTTGCCGGAGAACTCCATCTCGACTTGGGCTGATCTGTGCCACGAGTTTATTGGTGCCTTCACGGGCGGCCATCAAGAACCAGGGCAGCCCAGCGATTTGCAGCTCCTTCCACAAAAGGAAGGGGAGAGTTTGCGGAAGTACATGCAGAGGTTCAGCCGGGTGCATAGGAACATTCCAGATATCCACCCGGCAGCTGTGATTGCCGCGTTCTAGTCCAATGTGCGCAACCGCAGGATACGTTCCAAAATGAACGTTCGGTTGCCCAAGAATGTGAATGAGCTTTACACCTTGGCGGATAAGTGTGCCCGTATGGAGGAGGGGAGGTGTCTCCCCGGAGAAGAGGATGGCGTCGACGTCGACTCAGAAGATGACGACAATGCTGCCAGCCAGAAGAAGAACAACAAGAAGCGCAAGGATAAAGCAGTGCTGGCTGTTGAAGGATCAAGCACTCCTAGTACTGGCAAGAAGGCCAAGACCAAGGCTCCCGGCAAGGAAGTTGCTGCGTGCACTGATTGCCGGGAAGCTGCGGCTGCCGAGAAGGCTGGGAAGGCAGACGGGCCGTACTGCAAGATCCACCGGACCAAGGGC
Source organism: Thinopyrum elongatum (assembly GCA_011799875.1). Taxonomy (NCBI): domain Eukaryota; kingdom Viridiplantae; phylum Streptophyta; class Magnoliopsida; order Poales; family Poaceae; genus Thinopyrum; species Thinopyrum elongatum. The sequence goes on from CM022299.1 coordinate 214,724,915, forward strand.
CATGATCTCCAAGAGTGTCATCAAGTTGAGCAACTCGTCAAGAAGCAAAAAGCTGAGTACGAGAAGTGCGACAAGGAGAGCTACCAAGATGGCGTTGGCGGGAAGGGTCGAGGCGGCCGAGGAGGCCACCCCGGAAAGGTTCCCCAATGTCAAGAGAAACCTGCTAGAGGTCATGAGAAGAAGGAATATGGTGACGAAAGCGATGAAGGGGATGAAGAGGAAACCAGCGAGCAAGAGTTCCAGAAAGCCACTAACGCCCTGTGCATTGACGGGGGTGCATCCTTGCACTCCTCTCACCGCCAGCTAAAACAATGGGCGCGTGAGGTCAATGTTGTGCAGCCAACGACAGATTCGCGGAAACCGCTCAAATGGTCTCGCACACCCAGCATCTTTGACGAAGAGGATCACCCTGACCGCACCACTGCGGTAGGGTGCTTGCCGTTGTTGGTTTCACCAACAATCCGCAACCTCAGGGTCACAAAGATGTTGGTTGATGGCGGGGCCGGGTTGAATCTGATTTCCCCCAAGGTGCTCAGCAAGCTACAGATAACAGATGAAGAGCTCAAGGTTACTGGCACGTTTCAAGGAATCAACCCCGGCAGGAGTCGTTCAAAGGGGAAGATCACGCTGTCGGTGACATTTGGAGGAGAATTGAACTTTCGGACTGAGAAAATTGTGTTCGATGTGGTTGAGCTTCCATTGCCGTACAATGGGATACTTGGATGACCTGCCCTGGCAAAGTTCATGGCGGCATCCCACTATGCCTACAATACCATGAAGATGCCAGGACCAATGGGCGTTATTTCCATCCCATCAGACAAGAAGGACGCAATTATATGCGTGGACAAGATGTACCGGGATGCGGTCGCTGCAGAGGCCGCGGAGGCCGCAGTCCCTGCCAAGGAAAACAAACAAGGGAGAAAGGCCAGCAAGGATGCCGGCAAGGAATCCGGGAAGCGCGCCTCTCCGGAGTACGCTGCACCCGTCGATGATTTGCCGGAGAGTTGTACTAGCAAGAGATCCAAGGTTGTTGCACCCGCTGTGAAGAAGGTCCCGGCAGGGCTGGTTGGCGCTGATGGTACATTCACTATCAGCTCCACCCTTGACGACAAATAGGAAAGCGCGCCCGTTACCTTCCTGCGGGCGAATGTCGATGTGTTTGCTTGGCAACCATCTGACATCCCCGGTGTTCCCAGGGAGGTAATCGAGCACCACCTTGCTGTCTGCCCTCATGCCCGGCCCATCAAGCAGAAGGTCCGGAAGCAAGCCTTGGAGCGGCAGCAGTTCATTGCCGAGGAGATCAAGAAACTTGAGGCAACTGGTTTGGTCAAAGGAGTATTGCACCCAACATGGTTGGCAAATCTAGTGGTGGTGCGCAAGCCGAATGGGAAATGGAGGCTTTGCATAGATTTCACAGATTTGAATAAAGCATGCCTGAAGGACCCATTCCCCTTACCGCGCATCAACCAGATCGTGGATTCCACCTCCGGGTGTGATCTACTTTCCTTCTTGGATGCCTACTCCGGGTACCACCAGATATTCATGTCCAAAGAAGACAAAGAGAAGACAACATTCATAACCCCCTGTGGCACGTACTGCTTAGTACGGATGCCCTTCGGATTAAAGAGCATTGGAGTCACTTTTGCAAGAGTAGTACAAATTGGTTTTGAGTCCCAGCTGCACAGGAATATTGAAGCTTACATGGATGACATAGTGGTCAAAACCAAGGACAAGTCAACTCTCATTCAGGACTTGGAAGAGACCTTTGCAAATCTGCGCAAGATCAACTTGAAACTAAACCAAGAGAAGTGTGTGTTTGGCATTCCTTCCGGCAAGCTACTTGGCTTCTTCGTGTCCCACTGGGGGATAGAGGCCAACCCCAACAAGATCAAGGCGATCGAGCAGATTCAAGCACCCAAGACAGTTAAAGATGTGAGGCGTTTGACTAGATGTGTTGCCGCACTAAGCAGGTTCATTTCCAAGTCTGCTGAGCGCGCCTTGCCGTTATTCAAAATCTTGAAGAAACAGGGCCCATGGAGTGGACCCCGGAGGCAGAAGCTGTGCTGCAAGATTTGAAGACCTATCTTTCGTCTGTTCCCACCTTAGTCGCTCCTAAACCGCAAGAGCCATTGCTGCTATACATAGCAGCAACCAATCAAGTGGTTAGTGCAGCGCTGGTGGTGCAGCGGGGAGTAGATGAAGGAGCAGCCCCGGCTGTCGTCCTCTTCGGAGGGGAAAGTGAACTCGTCCCGGCAAGGTCAGATGTAGATCAGGACAAAGAGGAGCGAAGCAACGGAGACAATTCCAGGATCACGGCAAGGAAGAAGGTGGTGTAGCGGCCAGTGTACTTTGTCAGCTCCCTACTGCAGGGGGCTAGGTCAAGGTACTCTGGCATGCAAAAGTTGATTTTTGGCCTCATCGTGGCCTCAAGGAAACTGCGCCACTACTTCCAAGCCCACGAGATCACAGTCGTCACTCAATTTCCCTTGCAATGCATACTGAGGAACCCTGAGGCCACCGGCAGAATAGTGGAATGGGCTTTGGAGTTGTCAAGCTTTGGTTTGAAGTTTGAGAGTACATCAACCATTCAGAGCAGAGCACTGGCAGAGTTTATTGCGAAGTGGACACCGACCCCAGACAAAGAGACACTGGAAACGGTTATCCCCGGCAAGGAAGCACCCCAAGAATGGATCATGTACTTTGATGGTGCCTTCTCACTACAAGGTGCAGGAGCTGGCGTGCTCCTCGTCGCACTCATTGGAGAGCACCTTAAGTACGTGATCCAGATGCATTTTCCCTGGGAGAAGGCAACTAAGAACACTGCAGAGTATGAAGGTATCCTTGCCGGGCTCAGGATCACGACAGAGTTGGGGATTAAGAAGATGATCATACGAGGAGACTCGCAGCTTGTGGTGAGGCAAGTGAACAAGGATTATCAGAGTCCATTGATGCAGGCATACATGGAGGAAGTGAGGAAGCTGGAGGAGCGCTTTGACGGATTGCAAACAGAGCACGTACCCCATGCGGAAAACAACATTGCTAAACATCTGTCAAAGTACGCTGCACAAAAGCTTCCTGTGGAACCAGGGACTTTTGTTCTCCACCTGACTCAGCCCTCCGTATCCCCGACAACAATGCCCAGAAAGCGAAGGAAACTGGACTCCGGCAAGCCTCTCCCGGTAGAGCTTCTAGAAGCCCCCAGCAGAGAGGTTGGCGGGAACAACTCCACTTCGCTTGGCGAGCAGCACCCTCCCGCCGAACTACCAATCCTCGCAGTTGAGGCATGCGCTCCCACGAATGAGGAGGTGCCGTTGATCCTTGTTGTTGAGCCTCAGGCTCCAACTCGGGTGCGGCATATAGTCCGTTACCTCCAAACAGGAGAACTTCCCGAAGAGCAAGAAGAAGCTGAAAGAGTAGCCCGGAGGGCCAGTATGTATCAGTTCGTCGATGACGCACTATACAGAAGGAGGCCCAACGGTGTGAAATTGAAGTGCATTTGCCGGGAAGAAGGGAAGGAACTGTTGGCAGAGATACACGGAGGCATGTGCGGCTCTCATATTGGATCAAGGGCCTTGGTTGGAAAAGCTTTCTGGCAAGGTTTCTACTGGCCCACGGCCCTCCAAGATGCAATCGAGCTAGTCACCAGATGTGAAGCCTGCTAGTTCCACTCCAAGAATATCCATCAACCTGCTCAAGCTCTCCAGACGATCCCTTTGTCATGGCCCTTTTCGGTTTGAGGGCTCGACATCTTGGGCCCCTTCCCCTGTGCTACCGGGGGCTTTGAGTTCTTGTACATCGCCATCAACAAGTTCACAAAGTGGCCGGAGGTGGAGCCCATGAGGAAGGTGACCGCACAGTCAGCTATCAAGTTCCTGAAAGGACTTGTGTGCCGCTTCGGAGTACCCGCGAGGGTCATCACTGACAACGGCACCCAGTTCACGAGCCGCGCCTTCATGCAATACGTTCAAGCCCTCGGAAGCAAGGTTTCATTTGCCTCTGTTGCTCATCCCAGAAGCAATGGACAAGCTGAGAGGGCGAACACTGAAGTGTTGCGAGGACTCAAGACAAGAACATTTGATAGGCTGCAGAAATGCGGCAGGCGCTGGATTGATGAGCTGCCGGTGGTTCTTGATTTGGTCCCTCCGTACGACACCAAATCGAGCTACCGGCCAGACTCCCTTCTCCCTAGTCTATGGGGCAGAAGAAGTGATCCCCACGGAACTCATATACCGGTCACCTCGAGTACTTGCCTACGATGAAGTAGAGCAAGAGCAGCACCGACATGATGATGCCGTGCTCCTTGAGGAGAACCGTCTCCGGGCTGTTACGCGTGCTGCACGCTATCAGCAAGCCCTGCGCCACTATCATAGCTGCAGGGTTCATCCCCGGAGCCTTGAGGAAGGCGACCTTGTCCTTAGGCGCATTTAATCCGCCAAGGGTGCAAACAAGTTGACGCCAAAGTGGGAAGGCCCTTACCGGGTAGTACGAGTCACCAGCCCTGGCGCAGTCTGTCTGGAGACCGGAGATGGCATTCAATTGCAAAACTCATGGAAAATTGAGCATCTCCGTAACTTCTACCCATAAGGTGCGGCTGTCGGGCCCTGCCCGGCAGCCACCCTTTTGTACAAGCCTTGCCGATGCTACATGTAACCCTTTGTACAAAGCCAAGCACAGACCCTGAGCAGCAGATAAATAAACGAAGCGCTGGGGGCCCCAAAAACTTTCATGCATGCATAACATAACATGAGCATGGCATGATCATGTAGATAAGGGCATATATAGCATTGTTTTCCTCTACACTTAACTGCAGGGCTCTTGCCGCGAACCCGGTCCCGAAGTGAAGATACAGAGACAAGCCTACATATCGGTCCCCGACAAGCCAAACAGATAAGTTCCTTCTTGTCCATAAATGTTCTGTAAGGTGAAAACTTGTGCATATGAAAACCTTGTCACCTTCGAAGCATAGGTGCTCCCATCCTTTATCCCGAACGTTGCTTCGGTCAAGGTGGTTGTAGTGGCCTTTGACAAAGGAGGTTCGACAAGGGGCTGGTCCCTTTCCATAGTTTTGAGCCCGGCAGGCTAAGCCCCGTGGCAACAAACGGAAGGAACCGACAGGATAGCTTGCCGGAGATAACTTGTTTACTTAAATGTATAGAGGCATCTCACCTCTGCATGGACGTTGTACATGCACAAGTACCCGGCAAGGCTTGTCTTTTTCATTAATATGCGAATAAGCAAGTACATATCATTAATATGCGAATAAGCATGGATAAAGAAGATTACATATTTGAGACTAAAGTTTGGCAAATGCCTACATGTCTTAGACCGAAAAAAGATAAGTGCCTCATAATCCCTTTCTTGTCCCTCTCCTCCTAGGAACTACCACGGAGGCGAAGAGGGCAAAAGGAGTGCCTCGGCAGAAGCCCAGCCTGACCTCGTCAGAACCCGTGAGACGGAGTCTGACAAGATCGAGAGGGCGCGGGCGAAGGTGATGGATGGGGGGAGTGACTAGGCGACGCCCTGATCACCGCCACCAGGGCCAGCAGGACACGGTAGGGCAAACGAAGCTGGAGCCACGAGGATGCCTGCCGGGGCCAGCTGGAAGACTGCTGGAGGAGGCAAGGGTGCCACCCGCACCCAACACCCCGGCAAATAGCCTTTCCAGGGAAGAGATGCAGGTGTAGATGGTGGTGCCGCCGGCTGACGGTGACGATGTGGCTGGTGTTTAGCCGAAGTCGGAGCCGTCGTCCTCTCCACCGGCTCCATCGTCATCGTCGTCACTTTCCTCCTCGTCGCTTTCGCTCGAGGAGGAGCTTTCATCGTCAGTCGAGCTCTCCGCGCAGCATCCTAAGCGAGCACCCGAGCGCTCGAAGACCTTGATGGAGAGCAGGGTGGCGTCCATTAACTTGAAATGGAGGACGTGCCCAGCCGCCAAGCTATGGGCACGGGCAAAAGTCTTCCAGCCACGCCGGAGAAGCATGACATGAGGAGCGGGGAACTCCATGTGTGCTCGCATGCTGCCGTTACAGCAGCCCCTCATGTGCAGCCTCGACCCCAGCGGCTGCTCAATCTCCATCACCCTTGCAAATGGAGTAGGAAGCCGGAGACAGAAGCGCGGGGGCCCTTGTAGCTTGACGATGAACTCCAGCGGCTGGTTCCTTACGTGGCCTTCATTAGGGTCCTGAGCAACCGGAGGAGGTGCGATCAAAGCATCGCCTCATCCTCCTCGACCCCGAGCGCCGCGGCGACCACGACCTCATCCTCTCCCGCCTCCCCTCACAACGGGCTCTGCTCCCGCGTCCCCAATAGGAGGAGGGAGGCGCTGTCAAGCAGAAGCCCTCGTCGCCGCCACTGGAGTGCCACCACGACCTCTCCCCCTCACCATGATGGAAAAGCGATGCCAGAAGAGGGGAGGAGGAGATAGGTGTGAGCCAGCACCTTGCCCATGTTCCCTCTTTATAGGCGAACAGGGCCGGGGGTTGGCCCCTCGCCAAGGGGCCAACCGCCCCGCTCTGCCAATTCGACTCTTCGGCACCTCCAACGGCCCGTGGAATCAGGGCCGACCTTGTGCGCAAATCCAAGACGCCTGGCTTTCTGCCATGGCACACATTTCCGCGCTCCCCGCGTCCGCCACCAACCCTACGCAATGCATGCAGCATACGTGGCGGAAACGCCAGAAGCGGAGAAGCTAGTGGAATGGCAGTTTCCACTCCGTGAATGTGGGACGTGGGTAGCCATGAATCGTGGCTTAAAACTCCCCCATAACGTCTCGCACGACGCACGGGAAAACCGGAAACTGACTCTAGCACTGATTGATGAAGAGGCAAAGAAAATATCGAGGGATGAGCTACCGTAAACTCTTCGCCTGTGTACTAGATAGGGCCTACCCCGACGACGCTCGGCAACACGTTCGGGCCATGCCCGGGGGCTCCTGTCGGTGCAACAAACCCTGGTGTCTGTTGCCCTGACTGTACACAGGCTCAAGGGCAAGGTTCCAGCATCCAAGACAAGGCCAAGCAGGAGAGATAGCTCTTTGAAGAATCAAAGGGCGGATCAAGAAGACCAAGACGAGCCTAGACAGCAAGATATCACCAAGGGAAAAGCCTCCCTTGCTGGGCAGGCGAGCCTGGTCAGGTCGAGGCCACCCCCAAGAGCAAGTCCCAAGACCTCCCCAGCAAGGGTTGCCGGGACACTGGCGGCCTGCTATCCCACCAGGGTTCCACCGCTCCACCTCACAGTGACGCAAGTCACTTATCGGTGCGGTGTCGAGCCCCCAAGTGAATAAGTGGCAGTCATTCAGCATGTGGCAGCCATTTCAGATAAAGATCACCCCTAAATGACACCCATCCAGAGGCGTGTCACGCAGGCACGCAAGAAGGTGGTTGAATGGCATGGCAAGGCTTGCCGGGCTGTATCCACGACGTGACACTAAGCTGTGCATTTAATGCACCTTGTCTTGTCTATAGAGTTAGGTATGATAGCACTGTGGCTATCTAATCACTGGATAATGACTGTTTTGCCACTGTGGTAACCCCTTGACCTATAAAAGGAGGGCTGAGCCAACCTTAGAAAGGATTCGGACCCTTGTACACTCATATGCGCGTAACTGCTCTCCCCGAGGCGACCTTGCCAGGCTTGAGCACTACGCGTTCGCCACGGTCCTCCACTCAGTCCACCAAAGCTGGAGTAGGGTTTTATGCCTCGCGGCAGCCTGAACTTGGGTAAAAACCACCCGCGTCACCATTGCCGAGCTGTTCTACGACCTCCGCTCTTTGTGCAACGTGCCCTTCCCCCTTGCCGAACCACAAAGGAGCCGATGGCCCCTGTCGGGGACGAATCCGCGATCACCTATGGGACCCAGAGAAGGACCCCTTTACGTTCGGCAGGGAGAGACGGTCGCGCGAAGAGCAAATCTAGCGAAGAACACGACAGTGCACGAGAGAGATTTACCCAGGTTCGGGCCGCACGGATGCGTAAAACCCTACTCCTGCTTTTTGGTTATTATCTGTATGATTGTTCTAGCTCCAGGAGCGCTACAGTACCGAGTAGCTGCGTACAATACTGGAGCTCTCCCTCCTTCCGTTCCTCCCCCTTCACGTTGCCCATGGGCCTCCTTTTATACGCACAAAGGGGTCTCCAACAGGTGGCAAACAGTAAAGGTAGAGGTGGAAAGTTGCTACAGTAAGGCCACTATTACCAGGATGACATGTCCTACCTACCACTGACGGCAGGGGACAAGGGCATTAAATGCCCATGCCTTTGCTGTCCAGATACATGTACCCGGACGTCGTGGACGTGGGAAAAGCCTATCCCACCTGCTGCTGCACCGCTATCTACAGTGCACCGCCGTCTACACAGTGCCCTGCCACGCACGCTTGGAAGGACCCAGAGCGCCACGCTGGCAGAGGCACCGGAGCAGCACAGTAGCACAGTGGTACAGTAACGCTTGCCGCGGCAAGACCTTGCCGCACCTGACAGCTTGGCGCAGCCCATAGCTTGCCGTGCAAGGTAACTTGCCGGGGCAAGTACCTTGCCGCAGCCGCTATCTTGCCGCAGCCAATACCTTGCCGCAGCCAATACCTTGCCGCAGCCAATGACTTGCCGGGGCAAGTACCTTGCCGCGGCAAGTACTCTGCTTCAGCAATGCCCAGGCTGGGCCTCAGCTGTCCCTCCCGGCGAGCTCCTCTTGCCGGGGCCTTAACTCTTGCTTTGTATACTTTGTTCTTGAATGGCTTAATAATCTTGAGCTTCTCTCTGGCTGTCCTCCCGCAAGCCTGGCCGCGGGATGCTACTACTGCCCGTGCACAAGTACGGGGTACTAGGGTACCCCTATTCTAGTACACCGACAGCCCCATAGGTGATCGTGTGGAACCACGACATCTAGACGGGTGTCACTTGGATAAATCTTGTCTTCCAACGGGCCGCCACGTGCTTAGCAGAGGCCACTTAATCACTTGGGGGCTCGACACCTCACTGATAAGTGACTTGCGTCTCTGTGCGGTGGAGCGGTGGTGTCTTGGCGGGGAGCCCCGCCCCTGGCAGACCCGGCAAGCTTGCCGGGGAAATCTTGGACTTGCCCCTGGGGCGGCCTCGATCTAGCCAGGCTCTCCTGCCCGGCAAGGGAGGCCTTCCCAAGGCGGTATTCTTCTGTCTTGCTTGTCTTGGTCGTCTTGATCCTCTCTTTGATCTCACTAAGAGCTACTCTTCTGGCTTGGCCTTGGCTGCCAGGAAGGAAGCCTTTCGTTCGTGCACAAGTCAGGAGAAACATACACCCCTGTCTATGTACCCTGACAGAAGCCCTCGGGCCTGAGCCATACGTGTCGCCGAGCATGTTGGGTTAGGCTTCAAACAGTGCACGGACACGCGTCGAAAAAGTGTTGTACATGCAGTGGTTGTCATGATGAACAGTCAATCCAACGTCCACTCCGCGTAATTACCGCAGGTCATGGGGTCGTGGAATAGCAACAATTAATGGGTAATGTGCCTGTAGAAACGATAACTTTCTGAGAAAAGATGGCGAAGAGCCAGCCCCGCGTCAGTTCCCAATAAAAAGGGCAATGCGAAGGGGTGCTGCTCATTTGCATCTGTCTCTTCTCCCATCATCTTCTTCCTCAAGCCAAGCAACCGCTCCCACGCCGGCATCCGCCTTCAAGGCCCTGTTAGATCTCCCACCCGCCCTGCAATCTCGGAGGATGGGAAAGAAAGCCGCCGCTACGAGGGGGAATCTGGCGACCATCGCCCGAGACACCGCAGCGGAGGGAAAGAAGAAAAAGGCAGAGGAGCTGGACAGGAAGCGGTGGGAAGATGTGGTTTTCTTCCCGTCGAACCTGGACGGCAAAGCCCTGATGGCGAGGTATGCGTACATGTGAGGGAGGGCAGTTCTGAAGGGGCATGGTGCGCTCGTGGTCTTGCCGGAGGGAAAGGAAGTTCCATCGAACTCGTATTGCTTCTTCTGCGCGTACTTTCTCTGCGGTCTTACCTCCCCCTTCTCAGATTTCTTCGAAGCCATGGTGGTGGTGTACGGATTCCATCTCCTAGATTTCACGCCCAATGCCGTGGCATGCATGGCAATCTTTGCCCATCTGTGCGAGAATTTCACCGCAGTTGCCCCCAATGTGGATTTGTTCAGGCACTTCTTCATCCTGTGGGTGGAAGACAAGACTCACCGCTTAGGGAACATAAGTTGGATCCCCCGAGGCAAGAAGGATAAATCAACTTATTTCCCTGGCCAGCAGCGTAGCAGATGGGAGGAATGGAGGGCGGACTGGTGCTGGATCCAGGACGAGGACGCCCCAGAGTTCTGTGCGGCACGAACGGAATGCGTCGTGCTTGGCAACGAATGGAGCAAGGTAGGCCTCACCGATGATAGGCTTCGCCCTACGCTGAATCGAATTGCTCGTCTCAAGGCTATTGGGCTAACCATCGAGCAGGTGGGGCCCGACTTCCTCCGACGCCGCATTGCGCCGCTGCAGAAAAGGGACAGATTTGCTTGGGAATACGGTGATGCTGCTGACAGAATGCGTCTGTACCCGGGCCTCATCAACAATTTGTCGATATACGGCCATGGCTGGCTGTGCGAACAGATGTTCGGCAGCCTTGCGCCATTCCATCTGTCGGCAAAGGTCATCCCACTGCATATCAATTCTGCACAGGACCAAATTCTGAAGTCGATGCCCGATTGCAATGCTTACGGAGTTGCGGGTGATTGGAAGTTGCCCGAACTTGATGCAGAGATGCAGTGGGTCTCCGGCCTGGAAGAAAGGGCTTCTAGGGTGGAGAAAGATATGGTCAAGCGCACTTCCAAGGCCGAGGCAGAGTTCATTAAGAAGCGGATTGAGGAGGACAGAGCTCTCCGGGCTGCCGGGAAGGCAAGGCCCAGAGAGGAGGAGAAGGAGGAGGAGGAGGAATCAGAAGGCAAGGGTTCCTCAGACGAGGGGAGCGAGGGGCACGCCACGGAGGAGGCTGCCGTGCTCGACCCTGCCGGGGTTGGCATTCTCGCCACGGCAGCAGAGGCCCCCTGTATGAAGACGTGAGGCAAGTTTCACCTGCCCGGAGGGATGCGGAAGGATGTGCTTCGCCCTCCGCCATGGGAGGAGATGAGGTTCATCAAAGTGGGGTCCAGCAAGGAGGGACTACCCCAACGAAAGTCCAAGCAGAGGGTTCGCCGACAAGGGCCTCCACCGAGCAGTCGGCCCGTACTAAGACGGCGGCCACTGAGGGAGTGGTCATGGACTAGATGCGGGCAATTGACGTTGTCGGGGCGACAGATACCCCTCCGCAGCAAACTCCACCGGGTAACTTACTTGCTCTTGTCTCTCTTTGTCCAATTTGATGATTCCTGATATCCCATCAGCGTTGCTCATTGATTTCATCTGCAGCATTGGCGACCGAGGAACCTGAGCTTTTGGAGGAAGTAGCCAGCATTGGGAAAGATGTTGCCGAGGAGGCTGCTAAGATTGCTACCGCGGAAGGTCAGGAGCATACTGCCGGGGACATCCAAAAACTCTCAAAGGAAGCAGAGGAGACCCCCGGTAGCACGTTGATCCCAGAGACAGTGGCTGAGGAGAAAACTCCCCTTCAAACCATGGGTCCCCTTCCCTCCTACGGCACACCGGCCACAGCCCCACAGCCACCTTCAAGCAAGCTAGCGTTGGTCCTTGCTCATCCTGGGCTCGCAGCCCCCGGCTCATCTGTTGCAGCGGGCATGGACTTCGATGAAGAAATCAGGCGCATTCTGGCACCGCTGTCATAGAGAGTCGAAGAAGACGATGACTCTGCTGACGGGGCCAAGGACTTGTCCTTTTTTGAGTCCATGGCAGTAGGAATCAAGGACATGCATAGCAGATATAACTTGAAACAGCAAATGATCAAGGAGCAACGTGACTCGGTTGGCCTCATGGATCAGAAGTTAAGGGACCAAGGTAACGAGTTGCGGGAGTGGCACAGCAAGCAATTTCAATCCCGTCAGCGGCAACAGGAGGTGATAACCATGGCCAAGGAGGATGTTGCTGCCCAAGAGGTTCGCTTGGCGGAGCACTTCTAGACGCCAAGGAGAAAGATATCTCTACCCGGGAAGGGAACCTTGAAGCCACCCTCTGCGGCAAGGATGAAGAGCTGGAGGCCCTCGTCCAGCAGCACACTAAAGACTTGGAGGACAAGCACCAGGCCACGCTGGATGCGCTCACCCTTGAATCCTCTACCTAGCTGAAGAAGGTTATTGATGAGCTTGCTGCTGCATCTGCCGCCAAGACTGACCTTCATCAACAAGTGGCCAAACTGATGGAGGACCTTGCCGGGAGCACCAAGGAGATCGTGGTTCTCAAGGAAGAAGCGCAGAAAGCAGAGACCCTCCTGAAGGAGGTGCAATCGCAGCTTTCCTCCAAGAGCCAGGACCTCGACACTGCCAACGGCACCATCACTGACATGAAGGCAAGGCTTGGCACCTTGGAGAGTGAGATTGAGTCTGTCAGGGTTCGCGAGAAGTTGCTGATGATGGACCTGGATAATGCGAGAGCCTTCCAAAAAGATGCGGAGACAAATTGCAAAACCAGATTGAACAGCGCGACCTCTAGATCAAAAACTTGGTTGACATCGCCGAGCGCCTCATTGCCCAGATCTCAAAGATGGACATGAAGAGTTGGGCTTTTTACGTCAACAACCATGAAGTTCCAAGTGTCAAGTTGACGCTTTTCTTTGAAGGTTTGATTGAAGGGCTGAAGATGTACGAGGAAGACAGGGCTGAATGCTTTGCTACTGAGTCCCAGAAGCTTGCCCGCGACGCCCTCTTCATGGTCTTGAGCAACCTTGCTTTCCGCCACCCAAACCTTAACCTTGCCGATGGCTTCAAGAGGCTATCGCCGGGTGCTGATACTTTTGCTGTTGCGGAGAAGGCTGGTCCTCTTGCCGACAAGGTCCTCTCTGTCCCAAGGGTCCCCGGAGACCACCAAGCTTAGCCTTGAGCTACTTTTATTGTCGTGGTGCCCTGTAACAAAACATAATATGTGTATTGTGTTTAGGCCTCATACTATTCTTGCTTTGGATTTCGTCGAACTGAAGTTTAATTATGTTAATGCATGCTATCCCTCTTGTGTTTACCCATTGATATTCATATGGTCAGTTTCTTTTGCGTATTTTGGTTGCCTACCAGTAGCATGCTACCGCGATTGCTGTGAGGAATGGGTCCTTAGCATTCAGCTGGCGAGGAAATGCCGCCGGCAGGTTTTTCCTTAGCAGTCTTTGACGCTGCCACCCACTTCGTTGACCAGGCTCGAAACAAAGCGGGTGCGCAGACAAATACATCAAGGTGCCATCACACGAAAGACTAGTCGTACGAAAACCTTGGTTGTCCGAGGGATAAACAAGCGCAAGCTTTGAAGAAAAGTTAAAAAAACACGTTAACTTATCTTTCGTTTGCGCCACCCTCTTTGGGGGGTGTGCATTTGGTCAAGCGTAATATCTTCTTCTCCACTCTCAACTGCCCCTCTAGTTTGTGTACCTTTAAAGGGATCATGCTCACGTACCCGCTTTATTCTGCAGAGATAACAAACGGGAAGGAGCACAAAGGAGGGACTAGACAGTCCATTAGTTATGCACCCTTCCCCGACAAGGGCTGGAGGAACTAGAAATGCTTGCAACTGATGACATATGGTAAAAAAGAAGGAAGGATCGGCCTCTCTCTCCTTTTCCCTGTATTGTCAATGATTTCACGACAGTGAGCATGAAGGCCATGCTGGCGCGAAAGGCCTTGCCGGAGCATGCTTGCCGGGGCGCCAACCAACGGATTCGCACCAGCGCTCTGCCCAGGATTTTCCCTTGGTGGGATAAATGCGGGACTGAGCTCCACGCGGGTTCATCGACGTTGGTGGCGCTACCACTGCATGGCTCGATCATTGCCAAGTGAGAAGGGAGGGGGAGGAGGACGACCACACACCATTCTTCTTGTTTGTCCAAATGATACTCTTCGGCATCGGACGTTCTTGACAGGAGCTCGCGAGGAGGGTGATGTCGTCGCACACCTCGCTTCTTTTTCTAGCCACGGGTAGCGTGGTGGCCATGCCATTCAGGCTGCCCGTGGTCATTGCATCGCCATAGTCATCCACTCCCGTCGTTGTCGCAGTTGCGGCAGAGACGAGTGGCAGGATCTGGGTAGGACGAGGCTAGGGAGCGACGTTGTTCTTCTTGTTCGAAGCCATTGATGAAGAGAGTGTCGATAATGATGATGATGCAGCTTGATGTGCTGTTCACAACCTCAGGTTCGCACAAACGCCTCCCCCTACCTGGTGCGCCAAAGATGTCATGGTGGAACGCGATCACCTATGGGGCCATGATCCCCTTGTGGTTCGGCAGGGGGGAGGTCACGTTGCACAAAGAGCAGAGGCCATGAAACAACACGACGGTGGTGACGTTGGTGGTTTTTACCCAGGTTCGGGCCGCCGTGAGGCGTAAAACCCTACTCTTGCTTTGGTGGAATTGATAGAGGAACCCAACGAACGTGGAGCGCTCAAGCCCGGGAAGGTAGCCTCGGGGAGAGCAACTACGTTGGTACAAGTGTGTGAGGGTCCGAATCCTTTGCTAGGTCGCCTTGGACCTCCTTTTATAGCTTAAAGGGGTAACCACAATGGCAAAACAGTCTTTATCTATTGATTAGATAGCTAATAGTGCTATCATACCTAACTCTGGCAGTTAGGACAAAGTGCATTAAATGCACTGCTAGGTGTCATGCTGAGGGCGAAACCCAGCAGGCCTGCCGACCCGCTTAATCATCTCTTGCTTATCATCTTGACACACCTCTGGACGGGTGTCACTTGGATAAATCTTGTCTTCCAACGGGCCGCCACGTGCTTAGCAGAGGCCACTTAATCACTTGGGGGCTCGACACCGCACTGATAAGTGACTTGCGTCTCTGTGCGGTGGAGCGGTAGTGTCCTGGCGGGGAGCCCCGCCCCTGGCGGACCCGGCAATCTTGATGGGGAAATCTTGGACTTGCCCCTGGGATGGCCTCGACCTGACCAGGCTCTCCTGCCCGGCAAGGGAGGCCTTCCCAAGGCGGTATTCTTCTGTCTTACTTGTCTTGGTCTTCTTGATCCGCTCTTTGATGTCACTAAGAGCTACTCTTCTGGCTTGGCCTTGGCTGCCGGGAAGGAAGCCTTTCGTCCATGCACAAGTCAGGGGAAACATACACCCCTATCTGTGTACCTCGACAGTCTCCAACAAAGCTGATAAAACAGCTAAGGAAAACTATCTTGAAGACAGTGAGACAACCCCAAAGTCCTATCTTGATGTAGTGTTCGAGTTACTGGCCACTACCACTGGCACAAGCTCTTCGAACTCACTGTCTGAATCAGTTCGGTTTCTTGAGTCTCAACTACAAGCTGAAAGACATCGATCAGCTGTGTTGCGACAAGAAGCCGAAGGACTGAGGAAGTCCCTGTAGAATGCAGATGCATACTTTCTGGTGCAACAACAAGCCTTGGAGGATTTTAGCGCCAAACAGGAGAAAGCTAATAAGCTTATTGCCAGCATGGTGGATACCCAGGATAACGTTTCTTGAGCTCTTCTGAAGTTGTTTCAGTTATGGACTTGTTTTGCTGCCATGTTTATTTGCACTGGTGGCCAATTTAGACGCCAAGTGTATGTAATATGTTGCTTTGTTCCCTATATTTGCATTGGGGGCGAACTTTGATGCCCAATGGATGTAATATGTGTAATAGCCTAATAGCCTAGCGTAAGTTGCTTGCTTATTTATTTCCTTATTGTCTTGTTTATTTGTTTGGTTGTAGTCACTTCAGTTCTTTTTCCGCGGTTTGCTAGTGGCCACAATAAATTATTTTTGAAACTAGGCCACAATAACCATGGGCAACATACGGACCGTTGTAACCATGGTCCTGCTACCTGCTATAGTGACCATGGGCCGTAGGATCCATGGGCCTTCTACGGGCCGTAGAATCAATGGGCCTTCTACGGGCCGTATGATCAATTGGCCAAACATGGGCCGTACTTATTCGTGGACCATTAACAGACCGCAATATGGGCCGTAAACGGGCTAGAATCGTCAGTTTATGGCCCGAGCATAACGAGCCGTTAATAGGCTGATATGTATAGCGGGCTTAATTCTATCGACAGGCATAACATGTCTTTATTGGGCCGTATTTGATGACGCTATGAAACAGCTCAACAGACTAACGGGCCACAAATGGGCCGACTGTAACCACGGGCTGAATTTGGCCCACAAGCAGAATAGGCCAGTAACGGACCGTAAGTAATCGAATGCTGGAAATGAGCCCAAGAATAAATGGGCCCTTAGAAGGCCAAAAGATAACATAGGCTGGAAATGGCCCAATGGAATAATGGGCCGTTAATGGGTATAAAGCGATACACTGTTCATTCTGGGCCAGTTTCACCACGGGCCTTTATTGGGCCCAAAGTTACAAAGGGCCTCATATGGGCCGAAAGACGTCATGGGCCATACATGGGCTGGAAGTTACAATGGGCTAGAATCATATTGGACGGCCCATATGACGCTACTGGGCCTAATTAGGATAGGATGTAATGGGCCGTGAGTTAGCGGGCTGTAAATGGGCTATATGCGAACAGGCCGTTAACAGGCTTTCCGTGGGCCGGGCCGCTACCTTTTGACCAAGTCAAACAGGCCGGCCTTTTGACCTGAATGGGCCACTGTTGGGCCGAGCCACGTGTCGACGTATCATAGGCGCATCCCGTCCATTCAATGGATGACATCTGTCCCAGCACTGAGCTGACACGTGGATACTCCGGCGAATGAGAATTTTACACGTGGAAAATCCCCATAAGTCAGGGCTGTTAACGGGTTATCGGATCCAAACTGGAACCCAATAGCTTGACGGCGACCCGTTATGATGGATGCCACGTGTCGGTTACCCTTGACGAAAACACTTCTATGACGCGTGATTTATCGTCATGGAAGTGGACACTTCCATGATGATAATTTTGGTATTGTCATGGAACACTTCTACGACAGCACAGGAATGACTATCTTGAGTCTATCATAAAATCATCATGGATGTACATGCATGACAGAAAACGTGACCTACTGTGACAAACACGTATCATCACGGAAGTGTATTTTTTTGTAGTGATAACTTTCTTTGGCAATGATATTTTGAGAAGACATGATTGCTTTATTAGTATGCTTGAAGTATTATTGTTTTTATGTCAATATTAAACTTTTGTTTTGAATCTTATGGATCTGAACATTCATGCCACAATAAAGAAGATTACATTGATAAATATGTTAGGTAGCATTCACACTTCATAAATTCTTTCTTATCATTTACCCAGTCGAGGACGAGCAGGAATTAAGCTTGGGAATGCTTATATGTCTCCAACGTATCTATAATTTATGAAGTATTCATGCCATGTTTGCAACAATTTTATAGGGTTTTGGTATGATTTTATTAGAACTAACCCGGACTGACGCTGTTTTCAGCAAAACTACCGTGGTGTTGTTTTTTGTGCAGAAATAAAAGTTCTCGAAATGGGCTAAAAATTTACGGTGATTTTTTATGGACCAAAAGAGACCCCCGAAGCATCGGAGCTGGACCAGGAGGTGACCGAGGAGGCCACAAACCAGGGGGCACGCCCTACCCCCCAGGGGCGCTAGCTCCTGGCTTGTGGGCCCCTCAGGCACCCCCTTGACGTGAGACCGATGCCAAAAATTCTTATAAATATTCGAACCTCCGAAAAGAACCCTAGATCGGAAGTTCTGCCACCGCAAGCCTCTGTAGCCACCAAAAACCAATCGGGAGCTTGTTTCGGCACCCTGCCGGCGGGGGGAAACCATCACCAGTGGCCATCTTCATCATCCCGGCGGTCTCCATGATGAGGAGGGAGTAGTTCACCCTCGGGGCTGAGGGTATGTACCAGTAGCTATGTGTTTTATATCTCTCTCTTGTGTTCTCGATTTGGCACGATCTTGATGTACCGCGAGCTTTGTTAATATATTTGGATCTTATGGTGTTCTTCCCTCTCTACCTTCTTGTGATGAATTGAGTCTTGCTCTATGAGGTTTCGTTATGTTGGATTGAGTATTGGATTTGAGAACACTTGATGTATGTCTTGCGATGGGATATCTGTGCTGAGAATGGGATGTTCTATTGATTCACTTTATGTATGTTTTGGCACTCAACTCGCGGATTCCCGAGGTGACATTGGGGTAATCTATGCATAGGGGTTGATGCACATTTTCGTCCTACGTTCTCTGATAAAAAAATTGGAGTGATTCTTTGTTACACGTTGAGGGGTTGTTATATGATCCAATTATGTTTTCATTGTTGAGAGAATTTGCACTAGTGAAAGTATGAACCCTAGGCCTTGTTTCCAAGCATTGCAATACCGTTTTTGCTCACTTTTACTACTAGTTACCTTGCTGTTTTTATATTTTCAGATTACAAAAAGCTATATCTACTATCCATATTACACTTGTATCACCATCTCTTCTCCGAACTAGTGCACCTATACAATTTACCATTGTATTGGGTGTGTTGGGGACACAAGAGACTCTTTGTTATTTGGTTGCAGGGTTGTTTGAGAGAGACCATCTTCATCCTATGCCTCCCACGGATTGATAAACCTGAGGTCATCCACTTGAGGGAAAATTGCTACTGTCCTACAAAACTCTGCGCTTGGAGGCCCAACACGAGTCTACAAGAAGAAGGTTGCGTAGTAGACATCAGGCACCCAACCTCGTAAGGCAGGTACCCGCCAGCAATGGGTGCTGGCGCATCGACGACTGGACCATTGCGCTTGTCAGATTGACGGCGCGCCTCCTAGCACTATTGAATGGTGGTACGAGTGTCTTCGGCTTGCCTATCCAACAGAACCTGCCGCTGATCTTGTTGCGTCTGCGGATCTGAAGAAGCCATGGACACATAATCGGGAACAGCAGCTCGCTGGGTTCGCTGCGACTGCTGAGGCTGTTGTCGAGGCGGATGCCGTGGAGGTGACTGCACTGTCGGCGCACCACCCACAACATGCCCGTCGTTTTGAGCTACTGGTGCAGTTTGAGGGCGTCGTGAGGGCTCCGCCAGCTGGGGTTTGTTAGCCTCCGCAAACTTGATCAAACTCTGAATGGTGGTCACCCACTCATCCATCTTATCAGCTGTTGGAGGGGAATTCAACAGCATCTGGGCTCGCGCCATCGCCTCTGTTGTCATCGAGGGCATGTTGGAGAGCGAATATCGCGACGTTGCTCGACTCCTGATAGAGCCAGCAGGAACGTCGTTGTGATCTTGCCGCCGTACTACAAGGGCAGTAGTAGGTTGGCGTGACAAAGGTGGCACTTGAGGATCTTGCGCTTGATCCGCATGTGATTTTCCGTGCGGGCGCTGCTGCACATGATCAGCAACACCACTCGGAGTCATGTCACGGCCATCCTGTGATGGGCGCAGCGTGTGCCTTGACGTCGTCTCCCTCGCCGCCACCGCCGTAGTCGCCGCAGCGGGAGGATCTCGGCTCGCGCCCGACCGGGCCATGTTGCTCCGATGGCTGCGCTCACCGATGCGCGGAGGAGGCGGGAGCTGCGTGCCCGCGCTACCTACGTCATTGTTGTTGTCTCCGTTGGAGGGTCATGGAAGATGACCGTCTCCAGCACCTCCACCGCCCGCCCCTGTCGCGGTAGGCACAGCAACCGCGCCGCCTACACCGGTCGTGCCTACTATGACGTTGATAACCCACAAGTATAGGGGATCGTTTGTAGCCCTTTTCGATAAATAAGAGTGTCGAACCCAACGAGGAGCTAAAGGTAGAACAAATATTCCCTCAAGTTCTATCGACCACCGATACAACTCTATGCACGCTTAACGTTTGCTTTACCTAGAACAAGAATAAAACTAGAAGTACTTTGTAGGTGTGGTTGGATAGGTTTGCAGGATAATAAAGAACGTGAAAATAAAAGTTAGATGCTGCTTAGAAAAATAAACAATTAACTTAGTATAACGAGTGTGGATTAGTAGTGGTAGGATTTGCGGAATTCTCCCTTAGCAATTGACTATGTTACTAGACCGATAACAAGTTTTTATGTGGCAGAGGCCACTGCTAGCATGTCATCCCTTACTTGGAACTCTATGCACTTATGATTGGAACTATTAGCAAGCATTTGCAACTACAAACGTTCATTAAGGTAAATCCAACCGTAGGATTAAGATATATATTGGTCCCCCTTCAATCCCGTATACATCAATTTCTATGGTAGGAAGAAGCTTCTATCACCCTTGCCCTCCAATGCATAGTCCTATCAACATACAACTAACCCTATGGTGTGATCCACACGCGCGCTCATATGATGGGCACCAAAGGATAGCAACATAACCACAAGCAAATTAAACCAATCATAGCAATTCACCAATTACCGATAGGACAACAAAAATCTACTCAAGCATCATAGGATGGCAACATATCATTGGATAATAATATGAAGCATAAAGCACCATGTTCAAGTAGAGGGTACAATAGGTTGCGGGAGAGTGGACCACTAAATATAGATGGGGTAAGGTGATGAAGATGTTGGTGAAGATGATGGAGTTGTTGGAGTAGATCATCGTCACACGATGATTGCCCCGGCGACGTTCTGGCGCCACCGGGAGAGAGGGGGAGAGATCCTCCCTCCTTCTTCTTTTTCCTTGGCCTCCCCCCTAGATGGGAGGATAGTTCCCCCTCTGGTCCATGGTTACCATGGCGGCGGAGGGGCAAGCGCCCCTCCTAGATTGGATCTATCCCTCCGTTCTCTTCTGCTTCACGTTTCTGTTTTCTAGCCCTTCACTGTATCTTAAATTCCTGGAGATCCGTAACTCTGATTGCGCTGAAAATTTTACATGATTTTCCCCATAAATTATCTTTCTTGTGCCCGAAGAAAAGCCCCAACTGACTTACGGAGAGCCCACAAGACACCTGGGCGTGATACGTCCATTTTGCATCATGTTTTCCTACTGTTATTTATAATGTTTTTATGCATAATAATGCATTTAAGAGTAATTCTAATGCCTTTTATCTCATAATATGCAAGGTTTACACAAAAGAGGGAGAATACCGGCAGCTGGAATTTTGGACCTGAAAAAGCTACGTCAGAGTTACCTATTCTGCACATCTCCAAATGAGCTAAAAATTTATGGAGAATTGTTTTGCAATATATGAAGAATATTGGAGCAAATAACTACCAGAGGGGGCCCACCAGGTGGGCACAACCCACCTGGGTGCGGCAGGGAGCCCAGGCGCGCCCTGGTAGGTTGTGCCCTCCTCGACGCACCTCCGGTGCCCCTCTTCTGCTATATAAGTCATTTGACCTAGAAAAAATAAGGAGAGGACTTTCGGGACAAAGCGCCGCCGTCTCGAGGCGGAACTTGGGCAGGAGCACTTTTGCCCTCTGGCGGAGCGATTTTGCCGGAGGGAACTTCCCTCCCGAAGGGGGAAATCATCGCCATCGTCATCACCAACAACTCTCCCATCTTTGGGAGGGCCATCTCCATTAACATCTTCAACAGCACCATCTCCTCTCAAACCCTATTTCATCTCTTGTGTTCAATCTTTGTACCGAAACCTTAGATTGGTACTTGTGGGTGACTAGTAGTGTTGATTACTATATGGTTTATTTGGTGGAAGATTATATGTTCAGATCCATTATGCTATTTAATACCCCTTTGATCTTGAGCATGATTATTATTCGTGAGTAGTTACTTTTGTTCTTGAGGTCACGGGAGAAGTCATGTTGCAAGTAATCATGTGAACTTGATATGTGTTCAATATTTTGATGATATGTGGTGTCATGTGAACGTCGACTACATGGCACTTCACCATACTTGGGCCTAAGGGAATGCATTGTGGAGTAGTTATTAGATGATGGGTTGCTAGAGTGGCAGAAACTTAAACCCTAGTTTATGCGCTATTTCGTAAGGGACTGATTTGGATCGAAAAGTTTAATGCTATGGTTAGATTTTATCTTAATATTTTTCTCGTAGTTGCGGATGCTTGCGAGGGGGTTAATCATAAGTAGGAGGTTTGTTCAAGTAAGAACAGCACCTAAGCACCGGCCCACCCACATATCAAATTATCAAAGTAGCGAACACGAATCAAACCAACATGATGAAAGTGATATGATGAAATTCCCGTGTACCCTCAAGAACGCTTTGCTTATCATAAGAGACCGTTTTGGTCTGTCCTTTGCCACAAAAGGATTGGGCTACGTTGCTGCATATTATTTACTGTCACCGTTACTTGCTCGTTACAAATTATCTTGCTATCAAACTATCTGTTACCTATTATTTCAGTGCTTGCAGAAAATACCTTGCTGAAAACCACTTGTCATTTCCTTCTGCTCCTCGTTGGGTTCGACACTCTTACTTATCGAAAGGACTACGATTGATGCCCTATACTTGTGGGTCATCAAGGCTCTTTTACGGTGCCATTGCCGGGGAGTGAAGCGCTCTTGGTATGTGGAAATTGGTAAGGAAAAATTATTACTATGTGCTGAAATTTATTGTCACTTATTACTATGGAGAATCATCCTTTGAGGGGTTTGTTCGGGGTATCTTCACCTCGACCGGAACCACAATTAGCTACCCCTCAACCTACTGCACCTACTGAAAATATTGGTTCTGAAATTCCTTCGGATATGATAGAACAACTTCTAGCTAATCCTTATGCAGGAGATGGAACCGAACATCCTGATATGCACTTGATATATGTGGATGAAATTTGTGGATTATTTAAGCTTGCAGGTTTCCCGGAGATGAAGCTAAGAAGAAGGTTTTCCCTTTATCTTTGAAGGGAAAAGCATTGGTATGGTATAGGCTATGCGATGATATTGGATCTTGGAACTGGAATCGATTGAAATTGGAATTTTACCAAAAAAATTATCCTATCCACGTAGTTCATCGTGATCGGAATTATATATATAATTTTTGGCCTCGTGAAGGAGAAAGTATCGCTCTAGCTTGGGGAGGCTTAAGTCAATTTTATATTCATGCCCCAATCATGAGCTCTCGAGAGAAATTATCATTCAGAATTTTTATGTTCGGCATTCTCATGATGATCAATCCATGCTCGATACTTGTTGTACTGGTTCTTATATGAAGAAGACTATTGAATTCAGGTGGGATATTTTATAAAGAATTAAACGCAACTCTAAAGATTGGGAACTCGACGAAGTTAAAGAGTCAGGTATTAAGCTTGACTTTGATTATGTTAAATCTTTTATGAATACCGATGCTTTTCACAAGTTTAGCACTAAATATGAACTTGACGCTGAGATAGTAGCCTCTTTCTGTGAATCATTTGCTACTCATGTTGATCTCCCTAAGGAGAAGTGGTTTAAATATCATCCCCCTATCAAAGAAGAAATTAAAGAACCCGACATAGCTAAAGATGAAACTATTATTTACAATGTTGATCCAGTTGTGCCAACTGCTTATATTGAAAAACCACCTTTCCGTGTTAGGATAAAGGAACATGCTAAGTTTCAACTGTGGTTCACAAAAGTAATATTAGAGCACCTAAACCTACTGAACAAATTAAAGTAGAACCTAGTGTTGCTATGGTTAAAGATCTCTTGGTAGAAAATATTGATGGGCATGTTATTTACTTCTGTGATGAAGCTGCTAGAATTGCCAAACCCGATGAAAAAGATAAAACATAGACATGTTGTTGGCATGCCTGTTGTATCAGTTAAAATAGGAGATCATTGTTATCATGGTTTATGTGACTTATGTGCTAGCATTAGTGCTATTCCCTTTACCTTGTACCAAGAAATATGAATGACATAGCACCCGCTGAAATAGAAGACATAGATGTCACTATTAAACTTGCTAATAGAGACACCATCACACCACTTGGGATTGTTAGAGATGTTGAAGTCTTGTGTGGGAAAATAAAATGCCCCTCTGATTTTCTAGTTCTTGGTTCCCCACAAGATGACTTCTGTCCCATTATCTTTGGTAGACCTTTCTTGAACACTGTCAATGCCACTATAGATTATCATAAACAAACTGTCTGTGTTAGCTTTGGTGATGAGTCTCATGAGTTTAATTTTTCCAAGTTTAATAGACAACCTCATAAGAAAGAATTACCTAGTACGGATGAAATAATTGGTCTTGCTTCTATTGTCGTGCCTCCTACAGATCCACTAGAACAATATTTGCTAGACCATGAAGATGATATGCACATGCATGAAAGAAATGAAATGGATAAAATTTTCTTCCAACAACGACCTCTGCTAAAACACAGTTTGCCTATTGAAACTCTAGGAGGTCCTCCTCCACCTAAAGGTGATCCTGTGTTTGAATTAAAACAATTGACTGACACTTTGAAATATGCTTATCTTGATGAGAAGAAGATATATCCTGTTATTATTAGTGCTAACCTTTCAGAGCATGAAGAAGAAAGATTATTGAAAAGTCTGAAGAAGCACTGAGCTGCTATTGGATATACTCTTGATGATCTTAAGGGCATTAGTCCCACTCTCTGTCAGCACAAGATTAGTATGGAACCTGATGCTAAACCCGTTGTTGATCATCAACGACGTTTGAATCCTAAGATGAAAGAAGTGGTAAGAGCTGAAATATTAAAGCTTCTGGAAGCAGGTATAATTTATCCCATAGCTGATAGTAGATGGGTAAGCCTCGTTCATTGTGTCCTTAAGAAGGGAGGTATTACCGTTGTTCCTAATGATAAAAATGAACTCATTCCACAAAGAATTGTTACTGGCTATAGAATGGTAATTGATTTTAGAAAATTAAATAAAGCAACTAGAAAAGATCATTACCCTTTGCCTTTTATTGATCAAATGATAGAAATATTATCAAAGCACACACACTTTTGTTTTCTTGATGGATATTCTGGTTTTTCTCAAATACCTGTTTCACAACCTGATCAAGAGAAAACCACCTTTACTTGCCCATTTGGAACTTATGCTTATAGACACATGCCTTTCGGTTTATGCAATGCACCTGCTACTTTTCAAAGATGTATGACTGCTATATTCTTTGATTTTTGTGAAAAGCTTGTTGAGGTTTTCATGGATGATTTTTCTGTATATGGAACTTCTTTTGATGATTGCTTAAGCAACCTTGATCGAGTTTTGCACAGATGTGAGCAAACTAACCTTGTCTTGAATTGGGAGAAGTGTCACTTTATGGTTAATGAAGGTATTGTCTTGGGGCATAAAATTTCTGAACGAGGTATTGAGGTGGACCAAGCGAAAGTTGATGCAATTGAGAAAATGCCATGTCCTAAAGATATTAAAGGTATTCGTAGTTTGCTCGGTCATGCTGGTTTCTATAGGAGGTTTATTAAAGACTTCTCTAAAATTTCTAGGCCTCTTACAAATCTTTTACAAAAGGATGTTCCATTTGTTTTTTATGATGATTGTGTAGAAGCCTTTGAAACACTTAAGAAAGCCTTAACTTCTGCACCTATTGTTCAACCACCTGATTGGAACTTGCCTTTTGAAATTATGTGTGATGCTAGTGATTATGCTTTTGGTGTTGTTCTAGGACAAAGAATTGATAAGAAATTAAATGTTATTCATTATGCTAGCAAGACTCTAGACAATGCCCAAAGAAATTATGCTAGTACTGAAAAAGAATTTTTAGCAGTTGTGTTTGCTTGTGACAAATTCAGATCTTACATTGTTGATTCTAAAGTTATTGTTCACACCGATCATGCTACTATTAAATATCTCATGGAAAAGAAAGATGCTAAACCTAGACTCATTAGGTGGGTTCTCTTGCTACAAGAATTTGATTTACATATAACTGATAGAAAAGGAGCTGAGAACCCCGTAGCTGATAACTTGTCTAGGTTAGAGAATATCCTTGATGACCCACTACCTATTGATGATAGTTTTCCTAATGAACCACTAGCTGCTATAAATGTTTCTCATAACACTCCTTGGTATGCTGACTATGCTAATTATATTGTTGCTAAATACATACCACCTAGTTTGACATACCAAAAAAAGAAAAAAATCTTCTATGATTTAAGACATTACTTTTGGGACGACCCACATCTTTATAAAGAAGGAGTAGATGGTATTATTAAACGTTGTGTACCTGAGCATGAACAGGAACAAATCCTACGAAAATGTCATTCCGAAGCTTACGGAGGACATCATGCGGGAGATAGAACTGCTCACAAGGTATTGCAATCTGGTTTTTATTGGCCTACTCTCTTCAAGGATGCCCGTAAGTTTGTTTTATCTTGTGATGAATGTCAACGAATTGGTAATATCCGTAAGCGTCAAGAAATGCCTATGAACTATTCACTTGCTGTTGAACCATTTGATGTTTGGGGTTTTGATTATATGCGACATTTTCCTTCCTCTAATGGGTATACACATATTTTGGTTGCTGTTGATTATGTTACTAAGTGGGTAGAAGCTATTCCAACTAGTAGTGCTGATCATAACACTTCCATTAAAATGCTTAAAGTAGTTATTTTCCCAAGGTTTGGAGTCCTTAGATATTTAATGACTGATGGTGGTTCACACTTTATTCATGGTGCTTTACGTAAAATGCTTGCTAAATATGATGTTAACCATAGAATTGCATCACCCTATCATCTTCAATCTGGTGGTCAAGTTGAACTTAGCAATAGAGAAATAAAATTAATATTACAGAAAACTGCTAATAGGTCCTGAAAGAATTGGTCTAAGAAATTGGATGATGCACTTTGGGCCTACAGAACAGCGTATAAAAACCCTATGGGTATGTCTCCTTATAAAATGGTTTATGGAAAAGCTTGTCATTTGCCTCTTGAGTTAGAACATAAAGCATATTGGGCAATTAAAGAACTCAACTATGATTTCAAACTTGCCGATGAAAAGAGGTTATTTGATATTAGCTCACTAGATGAATGGAGAACCCAAGCTTATGAAAATGCCAAGTTATTTAAAGAAAAAGTTAAAAGATGGCATGACAAAAGAATCCAAAAGCAGGAATTTAAAGTTGGAGAATATGTTCTTTTGTACAACTCTCGTTTCAGATTCTTTGCAGGAAAACTTCTCTCTAAATGGGAAGGACCATATATCATCGAGGAGGTTTATCACTCTGGAGCTATCAAAATAAATAATGCCGAAGATACTAACCCGAAGGTGGTCAATGGGCAAAGAATTAAACACTATATCTCAGGTACGCCTATCAATGTTGAAAGAAATATTATTCAAACCATGACACCGGAGGAACACATAAAAGAAACCTTTCGGAACACTCCAGAATCCCTAAAATGAGGAGGTATGTGATACGGTAAGTAAACGGACTCCGAAAAATCCGCAAAAATATTTTTTGTCAGTTTTGGAGTATTTTAAAAATTAGGAAAATAAGAAACAGCCAGAAAGGCACTTGAGGTGGGCACAAGACACCAGGGCGCGCCTGGGCCCACCTCGGGAACCTTCCCGACTCCGTTTTCCTCCTGTTTGCTTGTTTCCCAAGATAAAAAATCTTTATATACCCCCCGAACGTATTGACCACCGTATCATGGAGAAATCCCATGTTCTTCTTTCTTGCTGTTTTCTATCGGATCTGTTAGGACAGGCATCATGTCTTCCTCCTCCTCCAACAATGTAGAAGAAGATGCTTGGTTGATGAAGATGGAACTAAAGAGAGAGGATCCAAAGGAAACCATCAAGGGTGATAAGGTTAAGGAAGTCCCGGGAGATCGAGTTCCGACAGAAGGGAAGGCTGCTCCAACAGTGGAAGAAGAAGACATCCTTCAACCTTATTATGATTATCTTACCCCTACTGAAATTGAAGCTTTGAGGGTCATTGAAACGGTTTGTGTGCAAAATAAATATCTCACTCGTGAAAATATTCTATTGCAAGAACACATCATCGCCCTCCGAAGCATCATCCGTAGATTCGAGAACCTCCTGAGCCTGAAGTGTGAAGCTACTTCACCACCACCTTCATCATCTTCTCCAAGAACTTGAGTTCATGGTATGGGCACTCCCCTTGGCTTGTGCCAAGCTTGGGGGAGGTGCCCCGGTATCGTATCATCACCACTATCTTTGCTTTCATCTATTTTAGTTCGATCTTTAGTTATCCTATGATTTAGTTGAATAAAAGTTTAGTTTGATCCTTTATTTTTGAGTGCTTCCTTAGTGATCTATCTATGTAATCGTGTGCGAGATATATAATAAAGAGTAGTTTGAGTTTTGTTTCTCTACTCTTTTGTTCCAATAAAAAGAAAGGAAAATAAATGAAAAAGATCATATGCTAATCTTATGGTAAGTAATGACATCACATAGGAAAAGTATAAGTGGTAAAATTTGTTGGAGATTGACAAACATAGCATTGGTCAATGATGCAATTCATGAAAGAATTAATAAGGGAAGAGAAGATTCACATGCAAATACACTATCTTGGACATCTTTTATGATTGTGAGCCCCCATTAAATATTTTGTGTCAAAATAGTTGACGTTGGACAAGGAAGACAACGTAATGATTTATGTTTGTTCATATTCACATAGAAGTTATATTGTCATAGATCCTTTAACATGTGGTGCTTGCTCAATATCGTTTCTATCCAAAAATTTCGCACTAAGTAGAGATACTACTTGTGCATCCAAAAACCCTAAACCCAAATCTTATTTTGAGAGTCCACCATACCTACCTATGGATTGAGTAAGATCCTTCAAGTAAGTTGTCATCGGTGCAATAAGGCAATAAAAATTGCTTCTAAATGTGTTGGGTCATTTAGTGTAAGACAAAATTGAGCGTTGTACGAACTTGTGATGGCAAAGTAATAAAAGCGACGGACTGCATAATAAAGGTTGCTATCATAAGGGGCAATATAACGCGACGTTCTTTTGCTTTAAGGGATTTGGCATACAAACAAATAAGCGCATGACAACCTCTGCTTCCCTCTGTGAAGGGCCAATCTTTTACTTTTATGCATTTACTTTTATGTAGAGTCAAAGTTTTCTTCCCTATTCCTTTTTATTTTCTCCTTTTGCAAGCATCATGTGGTGAGGAAAGATCTAGGCACATATATCCAGTTCGATATGAGTGGGCATGAGTTATTATTGTTGGCATCACCCTTGAGGTGAATAAGTTGGGAGGCGAAACTATAAGCCCCTATCTTT
Source organism: Thinopyrum elongatum (assembly GCA_011799875.1). Classification (NCBI taxonomy): domain Eukaryota; kingdom Viridiplantae; phylum Streptophyta; class Magnoliopsida; order Poales; family Poaceae; genus Thinopyrum; species Thinopyrum elongatum. The sequence continues at coordinate 214,754,020 of CM022299.1, forward strand.
CTATGTGTCCGGTTGAAACTTTTTGTTCATGGGTACGCTGTGAGTGTTAGCAATCATAGAAGATTAAATGATGGTTGAGTATGTGGACTTGCCTAAAGGCTCCGATACGTGACCCTTCCTGAAAATATGATGAATTGTAGTTGCAAAGTTGACTGAGAACATAGTTTGTCGGTTTTCAATAAGGTTTATGCTTTATACTTTGATGTTGTGATGAATTGTTACTTGTTCATGGGAAGTTATATGATAAAAGTTATTTGATAAAGTTTTATGTCAAAGTTCCTTGCTGTTATAATAATATGCATGATGCTTCTATGTCCATATTTTGTTTTTATCGACACCTCTCTCTCAAAGCATGTGGACATGTTTTTCGATTTCGGTTTTTCGCTTGAGGACAAGCAAGGTCTAAGATTGGGGGAGTTGATATGTCCATTTTGCATCATGTTTTCCTACTGTTATTTATAATGTTTTTATGCATAATAATGCTTTTAGTCGTAATTCTAATGCATTTTCTTTCATAATATGCAAGGTTTACACAAAGAGGGAGAATACCGGCAGCTGGAATTCTGGACCTGAAAAAGCTACGTCAGAGTTACCTATTCTGCACATCTCCAAATGAGCTGAAAATTTATGAAGAATTGTTTTGCAATATAAGAAGAATATTGGAGCAAATAACTACCAGAGGGGGCCCACCAGGTGGGCACAACCCACCTGGGCGCGCTAGGGAGCCCAGGCGCGCCTTGGTGGGTTGTGACCTCCTCGCCCACCTCCGGTGCCCCTCTTCTGGTATATACGTCATTTTGACCTAGAAAAAATAAGGGGAGGACTTTCGGGACAAAGCGCCGCCGTGTCGAGGCGGAACTTGGGCAGGAGCACTTTTGCCCTCCGGCGGAGCGATTCCGTTGGGGGGAACTTCCCTCCCGGAGGGGGAAATCATCGCCATCGTCATCACCAACAACTCTCCCATCTTTGGGAGGGCCATCTCCATCAACATCTTCAACAACACCATCTCCTCTCAAACCCTAGTTCATCTCTTGTGTTCAATCTTTGTACCGGAACCTTAGATTGGTACTTGTGGGTGACTAGTAGTGTTAATTACATCTTGTAGTTGATTACTATATGGTTTATTTGGTGGAAGATTATATGTTCAGATCTATTATGCTATTTAATACCCCTCTAATCTTAAGCATGATTATTATTTGTGAGTAGTTACTTTTGTTCTTGAGGTCACGGGAGAAGTCATGTTGCAAGTAATCATGCGAACTTGATATGTGTTCGATATTTTGATGATATTTGGTGTCATGTGAACATCGACTACATGGCACTTCACCATACTTGGGCCTAAGGGAATGCATTGTGGAGTAGTTATTAGATGATGGGTTGCTAGAGTGGCAGAAACTTAAACCCTAGTTTATGCGCTATTTCGTAAGGGACTGATTTGGATCCAAAAGTTTAATGCTATGGTTAGATTTTATCTTAATACTTTTCTCGTAGTTGCGGATGCTTGCGAGGGGGTTAATCATAAGTAGGAGGTTTGTTCAAGTAAGAATAGCACCTAAGCACCGGTCCACCCACATATCAAATTATCAAAGTAGTGAACACGAATCAAACCAACATGATGAAAGTGATATGATGAAATTCCCGTGTACCCTCAAGAATGCTTTGCTTACCATAAGAGACCGTTTTGGCCTATCCTTTGCCACAAAAGGATTGGGCTACCTTGCTGCATATTATTTACCATTACCGTTACTTGCTCATTACAAATTATCTTGCTATCAAACTATTTGTTACCTACTATTTCAGTGCTTGCAGAAAATAGCTTGCTGAAAACCACTTATCATAAGGGTTCGACACTCTTACTTATCGAAAGGACTATGATTGATCCCCTATACTTGTGGGTCATCAGGGCACGCCAGGGGGTGCCCGGCGCACCCTGGTTGGTGGTGGAGGCCTTGGGCCTTCGTTTGCGTTGATTCCAACTCCCAAAAATCACATATATGCCAAAATAATTCTCCGTAAATTTTTATTGCGTTTGGACTTCGTTTGATATGGATATTCTGCGAAACAAAAACATGCAACAAACAGGAACTAGCATTGGGCACTGGATCAATATGTTAGTCCCAAAAAATCATATAAATTGTTGCCAAAAGTATGTGAAAGTTGTATAATATTGGCATGGAACAATAAAAAATTATAGATACGACAGAGACGTATCTGACATCCACACCGTCCGGGGCGAGGGCGCCGCCTGTGCCGCCCGCAGACATGTGTGGAGGAGGCTTGGACATTGTCGTGGGAAACCACGGCCACCTATGGGGCCATCAGCCCCTTTGTGGTTCGGCGGGGGGAAGGGCACATTGCACAAAGAGCGGAGAGCGTAGCACAGCACGGCAGAGATCACACAGGCAGTTTTTACCCAGGTTCGGGCCGCCGCGAGGTGTAAAACCCTACTCCTGCTTTGGTGGATTGATGAGGGGACCGTGGTGGAGACGTAGCGCTCTAGCCCGGCAGGGTCGCCTCGGGGCGAGAGCAGCTACGCGCGTATGAGTGTACAAGGGTCCGAATCCTTTCTATGGTTGCCATGGCCCTCCTTTTATAGATCAAGGGGTCACCACAATGGCAAATCAGTCATTGTGTACTTATTAGATAGCAAACAGTGCTATCATACCTAACTCTGCAGACAGGACAAAGCGCATTAAATGAGCCGCTTAGTGTCACATCGTGGCATGCCCGGCAAGCCTTGCCGGGCCGTACGACCACCTTCTCGTCTGTCTGCTTAACACATCTCTAGACAGGTGTCATTTGGAGGTGATTTCCTTCGGAAGTGGCTGCCATGTGTCAAATAATAGCCACTCAGTCACTTGGGGGCTTGACACCGCACCGATTGATGACTTGCGTCGCTGTGATGTGGAGCGGTGGAGCCTTGGCGGGGTAGTCTGCCCTTGGCGTCCCCGGCAAGCTTGCCGGGATAGTCTTTAGGTTCGTCTTTGGGGTGCCTTCAACCTCGCCGGGCTCGCCTGCCCGGCAAGGGAGGTTTCTCCTTAGTGGAGTCTTGCTCATTTAGCTTGTCTTGGTCTTCTTGATTCGCCCTTTGATTTCTCAAAGAGCCATCTCTTCAACTTGGTCTCGTCTTGGATGTTGCAACCTTGTTTCCTAGCCTGTGTACAGTCTGGGCAACACACCTGGGGTTTGTTGCACCGACAGGAGCCCCCGGGCCTGGCCTGAACGCGTTGCCGAGCGTCATCGGGGTAGGCCCTGTCCAGTACACAGGCGAGTGGGCAGTAGTAGCTTGTCCTTTGAGGTCTTCTTTGCTTCTTCATTAATCTGAGCTTGGATCAATTTCTGGTTTTCCCGTGCATCGCGTAACGCCAATTGCAGTGGGGCCATCTTTGTAATGGCCCGTGAATGACTTTAACGCACGGGTGAGTAACTGCCAATTCACTCTTCCCACCACGCTCTTATCCTTGGCCACGTATGCTGCATGCATTGAGTGGGGTAGGTAACGGAGACGCATGGTGCGGGAGAGCGTTAAGGCAGGGGCCCGGCCTTCCCGGATTGGTGAAGAGGGATAGTGGTTACTCATAGATGGATCAGCCCCCAGCCCCAGCCTGCCTATAAAAGAGGGGGCAGGAAGGAGCGGAAATGCTCATCCACGCACCTCTCTTCTTCCACCCCCTGCCTTCTTCTTGCCATGTTGAGATGGAGGGATTGGGGCCAGGCCCCGGGCTCCAGCTTGGCGTCGACGGAGCTGAATGCTTGTGTTGATGTTCGGGGAGTGAGTCTGGTCTGGGCCCCGAGGAGATGCGTCGGTCGAGCCGCTTGCAGCGCAGGAGGTGCCAAGCTTTCCCACTATGGTGGAACGCTTGTCTCCTCCGCTCGGGTCGGCCGTCTGGTGGGGAGCGCTAGACCTTGCTGCGAGTTGCCGCGGCTTGTTGCCCTGACATCGGGGACCCTGGGGTTTCCGGTGTCTGTCTGGAGTGCAGCGCTCGGGGCTTTCGGTAATCCCAGCACTGCCCCCTTTAGTGAAGTTGGGGCGAATGTTGAAGACAGCGGCAGCTTCCTGCCCTCCGAGGTGGGGAGCGACGCTCCTTGTGCGTCTCGGACGCCGTTGTCGCCCGCTGCTTCTCCGGGGGAGGCGACGGCTCGAGGAGCTGGCACCCTCCTGGAGTGGTGGTGATGAAGAAAGAACAAGGGTAGGCGGAGAAGGCGGGTGGCAGGGCGTCAGGTCGGAGTACGATGGCACCGACGCCTTCATCTTGTATTGCCGACCTGCTGCCTTGTCTTTCCGCTCTTCCCATCCCTCCCCGGCACCATCATCACCGGCCTCCTGGTTGCCGGGGAGGGGGTCGCTCTCTTGGTGCCTTCGCCTCCTCCAGCAGTCTTCCAGCTGAGCTCCAGTGGTCCTCCCCCCGGTGCTTGCACTGGGGCTTCTGCCTGGTCCTGGAGGTGGTGACCAGGGCACCGCCGAGCTGCTCCTTCTGTCCTTGTCCTTCGCAGCCTCGCCACTCTCGATCTTGTCAGGCTGCGCCCGGCAGGTCCTGACGGGATCGGGTCAGGCATCTGCTCAGGCACTCCTTTTGCTCTCTTTACCTCCCACCGTAGTGCCTAGGAGGAGAGGGACATGAAAGGGGATTACGGGGCACTTATCTTTTTTCAATCTAAAATATGTAGGCACTTGCCAAACTTTAGTCTAAATTATGTAATCTTCTTTATCCATATTTGTGTTCTGTAAGATCTGTACTTGCTCATCAGCATATTAATGAAAAAGACAAGCTTTGCCGGGCTCTTGTGCATGTAATATACCCATGCGGAGGTGAAATGCCTCTATACATTCAAGTAAACAAGTTATTCCCGGCAAACTGTCCTGCCGGTACCCTCAGCTTGTTGCCGCGGGGCTAAGCCTACCGGGCACAAAGTCTCAAAGAGGGACCAGCCCCCCGCCAAGCCTTCTCTGCCAAAGGCAACTGCGACCATCCTGACCGAAGCAACGTTCGAGTCGAAGGATGGGAGCACCTAAGTTTCGAAGGTGGCGAGGTTTTCATATGCACAAGTTCCTACTTATAGAACACGTATGGATAAGAAAAGAACTTATCTGTTTGGCTTGCCGGGGATCATCACGTAGGCTCGTCTTCATTTCTTCTCTTCGGGACCAAGTCCACGGCAAGAACCCTGCAGCTTAGCGCAGATGAAAACGATGCCATGCGCGATCTAATCTACATGAACATGCAATGCTCATGATATGCTTATGCATGCATGCAATTTTTGGGGCCCCCCAGCGCTTCATTTATTTCTCTGTTGCTCAGGGTCTACGCCTGGCTTTGTACAAGGGGTTACATGCAACATCGGCAAGGCCTGTACAAAAGGGTGGCTGCCGGGCAGGGCTCGACAGCCGCGCCTTACGGGTAGAACTTACGGAGATGCTCAATGTTTCATGAGTTTTGCAACTGAATGCCATCTCCGGTCTCCAGACGGACTGCACCAGGTCTGCTGACTCGTACTACCCGGTAAGGGCCTTCCCACTTCGGCGTCAACTTGTTTGTACCCTTGGCGGACTGAACGCGCCTAAGGACAAGGTCGCCTTCCTCAAAGCTCCGGGCATGAACCCTGCGACTATGATAGCGACGCAGGGCTTGCTGGTAGCGTGTAGCACGCGTAGCAGCCTGTGGGGACCCCGACTCATAAGTCATGATCACCGTGTACAGTGATCCCAGAGATCAATGCTCAATGAACACATAGAAACTGAATAACAAGAGTCTTACATCCAGTACATACCGTTTTACACAAATTAAGACCATTATGGTCAAGTCTTCATAAACTCGCAGCAGATATCTTCAACGATAGCGTGAACCCATGCCATCTGCCTTAACCCTACAGGCATTCTAATTGGGAAGCGTCCTAGCTTGCATGTTCATCACCAAGGTACTCTTCATTATATCCTGTTCTTTCATGCTTGGCCAATAAAATAATCAGTGGCAAGCCAATGAGTACTTTGAATGTACTCGCAAGCAACCCAAGAGTGATAACGGAATAATTATGCAAGGCTCTACTACTAAATTGGTATTTTTGTAGAAAGCTAGTTTTTCTCATGCTAGTATGATCAACACTTATTGGAAACATGAAGGCGTCTGCAACAAGTATCAGGAGGTCACAGACATCAATATCGAGAAAGGGTTATAAACAACTCATGCTCAAGCTCATCGTGACTTCCTCATGAATCGTATCAATAATATTGCCAAACTGTGTTGTTCGTCAGAAACATAAGGACATAGTTTAAGCAGCACCACCCAACTATCCTTGACCGTGGACACGGCTATTCGAATAGTTTGACACTCTGCAGAGGTTGCACACTTTACCCAGAAGATCCGGGGAACTTCCATGTCATCCACGACCCGCGGTACCTCAAGTACCCGGGGTAAGCACCCGATCACTACCTTTCCCTAGCCATGACTAACATAGAGTCCACTCGATTGGTAGCAGCCCCCATGCAAGACATTGTCACATAATTAATTTTGTGGAGCCACGCTCCCATATTTTTCACTTAACACAAGCACAGGGTACCAACGGTGTGTCCGGTGGCCTGTGAAAACAGTCATGGCCGCCTATCCAAGCACGACCCCGTCTCGAGAGTGACCACGCCACTCCTGTCACTAGTAATGCAGGCATCCATGCTAGCACGAACTAGGTAATCAATAATGCCCTTTCCCATATAAGGGTAGAGTGGTTGCGCATGTTTGGTTGGGACGGTCAACAAATCTTAAATCTAATCCGTCTCTGTAAACAACACATATTCACCTGCTTTGGTGCACCACTTCTTCATCTAGTGGTGACCTAGTTCAACATTACTCACGGGCATTAGGGGCACCCGATGGTTTTTTTTAAAGGATTGTAACCAAGAAATGATCACGGCATAGATGCAACATCATGCATCAACGTCAAGTATTCATCGTATCTCTGGGACAAGGTAGAGCTATGAACATGCAAGTATCAATGGGTAGGCATTAATGCAACGATCATAACAAGCTCATCATCAACATCATCATCATGCATACGGAAAGTTTATCGATGAACAAGAGAGGTGTATCATGGTCAAAGGGCTGCTTGCCTTGGTTAGCTTGATCGTCAGATTCTTCAAGTCCTTCTCCAACTCTTCACTAGTAACTTTGTCAGACATGGAATCTAATCGTCGCAAAAGAATAACGGAAAATAAGGCAATAGCAAAAACAGAAAATGAAAGTGCTCATAAGAATGTCCACCTATTTTTGTTAAATAATAGGGTTAAAACTAAGAAGGGAAAAATTCTTAGTTTTGCATTTGGAGTTACAGAATAAGAGAAAAGGAATTTTAGAGGTGGATTTGAATGCTCAAATTTGAATTTAAATTTGAACAGTACAGAAAAGGGTGATGGATTTGTGTGAAAGCTACACCATTAAATAGGAGGGATTTTTATAAGAATATAGGAGTTGGAATTATTTCATTTGGACAAATATTTTGATCTGTGGAATTTTTGGAAGTTTCAGAAATAAAGAAAAAGGAAAAAGGCACTATGCAACTGGGCCAGAAGGGCCACAGTGCAGCAGGCCTAGAGAGAAACCAGCCCGCGCGGCTGCTACGTCGAAGGCGTAAAGGCGAAATACGCCTTCAGCCGACACGGTGCGCGCGCGGCGGGCGTGTTTAAACCTGACAGGTGGAGCCCCCCCGTCAGTGAATGGGAGAGAGGTGAGTATGACAGGCGGGGCCCGCCTTTCATCTCCAACCTCGTGACAGGGAGGGCGGCGTGCTCACCGGCGGCGACGTGGGCCACAACGACGCGAGTGGGTGGCACCGTTGGACTCAGGAGGGAGTCGCCGTTCGGGGGGTGTCAGAGTTGGTCGCCGGGAGGGCCTGGTTCGCCGGCGATGAAGAATAGCATGGTGAAGCTTCGGCTCGAAGTTGATCCGCTCGACCCAGGCTACAAACGACATGGGAGAGTGAGGGGAAATGGTCAGTGCACTGCGGGCGATTCATAGGAAGAAGAAAGAGGGCCGGGGGAGGCCTGTACCGCGGGATCGACGGTGACCCGAGGCGGCGGAGCTCGAGCTCGATCTCGAGCTCGGGCGGCTCCGGGGAGGAGTGGGTGGCTCAGGCGGTCGATAGGGAGTGGTAGGGAGTGAGTGGTGGAGAGAAAGGGGCTCGGGGTGGCCTTATATAGCCTGCCCGAGGTTCACCGTGGGCTTGTGCGCTGGTGCAGACACAACCGAGTCTAGGGGCCTCGGGGGCCAATGGAAAGGTGTCCTGGGTGTTCGTGGAGGTGGTCTACGACCAGGGGAAGAAGAGAGGGAGCGAGGGAAGGTTAGAGATGTCGCGCGTGTGAGGCAGCCCATTGGGGCTCTCGGGCAGCCGGCGCGTGTGTGAGAAGTGACCGTTCGAGGAAGAAGGACAGGGGAGATAGGCGCGTAGCATGCTGCGGATGTCGAGGCGCTCTGGCAGGCGTGCTGGGGAGGCCCAAGGTGATCGGGCGGCTCGGGCAGAGAGCAGCTACAGTGCTTGGCCGCACTGTAGCGTGCTCCAGAGCGCCCAAATTGCTGGCATTGGCATTGTTTAGGCACCCAAGCCGTGGCCACTGGTGTCTAGCAGCTCTAGGAGGGAGTAAACAAGTGAGGTGGAGCTTTGGATGCTCTGAAGGGGCCCTGGTGTGAGGAGGGGGTGAGAGAGAGAATGGGGCTGACCAGAGAGAGAAATTGGGGATTTCACCCCTCAACTAGTGGTCCATGGCCATGCAAATCTTAACAGAGGTAGAAGGTGATCAGGGTCAGCTGTGGTAAAAATTTGAGCTCATGGAGAATAGTGGAAGGGATCAAAACAGTGGTTTTGGTAAAATGGCAAAAGGTGTGTGATGGTGATTTCGGCAAGTAAATGGATTCCCTTTGCCATGAGATTTAACAGGATCAAATGGTAGATAGAAATAAGGTGTACCACCAAGTTTAAGCTCATTTGAAGAAAGTTGACAATGTAACTTTGGCAAACCCTAGAAATCAACAGAAATGGTTTTACCAAGATTTAGTCATGCAAATATTTTCTCCTTGATGCACCACTTGGTGTAGTGTCATCATTTGAGGATTTGAACATGTCCACAAAAATTGGGATCAAAAGGATACAATTGGCAATGCAGAGTTGCTCAAATTTGGTTTTGGATAGAGATGGTTTTGACAAGCTTTGATCAAGTTAACTTGTTCTCCAACTTGTTCCACTTGGTCTAGATGAATTAATAGACCATTTGAGCATGTATACCAAGTTTGGGAGCATTTGGACATGTTTGGTAGTGCCAAGTTGTTCAAACTTGGAAAAGGACAGAAATGGTTTTGAGAAGGTTTGATGGGGCTATATTGTTCTCCATGACATGAGACTTGTCAGGGTCATCAAGTATGTCATTTGTGACATGGTATAATTTTCCTGGATTTAATGGAGAATATTTCTTTTGTAAACATTTCAAAAGCTTGAAATGTCCAGAAAGGGTTTTTGAGGGATTTGACCAATATTTTGGTCATGACCATGTGTTGAAACTCATATATATATGGACAATATATGTCCACTGAGTCTCCCTAAATTTTCTCAAATATTTGTGAAACATTAAAATAATTTTACCCTATTAAAGACCATTTCTGGCCTAAAGAAAAAGCCTTTAAATAAAATAGCAAAATAACTTTTAAAATAATATTTTTGTGGTTTTAGGGATTCCTATCTCTAATAGGATTCAAATATATTTTTTTAAAGATTTTTCACATCCCAAATTAAGTACTTGTAGTTCAAGCCTTAACTCAGGGGTTTTTTGAAAACCTAATTTGGAAATTACTTTTTGGCCAAATTATTTTTGCAAGAAAATATTACTCTGTTCTATACATGGCATGATCATTGGGCAAAGTTTTGGATCAAGGAGAAGGAGCATAAGAGTTGGAGGATTTATTTGATTTTTAGAGAACTTGTAAACAACAAACAAAAATCCAAATCAAGGCAGAGACCAAATCAACACAAAAGTTTTTGTTGGACCCAATTTTTATGCTTAATTAATCCTAAATGTTGTGTCATGAAAATCTGGGTGTGACAAACCTACCCCCTTACAAGAATCTTGTCCCCGAGATTCCCAAACTAGGCGCGAAAAGGAATACGGATACTTGGATCTGGGGTAGCCCTCAGGCTCCTATGCGGCTTCTTCTTCCGGTGTGGTTGCTCCACTGAACCTTGAAGTAATTGATGGTGTGGCTTCGTGCATGATGTTCTTCTTGATCCAGGTTGCAAATGGGTCTCTTACGGTAGGTCAGAACGGGCTGGAGGTCAATGGCTCAGTGATCGATGTCTCTGTAGAGATCGGGCTAGTCAGGAAGTTCGAAACACTTCCGAAGTTGTGACACGTGGAAAACGTTGTGCACATCAGATAACTCAGGTGGCAATTCCCACAGATAACCGTCTTCTCTTGGTCTTGTAGTGATCTCAAAGGGGGTTGACAAATCCTGGTGTGAGCTTCCCTTTGACATGGAAATGCTCGGTTCTTTTGAGGGGAGTGGCTTGCAGATGCACATGGTCTTCGACGCGGAAGTTTACTTATTGACGGTGGTGGTTGGTATAGTTCTCCCTTGTTGACATGGCGATCTTCAGATGCTCTCTGACCAGCTAAACGACTCTTCCTTCGTCTTCGGGTAGACAAGTATGTCACCAATAAGGATGACAACCAAATTGTCCAAGTACTCTATGAAGACTTTCCCATGGGGTACATAAAGTAGGCTGGAGTGTTGGTGGTGTTCACGATTGAAAATTGGCCAAGGTCTCCTCGACCTGTAGCCAAAGCCCATGGTCATGATCCGACCATGTTGTGGCTCGGTTAAGCTTAAGGGTTTCAAGGATTCTAGGATGCGAGTGAATGTTTATCATCTCATCCTTGAGCACATTTTCTGAGATGCCAATTACTCTATCTAATTCTCAAAACAAAATTGTTTTATACCACCGAAAGCATCATCTCGTATAGGTCAATTCCAATCATTACTCTTGTTATTCGCATCCTCATGACTCCCAAGAGGAGGTATAACAAAATCATACATATGAACTATCCCCAATCTCATATGTATGGTTATCCTTATGTAAAATTCCATGGGTAGAGCATACAAGCTGCTAAGCTTGAATTAAACACCACAATCCAAGTGCTCAGCCTATTCTCCCAAGGTCCATGATAGTGCATATCTATCCTAAGGAAGCACGTTGTATACCAATCCAAGATCTTGTTTCCTTTCCTATGAATAAACTCCAATGGCCCATTAATTCCATCAATCACTACATGATCCATTAATTCTAAAAATCCAATGTCTATGGTGTTCCACATGATCTTCTAATGTCCTCTCATCCCCAAATACTTGAAAGACTAACTTATCAAAGCATATCCACAAACCTCCATTATCATGGTCAAGTAAACTCCAAGGTTAGGTGCATTAAATCTGACAACAACCCAATATCCCTAGTTTATTATCCATCGAGAAACATGGTATCATGATCGAGGTCATCAGTCTAAATTCAATTTACTCCAAACCATGTATACTCACTCATCCGCTAGGATCACCTACTTAATCCAAATCTCATGTCCTACGAGAATTCCTACCTGTTTACCTCAAGTCATTATCGTAATGTCAACAATCTCCTATTGGTATCATTTGATCAAGTCAAGTTCTTTTCCTCCAAGAATCTCAGCTTGTGATCATAATTGTCCTATTAAATCCGATTTACTCAAGGGTAACGAAAGTTATGCCACTCTATTAACTAATCCCACCAAGTTCATCATGAAAGCCTCATAATCCACCAAAGAGTCTCAGATATCTCCTCAAGGTATCTATCATAGCCTCGTCAAAACATTAGCCTACTAATCATGTACCCTCAAAACGATCTTCCCTATGGCATCGTCAGTTCTGGTGCTATCTTAGGATGATAATGTGCTAGTTCACTATGTCCACTAGTTCCATAGTGAACCCAGTGATGAGCAAAGGTTACTGAAGCTTAACTGTTTCTCTTGCAATTTCGTAGGTTAAGCACATGGTTAAGGATTCGAGCTGGCGTATCTCATGAAGTCTTGAAGGGTCTAGGGATGGGTTTCTAGTCTTGAGGGGTAAACATAACTCTACAGGGTTGCACTTGGTCGAGGAGGATGTAGCAAATGTCTTTAGTGCTAGTTGGTTGCCGAGATGGAATCCTTGGTGCATCTTGTCTTGCTGGTCTTTAGTTGATGAGAGAGATGAGTGGGAAAAGTAGAATAGAGGAGGTGCCTAAAAGGGGAGCTATAGTGCAAGTGTAGTCAAACAAGTGTCGAAAGGGCCAGACACAAGCATTAGAATAAGGTAGGTGATATATTCGTGTACTTGTTGCCTAGGGCAAAAGGGTGACTTATATCAAAACACAAACAAATAAAAACAAGCAACACACAATCATGGTTCAATCTGAACCATCACACGGACTCGACTTCACATAGGGGATACATGACTCATCCTACCCTAGGGGTTCTCGGATTCAGTAGTCATGCTTGCTTCGTGTGTCGAAGAGAAGGACTTTCAGTCTTCTGGTCTTCTTCAGGTGTCGCTACGTCTCTTGTAGTCGTTTGATGAAACGATTTGGGTTGGGGCCTGGAGAATCTTTGACATCTTCTCATCTAATGGTGGTTCCTCGTAGCTAGCATTGACTCATCTTCTGTTGTCTTCTTAATCATGACGATCCCTTTTTCCTTCTAAGGCGTAGAGGGTACCAGGTAGGCAATCCTTTATGCAATGACATTAACAAGGCAGAGTAGAGGTCCAACCCGTCGGTTATGTTGATGACAACATCGACACCAAGAGCGGGGGATGAAGAGAACCGTTTTCCTGCTCACTATAGTGAGGCGGACCAAATGGCGAGGTTCTCATCCACCGGTGGTTGCCGATACAACAACGGTAGGGACAAGGTTGCTCTATTAGCGATGTATATCATGATCTCGCATATCTTATGCCCTGCTCATCATAGACCAAGGTTGCATCATCCTGGGGCAGTGTCAAGGGTGTCACCATCTTCTGGGTCTTGATGTCCTCATTCCTCGAGAAGGTATCTTCTATTGGTGTCGTCTTGTCATGGTGTCGCCACCCTTGTGTTCAAAAGATAAGGGCGAATGTCTGGCAAGGTGACTCCCTTCCAGGTTATCCACAAGGATTACAAGGAATCCAGTGGTCAGGGGCATAAGGGTACTAGCAGCCATTTGCAAAAGTTTTGAAGGGGAAGAGGTCAATAAGGAAAATATATCTTAGTTTTTGAAAAAACTCAGAAGGGAAGAGAAGTATAGATAGTTTCTGAAAATTAGTAATAGTTTTGGAAATAGTTTTACCCTAACTAACGACCATGCTAACTAAGGCTTCCTACAGTCAGGATGGCTCTGATACCAGCTCTGTGGGGACCCCGACTAATAAGTCGTGATCACCGTGTGTCGTGGGAAACCACGGCCACCTATGGGGCCATGAGCCCCTTTTGGTTCGGCGGGGGGATGGGCACGTTGCATAAAGAGTGAAGAAGCGTCGCGCAGCACAACAGAGATCACACGGGCAGTCTTTACCCAGGTTCAGGCTGCCGTGAGGCGTAAAACCCTACTCCTGCTTTGGTGGATTAATGGTGGATAATGATGGTGGACGTAGCACACTCACCCGGCAAGGTCGCTCTAGGGGCGAGAGTGGCTACGAGTGTATGGATATGCGAGGGTCCAACCCTTTCTACGGTCGCCATGGGCCTCCTTTTATAGATTAAGGGGTCACCACAGTAGCAAATCAGTCTTTGTGTACTGATTAGATAGCTAACAGTGCTATCATATCTAACTCTGCAGGCTGACAGAGCGCATTAAATGCGCTGCTCAGTGTCACATCACAGCCCGCCCGACAGGCCCTGCCGGGCTGTTTTGCCAGCTTCGCGCTTGCTCGCTTGACACATCTCAGGATGGGTGTCATATGGAGGTGTTTGCTGTAGGAAGTGGCTGCCATTTGGCAAGAAGCAGCCACTTAGTCACCTTGGAGCTTGACACCGCTTTGATTAATGACTTGCATCGCTTGTGAGGTGGAGCGGTGGAGTGGCTTGCCTCCGCCAGCCCCGGCAGGCCTGCCGGGACGGTCTGGGAGCTTGCTTCCGGGGCAAAACCCAACCCTGTCAGGCTCGCCTGCCCAGCAAGGTAGGTCCTTCTCTTAACGATGCCTTGTTCCTCTGGCTCACCTTGGCCTTCTCGACTTGCACTTGGATCCTTCAAAGGAATTGATCCTCCTTGTTTGGTCTGATCTTGGTCTTGTAATCTTGTCTTTGAGCCTGTTGGCTTGCTGTCCGTGCATAGTCAGGGGAAAACATATACCCCTATCTGTGTTCCTCGACATAAGCCCCCGGGCCTAAGCCATACGTGTCGCTGGGCACGTTGGGTTAGGCCACAAATAGTGCATGGACATGTGGCAAAAAAGGGCTGCTCGCATCATGGTTCGTCATGATGACCAGTCAATCCAACGTCCACTTCGCGCAATTACTGCGAGTCGTGGGGTCGTGGGACTGTTGCAGTTAATGTAAAACAGTAACTTCTGAAGCGTCACGTCCCCGCTCCATGCCTTTTCCCCTTAAGATAGGAAAACGCGGAACGGCATGGTTCACTTGTCGCCTGTCCTGCCCTCCCATCATCTTCCTCCGCAAGCCAAACAACCGCCACTCCTTTCTCTCCCTCGCCCGGCATCGTTCCCCCACCTGATTCCTTCCCCCGTTCGCACCGATGTTCGCGGGAATGGGGAAGAAAACTGCAGCAAAAGGGAAGCAGACGGCCGCGGCGAAGGAGGTGGTCGCCGAGGGAAGCAAGAGGGTGGCGGAGCTGGACAAAAAGCGGAGGGGAGACATTGTCTTCTTTTCGTCGAACCTGGACGGCCCGGTTCTGCAGGCAAGGTACGGGTACCTGTGGGGGAGGGAAGTCCTGAAAGGGCACGGCGCACCCAATGTTTTGGTGGAGGGGGAAGAGGATCCACCAAATTCATACCGATTCTTCTGCGCATATTTCATCTGCGGCCTCTGCCCCCCTTTTTCTGATTTCTTTGAGGCAATGATGACGATTTATGGATTCCACCTCCTGGACTTCACGCCAAATGCAATGGCTACCATGGCCATCTTTGCCCATTTGCGTGAGAACTTTGTTGGTGTTGCCCCCAATGTTGATCTGTTCAGGCATTACTTTGTCCCGCGGGTGGATAACAAAACTCACCACTCTGGGAACATCAGCTGGCTGCCACAGGGGGCAAGGAAGTCCTGGGATTATATCCCTAGTCTGCAGCGTGAGAGGTGGGATGAGTGGAGAGGAGACTGGTGCTGGATTCAGGATGAGGAAGCCCCGGAGTTCTGCGAAGCACGGACAATGTGTGTCGAGCGCAGCAAGGAATGGAGCGCATTCGGCCTCACCAATGATAGGCTTCGCCCAGCAATAAACAGGATCACCTGCCTGAAGGCTGCCGGGCTAACCATTGAGCACATGGGGGCAGATTTTCTCCTTCATCTCATCTCGCCACTGCAGAAGAGGGACAGACCCGCCTGGTTGTATGGTGATGCTGGGGACAGGATGAGATTGCTCCCAGGTTTGGCCAATAACTTGTCTGTTTATGGCCACGCTTGGTTGTGTGACCAGCTGTTTGGCCGCTTCGAGCTGTTCAAGCTCCCGGCAATCGTTATCCCTCTGAATGTCAATTCGGCCCGGGACCAGATCTTGAAGTGGATGCCGGATTGCAATGCTCATGGGATGGCAGGTGATTGGCGGTTGCCCACTCTTGATGAAGAACTTGAATGGTCCAACGCCCTGGCGGAGAGGGCTGTCAGGGTGGAGACCAACGTGTACAAACACACCTCCACCGTGGAGGCAGCGTTTATCAAGAGGAGGATTGAGGAGGACAAAGCTGCCCGAATTGCTGCAATGGCAAGAGCTGCAAAGGTCGGGAAGGGAAAAGCTGAGGATGAGGGTTCCTCCCATGGTGGTAGCGAAGCGCAGGCCACGGAAGAGGTTGCCGGGGATGAGATTTCCGGGCTTGAGGCTCTAGCTACCGCAGTAGCAGAGCTCCAAAAGGAGGAGGAGGCTGCTGAGGCAGTGGAGCCTAAAGCGGAGTGGCTCGCGGCTGGTCCTCAAGCCCCCGAGCCGATTTTGGATCAGCATCCCCGCAGGCGTGCTACTAACCAGGGAACGGTGGCCCCAAATCCAGCACCTGCCGCCAAGAAGGTGAAGAAGACCACCACCAGAAATACCAAGACAGACGTGGCGTGCCGCCAGTCTCCTCGCCTTGCCGGGATCAAAGCTTCTCCCGCCAAGCAATCGGTGGATGTGGAGGGCGATTCCAGCTCTCATTCTGACTTGAGCTCTTTGCAGAGCTCGTCTTCATCGGAGCCCCCAACGCTTCAGCAGGGTTTGGGGCTGCCGGAAAGCTCTGCCCCTCCATCCTAGAAGAGAGGCAGAGCATCCCCACCGCCCATGGAATTTGAATTAAGTTCCATGCTCATTGATGAGGAGTAAGGAAGATTTCCCTGTCCGTGATAACTTTAGTATACTTGATTATCTTTGCTGGCTGACCTTTTGTTTTGCTGCCATTGGCAGGGAGGAGGAGAAGGAAACGGAGACCCACATCCATCGGTCGAAGGGGCTCCGGCGTGCTAGGTCGCCGAAGACTGTGGAGAGCTTGGGCTTGGTGGGGAGCAATACGGAGGATCCCGCACCGAGCCCCCAGCCCAGCCCCGGCCCTGAAAGTGGAGGGCTGGTTCCTTCTGCTGGAGGCAACGGGGACGAGCTTCCCACCCCTCCAGCTAGAGGAGGCGGCAAGACGACACGGGATGAGCCCTCCCTGGAAGGGTATGTTCCTCCCGCTGACCCAGCCAAAGAACCCCTGGCGAGACCCTCCGTGGACGAGCCCACACAGAGCGTCGCCGTGGCTGCCGCGGCAGGGGGTGGAGTTCATGGCCCGGCAACTGATGCTGCCGGGGAAACTAAGGCCCCTGCCCGGCAGGCTTCTCCGGGTACTTAACTTCCGCTCTTCTCCTTCTTTCTCTTATGTATCCCCTCTCCCTATATCCCGGTAATCTAAAACTTCTGCCTTTTTTGCCATTCGCTTGTCCTTTCATCCATAGTCCTCCAGGCCGAAGAGCCAGAACTACTGGAAGAGGTGGCCAGCATAGGGAGAGCTACTGCGGACGAGGCCGCCGAGATCGCCACCATAGAGGGACAGGGCCCCGCTGCCGGGAGTGTTCAAGATTCTTTGGCGGTGGCGGAACATACTTCTGAAAGTGCCCCAGAGGTGGGAGTGGTGGTCGAGGGGAAGATTCCCCTCCGAACCATGGATCCCCTTCCCTCCTTTGGGCCCATGGTGGGGACCTCGCCATCCCCCTCAAGCCAATTGGCGCTGGTGTTGGTGCAGCCTGGGATTGGAGCCCCCGGCCCGTCGGCATCGATGAACGTGGAGCTTGATGAAGAGCTCCAGCGAATCCTGGCGTCGCTGCACTAAGGGGTTGAAGAATCGGGCGATTCTGTTGCTGTTGCAATGGATTTGTCCTTCCTGGAGTCCGTGGCGGTGGGCATCAAAGAAATGCAGGCCCGACAAGACCAGAAGTGGCAGGCAATCAAAGAGCAGCGCGAGTCCGCCAACAAAGTGGACTAGAGGCTGAAGGACAAGTGCCTTGAGCTACGCGAATGGCATGGCAAACAGTTCTAGGTACTTATGAGGCAGCAGGAGATGATCCTAATGATGAGGGAAGACGTCATGGCCCGTGAAGCTCGCCTGGCGGATCGCAAGGCACGTCTGGACGCCAGAGAGCAAGAGATTTCTCTCCGGGAGGAGAAGCTTGGAGCCATCCTTCATGCCAAAGATGATGATCTGGAAGCCCTCGTGCAGCAATGCACCAAGGAGTTGGAGGACAAGCACAAAGCTGCCTTGGACGTCCTCACAACTGATTCTGCTGTTCGACTGAAGAAACTCACTAATGATCTTGCTGCCGCATCCGCTGCCAGGACTGACCTTGATCGACAGGTGACTAAACTGACTGAGGAGCTTGCCGGGAGCACCAAGGAGGTGGAGGCTCTCAAGGAGGAAGCGTGAAAGGCGGAGGTCCTTCTGAGCGATGTGCAGTCGCAGCTTTCCTCCAGGACCCAAGGCCTTGAAACCGCCAACGGCACCATCACGGATCTGAAGGCCAGGATCGGCACCTTGGAAAGCGCGGCAGAGTCCAACGGAGCCCGCCAGCAACAGCTGTCCAAAGATCTAGACACCGCCCAGCGCCTCCGGAAGGATGCAGAGGACAAGCTGATGAACCAATCCGAGCAGGTGAACCTCTGGATCAGGAGCATGATTGACATCGCTATGCGCCTTGCTGCCCAGACCGTAGCGATGGGCATGGATGGGCCAGCTTTCTCGATCAACAGGCAGGAGGTCCCTAGTGCCAAGCTGGGAGTTTTCTTCAACGAGCTGATCGAAAAGCTGAGGGTGCATGAAGAGGGGAGGGCCAAGTGCTTCGCGACCGAGTCCCGGAAGCTTGCTCACGATGCCCTCCTCATGGTCCTCAGCAACATCGCCTGCCGTCATCCAGACCTCGACCTTGCCGATGGATTTAAGAATCCGCCGGTGGGTGCTGATGTTCCAGCTACCAAAGAGAAAGCTGCCCCTCTGGCCGCCAAGGCCCTTCATGTCCCAACGGCTTCACGCAGTCACCAGGCTTGACTCCGAGTTATTCTTGTCATCGTGCTATCCTGTAACAAAACATGATGCATGCTTCGTGTTTAGGTGTCATACTATTTATATTTGCGTGGAGCTGATGTCCCCTGCTTAATCTTAAACGCACGTTTATCCCTCTGAGCTTATATGCTTGTGCTCGTACGATTAGTCCCTATGCATGTTCTGGTTGCTTGCCGGTATCATATTGTCACGATTGTCGTAAGGGTCCGGCCCTTAACATTCATCTTGGCGTGGATGTGTCCCGGCAAGTTTTTCCTTGGTAGCTCTTGACGCAGCCGCTTGTTCTAAGAGCAAGGCTCGGGACAGAACGAGGCTGCAGACAAAGAACTAGCCAAGGTTCCATCACACGAAGGATTTCATAGTACGAACACTCACTAAAACCGAGGGATAAACAGATGCAAAAATCTAGGATTCATCAAAAGGAAATGATTGCATGGACTTAGCTTTTGTTCTTGCTCCTTCCCATCCTTTCCAGTTGCGTGCATTTGGCGTGCTCGCGATACCCGGAAAGACGGAGGCCAAGCGAATAACAATCTGGTTCCCGGCAGGGACCAACATACGTCAAGTGTGTCTGGCGGGCGGCATGATATGGTGTCGGGCTTTCCTGGCCCCTCTTCCTCTCCTCCACTCTTTTCGAACAATTCGACAGCGGCTGGCGCAAGAGTCCCGCTAGTGCGGACGGCCTTGCCGAAGCATACTTGCCGGGGCATCGATCAATGGATTCGTACCGGCATTTTACTCAGGATTTCCTTAAGCAGGGTAAATGCTAAACCGAGTATCGCGCGATACTCATCGACATTGACGATGCCAGGGCTAGAGTAGCTCGATTGCCGAAGAGGGAGAGAGATGGAAAGAGGAGCCTTGTTCCCGCGCGCCTTGCCCCTTCTCCCCGGACGGCGCCCGAGCGGTGGCCACGTCGCCTAAGCCCCCCGGGGGGGAGCATACCACCGCTGGCACCGATCTTCACCGCGGCCGCGGTGGGATGAGATAATGAACAAAGCAGATGCGGGGACGGCCCTGCTCTCCCGCTTTTTCTTCATATCTCCATGGGCACCACCGACGCCAAAAGCTTTGGCTGGGCTGCAATGGAGACGACGCGCTGCCAACGCTCTCAGGTTTGCGCAAGTGATCCCCCTACCTGGCGCGCTAAAGATGTCGTGGGAAACCACGGCCACCTACGGGGCCATGATCCCCTTTTGGTTTGGCGGGGGGATGAGCACGTTGCACAAAGAGCGGAGAAGCGTAGCGCAGCGAGGCAGAGATCACACGGGCAGTCTTTACCTGGGTTCGGGCCGCCGCGAGGCGTAAAACCCTACTCCTGCTTTGGTGGATTGATGGTGGATAATGGTGGTGGACGTAGCACACTCGCCCGGCAAGGTCGCTCTGGGGGCGAGAGTGGCTACGAGTGTATGGATATGCGAAGGTCCAACCCTTTCTACGGTCACCATGGGCCTCCTTTTATAGATTAAGGGGTCACCACAGTGGCAAATCAGTCTTTGCATACTAATTAGATAGCTAACAATGCTATCATATCTAACTCTACAGGCTGACAGAGCGCATTAAATGCGCCGCTCAGTGTCACATCACAACCCGCCCGGCAGACCCTGCCGGGCTATTTTGCCAGCTTCGCGCCTGCTCGCTTGACACGTCTCAGGACGGGTGTCATATGGAGGTGTTTGCTGTAGGAAGTGGCTGCCATGTGGCAAGAAGCAGCCACTTAGTCACCTTGGAGCTTGACACTGCTTTGATTA
This sequence comes from Thinopyrum elongatum, assembly GCA_011799875.1. NCBI lineage: Eukaryota > Viridiplantae > Streptophyta > Magnoliopsida > Poales > Poaceae > Thinopyrum > Thinopyrum elongatum. The sequence continues at coordinate 214,774,508 of CM022299.1, forward strand.
ATGACTTGCGTCGCTTGTGAAGTGGAGCGGTGGAGTGGCTTGCCTCCGCCAGCCCCGGCAGGCCTGTTGGGATGATCTGGGAGCTTGCTTCCGGGGCAAAACCCAACCCTGCCGGGCTCGTCTGCCCGGCAAGGTAGGTCCTTCCCTTAGCGATGCCTTGTTCCTCTGGCTCACCTTGGCCTTATCGACTTGCACTTGGATCCTTCAAAGGAATTGATCCTCCTTGTTTGGTCTGATCTTGGTCTTGTAATCTTGTCTTCGAGCCTGTTGGCTTGCTGTCTGTGCATAGTTAGGGGAAAACATATACCCCTGTCTGTGTTCCCCAACACCATGTACAGTGATCCCAGAGATCAATGCTCAGTAAACACACAGAAACTGAATAACAAGAGTCTTACATCCAGTGCATACCGTTTTACACAAATTAAGACCATTATGGTCAAGTCTTCATAAACTCGCAGCGGAAATCTTCAACGATAGCGTGAACCCATGCCATCTGCCTTAACCCTACAGGCATTCTAACTGGGAAGCGTCCTAGCTCGCATGTTCATCACCAAGGTACTCTTCATTATATCCTGTTCTTTCATGCCTGGCCAATAAAATAACCAGTGGCAAGCCAATGAGTACTTTTAATGTACTCGCAAGCAACCCAAGAGTGATAACGGAATAATTATGCAAGGCTCTACTACTAAATTGGTATTTTTGCAGAAAGCTAGTTTTTCTCACGCAAGTATGATCAACACTTATTGGAAACATGAAGGCATCTGCAACAAGTATCAGGAGGTCACAGACATCAATATCGAGAAAGAGTTATAAACAACTCATGCTCAAGCTCATCGTGACTTCCTCACGAATCATATCAACAATATTGCCAAACCGTGTTGTTCGTCAGAAACATATGGACATAGTCTAAGCAGCACCACCCAACCGTCCTTGACCGTGGACATGGCTATTCGAATAGTTTGACACTCTGCAGAGGCTGCACACTTTACCCACAAGATCCGGGGAACTTCCGTGTCATCCACGACCCGCGGTACCTCAAGTACCCGGGGTAAGCACTCGATCACTACCTTTCCCTAGCCGTGACTAACATAAAGTCCACTCGATTGGTAGCAGCCCCCATGCCAGACATTATCACATAATTAATTTTGTGGAGCCACGCTCCCATATTTTTCACTTAACACAAGCACGGGGTATCAACGGTGTGTCCGGTGCCCTGTGAAAACAGTCATGGCCGCCTATCCAAGCACGACCCCGTCCCGAGAGTGACCACGCCACTCCCGTCACTAGTAATGCGGGCATCCATGCTAGCACGAACTAGGTAATCAATAATGCCCTTTCCCATATAAGGGTAGAGTGGTTGCGCATGTTTGGTTGGGACGGTCAACAAATATTAAATCTAATCCATCTCTGTAATAACCCATATTCACCTGCTTCGGTGCACCACTTCTTCATCAAGTGGTGACCTAGTTCAACATTACTCACGGGCATTAGGGGCACCCGATGGGGTTTTCAAAGGATTGTAACCAAGAAATGATCACGGCATAGATGCAACATCATGCGTCAATGTCAAGTATTCATCGTATATCTAGGCACAAGGTAGAGCTACGAACATGCAAGTATCAATGGGTAGGCATTAATGCAATGGTCATAAAAAGCTCATCATCATGCATACGGAAAGTTTATCGGTGAACAAGAGAGGTGTATCATGGTCAAAGGGCTGCTTGCCTTGGTTAGCTTGATCGTCAGAGTCTTCAAGTCCTTCTCCAACTCTTCTCTAATAACTTTGTCAGACACGGAATCTAATCGTCGCAAAAGAATAATGGAAAATAAGGCAATAGCAAAAACAGAAAATGAAAGTGCTCATAAGAATGTCCACCTATTTTGTTAAATAATAGGGTTAAAACTAAGAAGGGAAAAATTCTTAGTTTTGCATTTGGAGTTATAGAATAAGAGAAATGGAATTTTAGAGGTGGATTTGAATGCTCAAATTTGAATTTAAATTTGAACAGTACAGAAAAGGCTGTTGGATTTGTGTGAAAGCTACACCATTAAATAGGAGGGATTTTTATAAGAATATAGGAGTTGGAATTATTTCATTTGGACAAATATTTTGATCTGTGGAATTTTTGGAAGTTTCAGAAATAAAGAAAAAAGAAAAAGGCACTGTGCAACTGGGCCAGAAGGGCCACAGTGCAGCAGGCCCAGAGAGAAACTAGCCCGCGCACCTGCTACGTCGAAGGAATAAAGGCGAAATACGCCTTCAGTCGACATGGTGCGTGATAACCCACAAGTATAGGGGATCACAACAGTTTTCGAGGGTAGAGTATTCAACCCAAATTTATTGATTCGACAAGGGGGGCCAAAGAATATTCTCAAGTATTAGCAGCTGAGTTGTCAATTCAACCACACCTAAAAGACTTAATATCTGCAGCAAAGTATTTTAGTAGCAAAGTAGCATGGAAGTAACGGTAATGGTGGCAAAACTAACAGTAGCATTTTTGTAGCAGTTGTAACAGTGGCAACGGAAAAGTAACAAAGCAAAGATCAATATGTGAAAAGCTCGTAGGCAATGCAGCAAAGATCAATGATGGATAATTATGTCAGATGGCATTCATCATGCAACAGTTATAACATAGGGTGACACAGAACTAGCTCCAATTCATCAATATAATGTAGGCATGTATTCCGAATATAGTCATACATGCTTATGGAAAAGAACTTGCATGACATCTTTTGTCCTACCCTCCCGTGGCAGTGGGGTCCTATTGGAAACTAAGGGATATTAAGGCCTCCTTTTAATAGAGAACCGGACCAAAGCATTAGCACTTAGTGAATACATGAACTCCTCAAACTACGGTCATCATCGGGAAGTGTCCCGACTATTGTCACTCCGGGGTTGCCGGATCATAACACGTAGTAGGTGACTGTAACTTGCAAGATAGGATCAAGAACACAAATATATTCATGGAAACATAAAGGGTTCAGATCTGAAATCATGGCACTCGGCCCCTAGTGACAAGCATTAAGCATAGCAAAGTCATAGCAACATCAATCTTAGAACATAGTGGATACTAGGGATCAAACCCTAACAAACCTAACTCGATTACATGATAAATCTCATCCAACCCATCACCGTCCAGCAAGCCTACGATGGATTACTCATGCACGGTGGTGAGCATCATGAAATTGGTGATGGAGGATGGTTGATGATGACGACGGCGACGATTTCCCCTCTTCGGAGCCCCGAACGGACTCCAGATCTGGTCTCCCGAGGAAGAACAGGAGGTGGCGGCGGCTCCGTATTGTAAAACACGGTGAATCCTTCTCTCTGATTTTTTTTCTCCTCGAACATGAATATATGGAGTTGGAGTTGAGGTCGGTGGAGGTCCAGGGGCCCCACAAGGACAGAGGGCGCGCCCTGGGGGGTGGGCGCGCCCCCCACCCTTATGGACAGGGTGTGGGCCCCCTTCAGTTGATTCTTTCACCAATATTTTTTATATATTCCAAAACTGATCTCCGTGAAGTTTCAGGTCATTCCGAGAACTTTTATTTCTGCACAAAAATAACACCATGGCAATTCTGCTGAAAACAGCATCAGTCCGGGTTAGTTCCATTCAAATCATGCAAATTAGAGTCCAAAACAAGGGCAAAAGAGTTTGGAAAAGTAGATACGATGGAGACATATCAACTCCCCCAAGCTTAACCCATTGCTTGTCCTCAAGCAATTCAGTTGACAAACTGAAAGTGATAAAGAAAAACTTTTACAAACTCTGTTTGATCTTGTTGTTGCAAATATGTAAAGCCGGCATTCAAGTTTTCAGCAAAGATTATGAACTAACCATATTCACTATAACATTCAGGTCTCACATTTACTCATATCAATGGCATAATCAACTAGCGAGCAATAATAACAAATCTTGTATGACAACACTTTGTCAAAACAATCATGATATGATATAACAAGATGGTATCTCGCTAGCCCTTTCTGAGACCGCAAAACATAAATGCAGAGCACCCCTGAAGATCAAGGACTGACTAGACATTGTAATTCATGGTAAAAGAGATCCAGTCACAGTCATACTCAATATCAATTAATAACAAAGCATACAAATGACAGTGGTGCTCTCTAACTGGTGCTTTTTATAAGAGAATGATGACTCAACATAAAAGTAAATAGATAGGCCCTTCGCAGAGGGAAGCAGGGATTTGCAGAGGTGCCAGAGCTCGAGTTTTTAAAACAGAGATGAATATAATTTTGAGCGATATGCTTTCATTGTCAAATGTAACAACCAAGAGATCTCGATATCTTCCATGCTACATACATTATAGGCGGTTCCCAAACAGAATGGTAAAGTTTTTTACTCCCCCTCAACCAACAAGCACACTCCACGGCTGGTCCGAAACAACGGGTACCGTCCATACAATCAACAATCCTGGGGGAGTTTTGTTTTAATTTATTTTGATTTGATTTGAGCATGGGACTGGGCATACCGATTACCAGCCATTTTCTCGTGAATGATGAGCGGAGTCCACTCATCGTGAGAATAACTAGCATGGAAGATACTGACAGCCCCCAGTCGCTACATGAGCGATTCGGGCATAAAAAACAGATTATCATTTGAAGGTTTAGAGTTTGGCACATGCAAATTTACTTGGAACGGCAGGTAAATACCGCATATAGGAAGGTATGGTGGACTCATATGGAATAACTTTGGGTTTATGGAAGTGGATGCACAAGCAGTATTCCCGCTTAGTACAAGTGAAGGCTAGAAAAAGACTGGGGAGTGACCAACTAGAGAGCGACAACAGTCATAAACATGCATTGAGAGTAACCAACATTGAATGCAAGCATGAGTAGGATATAAATCACCATGAACATAAATATCGTGGAGGCTATGTTGATCTTGTTTCAACTACATGCGTGAACATGTGCCAAGTCAAGCCACTCGAATCATTCAAAGGAGGATACCATCCTATCATACTACATCACAACCATTTTAAAAGCATGTTGGCACGCAAGGTAAGCCATTATAAACTCCTAGCTAATTAAGCATGGCATGAGTAACTATAATCTCTAATTGTCATTGCAAACATGTTTCATTCATAATGGGCTGAATCAAGAACGATGAACTAATCATATTTACAGAAACAAGATAGGTCGAGTTCATACCAGCTTTTCCTCATCTCAATCATTTCATCATATATCGTCATTATTGCCTTTCACTTGCACGAATGAACGGTGTGGATAATAATAATAGTGCATGTGCATTGGACTAAGCTGGAATCTGCAAAAATTTATTCAAAGGAGAAGACAAGGTAATATGGGCTCTTTGTTAGATCAACAATAATGCATATGAGAGCCACTCAACATTTTCATCGTGGTCTTCTCCTCTCGACCCCCAAAGAAAGGAAAAAGAATTTCAAAGAAACACACTGAAATGTTTTTGGAGTTTTTGTTTTTTTGAAGAAAGTAAAACAAGAACGAGAAAAACTATTTACACGGGAAAACTCCCAACAAGAAAAAGAAGAACGAGAAATCTTTTTGGGTTTTCTTTAATACTACAACTAAGCATGGAAAGTAAACTAAGCTACAACTAATAATTTTTTTGTTTTTCTCAAAGGCTTTTCAAACACACAAGAAGAAAGCGAGAAAAAGAAAATAAACTAGCATGGATAATACAATGAAAAAGTATGAACACCGACAACTGGAATGAGTGTGTGAACATGAATGTAATGTCGGTGAGAAATACATACTCCCCCAAGCTTAGGCTTTTGGCCTAAGTTGGTCTAGGGCCACCACTGGCCCGAATGACATCCGAAATCGTAGTTGGGGTCGTATTGTGCTACGGCAGCTACTGCTTGGCGAGCTGCCTCTTGGAGGCGAGCAGCCTCCGCTGTTCTCTCATACTCGTTTGCCTCCTCTCTAGTTATAAAATATCTCCCATTTACCTGAAAGTTAAAGAAGGCAGGAGCAGGAAGGGTAATATGGACGGCACGCCATCTGTTAAAGATTAGCTGGTACTGCAGGGACTGTTCGGTCCTCTCAAGAAACTGATAACGCACCAAAGCATCATAATCAAGAAAAGCAGGTGGCAACTCCATGTCATTCTCCCTTATGGGTACTCCAAGATAATTAGCTAAACGAGTTGCATAAATCCCACCAAATAAATCTCCCTCTTTAGCATTATGATGTAACCTCCTTGCAATAATATCCCCCAAGTTATAACGCTTATCACCTAACACCGCACACTTGAGGACACTAAGATCTGGAATGCAAAGGTGGCAATGCTCATGCTTACCATTAATGCATCTACCTATAAAGAGAGCAAACTAATGTATGGCAGGAAAGTGAATGCTCCCTATGGTAGCTTGTGTGATATTTCTAGTTTCTCCCACAGTGATGCTAGCAAGGAAATCGTTGTATTCAGATTTGTGAGGCTCACTAAGAAGACCGCACCGTGGAAGTTTGCATGCATCACTAAAATCTTCTAAGTCCATGGTATAAGATTTATCATAGAGGTCAAACAAGATAGTATGAGTATTGCGCTTAGATGAAAATTCAAACCTCCGCACAAAGGAATCGGTGAGGTAATAGTATTGTCGACACTTGTCTGACACAAAGTCCTCAAGATCAGCATTCCGTACGTACGCATAAAACTCATCCTTGAAACTTGCATGAACCATGAATTCATCCGACGGCCATTCACAAGGCCGCACTTCAGCTTCCCTTGGTGGTTCAAGGTCCGGCTCATGTATCACGAGCCTCGGTGCTTGATTCCTCGAGGAACCACCTTGGTACATTCTCCTAGACATTTTTCTTCCTCTGAAAATTTTCTGAAATTTTTAGTAACTCAAAATAAAAGTGAACCAAACTCAACAAAACTGATAGCAACTACTCCTATAAGTGCCTAGAGGCTATATCATGCATCAAAACTACTTTGGACCATATAAATTTGACATGGAATCTCAAGAACATGGTCACTACAACAGCAAAAATTTGCAATGTATAAAGCACTAGAACAAAAACTAATTGGACCATTGGAGGAGTCACATACCGAAGAACAATCCCCCAAAATAGTTTTGCAAATGGAACTTTACACAAGGAGATCGAAAATGGCGGCAAGATGAGCTAGAACACGGGTTTGAGCACTAGGATGATTTTTTCTAGAGGAAGACGAAGTGGATGGGTGCTGGAATAAGTGAAGGGGGCCACGTGGGACCCACAAGACTGGGGGGCGTGCCCAGGGGGTAGGGCGCGCCCTCCGTCCTTATGGGCAGGGTGTGGGTCCCCCTGGTGTGTTCTCAGTGCCAGAAATTATCAAATATTCTATAAAAAATCATACTAAATTTTCAGGGCATTTGGAGAACTTTTATTTTTGGGTCATTTTTTATTTCACGGATAATTCAGAAAACAGACAGAAAATGCTATTTTTGCTTTATTCATTCTAAATAACAGAAAGTAAAAAGTAGGTACAGAAATTTGTGCCTTCTAAATTCATCCATCTCATGCCCATCAAAAGGAATCCGTTAACAAGGTTGATCAAGTCTTATTAACAAACTTCTTCCAAATGACATGAAACCGGAGAATTTTCGAATAACACTAGGTTACCTCAATGGGGATATGCATGTCCCCAACAATAAGAATACCATATTTCTTTTTGATAGTAGGAAGAGGGAATTCAAAACCTCCAATAGTAATAGTTGAATTTTTTCCAATAGAATTGATACTATAAACTTGGGGTTGTTTCTTCGGAAAGTGTACCGTATGCTCATTACCATTAACATGAAAAGTGACATTGCCTTTATTGCAATCAATAATAGCCCCTGCAGTATTCAAAAAGGGTCTACCAAGGATGATCGACATACTGTCGTCCTCGGGAATATCAAGAATAACAAAGTCCGTTAAGATAGTAACATTTGCAACCACAACAGGCACATCCTCACAAATACCGATGGGTATAGCAGTTGATTTATCAACCATTTTCAAAGAGATTTCAGTAGGTGTCAACTTATTCAATTCAAGTCTACGATATAAAGAGAAAGGCATAACACTAACACCGGCTCCAAGATCACATAAAGCAGTTTTAACATAGTTTCTTTTAATGGAGCATGGTATAGTTGGTACTCCTGGATCCCCAAGTTTCTTTGGTATTCCACCCTTAAAAGTGTAATTAGCAAGCATGGTGGAAATTTCAGCTTCCGGTATCTTCCTTTTATTAGTAACAATATCTTTCATATACTTAGCATAAGTAGGTATTTTAAGCATACCAGTTAAATGCATACGCAAAAAGATAGGTCTAATCATTTCAGCAAAGCGCTCAAAATCCTCATCATCCTTTTTCTTGGATGGCTTAGGAGGAAAGGGCATGGGTTTCTAAACCCATGGTTCTCTTTCTCTACCATGTTTTCTAGCAACAAAGTGTCTCTTATCATAACGTTGATTCTTTGATTGTGGGTTATCAAGATCAACAGCAGGTTCAATCTCTACATCATTATCATTACTAGGTTGAGCATCAACATGAACATCATCATTAACATTATCACTAGGTTCATGTTCATCACCAGATTGTGTCTCAACATCAGAAATAGAAATATCATTTGGATTCTCAGGTGTGTCTATGACAGGTTCACTAGAAGTATGCAAAGTCCTATCAGTTTTCTTTTTTTTATTACTAGGACTAGATGCATCAGTATTAATTCTCTGAGAATCTTGCTCAACTCTCTTAGGATGGACCTCAGGATACAAAGGTTTCTGAGTCATTTTACCACCTCTAGTCATAACCCTAACAACATTATCATTGTTCTTATTATTCAACTCATTAAGCAAATCATCCTGTGCCTTAAGTACTTGTCCTACTTGAGTTGTAACCATGGAAGCATGTTTACTAATAAGCTTAAGATCATTAACAGTTCTACTCATATAATCACCCAAGTAATCAAGCATGTGAGCATTACGTTTCAATTGTCTACTAACATAAGCATTGAAATTTTCTTGTTTAACAATAAAATTATCAAACTCATCCAAGCATTGACTAGCAGACTTATTATGAGGAATATCACCTTCATCAAATCTATAAAGAGAATTTACCTCTACTACCTGTATCGGGTTATCAAGACCATGTATTTCTTCAATAGGCGGTAGATTCTCAACATCTTCAGCTTTAATACCTTTTTCTTTCATAGATTTCTTTGCCTCTTGCATATCTTCAGGACTGAGAAATAGAATACCTCTTTTCTTCGAAGTTGGCTTAGGAGTTGGTTCAGGAAGTGTCCAATCATTATCATTACTCAATATATTATTCAATAGCAATTCAGCTTGCTCAACAGTTCATTCCCTGAAAATACAACCAGCACACCTATCTAGGTGGTCCCTAGAAGCATCAGTTAGTCCATTATAAAAGATATCAAGTATTTCATTTTTCTTGAGAGGATGACCAGGCAAAGCAGTAAGTAATTGGAGAAGCCTCCCCCAAGCTTGTGGGAGATTCTCTTCTTCAGATTGCACAAAGTTAAATATTTCATGTAAGGCAGCTTGTTTCTTATGAGCAGGGAAATATTTTTGAGAGAAGTAATAAATCATATCCTGGGGACTACGCACACAACCAGGAGCAAGAGAATTAAACCATAACTTAGCATCACCCTTTAACAGAAAGGAAACAATTTAAGAATATAATAGTAGCGAATTTTTTCCTCATGAGCAAATAGGGTGGCTATATCATTCAGTTTAGTAAGATGTGCCACAACTGTTTCAGATTCATAACCATAGAAGGGATCAGATTCAACCAAAGTAATTAACTTAGGATCGACAGAACATTCATAATCCTTATCAGTAACAAAGATAGGTGAAGTAGCAAAATTGGGATCATATTTCATTCTAGCATTCAAGGATTTTTCTTTCAGCTTAGCTAACAATTTCTTAAGATCTTCTCTATCATTGCAAGCAAGAAAGTCTCTAGCAGTTTCTTCATCCATAATATAACCCTCAGGTACAACAGGCAATTCATATCTAGGGGGAGAATCATAATCTTCAGTTTCAATAATATCATCAGTTTCAGCAATTTCATTTTCTCTAACCCTCGCAAGTTGTTCATCAAGAAATTCACCTAGTGGCACAGTATTATCAAGCAAAGCAGTAGTATCATCATTAGCATCATGCATAGCAGAAGTGGCATCATCAATTACTTGCGACATATCAGAATTACTAGCAGGTATAGGTGTCGCAAGCTTACTCAAAACAGAAGGTGAATCAAGTGCAGAGCTAGATGGCAGTTCCTTACCTCCCCTTGTAGTAGAGGGAAAAATCTTGGTTCTAGTATCTTTCAAATTCCACATAGTGATCAACAGATATAAATCCCAAGTGACTCAGAGAATAGAGCTATGCTCCTCGGCAATGGCGCCAGAAAAAGGTCTTGATAACCCACAAGTATAGGGGATCGCAACAGTTTTTGAGGGTAGAGTATTCAACCCAAATTTATTGATTCGACACAAGGGGAGCAAAAGAATATTCTCAAGTATTAGCAGCTGAGTTGTCAATGCAACCACACCTGAAAGACTTTTAGTAGCAAAGTAGTATGGAAGTAACGGTAACGGTGGCAAAAGTAACAGTAGCAGTTTTGTAGCAATTGTAACAGTGGCAATGGAAAAGTAACAAAGCAAAGATCAATATGTGAAAAGCTCGTAGGCAATGGATCAATGATGGATAATTATGTCGGATGGCATTCATCATGCAACAGTTATAACATAGGGTGACACAGAACTAGCTCCAATTCATCAATATAATGTAGGCATGTATTCCGAATATAGTCATACGTGCTTATGGAAAAGAACTTGCATGACATCTTTTGTCCTACCCTCCCGTGGCAGCGGGGTCCTATTGGAAACTAAGGGATATTAAGGCCTCATTTTAATAGAGAACTAGACCAAAGCATTAGCACTTAGTGAATACATGAACTCCTCAAACTACGGTCATCACCGGGAAGTGTCCTGACTATTGTCACTCCGGGGTTGCCGGATCATAACACGTAGTAGGTGACTATAACTTGCAAGATAGGATCAAGAACACAAATATATTCATGGAAACATAACGGGTTCAGATCTGAAATCATGGCACTCGGGCCCTAGTGACAAGCATTAAGCATAGCAAAGTCATAGAAACATCAATCTTAGAACATAGTGGATACTAGGGATCAAACCCTAACAAAACTAACTCGATTACATGGTATCACCGTCCAGCAAGCCTACGATGGGATTACTCACGCACGGTGGTGAGCATCAGGAAATTGGTGATGGAGGATGGTTGATGATGACGACGACGATAATTTCCCCTCTCTGGAGCCCCGAACGGACTCCAGATCTGGTCTCCCGAGGAAGAACAGGAGGTGGCGGCGGCTCCATATCATAAAACGCGATGAATCCTTCTCTCTGATTTTTTCTCCCTGAACATGAATATATGGAGTTGGAGTTGAGGTCGGTGGAGGTCCAGGAGGCCCACAAGGACAGAGGGCGCGCCCTGGGTGGTGGGCGCGCACCCCACCCTTGTGGACAGGGCGTGGGCCCCCTTCAGTTGATTCTTTCGCCAATATTTGTTATTTATTCCAAAACTGATCTCCATGAAGTTTCAGGTCATTTCGAGAACTTTATTTCTGCACAAAAATAACACCATGGCAATTCTGCTGAAAACAGCGTCAGTCCAGGTTAGTTCCATTCAAATCATGCAAATTAGAGTCCAAAACAAGGGCAAAAGAGTTTGGAAAAGTAGATACGATGGAGACGTACCAGTGCGCACGCGGCGGGCGTGTTTAAACCTGACAGGTGGATCCCACCCATTAGTGAGTGAGAGAGAGGTGAGTATGACATGCGGGGCCCGCTTGTCATCTCCAACCTCGCAACAGGGAGGGCGGCGTGCTCACCGGCGGTGACGTGGGCCACGGCGAGGCGAGTGGGGGGCACCGTTGGACTCAGGAGGGAGTCGCCGTTCGGGGGGTGTCGGAGTTGGTCACCGGGAGGGCCTGGTTCACCGGCGACGAAGAACAGCGCGGTGGAGCTTCGGCTCGAGGTTGATCCACTCGACCCAGGCTGCAAACGACACGGGAGAGTGAGGGGAAATGGTCAGCACGCTGCGGGCGATTCATAGGAAGAAGAAAGAGGGCCGGGGGAGCCCTGTACCGCGGGATCGACGGTGACCCGAGGTGGCGGAGCTCGAGCTTGATCTCGAGCTTGGGTGACTCCGGGGAGGAGTGGGTGGCTCAGGCGGTCGATAGGGAGTGGTAGGGAGCGAGTGGTGGAGAGAAAGGGGCTCGGGGTGGCCTTATATAGCCTGCCCGAGGTTCACCGTGGGCTTGTGCGCCGGCTCGGACACAACCAAGTCTAGGGGCCTCGGGGGCCAATGGAAAGGTGTCCTGGGCGTTCGTGGAGGTGGTCTACAACTAGGGGAAGAAGAGAGGGAGCGGGGGAAGGTTAGAGATGTCGCGCGTGTGAGGCAGCCCATTGGGGCTCTCGGGCGGCCGGCGCGCGTGTGAGAAGTGACCGTTCGAGGAAGGAGAGGGGAGACAGGCGCGTAGCGTGCTGCGGATGTCGAGGCGCTCCGGCAGGCATGCTGGGGAGGCCCGAGGTGGTCGGGCAGCTCGGGCAGAGAGCAGCTACAGTGCTTGGCTGCACTGTAGCGCGCTCCAGAGCGCCCAAATGGCTGGCATTGGCATTGTTTAGGTGCCCAAGTCGTGGCCACTTGTGTCTAGCAGTTCTAGGAGGGAGTAAACAAGTGAGGTGGAGCTTTGGATGCTCTGAAGTGGCCCTGGTGTGAGGAGGGGGGTGAGAGAGAGAGAATGGGGCTGACCAGAGAGAGAAAGTGGAGATTTCACCCCTGAACTAGTGGTCCATGGCCATGCAAATCTTACCAGAGGTAGAAGATGATCAGGGTCAGCTGTGGTAAAAATTTGAGCTCATGGAGAACAGTGTAAGGGATCAAAATAGTGGTTTTGGTAAAATGGCAGAAGGTATCTGATGGTGATTTGGGCAAGTAAATGGATTCCCTTTACCATGAGATTTAACATGATCAAATGGTAGATAGAAATAAGGTGTACCACCAAATTGAAGCTCATTTGAAGAAAGTTGACAATGTAACTTTGGCAAACCCTAGAAATCAGCAGAAATGGTTTTACCAAGACTTAGTCATGAAAATCTTTTCTCCTTGATGCACCACTTGGTGTAGTGTCATCATTTGAGGATTTGAACATGTCCACAAAAATTGGGATCAAAAGGATATAGTTGGCAATGCAGAGTTGCTCAAATTTGGTTCTGGACAGAGATGGTTTTGACAAGCTTTGATCAAGTTAACTTGTTCTCCAACTTGTTCCACTTGGTCTAGATGAATTAATAGACCATTTGAGCATGTGTACCAAGTTTGGGAGTATTTGGACATGTTTGGTAGTGCCAAGTTGTTCAAACTTGGATAAGGACAGAAATGGTTTTGAGAAGGTTTGATGGGGCTATATTGTTCTCCATGACATGAGGCTTGGCTGGGTCATCAAGTATGTCATTTGTGACATGGTAGAATTTTCCTGGATTTAATGGAGAATATTTCCTTTATAAACAATTCAAAAGCTTGAAATGTCCAGAAAGGGTTTTTGAGGGATTTGACCAATATTTTGGTCATAACCATGTGTTGAAACTCATATATATGGACAATATATGTCCACTGAGTCTCCCTAAATTTTCTCAAATATTTGTGAAACATTAAAATAATTTTACGCTATTAAAGACCATTTCTGGCCTAAAGAAAAAGCCTTTAAATAAAATAGCAAAATAACTTTTAAAATAATATTTTTGTGGTTTTAGGGATTCCTATCTCTAATAGGATTCAAATATAATTTTTGAAAGATTTTTCACATCCCAAATTAAGTACTTGTAGTTCAAGCCTTAACTTAGGGGTTTTTGGAAAACCTAATTTGGAAATTACTTTTTGGCCAAATTATTTTTGCAAGAAAAAATTACTCTGTTCTATACACATGGCATGATCATTGGGCAAAGTTTTGGATCAAGGAGAAGGAGCATAAGAGTTGGAGGATTTATTTGATTTTTAGAGCACTTGCAAACAGCAAACAAAAATCCAAATCAAGGCAGAGACCAAATCAACACAAAAGTTTTTGTTGGACCCAATTTTTATGCTTAATTAATCCTAAATGTTGTGTCATGAAAATCAGGGTGTGACACAGCCCGGAGAGGGTTCTCCTCAAGTAGCACAGCGTTGTCACACCGGTGTCATTCCTGCGCTACTTCATCATAGGCAAGCACTCGAGGAGATCCGAATATGAGTTCCGTGGGGATAACTGCTTCTGCCCCATAGACTAGGGAGAAGGGAGTCTGCCCGGTAGCTCGATTTGGTGTCGTACGGAGGGACCAAAGAACCACCGGCAGCTCGTCGATCCATCGCCTGCCGCACTTCTGCAGTCTATCAAAGGTTCTTGTCTTGAGACCTCGCAGCACTTCAGAGTTCGCCCTCTCAGCTTGTTCGTTGCTTCTGGGATGGGCAGCAGAGGAAAATGAGATCTTGCTTCCGAGGGCATGAACGTATTGCATGAAGGCGCGGCTCGTGAATTGGGTGCCATTGTCGATGATGATTCGGGCAGGTACCCCGAAGCGGCACACCAATCCTTTCAAGAACTTGATAGCTGACTGCACGGTCACCTTTCTCACGGGCTCCACCCTGGCCACTTTGTGAACTTGTCGATAGCGACGAACAAGAACTCAAAGCCCCCGGTAGCACGGGGGAAGGGGCCCAAGATATCGATCCCCCAAACCGAGAAGGGCCATGACAAAGGGATCGTCTGGAGAGCTTGGGCAGGCTGATGGATGTTCTTGGAGTGGAACTGGCAGGCTTCATATTTGGTGACTAGCTCAACTGCATCTTGGAGGGCTGTGGGCCAATAGAAACCTTGCCGGAAGGTTTTTCCAACCAGAGCCCTTGATCCAATGTGAGAGCCGCACATACCCTTGTGTATCTCTGCCAGCAGTTCCTTTCTTTCTTCCCAGCAAATGCACTTCAATTTCACACCATTGGGCCTTCTTCTGTATAGCGTGTCATCAATGAACTAATACATACTGGCCCTCCGGGCTACTCTTTCAATTTCTTCTTGCTCTTCGGGAAGTTCTCCTGTTTGGAGGAAATGGACTATGTGCCGTGCCCAAGCTGGGGCCAGGGGCTTGGCAACGAGGACCAGCGGCACCTCCTCATTCGTGGGAGCGCACTCCTCGACCGCAGGGACCGGTGGTCTGGCGGGAGGGCGCAGCTCATTGATCGAAGGGGAGTTGTTCCCGCCAAGCTCTTTGCTGGGGGCTTCCGAAGGCTCCGCCGGGAGAGGCTTGCCGGTGTCAAGTTTCCTCCTCTTTCTGGCCATTGTTGCCGGGGATACGGAGGGCTGAGTCAGATGGAGAACAAAAGTCCCTGGTTCCATAGGGAGTTTTTGCGTAGCGCACTTTGATAGATGATCAGCAATGCTGTTTTCCGCACGGGGCACGTGCTCTGTTTGCAATCCGTCAAAGCGCTCCTCCAACTTTCTCACTTCCATGACGTATGCCTCCATCAATGGGCTTTGATAATCCTTGTTGACTTGCCTCACCACAAGCTACGAATCTCTGCGGATGATCAGCTTCTTGATTCCTAGTTATGTTGCAATCCTGAGCCCGGCAAGGAGCCCTTCATACTCTGCAGTATTGTTGGTAGCCTTCTCCCGGGGGAAATGCATCTGAACGATGTACTTCAGGTGCTCCCCAGAGGAGGCAACAAGAAGCACGCCAGCTCCTGCACCTTGTAGGGAGAAGGCACCATCGAAATACATAATCCATTCTTGGGGCGCTTCCTTGCTGGGGATGACTGTCTCCAATACTTCTTCATCAGGGGTTGGCATCCACTCTGCAATGAACTCTGCTAGTGCTCTGCTCTGAATGGTTGACGTGCTTTCAAACTTCAAACCAAAGCTGGACAACTCCAAAGCCCATTCCACAATCCTGCCAGTGGCCTCGGGGTTTCGGAGTATGCATTGCAAGGGGAAGCGGGTGACAACCGTGATCTCGTGGGCTTGGAAGTAGTGGCGCAGTTTCCTTGAGGCCATGATGAGGCCAAAAATCAACTTTCGCACGCCAGAGTACCTCGATCTAGCCCCCTGCAGTAGGGAGCTGACGAAGTACACTGGGCGCTGCACCACTTTCTTCCTTGCCGCGACCATGGAACTGCCTCTGCTGCCCTGCTCTTCCTTGTCTTGAACTGCATCTGACCTTGCCGGGACGAATTCACTTTCCTGTCCAGAGGGGACAGTGGCTGTGGCTCCCGCTTCATCCACTTCCCGCTGCGCCACCAGTGCTGCACTAACCACTTGATTGGTTGCCGCTAGGTATAGCAGCAACGGCTCTTGTGGTTTGGGAGCGACCAAAGTGGGCACAGAGGAAAGATAGGTCTTCAAATCTTGTAGTGCAGCGTCTGCCTCTGGGGTCCACTCCACGGGTCCTGCCTTCTTCAAGATTTTGAAGAACGGCTGGGAGCGCTCGGCAGACTTGGAAATGAACCTGCTTAGCGCTGCAACACATCCAGTCAAACGCCTCACGTCCTTAACTGTCTTGGGTGCTTGAATCTGCTCGATAGCCTTGATCTTGTCGGGGTTGGCTTCTATCCCTCGACGGGACATGAAAAAGCCCAGTAGCTTGCCGGAAGGAACACCAAACACACACTTCTCTGGATTCAGCTTCAAGTTGATCCTGCGAAGATTAGCAAAGGTCTCTTCCAAATCCTGAATGAGAGTCATTCTGTCCTTGGTTTTAACCACTATATCATCCATGTATGCTTCAATGTTTCTGTGTAGCTGGGACTCAAAGCCAATCTGTACTGCTCTTGCAAAAGTGGATCCGGCGCTCTTCAACCCGAAGGGCATCCGTACAAAGCAGTACGTGCCACATGGGGTTATGAACGCAGTCTTCTCTTCGTCTTCCTTGGACATGAAGATCTAGTGGTACCCAGAGTAGGCATCCAGAAAGGAAAGCAGGTCACACCCGAAGGTGGAATCCGCAATCTGGTCGATGCGCGGCAAGGGGAATGGGTCCTTCGGGCATGCCTTATTTAGATCTGTGAAGTCTATGCAAAGCCTCCATTTCCCATTCGCCTTGCGCACCACCACTAGATTTGCTAACCATGTTGGATGCAACACTCCTCTGACCAAACCAGCTGCTTCAAGTTTCTTGATCTCCTCGGCAATAAACTGCTGCCATTCCAAAGCTTGTTTCCGGACCTTCTGCTTGACGGGCCGGGCATGTGGGCAGACAGCAAGGTGGTGCTCGATTACCTCCGTGGGAACACCGGGGATGTCAGATGGTTGCCAAGCAATCACATCGACATTCACCCGCAGGAAGGCAACGAGCGCGCTTTCCTATTTGTCATCGAGGGTGGCGCTGATGGTGAATGTACCATTAGCGCCAGCCAGCCCTGCCGGGACCTTCTTCACAGCAGGTGCAGCAGCCTTGGATCTCTTGCTATTGGAACTCTCCGGCAAGTCATCAACAGGCGCAGCGCACTCCAGAGAGGTACGCTTCCCAGATTCCTTGCTGGCATCCTTGCTAGCTTTCTTCTTTTTCTTGCTTTCCTTGGTGGGAGCAATGGCTTCCGCAGGCTCTGCAGCGACTGCTTCCCGGTACATCTTGTCCATGCATATGACTGCTTCTTTCTTGTCTGACGGAATGGAAATGACGCCCATTGGTCCTGGCATCTTCAAAGTGTTGTAGGCATAGTGGGATGCCGCCATGAATTTGGCCAGGGCTGGGCGACCAAGGATTCCATTGTACGGCAGGGGGAGGTCAACCACGTCAAACACGATCTTCTCAGTCCGGTAGTTTAACTCCCCTCCGAACGTCACCGCCAGTGTGATCTTCCCCTTAGGACGACTCCTGCCGGGGTTGATTCCTTGGAACGTACCAGTAACCTTGAGCTCCTCATCTGCTATCTGGAGTTTGCTGATGACCTTCGAAGAAATCAGATTCAACCCAGCCCCGCCGTCAACCAACATCTTCGTGACTTTGAGGTTGCGGATTGTTGGTGAGACCAACAATGGCAAGCACCCTACCGCGGTGGTGCGGTCAGGGTGATCCTCTTCGTCAAAGATGATAGGCGTGCGAGACCACTTGAGCGGCTTCTGAGAATCTGCCGCTGGCTCCACGACATTGACTTCACGCGCCCACTGTTTAAGTTGGCGGTGAGAGGAGTGCAAAGATGCACCCCTGTCAATGCACAAGGCGTCAGTGGCTTTCTGGAACTCCTGCTCACTGGTTTCCTCTTCATCTCCTTCATCAGTCTCATTGTCACAATCCTTCTTCTCACGGCTTCTGGCGGGTTTCCCTTGATACTGAGGAGCCTTGCCGGGGCGGCCTGCTCTACCGCCTCGGGCCTTCCCGCCAGCGCCATCTTGGTCTTTCTCCTTATCACGCTTCTCGTACTCAGCCCTCTGCTTCTTGACGAGTTGCTCAACCTGATGGAACTCCTAGAGATCGTGGCCTTTGGTCTGATAGATCTTACAGTACGGCCCATCACCCTTCCCAGCTTTCTCGGTAGCCGCGGCTTCCCGGCAATCAGTGCACGCGGCAGCTTCCTTGCCGGGAACCTCGGTCTTGGCCTTCTTGCCGGTACTGGGTGCGCTCGATCTTTCAATGATCATCACTGCTTTATCCTTGCGCTTCTTGTTGCGCTTCTTATTCTTCTTCTTCTGCTCGGTGGCGCCGTCGTCGTCCTCTGAGTCGACATCGACGCCATCTTCTTCACCGGGGAGTCGCCTCCCCTCTTCTACCCGAGCACACTTATCCACCAGAGTGTATAGCTCATTCACAGTCTTGGGCAACCGAACGTTCATTTTAGAACGTATCCGGCGGTTGCGTACGTTGGACTAGAACGCAACTATCACAGCTACCGGGTGGATATCTGGGATGTTCCGGTGCACTCGGCTGAATCTCTGCATGTACTTCCGCAGACTTTCTCCTTCTTTCTGCGGAAGGAGCTGCAAGTCTCTGGGCCGCCCTGGTTCTTGATGGCCGCCCGTGAAGGCACCAACAAACTCATGGCACAGGTCAGCCCAGGTCGAGATGGAGTTCTCTGGCAGGTGCATCAGCCAAGACCTCACATTTGGCTTGAGTGCCAAAGGGAAGTAGTTGGCGACTACCTTCTCGTCTCTTCCCCCGGCAGCTTAAACAGCGATGGTGTGGATGCTTAAGAACTCTGGCGGGTCCAGTCTCCCATCATACTTCTCTGGTATTTCTGGCTTGAACGTGCGAGCAGATGGCCAACGGACTTGCCGCAGCTTGTGAGTGAAGGCGGAGCACCCAACCTCGAAAGGTAAGTACCCACCTTCACCGGGTGTGGGCTCGTCGATGTCCGGGCCATTGCGCCTATCAGACTGGCGTTGGGTTTCGTGGCATTGTTCGATGGTGACGCGCGCATCTTCCCTCTGCCTGCCTTCCGGGACTTGCCGCTGGTCTCGACGTGCTCGAGGATCGGATGAAGCCATCGATACATCGTTGGGTTCTTGCTGCGGCCCCTGCGCCGGCTGCCGCAGAGGGGATTGCACCGTGGGGGTGGCCCCTTCGGTACGGCCAGCGGCTCGGGCCGTTGCTGCCGCCTGCGAAGGCCGTGACGGGCCCACTCACTGTGATCCTCCCGCCTCGGTGAAACCAATCAGACTCTGAATGGTGGCTCTCCACTCATCCATCTGATCAGCCGCCGGCGGAAATCTCAACAGGAGTTGGGCCCGCGCCATGGCCTCCGAAGCAGTGCTCGGCATGGATGAAGATGTAGACCATAACATTGCTTGGCTTCTGACGGTGCCAGTAGTGGCAACGCCGTACTCTCGTCGCCGCGAGCCAGTCGCCAGGGTGGCGTGGCGGCGAGGTGGATGTGCTTGGGGATCGGCGGCTCAGTTCGGCGCATCTATCGGGTCAGCTCATCCCGGGGGTGGTACATGCCCTACGGTCGCACCCGCAGCGGGGGCGGCCGGAGAGTTGCGGTTCACCCCAGAGCAGGCACCATCGTTGTGGCTGTGCCCTTCGGCGGGGCGGAGAGGTGCAGACGGAATGATCTCTCCACCCGCACCTTGTGGAGCGTGGCCGCTGGGATGCTGCTGGCGCTGTCCTTCTCCGGTGCCTCCTGCTCCCGTTTCGGCCGCGAGAAAGGTGGTGATGACACCGCCTACGCCGACCACGTCCCCCGCAGCGTCCACGTCCCTGTGCGTCCCTGTAGCCCCCGCGGCATCGATGGCCGCGTGCGACGGGGCCTTCGAGGTGGACGGGTGAGCTGCAGCACCGGGCTTCTTCTTGCGCGCCATGGATGATGAAGCTGTCGATGAAAAAAATGATGATGAAGATGACGCACTGCGTACGTTTCTCGGGTTCGCGCAAGCGCTTCCCCCTACCTGGCGCGCCAAAGATGTCGTGGGAAACCACGGCCACCTATGGGGCCATTAGCCCCTTTGTGGTTTGGCAGGGGGAAGGGCACATTGCACAAAGAGCAGAGAGCGTAGCACAGCACGACAGAGATCACACATGCAGTTTTTACCCAGGTTCAGGCCGCCGCGAGGCGTAAAACCCTACTCCTGCTTTGGTGGATTGATGAGGGGACCGTGGTGGAGATGCAGCGCTCTAGCCCGGCAGGGTCATCTCGGGGCGAGAGCAGCTATGCGCGTATGAGTGTACAAGGGTCCGAATCCTTTTTATGGTTGCCATGGCCCTCCTTTTATAGATCAAGGGGTCACCACAATGGCATATCAGTCATTGTGTACTGATTAGATAGCAAACGGTGCTATCATACCTAACTCTGCAGACAGGGCAGAGTGCATTAAATGCGCCGCTCAGTGTCACATCGTGGCATGCCGGGCAAGCCTTGCTAGGCCGTTCGGCCACCTTCTCATCTGTCTGCTTGACACGTCTCTGGACGGGTGTCATTTGGAGGTGATTTCCTTCAGAAGTGGCTGCCATGTGTCAAATAACAGCCACTTAGTCACTTGGGGGCTTGACACCGCACCGATCGATGACTTGCGTCACTGTGAGGTGGAGCGGTGGAGCCTTGGCGGGGTAGTCCGCCCTTGGAGTCCCCAGCAAGCTTGCCGGGGCAGTCCTGAGGTTTGTATTTGGGGTGCCTTCGACCTCGCCGGGCTCGCCTGCCCGGCAAGGGAGGTTTCTCCTTAGTGGAGTCTTGCTCATTTAGCTTGTCTTGGTCTTCTTGATCCGCCCTTTGATTTCTCAAAGAGCCATCTCTTCAAGTTGGTCTCATCTTGGATGTTGCAACCTTGTTTCCTAGCCTGTGTACAGTCTGGGCAACACACCTGGGGTTTGTTGCACCGACAGACATGGAAGGATTCATCGTCATGGGGATCTTCTTCTTGGGTGCCATGGATGATGGAGGTGATGATGAAGCTCAGTGAAATCAATGCACTGTCTGCTAGCCAGGTTCACTCTAGTGATCCCCCTGCCTGGCGCGCCAAAGATGTCGGTGTGGAACGATGATCTATGGGACTAACAAGCCCCTTTGTGGTTCGGCAAAGTGATTGCACAAAGCGCAAAGAGCAGGATAGTAGAGAGCGCGAGGGTCATTTACCCAGGTTTGGGCCACCTTGGAGGAGTAACACCCTACTCTTGCTTTTGGTGTTTTGAGAACGTGGAGCACAAGTACACGAAGCGCTCTCCCCCACAAGGTGCTAGGAGAAGGCAGCTACACGAGCAAATGTGCGTGGGGTTTGAATGTGTTCGAACCCTTGTATCAGTTGCCCTGGCCCTCCTCTTATAGCTCAAGGGGTTACCACAGTGGCAAAAAGGTAAATACATCGTGATTAGACAGCAAACAGTGATATCATACCTAACTCTACTAGTTAGGACAAAGTGCATTAAATGCATTGCTAGGTGTCACGAGGAGGAGAAGCCCTAGCAAGGATGCAGCACCGCTTGCCCAGCTAACTACTATTAGTGTGACACACCATTTGGACGGGTGTCGATAAAGGTAATCTTCTCTCGAGCATGCCGACACGTGCCAGCGAACTCCACCTCACTGCCTGCGTGCTCAACACCTCACCAATCAACAACCAGCTGGCTGGTGAGGTGGAGCACTGGTAGTTGGTGGGGTCTGCTTAGCCATGGGGCTTGTCGGGTCTTCGCCTTGCCGGCTCGACCTTGCCAGCGAAGGTTGCCTCCAGTGCTTTGCCTTGGTGTTTGTCTTGTTTTGTTCTTTGGTCTTCTTAATGCGCTTCATGGTTTCCCAAGGAGTTGTTTCTTTGACCTCGAAATCTGCTTCATGATTTGACATTTGGCGGGGGAGCTGCTACTTGTACGTGCATAAGTCAGGGTATGAAACACCCATGTTTAATACACCGATAATAAGTTTCCACACATCTCTGCAAAACTCGATCAAGGTTGCTTAAGCAATCATCAAAAGAAGTTCCGTAAATGAAAAAATCATCCATGAAAACTTCAACAATCTTTTCACAAAAGTTAGAGAATATAGCAGTCATACATCTTTGAAAGCTAGCAAGTGCATTGCATAAACCAAAAGGCATACGTCTATAAGCATAAGTTCCAAAAGACCAAGTAAACGTAGTTTTCTCTTGATCTTCTTTTGGCACAGGTATTTGAGAGAAACCAGAATATCCATCAAGGAAACAAAAGTACGTATGCTTAGACAATCTTTCTAACATTTGATCAATAAAAGGCAAGGGGTAATGATCTTTTCTAGTAGCTTTATTTAATTTCCTAAAATCAATTACCATCCTAAAACCAGTTACAATTCTTGGTGGGATGAGTTCATTTTTGTCATTAGGAACAACAGTTATACCTCCTTTCTTAGGAACACAATGAACAAGACTTACCCATCTACTATCAGCTATGGCATAAATTATACCTACTTCCAGAAGCTTTAATATTTCAGTCCTTACCACATGCTTCATCTTAGGATTCAACCATCATTGATGATCAACAACCGGCTTAGCACCAGGTTCCATATTAATCTTGTGCTGACATAGAGTGCGACTAATGCCCTGAAGATCATCAAAAGTATATCCAATAGCAGCACGGTGCTTCTTTAGAGTTTTTAGTAATCTCCTTTATTCATGTCTGAAAGGTTAGCACTAATAATAACATGATATATCTTCTTTTCATGGAGATAAGCATATTTCAATGTATTAGGTAATTGCTTCAATTCAAACACGGTATCACCCATAGGTGGAGGAGGACCTCCAAGAGTTTCAATCGGCAAATTGTGTTTAAGGATATGTACTTGATCAAAGAATATCTTATCTATTTCATTTCTTTCATTCATATGCATATCATTTTCATGGTCTAGCAAATATTGTTCTAACAGATCAGTAAGAGGTACGGCAATAGAAGAAAGACCAATAGTTTCATCTTTACTAGGCAATTATTTATCATGAGGTTGTCTACGGAATTTAGAGAAATTAAACTCATGAGATACATCACCAAAGTTAACACTGACAGTTTCTTTACTGCAATCAATCTTGGCATTAATTGTATTCGAGAAAGGTCTACCAAATATAATGGGACAACAATCATCTTGTGGGGAATTGATACGTCCATTTTGCATCATGTTCTCCTACCGTTATTTATAGTGCTTTTATGCAATATAACACTTTGTGGAGTAATTCTAATGCCTTTTCTCTCATAATTTGCAAGGTTTACACAAAGAGGGAGAATGACGGCAGCTGGAATTCTGGACCTGAAAAAGCTATGTCAGAGATACCTACTCTGCACATCTCCAAATGAGCTGAAATTTCACAGAGAATTATTTTGGAATATATAAAAAATACTGGAGAAAAGAACTACCGGAGGGGGTCACCCAGGCGCCCACAAGGCACCAGGGCATGCCATTTTGGAATATATAAAAAATACTGGAGAAAAGAACTACCAGAGGGGGATCACCCAGGCGCCCACAAGGCACCAGGGCGCGCCTCCCCCCTCTGGCGTGCCCTGGTGGGTAGTGGGGGCCCTGGCCCACCTTCTGTGCCCATCTTCTGGTACATAAGGTCTTTTGACCTAGAAAAAATAAGGAGGGGACTTTCAGGAAGGAGCGTCGCCGTCTCAAGGCGGAACTTGGGCAGGAGCACTTTTGCCCTCCGACGAAGCAATTCCGCCGGGGAAACTTCCCTCCCGGAGGGGGAAATCGAAGCCATCGTCATCACCAATAACCCTCTCATCTTTGGGAGGCCAATCTTCATCAACATCTTCAACAACACCATCTCATCTCAAACCCTAGTTCATCTCTTGTGTCCAATCTTTGTATCAAAACCTCAGATTGGTACGTGTGGGTGACTAGTAGTGTTGATTACATCTTGTAGTTGATGCTAGCCGATTTATTTGGTGAAAGATTATATGTTCAGATCCATTATGATATTTATTACTCCTCTGATCTTGAGCATGAGTATGTTGTGTGAGTAGTTACTTTTGTTCTTGAGGCCACGGGAGAAGTCATGTTGCAAGTAATCATGTAAATTTGATATGCGTTCGATATTTTGATGATATGTATGTTGTGATTCCCTTAGTGGTGTTATGTGAACGTCGACTACATGACACTTCACCATCTTTGGGCCTAAGGGAATGCATTGTGGAGTAGTTATTAGATGATGGGTTGCTAGAGTGACAGAAGCTTAAACCTAGTTTATGCGCTATTCCGTAAGGGGCTGATTTGGATCCATATGTTTAATGCTATGGTTAGATTTTATCTTAATACTTGTTTCGTAGTTGCGGATGCCTGCGAGGGGGTTAATCATAAGTGGGAGGCTTGTTCAAGTAAGAACAGCACCCAAGCACCGGTCCACCCACATATCAAATTATCAAAGTAGCGAACGCGAATCAAACCAACATGATGAAAGTGACTAGATGAAATTCTCATGTGTCCTCGATAACGTTTTACTTATTATCTGAGATCGTTCCAGCCTGTCCTTTGCTACAAAAATGATTGGGCCACCTTGCTACACTTATTGTTACTATTGTTACTTGCTACAAATTACCTTGCTACCAAACTACCTGTTACCGACAATTTCAGTGCTTGCAGAAATTACCTTGCCGACCACTTGTCATTTCCTTCTGCTCCTCGTTGGGTTCGACACCCTTACTTATTGAAAGGACTAAGATTGATCCCCTATACTTGTGGGTCATCAAGATTCTTTTCTAGCGCCGTTTCCAGGGAGTGAAGCGCTCTTGGTAAGTGGAAATTGGTAAGGAAAAACTTATACTACGTGCTGAAATTTATCGTCACTTGTTACTATGGAAAATAATCCTTTGAGGGGTTTGTTCGGGGTATCTTCACGTCGACCAAAAACACAAAGATTTGCCCCTCAACCTACTGCACCTACTAAAAATATTAGTTATGAAATTCCTTCGGGTATTATAGAACAACTGCTAGTTGGTCCTTATGCAGGAGATGGAATGAAACATCCTGATATGCATTTGATACATGTAGATGAAATTTGTGGATTGTTTAAGTTTGCAGGTTTACCCAGAGATGAAGTCAAGAAGAAGTTTTTCCCTTTATCTTTGGGGGGAAAAGCATTGACATGGTATAGGCTATGTGATGATATTGGAGCTTGGAATTGGAATCGATTGAAATTGGAATTTCACCAAAAAAAATATCCTATGCATCTAGTTCATCATGATCGGAATTATATTTATAATTTTTGGCCTCGTGAAGGAGAAAGTATTGCTCTAGCTTGAGGGAGGCTTAAGTCAATGTTATATTCATGCCCCAATCATGAGCTCTCGAGAGAAATTATCATTCAGAATTTTTATGCTCGGCTTTCTCGTGATGATCATTCCATGCTCGATACTTCTTATACCGGTTCTTTTATGAAGAAGACTATTGAATTCAGGTGGGATCTCTTGGAAAGAATTAAATGCAACTCTGAAGATTGGGAACTCGTCGAAGGTAAAGAGTCAGGTATATGGCTTAAGTTTGATTGTGTTAAATCTTTTATGAATACCAATTCTTTTCACATGTTTAGCACTAAATATGGACTTGACTCTGAAATAGTAGCCTCTTTTGTGAATCATTTGCTACTCATGTTGATCTCCCTAAGGAGAAGTGCTTTAAATATCATCCCCCTATTAAAGGAGAAAAAAGAACCAATTATAGTTAAGGATGAAACTATCGTTTACAATGTTGATCCTGTTGTTCCTACTGCTTATATTGAAAAACCACCTTTCCCTGTTAGGATAAAAGAACATGCTAAGGTTTCAACCATGATTAACAAAAGTAACATTAGAGCACCTAGAACCCCTGAACAAATTAAAGTACAACCTAGTATTGCTATGGTTAAAGATCTCTTGGTTGATAATATTGATGGGCATGTTATTTACTTCTGTGATGAAGCTGCTAGAATTGCCAAACCCGGTACTAAAGATAAAAATAGACCGGTTGTTGGCATTCCTATTGTCTCAGTTAAAATAGGAAATCGTTGTTATCATGGCTTATGTGATATGGGTGCTAGTGTTAGCGCTATTCCTTTTACTCTTTACCAAGAAATTATGAATGATATAGCACCTGCTGAATAGAAGATATTGATGTCTCTATTAAACTTGCTAATAGAGATACTATCACACCACTTGGGATTGTTAGAGATGTTGAAGTCTTGTGTGGAAAAATAAAATACCCTACTGATTTTCTAGTTCTTGGTTCCCCACAAGATGAATTTTGTCCCATTATGTTTGGTAGACCTTTCTTGAACATTGTTAATGCTAAGATAGATTGCAATAAAGAAACCGTCAGTGTTAACTTTGGTGATGTGTCTCATGAGTTTAATTTCTCTAAGTTTTGTAGGCAACCTTGTAATAAAGAATTGCCTAGTAAGGATGAAATAATTGGTCTTGCCTCTATTGTCGTACCTCCGATTGATCCACTAGAACAATATTTGCTAGACCATGATGTAAGTGCATCTAGTGCTAGCCCTAGTTGGTTTTGGAGTATTAACGACAAACGTGGTTGAGAGACTAATGTGTTTGTGAGATTCATAGGAGAACACAGGTAGAAGTCCCTCATTGATTCAGTTTACCTATCAGAGATGACCCCTAAAAATGTATGAAGACATTGAAGACAATGGTGATTCGTGAAGACATTCATATCGAAGAGAATGACGTGTGAAGACATTCACTTGAAGACAATGGAGTACGAAGACATAGTTTCTTTCGTAGTTTCATATTCTTCTTTCTTGAGTCATAGGAGCCACCGAACTGTCAAGTGGGGTCCAAGTGAACAAAGTCAGAAAACTGATGTGATGCTTAACCCAAATCCTATGTCTTCGAGTGAAGACAATGAGAGAAAATCTTATCCAGAGTTGGATGAGTCAGCTTTGCTTGTAGCCCAAGTCAAGCTCCTTAGTGACCCAGGGTCATTTCCTTAGTGACCCAGGGTCATTTCGGACATATCATTTCGGGTTGCCTCCTGGCTATAAATAGCCCACCCCCTACACCATAAATTTGTGGCTGCTCAGAGTTAGTGCATGGCTTTTATCGTTTGAGAGCAACCCACCTCCGAAGCCTTTGAGAGAGAATCCTTGCAAGGACAAAACCCAAAAACACCCAAAGCCCAAAGAGTGTTTGGCATCACTGAAGTCTTTCTGTCCGCATGATCTGAGGACTTATTACACTTGAAGATTGTGTATCTTCCAGTCGGTTAGGCGTCATGTTCTGAGGATCCAAGAGTCATTATGGATCGCTAGTGAACGAAGTCTGTGAAGGTTTGGAAGTCTACCTTGAAGACTTGCCCGAGTGATTGGGCGAGGACTAAGTGTCTTTAACTCAAGGGGAATAAGGTGAAGACGCGGTCTTCTGAGTTCAATCTCAGCCTCCCTAATCAGACGTACAGTTGTCACAGCAACTGGAACTGGTCTACCTAATCCTTATCCTCATCAAGCTATCTGGTTCTATCTCTTCACTCACTACTTACTGTTTAGCTTCATGAAGTCATTGCTTGCTTGCCCTGTTTGACTTCACTGTGTGAAGACATTCTCCTCTGTTTGCATATTTGGCTTCATACAGTCTTCCTATTCTGATCCACTCTACCTAGCTGCTATCTATCTTTGTGTTTACACTGTACAATCTCCTTGACTATGGCATGTCTAGTGTAGTTTATCTTTCGCTGCATACTGTTTAGGTTTCATTTGGTTGTCCATCTTCGAAGGCATTGCATGTCTTGAAGTCTTTCATAAAAATCGCCTATTCACCCCCCTCTAGTCGATAACTAGCACTTTCAATTGGTATCAGAGCAAGGTGCTCCCTTGTTCTGTGTGATTCGGTTTAACCACCTGGAGTTTTAGCTATGTCGACTGCAGGGATAATCAAAGTCTCCGCTGCGTGCCCCGTCTTCGATGGCACTGATTACCCCTACAGGAAGAATAAGATGTGCATGCATCTTGAAGCCATTGGCAACGACCTCTGGTATGTCGTCAGGACTGGCGTTCCCAAATTCGGTGAAGGCATCACCGCTGCTGATGTCAAGAGGTTCGCGCAATTGAACTCAACTGCCAAGAAAATCATCTATGGTCATCTGACCAAAGGGCAGTACGGCCGTGTGAGTGCTCTGGAATCTGCGAAGCTAGTCTGGGACTGGCTGTCCAAGGTCAACGAAGGCGTCTCAACTCAAAGAGACTCAAGAATAGATGTGCTTTGCAATCTCTTCAACCGATTCAAGAGGAATGACAATGAGAATGTCGAGCTCACTTTCGACCGCCTCACTGATATCACAAATGAGCTTCGTGCTCTTGGCGCCACTGAAATCACCAAGCATGAAGTCTTGAAGAAGCTACTGAGATCACTTGATAGCTCATTTGACACTCTAGCCTTGATGATCCAAGAACGCCCTGACTTCAAAGATCTCGATCCGTCTGACATACTTGAGAGGCTCAACACACATGAATTTCAGCTATCTGAGAAGAGAGATATCTATGGTCCCAACTATGGCTGATCTCGTGCTTTGAAGGCAAAGGCTGAATCCTCATCTGAAGAATCTGACTGCAGTTCTGATGATCCTGAAGACATAGGCAAAGAGCTAGCAATGCTTGTGAGAAAGTCTCAAAAGTTCTCCAAGAAGAATCGATTCGGAAAATCTTCAACATCCAGCTCCAAAAATGATGAGGCTTACACTCGTGACTACAAGAAGAGAACATGCCACAAATGCAAGAAGCCAGGCCACTACATATCTGAATGTCCTCAATGGGACAAGGAAGCAAAGAAAAAGAAGAAGAGCAAGGAATATGACGATAATAAGAAGAAGAAATCCTCAAAGTCTTCATCTTACAAGATTAGCTCATCTGGCAAGGCTCGTGCGTTCATTGGCAAGGAAATGGATTCGGAGGAGGAATCTTCTTCTGAGGAGGTGGAGGTGGAGTCTGAGGAGGAGTCTGATTTAGGCATGGCAATCCTGGCTATAGCTTCGGCATTCATCGCCAAGTCCATCTTCAACACTAAAGACAATGGTCATGATGCCGACGCTGAAGCCAATGATGACGACGACTCTGCTCCCACCTACTGCTTCATGGCAAGAGATGCTAAGGTAAACTCACACGATGCTTACTTTCAGACCTCCAGTGAAGATGACTCTGAATGTGAATCCAAACCCAGCTATAAAACTCTTGCTAAAATTGCAACTGGACAACAAACAGCCATGGAAAAGATTCAAAAATTACTAGACAAAAGCGATGACCTGTTGGACGAGGAAATGAATCGAACTCAGTCCTGAATCGAAGATATCAAAAGTCTTCGAGTTAAGTACGAAGAACTTGAAAGTCGTCATGAAACCCTCTCAGCTACTCATGAGAAGCTTTCCTATGATTAACTTCAAAGGAAGCAAGATCTAGAGAAACTGAGAGCGTCTCATGAAGATTTTCAAAGGGAAAATGATTCACTACCCACTCAACAGATTGGTTCCGCTCAGGAAGATTTTGTGCCACCTTGCTTAAAATGCCTTGATCGTGACAATGCTATCGCTATTGCTGAATGTTCTACTACTTCTGAAGTTGCAATATCTTCAGCTGTTGGTGTGGTAACTAACCCCTCTTCTGAGGATGCCACTACTATTTGTAAGTGCATCTAGTGCCCCTTAGTGGTTTTGGTGTATTGAAGACTTATAGGTTAAGGGACTAATGCGTTTGTGAGTGTACACAGGTCTATAAGTCTATGAGGAGTTTGTTATTTACGATGAATGTCGACCCCTAAAAATGAATGTCTTCAACTGAAGACTTTGGTTTTCTTGAAGACTTTGAAAGTGAAGAAATTGGTGTGACCCTGAAGACTTGATATTCATGCGAGGATTATGAAGCGTGAAGACTTTTGTTTTTGTAGTTTCATTTTCTTCTTCTTGAGTCATAGGAAACACCGTACTGTTAAAGGGGGTCGAGGTAAAACTAAGGAAAAGTTTCCAAGTGATGCTCAACTCAAAATCCTACACCTACCCAATCCTTTCGAGTGAAGCCATTGGAAATCCCATACAGTTTAGTCAAGTTCTTCAGTGACAGAGACAAAGTTCTTCTGTTCTCTGAGGAATTTGTTCTGACTGAGGAGTTAGGAATTCGCCAGTGCGGATTGCCTACAAGTGAGGAACATGATAGCCCTGAGGAATTTGATACTCAAATATCCGACCGTTGCTGTGCTGCGCGCCAGCTGTCCAAATATCCTACCCACCTAACGGTCATATCATTGAAGGGCATTTATGTCTTATCATGTCGGGCTGCTCCCTAGGCTATAAATAGCGCCCCCCTACAACCACTAGCTGGTTGGCTGCTCCGAGAGATAGATTGACACTTGTCATTTAGAGCATCCCATCCTCCGAGGACTTTGAGCGAAAATCATCAAGTGAGGAAAAACCCAAAAACCCAAACACCTACAAACCCAAAGTGATTGAGCATCACTGAAGAGATTGTTCCTGTGTGGAACCAATGCTTGTTACCTTTGAGGACTGTGCATCCTCCAGACGGTTAGGCGTCATGGTCTAGAGCATCCAAGAGGAAATTGTGGATTGCCGAGTGACCGAGTATGTGAAGGTTTGGAAGTCACCTGAAGACTTACCACGAGTGATTGGGCGAGGTCTGTGTGACCTTAGCTCAAGGAGAATACAGTGAGGACTGTGTGTCCGGGATTGTGTGTCCTCAGGTTTAAATACCTAGCCGCTCTAACCAGACGTACAACTGTCACAGCAGTTGGAACTGGTCTACCAAATCATTGTCTTCACCGAGCTACTGGTTCTATTTCCTCAACCCTTTCATTTCCTCGCATACTTGCTATGTATTTGATCATTACTGTTTGAAGACTTTGACTGAAGACTTTCTCAATTTCCTCAGTTCAATTTCTTCAGTCAGTTTGTCTTCTGCCTGCTTATCCTGTGTTTACGCTACTTGTACTCTGTGCTTGTTTTCATTTCATCATGATGACAGTGCTACTGCTCTGTTATGTTTGCATCTGAGTACTTATTCCGCTGCTAAGTAGTTTGTCGCTTAGGAATTTCCTCACCTTGAAATTCCTCAGTGACGAATTTGTAAAAATCGCCTATTCACCCCCCTCTAGTCGATATAACGCACTTTCACTATTGCTGATGAGAATGCCAGGTTGAAGACATTGCTTGAAACAGGCATGTACAAAAGCCTCAAAGGGCATCAGACTCTGTGTGATGTCCTCAAGAAATAGATTCTGAACCGAAACAGTAGGAAAGAGGGTGTTGGTTTCAAGAGAAAAATGAATGTTGATGGCTCTTACTGGAAGCCTGAGTAGTACCCCAAAACCACATGGGTTGCTGCAAATGGCCCTTCAGTGGATCCATCCACCTTATCTGGTTTCACTTGCACTAACCCTGTTATCATTGATGAGTCATTTGACTCCAACTATAAACTGTTCAAGAATCAGAATGGTGAAGTGTTTGCCAGGTTTATTGGAACTAACTGCAGGAATGGGCCACCTATGAACAAGATCTGGGTTCCTAAAAGTTGTCCTTGAGAATCTTCCCGTGAATGTCATCATGACACCACCAGGGAAGAAGACAAACCTCAGACCAAAGGCTTCATATAGACAGAGGACCTCACAAGGTCACCCTAACGTCAATGTTTTGCAGGAAAACTATCATCAGACTCATGAATATGAGCGAGTTTCTTCGAACCGCTATGTTCACAAATCAAAGAACTTTTCTACATATTCTTTTGAGTACTATTCACCTCCTGCAAAACTATTTGCTAGGGATTCAAAGCCAAAGTTCTCAAATGTTGCACTTAGACTTATTGCTTCTAAGCCACCCCTTAAGATGTGGGTGGTTAAGAAGAATTAACTTCTCTTGCAGGGTTGGGTCTCCAGCCGGAAATCATTGACTTTTGAAGATAATGCTGGGGACCTAAAACATCTTGTTGGAAGCAAGATAAAATGCCAAAATGGTCTTGCCATTTACTTCGTCCATGGATTTCTTGATGAACATCCTATCTTACCATCAAAGAATCTTAATTTTCATAATAGATTATGCCGTCAAATGTTTCTCCTTCACAATACTCTTTGTGAAGCCTATCCTACTAACTGCATTGTAGGGTACCTCTCCAAAAGCTAGTGAATGGATCATGGATAGTGGATGCACTAACCACATGACTGGTGATCGAAGTCTTCTCATGGATTCTACTATTCGACCATCTACAAAAAGCCATATCACATTTGCTGATACCGGTAAAAGCAAGGTAATGGGTCTAGGTAGAGTTGCTATCTCAAAGGATCAACACATGGATAAAGTGATGCTTGTTGAATCCCTTGGATATAACTTAAAGTCCGTCTCAATGCTTTGTGATCTTGACATGATAGTGATATTTGGAAAATATCGATGTCTTGTGCTAATGACTTCTGAAAAATCTCTAGTCTTCGAAGGTTATCGAAGAGGCGATCTGTATATGGTAGATTTCTCCGCAGGACCACAGCTTGCCGTATGTCTTCTTGCAAAAGCATCAGAATGCTGGCTTTGGCATCGAAGACTAGGTCATGCTGGCATGAGGAACTTGCACACTCTCGTGAAGAAGAAGCATATCATTGGCATCGAAGGCGCCAAGTTCAAGAAGGACCATCTATGTGGTGCTTGCGAAGCCGGGAAGATGACTAGGGCAAAACAACCCTCGATGACAATCATGACGACCTCACGTGCCTTCGAGCTGCTACATATGGACTTATTTGGCCCTACTCACTACTCTACCCTTACTACCACTGCACATCTTTATGGCTTCGTAATTGTTTATGATTATTCAAGATATACTTGGGTGCACATAATTCTCTACAAGACTAAAG
The DNA here is from genome assembly GCA_011799875.1 of Thinopyrum elongatum. NCBI lineage: Eukaryota > Viridiplantae > Streptophyta > Magnoliopsida > Poales > Poaceae > Thinopyrum > Thinopyrum elongatum. The sequence goes on from CM022299.1 coordinate 214,807,817, forward strand.
TGCAAGATGTCTTCAGACGATTTGCCAACCGCGCCATGACTAACTATGGCATCAAGATCAAGCACATCAGGAGTGACAATGGCACAGAATTCAAGAACATAGGCCTCGACACTTATCTTGATACACTGGGCATCACTCATGAGCTCTCTGCTCCATACACTCCTCAACAGAATGGCGTCGTGGAGCGCAAGAACATGACCCTCATTGAGATGGCTCGTACGATGCTTGATGAGTACAAGACTCCAAGAAAGTTCTGGCCTGAAGCCATTGATATTGCATGCCGTATCATCAACAGAGTTTATCTTCATAAATTCTTCAAGAAGACATCTTATGAACTACTCACTGGTAAGAAGCCAAACGTAAGTTAGTTCAAAGTCTTCGATGCTAGGTGCTGGATCAAGGATCCACATCACACTTCCAAATTTGCACCGAAAGCACATGAAGGTTTTATGCTTGGTTACGGAAAGGATTTGCACACCTACAGAGTCTTGAAGCTCTTCCACTATAATGTGGTTGAAACTGTAGATGTGCGGTTCGATGAGACTAACGGCTCACAAAGAGAGCACCTGCCAAATGTGCTAGATGAAGCTTCTCCTAGTGAATCTATCAAGCTAATGGGTACTGGAGAAATCATACCCACCGAGGAACAGGCTGAAGAGGAAATTGTTATTCCAGCTCCTACTCAACGTGAAGACAATGCTGAGCCTGAAGACAATGATGAAGATGAAGACAATGATCAGCAACAGCAAAATCTTCTCCCTGTTCATCCTCGTGTGGCAAATGAAGTTCAGATTGAGAAGATAATTTACAGCATCAATGCACCTGGTCCGCTTACTCGATCAAGAGCTACGCAACTATCAAACTTCTGTGGGCACTTTGCATTCGTCTCCATATCCGAACCCAAGAAAGTTGATGAAGCCTTCGTGGAACCATAATGATTCAAGCTATGCAAGAAGAGCTTCAACAAATTGAGCTCAACAATGTCTGGCAGCTAGTCAAATGTCCTGATCCTCGCAAGCACAATATTATTGGCACCAAATGGATCTATCGCAACAAACAAGATGAACATGGTCAAGTTGTCAGAAACGAAGCTCATCTCATTGCTCAAGGTTACACACAAGTATAGGGAATTGACTTTGATGAAACCTTTGCTCCTGTGGCTAGGCTTGAAGCCATTCGCATACTGCTAGCCTATGCAAATCACAACAATATTCTCCTTCACCAAATGGATGTGAAGAGTGCTTTCCTCAATGGCAAAATTGAAGAAGTTTACGTTGCTCAACCACCTGGTTTTGAAGATCCAAAGCATCCTGATATGGTCTACAAGCTCAACAAGGCGTTGTATGGCCTCAAACAAGCACCTCGAGCTTGGTATGACACACTCAAAGAATTCCTAAAGAGCAAAGGCTTCAAACCTGTTTCTCTAGATCCAACTCTCTTCACGAAGACATATGATGGAGAACTATTTGTATGCCAAATCTACGTGGATGACATTATCTTCGGTTGCACTGACCAAAGATACAATGATGAATTCGGTCATATGATGCAAGAGAAATATCAGATGTCCATGATGGGGGAGCTGAAATTCTTTCTTGGTCTTCAAATCCGTCAACAGAGCAATGGCATCTTCATATCTCAAGAAAAATATCTCAAAGATTGCATGAAGAAGTTTGTAATGCAAGACTGCAAAGGCTGCACGACGCCAATGCCAACCAAAGGTGAATTGGGCTCCGACGACAATGGTAAAGAGTTCGATCAAAAGGTATACCACTCCATGATTGGTTCTTTATTGTACTTATGTGCATCTAGGCCAGATATAATGCTTAGCGTTTGCATGTGTGCCCGATTCCAAGCGGCACCAAAGGAGTCGCATCACCTCGCGGTGAAGCGAATACCTCGATATTTGGCTCACACCCCAACGCTAGGATTGTGGTATCCAAAGGGCTCAGAGTCTGATCTAGTTGGATTCTCAGATGCTGATTATGCTGGTGACAAGGTTGATCGCAAGTCTACATCAGGCACATGTCATTTTCTTGGACGATCTCTTGTCTGTTGGTCTTCGAAGAAGCAGAACTGTGTATCACTCTCTACTACTGAAGCTAAATATATTGCTGCTGGATCTTGTTGCGCTCAGCTTCTCTGGATGAAGCAAACTCTCAAGGACTATGGCATCAACAAGAAGATGGTGCCCCTCTACTGCAACAATGAAAGCGCCATCAAGATTGCTCACAATCCAGTTCAGCAGTCGAAGACAAAGCACATTAAGATTTGTCATCACTTTCCCAGAGACCATGTGTCGAAGGAAGACATTGATATCATTCACGTCAGCACTGAAGAGCAATTGGCAGATATCTTCACTAAACCCTTGGATGAGAAAAGGTTTTGCAAGCTGCGGTGTGAGCTAAATATCCTAGAATCCTCAAATGCCCTGTGAATGGACAAACATCCTAATGCTTACGCATATTGATGACTTAGGTGCGCAACACACAAAGTAACGTATGTCTTCAATTCATGAAGACATACACTCTAAGTGTGAAGACATTAATGTGGAATTTTACTTCAGAGCGCCACGATAATTGTGCACCGTGTCTGGGTCTAATACTTCCTATACGGTGGGTAACGCCAACACCAATCTTTCTTGAAGATTTATGTTTGGTGTCACATTGCATTATCTTCAAAATTGATTTGTCTTCAACATTGGTTTATCTTCATGATTTATCTTCACAATGTTGATTTGGACTTCATTGCCTATATATCTATATATATATATATATATATATATATATATATATATATATATATATATATATATATGTTCTGTCCTCTACAGCATTCACTTATAGCTATGTCTTCAAGTTGCCATTTTCTGCACTAAGTGAATGTGATCGGACCCTAACCCCGTCTGTGCTTATCTCTCCTACTCTCTCTAAATCTTCTTATGCATTCTGTTGACACGTGTCGATTGTCTTCACTGTGTCCCTGTCAGTCGAAGATTAAAAGACAAACTTTTAAAACGCATTTAATATCATTATCCTTTATGCCTGAATCCGGAGAAGATGGAACGAACGCCCGTCATATCAGTTGTTCATGGGGTTGTGGCATAGTTTTTAAACTGTTGCATGCATGCCACATGTCGCCCAGATGCGTAACGCCAGGGGTAGCTGAGTAATTTCACTGTGCCAGCTCCCTCCTTATAAATACTCAGCTGCCACAGTCATTATTTCCTTACTCCCCTCACTGTCTCACACAAAACCCTAGCACCATCGCTAGTTCTCGTCATCGCCGGAGACGGAGTGCTTTGCTACCACGATTCCTCCGACATCGTCTTCACGCCGGCTGCGGACTTCTTCTTCCCGCCGCTGCCGTAGGTGTCTTCCGCCGCCAAGTTAGGGCGCGGAAGATTGGACTACTCGGCCTCCGTCCCAACTCGTCTAGCAGTTCATCAACTGTTCTTGTGCGGTAATTAAAAGCTTACTTTTTACCACATGTTTGATCCGATAAACTTTCTATATCTTCGGAAAGTTGTTTTTCACTTCCAAATCTGGATCTTTTTTTTACTATACACAGTAGGGCAAAACCCCACTGCAAATTTTATCATTAAAATAAAAACTCAAGAAGTTTACATGGCTTGAGCTAAGCCAAAAAAGAGAAGACAGAAAAGAAAGAAAAACTAAACAACTAAACTATACAAGGCTAGAAGAAAAGAAAAAGGAAGCAGAAAGAAGATGCAAAGAAGGCATCAGGAAAATTACAAAGGCAAATGGTCTAGCCAGTAAATGAATTCCCTAGCATACTTCCTCTTGATCCTGAATTTGAGGTGATGCAATTCTGCCTTGAATGTGTCCTTCCATCTCTATAGATTGGGTTGAATGTTTTGGAAGATAAAATTGTTCCTAGTGATCCAAATAGCCCATGAAGCCAATATGATAATTTCCATATAGAAAGGAAATTGCAGTTGTTGTTTTAGGTCAGCAAAAGCTTCCATCACTGAAACATTGTTTTGTCTGTTAGGACAGAGCAGATCCCAACATTGTGAGGCAAAAGGACAAGTCCAAAGGAGATGTTGAAGTGTTTCCTCTTGCTGGCAGTTGTGAATGGCACGGTTGTAATTTTGCAGCACAAAAGTTTTCCTTCTTAAAAGGTTTCTTGTGTTCAGTCTGTCATGAAGCAATCTCCAGAAGAACACCTTATGTTTTGGCTAGCAGGAACTGCTCTAAATCCATTGAAACTGTGGAGGCACCACTCTTATTCCCATCATTGTTCTGTAAGCCTTTGCTACTGAAAATTTCTCATTGCCCCAAATATAGCTCCATGTGTCATTACAATCCAGAAACTCTGATCTTTTTAAATCTTCACAGATGTCTTCCACAATTTCAAATTCCTCATATGCTTTGGTTGTGAGGGGCAGGTGGAATAAGTCCTCTAAGTATTCAAGCTGTATGACAGAATTCACAGAGTAGTGTTCACCCTTGGCAAATGAGAAAAGATGTGGTAGCATGTTTTGCAGACAAGCAGTATGCCATAAGTCAGACCAGAAAAATACACTCCTACCATCACCCACATTGCATCTTGCCATTGATTTATAATCATCAAGTAGTTTCAGATTAGCTTTCCACCAGAATGATCCAATCCAATTATTTCCAGGCAATGTACCATCACTGTAGTGAGTTTCCCAGATTAGGTTGACCCATGGAATATTGAGTCTGTTATAAACCTTGTGAAGATTCTTAAGGAGTAGGGCTTTATTTTGCACAAATATATCCAACACCCCAAGCCCTCCTTGATCCTTTATCCTGCAGACAGTACTCCAAGCAACCATAGCTGGTCTATGATCATCAAGATCAGGCCCCCTCCAAAGAAAATGCCTCAAATATTTGATAACTTGGTTCTTAATGGTCACTGGTACATCAAGACAGCCCATGAAGTAGATGATCAATGAATTGAGAACTGATTTGACCAATAATACTCTGCCAGCCAGGGTCATGAAAGAAGACAATCCCATCAATTTTTTTGCTATCCTGTTTACAAGAGGTAAGCATTGTTCCACAGAAGGTTTGTGGAGTCCTAATGGCACTCCCAGGTAAGTAAAAGGAAATGTCCCTTTCTTGCATTGGAAGGTGTTGGTCAGAATTTCCACTTTATTTTCAGAAACATAGATTGGTATGAGGCTTGATTTGTGATAGTTCACTTTAAGACCAGTGGCCTCAGCAAATGTGTGAAGGAGAGCTTTAAGGCAGTGTAACTGTTTTGCATCTGCTTGAAGAAGGACCAGTATCATCAGCATACTAAACAATGGGGAAGTCGGGACAAGAATTTACTTGCAAGGGTGGTGTTAGGAGCCCCAGTTGCATGGCTTTGTTTAGAATTGATTGAAGCAAATCTGCAGCCAAGACAAACAACAGGGGAGATAAAGGATCCCCCTGCCTTACTCCTCTGATACAACAAAATTTCTTCCCAGGAACCACATTCAACATGACAGCAGATGAAGCAGATGTAAAGAGCATATTAATCCAATTTATCCATCTTTCCCCAAAACCTTTAGCTCTAAGAATCTCCAAAATAGCTTTGTGCTCTACTATATCAAAGGCTTTCTCAAATCCAGTTTTAGGACAATCACTTCTTCCTTTGATTTATGACATTGATGCAAATATTCATAAGCCCATCCTAAATAGTCATGAATGGCCCTCTCCTTGAGAAAACCATACTAGTTGATATGAACCATAGAAATAATCACTTTCTGAAGTCTATTTGCCAATAGCTTAGTGATGAGTTTTAAACAACAATTCTGAAGAGATGTTGGCCTATAATCATTTGTTGTTAAAGGAGTTGGCCCTTTAGGAATGAGAGTGATGTAGGAGGTGTTGATACTTTCCAAAGACATTTGACCACCATGAAAATCATTAATTAATCTGAAAACATCCACTTTGATAATCTCCCAGCAAGCCTTGAAAAACTCATTGTTGAATCCATCAGGTCCTGGGGATTTGTCATTTGGTAGCTCCTTAACCACTTCATTAACTTCCTCCTCAGTGAAAGGGAGCTCCAAATTATGAAATATTGATGCATCAGGAAGAGGCTCATATAAGGATGCCAGATCAAAATACATAGTGGTTTGTTCAGAAGTCCCCATTCTTTTCTTAAAAGCTTCCCATAGGATTGCTGCTTTCCCAGCATGATCTGCAATATCTACTTGATCTTCATTTCGGATGACATCAATATGATTGTGCCTATGATTAATGGTAGCCTTTGTGTGAAAAAAATTTGTATTCTCATCACCAAATTTGATCCCTTTAATTTTCCCCTTTGCTTCCAATAGATCTTTTGATTTTTTAGAAGTGTAAGAAGGTGTTCCTTGAGGATCAATCTGCAGTTCCATTCACCTCCTAAGGCTCTGAATTCTTCAAAGAGGTCTAGGAGGAACATCACCTCATTGATAGCAGTAAATTGAGTCTTCAGACAAGAAAGTGTTCTAGCTCATTGTTTGAGTGCTCTTCTGAGATTTTTTAATTTTGCATTAATAGTCTTAGTAGCATCCATAGTTCCCACTGGAATATTCCAGGCAGCAGCTACCACTTGTTTGAAGTCAGAGTGTTCCAGCCAATAATTTTCAAACCTGGACACTTTTGCTTTAGGAATTGTTGTACCTATTTTGATAACACATGGCAAGTGATCTAAAATTGGTTTTGCAAGAGGAAGTACAATTGTGTTTGGAAAATAAGTCATCCAGGAAGCTGAGGTAAAAAACCAGTCCAACTTTTCCAGTAGTGGATTTTATTGCATATTGCTCCAAATAAATTTTCTCCCATGCAGAGGCAGCTCCACCAGCCCCTAATTACTAATGGCCTCATTGAATAATAGCATATCATTAACATCCCCACTTGGTCTGCTTCTATCTGCAGGGGATCTAATAAAGTTAAAATCACCCATTATGATCCAATCTGTATCCAGGGGCATGTGAATATTGTGGAACCAGGTAATGAACTCAATTTTGTCTTGCACTTCACAAGGACCATATATGTTTGTGAGGACCCATGACTGATTAGATTGCAAGCTTGTGAATTGCAGTGAAAGAGAAAATCTATTTTAGGCAATGACTTCTCCTTTAAATAAAGAACCATTCCAAGCTATCAAAAGTCCACCTGAAGCTCTAATTGAGGGAAGGCATGCAAACTTGTTAATGCTAGTTGGACAAAAATTCCTGAGATAAGCAGTATCTATCTCCTCCCTTTTGGTTTCCTGTAAACATAGAATTGCGCAATCACTTTCTTCAATCTTCTCCCTTAGAGCCAACCATTTCTTCTCAGAACTCATCCCCCTAATGTTCCAGTTGAGAATATTCCAATTCTTTGTTGTGCTATTAATGACAACCAGTTGATAACAACAGCCAAAGATCAAGTTCCATCACTTGATCTAAGAAAATAAGTGCATAAGTGCACTTCCATTTTCTACCATGCATTATAGACCACCTGAGAGCACAATGTAACATAAAGTAACAGGACACCCATTTCATACATTGCATCTGTAATTTTCACAAACAACTGGCCAGCAATAAGCAGCAAAATACCCCTATCATAGAGAGCATTATCCTTCAGCAGGAACAGATCCACAAGTAGCATAGGTTTACAAAATGGGAAGTGGCAGACATTATAAATGTAACCATTACATCCAACATTAAGCTTAAAGAGCATAGGGAGTTTGATTTCTCCCAAACAACTAGCATAGGATGGTGTGCAATCATTTGGAGCTTTTGGAGGTGTCTGCTTCTCCCTTGGCCAAGTTCATCTTGGCCACCTCTTCCCCTGACCTTCTCTTTGGTTTCTTGGCCAGCTTGGCCTCCAACTCCTGATCAACCACCTTGCAAAAAGTAGTAGTGAGATTCCTAACTACTGTTTTTTGAGCAATTGGGGGAGCAGCATTGCAAGGTAGGCATTTAGTGTTTGAGCATGAATTCCACTTAAAACCAGCATTATCTTGTTTGGTCCTATCACTCCTCCTTACCTCAGTTTCCACAAGGGGAGTTTTGCCACCTCTCTTTTTTTGGAGTTCTCTGGTCCAAAAGGTTACAGGAGAGCTTGAGAATCCAAATCTATCTGGTTGGAGGAGTCCCCTTCACTTTCCTTATTCTTCCTTATGGTTTGATTGCTCTCCTCCACACTCATCTGACAAACAGGAGCATGAGTAGTGGAACATTTGTCAGGAATATGAAATAAGATAGCTTTATCATCCCCTTCAGTTTGAGAGAGCAGTTCCCACATGGGTGATGCGGAGCATCCCAAGGTCATCCCCATGGACCTATCATTGTCCCACCAAGTGCCTAGTGGACCCATGACACGAGCATGTGCAAGAGCTCTCGAAACCAAGGTGACATCAATCCTCTCGCAACTCCCTTTCGAATCACATGAGACATGGCTACTACCTCAAACGGAGACACTTTGCATACTCAGGTACCAAGGAGTTAGCCATGGAGAACCTAAGGAGCAAGGAGGATCGGAAGAGGAAGACATGCGCGAAGATGGAGAAGATTTCAGCCAAGTCCCAGGCTGGCCGGACGATCCGGACGAGGTCCTAGACGATCCGGACAGAGCCCAGATGATCCGGACCTCGGTCCGGACGATCCGGCTACAACACCCGAGAGCAACCGAAGCTGAGCCACGAAGCCAAATCATCCGGACGGAGTCCCGGATCATCTGGACCCAGCCGGACGTCCAGACCCCCCTCCGGACATCTGGGCTGCCGCCTGCCTCCTCGCCACGTCCGGATCATCCGGACCATCTCCCGGATCATCCGGGTCCCTGAAGCCCGGATCGTCCGGCTCCCCGTCCGGATGATCCGGACCCCCGCCTGTGCGCGCGTGTTGGGCCGAGGCCCATGTACCCCTTCGTTCCCTTAGCCTATATAAACGACTCCTCCTCCACTTTTCTAGGGTTAGCATAGGTTTAGCTCATTTGAGAGATAGAGTTGTGCTCATCCTTCCGGATCTACTCTACCGAGAGAGACCGCGGCCTCTACGGAGAAGATCCATCTTGGATTCAAGACCCCTAACGGGAAGACCCTCAAGACCTCCTCACGGAGAAGAACTTGTTACTTGTATCGTCCTTTGTTGATCGTGGATCGTGTATCTCTTTGTGTTTCGAGGATCTAGCACATGTGTAATCGAATCTTGTTGGTTTGAGTGAATCCTCTCGTGTTTCCTCTCGTGTTTCCCCTCATGTTTTCCCTCGTGTTCATCGTGTTCTCCGTGGGATCCGCTCCAATCGTGAAAGATCGGGCATCTAGGGTTCTACCCTACATCATCTTGGTATCATGAGCCACGTTGATCACGATTTTGGAGCCTCCCCTCTTTGTTTTCTAGCCTAATTTTGTTGATTTCGTCCTAATTTCAAAAATCCCCACAAAAATAGCCCTCCCAATTTTTTTGATTTGTTGGTATGATGAAGTTTTGTTGATTTTGATCCGTGAATTCATTGTGTTGCATGTGGATCTAACCTTTCCCCACCATCTCTACCTCGAAATCCATCCAAAATCCACGAAATCCTCAAAATTTTCCCCGTCTTCGAGTTCATCCCAAGCCATACCCGTGCGCAGTTGACCTGCCCGGATCATTCGGACCCTGACCCGGATCATCCGGACGAGCCCGGATCATCCAGCTCCTGGCCCGGATCATCCGGCTTCCGCTGACGAAACTGCATTTCTGCAGTTTTTCTTCACCACCGCACACCCATTTTGACCACCACCACCTAACTTTTCGCAAACCACTCGACATATCAAACTGTACCACCGCTTTCCGCTACCACCATTTGGCTTTGGTTTTGAGAATTTGAGTTGTGGTTCATCGTTTCCTGGGGTGTTTCGGCTAACTAGGAACAGTTCGACATCGACACCACCGCCGCTCATCTTCGCCACGGACTAGTCATCGACAACAATCGCTCAACAATTTTGACACCCTCAACCGTAAGCAAGGACGGTAACTTCAACGACATCTTTGTCTACTCCTTGCCATTACATTTGATACCCCCTTATCCCATTTTGCGTTACCTTCCTATCGAGACTAGCCATTTGAGTATTGCCGGCAATGTTACTTGTGCACATTAGTGATCATAGCACCCATTGCATACATACCATATCATCTTGGTACAAGTATCTTGGTATCATCTCTTGTGTCACAAGGTTGTCATCGCATATACACAATTGCTATCTTGGTTCATGAAATTTGCATTAGTGGCCATCAAAAGAGCTCAAAAGAGAAAGAGCCAAACAAGCTTTTAAGCAATAGGAAAAGATAAGCAAATAGTTTTTAAGCAAGAACCATAGCATCATACTACATTAAGATTGTCATACTCGATCATCTTGGATCATATCATGGAACACCATACATATAGCATACTTGGGATAGAAGTCGTTGCATTTTTGCTTAGTAGGTTGTGCACAAGTCTCGTATCCGCCTATTGTGCAATCGTGCTAGCGTCTCTCTAGAGTTGTGCAACAAGAGAATTTTCCGTGGATTCCACATTTTCCGCTCATTTTTGGTTTGCACAACCCCATTTATCTATTTGCGTGTGTGTTTCCGTGTACCATATCTTGCTATTGGTCTACTTGTTGCATTTGCAAATTTGCGAATCTTTATCAACATTATTGAGTCTTACTAACAATTAAATAAATTTGTGCCACCATCCTAACCGAGATCCACCATAAGCTTTCTTTGTGTAGGTGTGAGAGATCGACGAGATACGGTACCAATTGTGCTATTTCCTTGTTACATCATTGAGTGATCTTTGATCCACCCTCAACATCGGTCAAGGTACATTTGGTATTGTTCTTCCTTTCTTCCACCCTCACATTTGCTTGCAATGATGGATAGGCCAAGTTCTTCTACCAACCCACTCTTCATCGAGCAAGACGAGGACCCGAACACCTACGTCACCAAGAACCACCTCTTTGGTGCACAACGAGCTTTGCATCAAGAACAACAAGCAATGAGCGACCACATCGACAACCTCACCACCGACTTGCGACTCTCCGAGCAACGTACAAGAGACTACTTCGACAACAAGCTCGACGAACAAAAATAAGAGAACAATGCAAGAATGGATGAGTTTCGTGCCTTGTTGGTCAACCGCTCTTCTACCACTTCTTCCTATTCAAGACGGAGCCGCTCAAGTTGACACTCCGACGACACCATCTCCAGCTCAAGTACACCAACATCGAACACTCTTCGAAGAGCCGCACGACACGACCGTCAAGCAAACCGCAATCCTCTACATGGCATTGATCCACAAGAGCAACTCGAAGAGCAAGAACATCGGCATCAACTCAATCAAGCTACCCTTGTGCAAGCACAAGAAAGGCTACGTCAACGCCAACAAGAGGAAGCACAAGAACAACGACGCCAACATGAGCTAATGCAAGAACGGCAACGCCAACATCAAGATGAGCAAGATGCCATCGCACTACGTCAACAACAAGAACGGCGTGAAGCTCAAGCACTTGAGGCGCTACGTGCCCTCCGACATACGAATCGTGCCGTTGCCAACCGGAACCGCCATACACGTCAAGAAGAAGAAGCACTTTGCGACGAAGTTCAAGAAAGAAGATATCAAGCTCGAGTGCATCGTCAAGTTCCTCAAGCTCCTCCACAAGCACGACAAGAAGCACAAGTTCGCCAAGAGCAAGAAAATAATGGAAATCCTCCACGCCAAGAGCAATTAGAGGGCGACAATCCTCCATGTCAAGGACGTCATCACCCTCGACCCCAACACAATGAAGAGCAATGCTACGACAAACTCAACTTCACCATGCCCAAGTTCACCGGAAGCAATGACCCCGAAGAGTACCTTTCATGGGCATTAAAGGTTGACAAGATCTTTCGGTTGCACAACTATGAGGAAGAGAAGAAGATCGCCATGGCATCCCTTGAGTTCCAAGACTACGTCCTCATTTGGTGGGAGCAAGTCATTGAGCGCCGTGAGGCAAGAGGTGAACCACCCATCACTACTTGGGCGCAAATGAAGAATGTCATGAGAGCACGTTTTGTGCCAACCTACTACAACTGCGACCTCTTCAAGAAACTCCAACTCCTCAAGCAAGGAACCAAGAGCGTTGAAGAGTACTACAAAGAAATGGAGATCGCCATGATACGAGCCAATGTCATGGAAGACGATGAGCAAACTATGGCACGTTTCTTGAATGGACTCAATCATCCTATCAACAAAATCGCCGACTTCCAACCTTACTCCGACCTCATCGAGCTCGTGCATCAAGCCACCAAGGCAGAGCGACAAGTGCAAGATGACTTCAAATACGCTAAGTACTCTTCCAAGAACTACGGCTCTACCAACCAAGTCTCAACGACTCCAACACCTTCTACCTCAACCAAGCCTTCTTCAAGCAACGGCGACAAGTCAAGTTACAAGAAAGCTTCGACATCCTCAAGTCATCCTCCTACTACAAGCAACTTCAAGCCACGAGCTTCATCATCTCCAACTCCACCGGATGAGACCATCAAGACAAGTTCCATCAAGTGCTTCACATGCGGCGGCCGAGGCCACAAGTCCTTCGAGTGCACCAACAAGCGCACCATGATCCTCAACGACGATGGCACCTATGACTCCATGAATGAAGAGGAAATGGAGGCCCGTGAGCAAGTGGCCATGCACCGGCGTGTGAATGAGGATGAAGATGATCAAGTCTTTTGTGACGAAGATTCGAGCCTCGCTCTTGTTGTCTCCAAAGTCTTGACCCTTCAACAACAACAAGACGAAGACCAAAGATGCCATATCTTCCACACCAAGGCCGGCACCAATGGACGGTCTGTGAAGGTCATCATCGATGGAGGAAGTTGTCATAACTTGGCAAGTGAAGAACTATGCTCTAAGCTCCAATTGGTCAAGATGAAGCATCCTCACCCCTATAAGGTCCAATGGCTTAGCGACTCCGGCACTATCCAAGTAGAGCACATGGTGCAAGTTTCCTTCAAGATAGGAGCATATGAAGATACTTTGGAGTGTGATGTCATTCCGATGTCCGTTTGCCACCTCCTTCTTGGACGACCATGGCAATTTGACCGAGGCGTCATCCACAACGGGCGTACCAATCACTATAGCTTCAAGATGAAGGGAAAGGAGTACGTGCTACGACCTATGTCTCCAAGTCAAGTGCTCGCCGACAAGCAAGCCACCCATCCTGGAGAGAATAGTGAGAGAGCGAACCACTCAAATGAGAGTGAGCGCCACAAGCCCAAATTGAGTGCCTCCACGATGAGCGACAAGAAAAATCTAGTGCTATTTGCCACCAAAAGTGAGATGAGAGAAGTGTGTGAGAACCCATCAAGTGTTATGCACTATGTCCTTTTGTGCAAGGTCGAGGCACCAAAAACTAACACCTCTCACAATCTACCTTTAGTGTTATCTTCTCTATTGCAGGAATTCCAAGATGTATTCCCCGACGAGCTACCTCCAGGTCTACCTCCTCTTCGAGGCATCGAACACCGCATCGACCTCATCCCCGGAGCACCTCTTCCTAACAAGGCACCATACCGAGTCAATCCCAAAGAAACCAAGGAGGTCCAACGGCAAGTACAACAACGCATCGACAACGGCCATGTACGGGAAAGCTTGAGCCCATGTGCCGTCCCGGTAATCCTTGTTCCCAAGAAAGATGGTACATATCGCATGTGTTCCGATTGTCATCCTATCAATGCTATCACGGTTAGATATCGCTACCCCATTCCACGCTTAGACGACATGCTAGATGAGCTTAGCGGAGCCACTATTTTTTCTAAAATTGATCTTAAAAGTGGCTATTACCAAATCCACATACAAGAAGGTGACGAATGGAAAACCGCATTTAAGACCAAATTTGGCTTATATGAATGGCTTGTTAAGCCAATGGGTTTATCCGAAGCACCCGGTACTTTCATGCGAGTCATGCATTTTGTTCTTCGTCCCTACATTGGTGTATTTGTTGTGGTCTACTTTGACGATATTCTTGTATTTAGAAAATCTCTCAAAGATCATGTCACTCATCTTAGAACCGTTATGCAAACTCTTAGAAAAGAGCGCCTTTATGCTAATATGGACAAATGCCTTTTTGGTGTTGATAAGCTCGTTTTCTTGGGTTTCGTCGTGTCTTCTAAGGGTGTTCATGTAGATGAATCTAAGATCAATGCTATTAAAACTTGGCCACAACCAACCAACTTGCAACAAGTGCGAAGTTTCCTTGGCTTAGCCGGTTTCTATCATAGATTTGTTAAGGATTTTAGCACCATTGCATCCCCTTTACATGCCTTGAGTAAGAAAAATGCACCCTTTGTTTGAGAACCATCCCAAGATACCGCATTTAATGAACTTAAAAATTTGCTTACTCATGCTCCCGTGCTTGCATTACCCAACTTTGACAAAACTTTTTAAGTTCATTGCGATGCTAGCGGTAATGGCATAGGAGGTGTGTTAACGCAAGAGAAGCACCCCATAGCTTACTTTAGTGAAAAACTTTCCGGAGCGCAACTCAATTATCCCATCTATGAAAAAGAGCTATATGCTTTAGTGCGAGTTTTGCGTGAGTGGGAACATTATCTTCACCCTCATGAATTTGTCATTCATACCGACCATGAAACGCTTAAGTACCTTAAGGGTCAAACTAAGTTGAACAAGAGTCATGCTAAGTGGAGTGAATTTATTGAGTCTTTTCCATATGTCATCAAGTATATCAAAGGCAAAGAAAATGTTGTGGCGGATGCGCTTTCCCGCAAATGCATGCTTGTTACTAAACTTGAATTGAATGTCATTGGTTTTGAGCACATAAAAGACTTGTATGCGCATGATCCTACTTTTGCTATTCCTTATGCCAAATGTTTGATGCATACATCTTGGGAACGCTATTACATCAAAGATGATTATCTTATGAGAGCTAACAAACTTTGTATCCCCGAGTCTTCTCTTCGTTTGTTACTTTTACAAGAATCTCATGGATGAGGACTTATGGGACACTTTGGACGCGACAAGTCATTCGCTACGCTCTCCAAGAACTACTTTTGGCCCAAGATGTTCCGCGACGTCTCATGTTTCACCAACCGATGCTCTACATGTCGCAAAGCTAAGTCTAAAGCTCAATCCCATGGTCTATATATGCCACTTCCTATACCCATGGGAAGATATTAGTATGGATTTTGTGCTTGGTTTGCCTAGGACTAGAAATGGCAAAGATTCCGTGTTTGTTGTTGTGGACCGATTCTCTAAGATGGCTCATTTCATCCCATGCAACAAGATAGACAATGCTTCACATGTTGCAAATCTTTTTTGTAGGGAAATCTTGCGCCTACATGGAGTGCCAAAGACTATTGTCTCGGACCGCGACATCAAGTTCTTAAGCTACTTTTGGAAGACCTTATGCGCCAAGCTCGGAATCAAGCTCTTGTTCTCTTCGGCATACCATCCCCAAACCGACGGCCAAACGGAGGTCACGAACAGGACGCTATCTACTCTCCTACATGTGTTGATCAAGAAGAACATCAAGGAGTGGGAGGAGTGCTTACCCATCGCCGATTATGCCTACAATCGCGTAAGACATTCTACTACCGGTAGTCCCCCTTCGAGGTCGTCTACGGTTTCAACCCGTTGTCCCCATTAGACATACTACCTCTTCCACTACAAGAGCGCATCAACATGGACGCGGGTGCACGAGTGAACTATCTCAAGACGGTGCATGAAGATACAAGGAACACCATCGAGCGCCAAGTACAACGCCTCGCGACCAAGCTCAACATCAACAAGCAACCCATGATATTCAACATCGGAGATCTTGTATGGCTACACCTTCGCAAGGACCACTTCCCCAATGAACGCAAGTCCAAGCTTCTACCATGAGCCGAGGGACCCTTCAAGGTGCTCGAACGCTACAACAACAACGCCTACAAGATCGACATCCCATGCGACAAGTACAATGTGAGCGATATCTTCAATGTCAAGGACCTTTCTCCCTACCATGGTGATGAAGATTTCGATTCGAGGTCGGATCTTTCCCAAGGGGGGGAGATGATGCGGAGCATCCCAAGGTCATCCCCAATGGACCTATCATCGTCCCACCAAGTGCCTAGTGGACCCATGACACAAGCACGTGCAAGAGCTCTCGAAACCGAGGTGACATCACTCCTCTCGCAACTCCCTTTCGAATCACATGAGACATGGCTACTACCTCAAACGGAGACACTTTGCATACTCAGGTGCCAAGGAGTTAGCCATGGAGAAGCTAAGGAGCAAGGAGGATCGGAAGAGGAAGACATGCACGAAGACAGAGAAGATTTCAGCCAAGTCCCAGGCTGGCTGGACGATCCGGACAGAGCCCGGACGATCCGGACGCCGGTCCGGACGATCCGGACGCCGGTTCGGACGATCCGGCTACAACACCCGAGAGCAACCGAAGTTGAGCCACGAAGCCAGATCATCCGGACCCAGCCGGACATCCGGACCCCCCTCCGGACATCCGGGCCGCCACCTGCCTCCTCGCCACTTCCGGATCATCCGGGTCCCTGAAGCCTGGATCGTCCGGCTCCCCGTTCGGATGATCCGGACCCCCGCCTGTGCGCGCGTGTTGGGCCGAGGCCCATGTACCCCTTCGTTCCCTTAGCCTATATAAATGACCCCTCCTCCACTTTTCTAGGGTTAGCATAGGTTTAGCTCATTTGAGAGATAGAGCTGTGCTCATCCTTCCGGATCTACTCTACCGAGAGAGACCGCGGCCTCTACGAAGAAGATCCATCTTGGATTCAAGACCCCTAACGGGGAGACCCTCAAGGCCTCCTCACGGAGAAGAACTTTCTACTTGTATCGTCCTTTGTTGATCGTGGATCGTGTATCTCTTTGTGTTTCGAGGATCTAGCACATGTGTAATCGAATCTTGTTGGTTTGAGTGAATCCTCTCGTGTTTCCTCTCATGTTTCCCCCTGTGTTTTCCCTCATGTTCTTTGTGTTCTCCGCGGGATCCGCTCCAATCATGAAAGATCGGGCATCTAGGGTTCTGCCCTACATCAATGGGGGGATTTTAACATATGCACAGTCCATCCAAATTTATCTGGTGTCATGAGAAGATGCACAATGAAGTTAAACCAACTTACAGGTATGCTGACAGAGAGAGTATTTCCAACTTCCTTGGGTGGTTCAGAAAGTGCTGCTTCCATAGAAGAAGGCCTTCTTCAGAAATTGCAGTTTCATTATTAGCAAGGGCAGATAATTGAATATTTTTCAAACCCAACACAGAAGGAGCAGTATCAAAAAGACCATTAATGTCTTGGACCCAATTACCTCCCATATCAGTCATCAGATCTTTAGTATTAGTAGCTAGGGCAGAGCTACCTCTGTTGGTGTTCACAAAATCAGGAATAGCAGCAACCTTATTTGCTACTGCCTCAGCTGTAGCAGTGTTTGAAATCACATTGTCCTCAACAACAGGTAGAATTTCAGCTTGTTTGACATTCTCTGCAGTGCTAGCATCATGTTCAGAAGCAGCATTGGGGGTGTTGTTTGCTGCAGTGTCATTCAGTGGTGCAACCACCTGACTAGCTTTTGGGGCAATCAAAACCTCATTTTGAGGGAAGGGTATCTCAGCAACCACATTGATCTGCATGTTTTCATTATTTTGCATGGGCTCCACCTCCTCCTCATCAGACTGGTAGGCTTGGATTATATTTTGCATACCATTAGCTATTGCATTAGCAGGCTGAGGAATTGGAGCATGTTGGAATGGTGCACCAACTGCAACTGTAACTGGTACTATGATGCCCATTATGTTTGAATTATCACCTTCTGAAAAGGACATATCTGAGGATAAGCTACTATTGCTAACAGCAGGAAGAAGTTCTTCACCATCTGCCCAAGCTATCTCTTGCTGAACAACATCTAGCAAATCATGTAGAGCCTCATTATGAGCAATAGGTTGCTGTACCCAATTACCATCTTGCTCCCACTCACCATCTTCAAGATTATCATCTAAGTCATTGACCGTGGTCTCCTGGTGAAACCCTGGATTTTCAACAGCATTTTCAGGCAATGGGTGTGGGTCTACATTGTCAGGGGGAATGGGATCCTCATCCGCAGGTCCACCACCTAGCATCTCACTTGAGAGCACTTCGATAGAAGACGACCATCCATCTTCCTCAAACTCATCTCCCTCAGACCTCCTGATACTTTTAGGAATGATCTCAAGATTCATAACCCTAGCTTTGAGCACAATGCGGCCCATGTGGTCATCCTCATTATCCCAAGAAATTAACCGACCAAAGCGACTAATAGCATTGGTTATATCTTCAGTATTGCGGAAATCAAATGGAACACCCGTGAGCAGAAGCCAAACTGTCCTATTGAAATGCACCCTCCTATGATTTCTCCCCTCATCATGCTTGGAAAAAGAAATGAAAACATCTTCGAACTCATGAGGGCTATCAAGAACAAGCTTGTCCCTATCTCTGACACGCGTGAGGCGCACATATGCTTCACCAAAGGGACACCTCTGCACATCCTGAAGACCCAGGCGCTTATCAACTACAATAAAGTCTTCAAGTACCTCTCTTATATTGGGGAATGGAGCATCGACCGGAATCGGGTGGATGGAGGCGATGGCCCAGTGTTCGTGTCGGCGCTATCGATGAGGAAGAACCACCCGAGCCACTCCATTGCGCCCCTCCACCTCTTGGATTTCATACCCATGAGGTACAAATGGACGTGGATCAATCGGAATGTTCGCCATGGAGGCAGCAACCCTTGCCGCCGCGTCCGATGATGACCTTGACGATGCGTGAGCAGAGCTGGAGTAGAGAGGAGGAGGAATAGAGCTGGGTGCTGGAGAAGCTGAGGAGGCAAGTGCCAATCTAGGCTGGAAATTAGGAAAAGCCCCCAAACAAAGCTCTCTGAAATTGGAAACAACTGGGGCCTCGCGAGCTAGGCCAATCGAGCAGAACCAGTCATTCACCACGCCAGGGGCCCAGGCCTCTTCTGGTGGGCTGCTAAAGGAGTCACACTGAAGAAATGGGTAAAGCCCAGTAAGTCTCTTTTCGGTGCACTCTTTGGCAAAGGGGCCCACACATCCACAAGCATAGCAGTGCACGAAAATATTTGAACGTGTCCAGTTGGCGCTCGCGGGCGACGTGTCCGAAATGGCGCCCGTCAATTGATTCTCAGCATTAAGCCTCTCATTAGTAGCAATGACATTATTCTATGGGGCACCATTAATGCTTGATTCCGGATGATCAGCTAGGCGCAAAAAGACAGATGGCCGGCGGTGATCACCGGAGGGAACACGTGATCGTGATCCACCCGATCAACAAGTGTCCATGAAGCATCCTCTTCTTTGTAAAACAAGCACTCCTCTCTGCGCCAGTTCGGACCACCCGCACCCCAAAGCTAGAAAAATATTTCAAAATCTTTCTCAACAATACGGCCTTGATTATAAATCTCAAAACCAACAGCTTTGGATGCCACAGAGAACCTAGAAGTCATGTCCTTAAGATGATGAACTCTAAACCCTTGTGGATAACCACCAAAGCATGATTGAAGAGCTATGCTGACTGTATGAAAATCCAATCGGAAACGAGCTCGACAAAAGGAAGCAACCAAGACAAATTCTTTCTGGTGAAAACCCGGTGAAAACACAACCGGATGACCAAACTTCTTTCTCATAGACAGTTGAAACTCTTTACCTCGTGCAAAGTTGAGGGAAGGAAGATCCATGGCCATCTCCCCACTCTCCCCACAAAAGCGTGGCTGCCACCGCCGAAGTGACAGGTGTCACAAGTGAGGTGGCCGCCGGGGCTGGAGTGGCCACCGACGCAGGGCCTAGGGCCGCCTAGGGCCTAGGAGAGGAGAGGAGATGACCACTTCGGAACAAAGGATTTTGCATGTGTGTCCGCTCTAAATTATTTGCATGTACTTTCACTTATGCTTCACAACTAGTTTGATTCCTCACTTGTACCTATTCGTGGATTCGTACAAATCTGGAACCAACTTATCTCTATAAGTGAATGTCTTCACACTATGAGGTCAATGTCTTCAAACAAAATTTATATTCAAAATCCTCTGAGAATGCATATGACCTCTCCTACTTCCCTCACATCTCTAATGCTGTCACAGGTACATGTCCGTGGGCGAGTCTCTTGGTTCTCATAGTCTGAATTCATTTGCAGACTACTTATAGCATCACCTTGAATCTCCTGAAGCCAGTTCTTGTCTGATTAGTAAAGCGAAGCCTATCACTTTTGTGAGGCCAATCAATCTTGTGAAGCCAATGGCCAGTGGTAAATCTGCAAAGAAGGGGGCAAACAACGCCGTGATAACACTGCAAAGGACCTGCCTCCGGATCTATATGAGTTGTACAAGTCTGATCCTGAAGAAAGCTATGGTGAGCACAAGTCACACATTCAATGGATTCGCAGGTACTGGGCAGAGCAGTGGTTTCTGTACCATTTTGGGACTCCTGAATATGCTGACAAGAACGCTGTGAGGCCTCCCTGGGATGACATTATGTACCGCAAGCTTCATCCCAAGACCAAGGCTGAAGCCATTCAGAGAGGATTCTTTCCTTGCATGGTCAGAGGGCCAATGCCTCAGAATGCCGACCCATCCAGCCTTCAATGGTGTCGTGAAGATGATCTGTTTGAAGCCAACTATCAGTTTGCTAGAGCTTCGGCAGTCCAAAACAAGAAGGACCTCGGGATTGACTTCAACCCAGGTCCAGCTGAGCCAAGGCCCGATGGCAGTCGTGAGGCCGAACCAAATCTCATTGGCCCATTCGATGACTTTGCCTCATTTCTGGCACACTGTGTTGCGCAGAGGGCCAGCGTTGAAGATGTTGCTGAAGAATAAGAATAGACTGCAGCTCCAGAGCCCTCGAAGCCAACCAAGAAGGCAAAGGCTTGAAAGCCTACTACTGCACCAAAAGCTTGAAGGGCGAAGCCACTGAAAATTGCACCTCCTGAATCCAGTGTGCATTCTGAAGACTTGTCCTGCACTTCTGCGAAGATAAAGAAAATCTCAGGGCAAGGCCTTACTCCAGCAAGCATCCTGCACAACGATGAAGATGTGATAGATCTGTCCAGTGATGAAGATCTTGCTGATGATGCCCTTGAGCTGCTGATCAAGAGCAAACAGGAGGCCGAAATCTTCAAGGATTTGCCTCTGTTTGATGCTGATATTTTGAACAATTTCATTGATGAATGGTTTGAAGACACTTCTCTTACCATTGATGATCTGCAGTTGCCCATTGGCATCAGTGTGACGTTCCAAGGCTGCATTGCCAAAGAGCTCACCATTGCTCAAAAGGTCATTGAGCAGAAAAATAAGATTGACCATGAGAAGGCAGTCTTCAAGAAGCACATGGCCAAGCTCAGTGTCACTGATGTTCAGAACTTCAAGTTGTTGATGGCTAACCTCAAGGCAGAATTTCTCAAGCGTCGTGATGAAGCCAAGGGATCCTGAGAGCGCCTCAAATACTATGCTGAGAAATGTGTTCAGGCTCACAATGAAGCCTTAAAGAGAAAGGCACTTGGGTGTCCAGGTATTGACCCCAAGTTGGCTGCCAAGAAGAAGAAGCCAGTTGAAGCCGAAGCTGAGGCTCCAAGGTAAGAAAGGCCAAGCATTGTCTTCCCTGCTAGCATGACTGGCTCGAAGCCAAAAATTCCATCTGCTGCTTCCGAAAAGAAGAAAACCAAGCAAGCAGAGGCTGAAGCCAAGAAGCGCAAGCATCAAGATACCTCTGATGCCGCTCCAACTCAGAAGAAGTTGAAGACAAAATCTTCAAAGGGTTCAAGAAGGGCACAAGCACCAACAGCTTCATCTGCTCCTCAGGAGCCACTGCTTGTGAAGCCCTTGTCTGTCGCCTTACCTGCCTCCTCCAACCGTGAACGTAGACTTGTTGTGCATGAGCCTGCTCCCACAGAGGCCCATGACACTGAATAAATTCCAGTTGTTGACAACACCGCAGCTGAAGACATTGGTCATGAAGACAATGTTGACAGAGATGTTGATGATGAAGTCCTTCCTCAAGTACCACAGCTTACCCAGAAACCGGTATCATCGCCTACTCCCACGAGCAGTGAACAAATCAGTATTGGCGGTCCCATGACGCTAATCACTCAAGATGATTTCTAGGATGAGCAACACCCAAACTCCACACTCCACGAAGTCATACCGCGCACTCCCCCTGCTCATGTCACCACCCCAGTACTTGAAACACCCCAGGCAACACCAGAAGACATGGAGAAGACTACTCCATCACCGCAGGTGTCGCCCTTATTCCGAAGGCTTCGCCGAGGCCCAAGGCCATCGGTCTCCATGTCAAGCATTCCTGAAGAGGATGTGCACACCACAAGCTCAGTAGCACGTCAAGTGTTTCCTGAAGCCATCCCCTCAATGCCTACTCAAGAATCTAAAGCCAAAGAGGCTGAAGATATTCCAGCTACATCAGCCGATGAAGGAGAAGAAGAGCAAGTTGTTATTCCCCCTGCTGCACCAAGTGTGATTCCAGAAGTGATAGTGCCTGACCCCCACCCCCCCCCCATTGACTGAAGCCTCTGATGTTGCTGCTGCTGCCACAAATACTGAAGCCAGTGATGTTGTCATAGCTGAAGCCAATGCACAGCCTGAAGCCACTCTTCAGGTTGAAGCCAATGCCGCCACCGAAGATGTTCAGTCATCCACCTCGGATGTTGCTGCTGCTCCACCAGTTCCCCATACCATGGTGAGGGCCTTCAATCATGAAGGTGAACTGACCGGTGTTAGGTGGCCAATTCTGACTCCTCCTGAAGCCTCTGGACCCCAATATGATTATCATATTTTGCAAAGGCCTCAGACATAGAAGCCTATGCCAAGAATGCCAAGGCTTCCAAGCACTGTCACCACTCAGAGCTCATTCAGTGTCTTAAGCTTCAGAGAGCATAACACCTTTTTCGACAAGGCCAAGAACCCCTACAAGAAGTCCAAGATTTCTTCAGATAGATTCTGGAGTCATCTTTAGCAAAGCTATTACTCATGCATCTTATACAACCACGACCAGATTTTCCTGCACAAGTGCCTATGCTATGATGCCATGGCTAGACTACCATGCCTGGAAGAAGCCATTGACTCCTTCAGAGACGTTGGCTTGCTCCCCTTTGTCGTCGACAAGGAGCACTGGAATGAAGAGCTTCTGCTCCAATTTTATGCCACCTTGCACATATCAGGCTACAACAGGGATCCGAAGACATGGGTCCTTGAGTGGATGACAGGAGATGTTCACCCTGAAGCCAAAGCTCGGGATATCATCGAGATTACTTCCCTACCCACTCCTGGTGATCGTTATGAGCCAGGTTGTCAGCTCTATGAGAAGGAACTTGAAAGCATCTTCCAGAAGCCAAAGCCAAACATGAGCCAAATGCTGAGCATGATGAAGCCATTGCCTGCAGATGCTGAGTACCCAACGCACTTCTTCGTCAATGACCTCGAGTATTTGCCTCGCACCATCTACCACACTGTGCGGCATACTCTGTGTCCAATCAAAGGGCACTCTCCTCATGCAAAGATTGAAGGCACAATGTAGACATTGGTCTTCTAAATACTCAATGGCATCCGCTTCAACACTCATGACTTCTTCATCAGGCAGTTGGCAGCTTCACACATTGATCTATTTGGCAAGAAACTCTATGCACCATGGATAATGCAACTGATTAAGATTCATCCTTCAATCAACTATCAAGCTTCAGCGCGCAATCATGTTGTCTTCTTATCTGAAGTTCATATGTCTCATGAAGCCATGTATCTAGAGCCTGCCAAGGAACCAGTCCGAGAAGACTATGTGTAGCGCCCAAGATGCGATTCTATCCCAATCACGTGATGAACTCATGATTGGGGCTCAACTGCATTTTGATACAAAAGAGCAGGATCCGACTACGGAAGAGAACAAATGAAAAAGAAGAACGACATCCACCCTGCTAATCCCAGGCTCCCGACCCAGAACCTATCCCCTGATCGAAGAAGAAGAAGCAAAAGCAGAACTCCAAACAAGCAAGCATTCATCGCTCTCACGTCAAGCATCGCTTTACCTGTACCTGCACCTGTTGTTGTACTAATCTGTGAGCCACGAGGACTCAGCAATCCCATTACCATGGGTAGCAAGACTAGCAAAGCTTAATGCGTATGGAATGGATAAGTGGTGAGGTTGCAGCAAGCACTAAGCATTGTATGGTGGCTAACTTATGAGTACAAGAGTAAGAAGAGTAACTACGCATAATGGTCGCAACTAGTAATGATCAAGAAGTGATCCTGAACTACTTACGAGTCAAACATAACCCCACCGTGTTCTCTTCCCGAACTCCCTCAAAAAGTGATAGTCACGGTTACGCACACGGTTGGTGTATTTTATTTCGGATCTGGTGTCAAGTTCTCTACAACCGGATATTATAAATTTCCAAGCTGCCACATAACCGCGGGCACAGCTTCCGAAAACATTAAACCCTGCAAGGGTGTCCCAACTTAGTCCATCATAAACTCTCATGATCCACGGAGGAAAAACCTCCATCTCGCGACAACCCGATCAAGCTCGGAATCCCGGTGCACAAGACATTTCGACAATGGTAAAACAAAACCAGTAAGACCGCCCAATGTACCGAAAATCTAGATAGGAGTCGCACGTATCTCGTTCTCAGGGCACATCGGATGGGCCAAACGTCGGGTTGGCTGAGACCCTGGTTGCCCAGGGGGCGCCGGAAAACGCCCAGTTTGGACCAACACTCATGAGAAGCACTGGCCCGGGGTTGTAGATTAAGAATCCTCTGGTGCTAGCCAGTCCCTATGCAAATTTTAGTTGTTATTAGGCAAATGGTAAAACCAAGGTTGGGCCTTGCTGGAAGAGTTTTATTCAAAGCAAAATGTCAAGGGGGGCCTATAAACCCCGACCGTGTAAGGAACGCAAATCAAGGAACATGACATCGGTATGACGGAAACTAGGGGGCAAGAGTGGAACAAAACACCAAGCAAAAGGCCGAGCCTTCCACCCTTTACCAAGTATATAGATGCATTAATTAAATAAGAGATATTGTGATATCCCATGATATCCATGTCCAAACATGGAACAAACTGCACTACACCTGCAACTAGCAACGCTATAAGAGGGGTTGAGCAAAGCGGTAACATAGCCAAACAACGGTTTGCTAGGAAGGTGAAAAATGTTAGAGGCTGATTCATGGTAATTTGGAAGGCTTGACAAACAAGTGGTAGGTAGTGCGACATAGCGATAGCATCGACAAGACTAGCAAAGCAAAGATAGTAGTGATTTCCAAGGTAATGGTCATCTTGCCTGAAATTCCACTAGGAAGAAGACCGAATCCATGAAGTAGACGAACCAACGTAGTCGAATGAATCCTCACAATCACAACGTAATCGGAACTATCGAGAAGGAGCACAACTAGAAAGAACAAACAACATGGTAAACAACCAAGCATAATCATGACATGATGCACAATCAAGTATGATGCAGTCCGGTTTAATGAGTCATGGCATGGCAAAGTGCAACAAACAATACTACCAATTAAGTGGAGCTCAATATGCAACGAGTTGCATATTGACGAGACACCACATTCATCTATTTAGTTACCTCTCGTTATGCTACCCATCAATATGTTGGTTAACATGGCAAGAGGTGAAGCCTAAGCAAACTACATATTTAGGCATTTTAAATGAGGCCGGAAATAACGAACAACAATTCCGAAAAATCCTCATATGCAATATTTTGAATTTGCTACTGTTCTGCCCTATACACAATTTTAGAGTTGTTAAACATGCAAAGTAATGTCACCATGTTAATCTATACATTTTTCCACCCCATTTACATGTAAAGTTTATTTAATTCGAAGCTACGGTTATTAAGTTATGAAATGAACCATTTTAACATGTCATTTATGCAAATTAAATGCAAACAACAATTTAAACATTTTTAACATGGATGAAAGTGGCATATTGTAAAACTAGATGAAATTCTAAGAATTTTACATACATAAAGTATTTACATATGATTCACGGTTCTGGAGTTATTAAATGCATGAACATGAGGGTGTAATCTATAAAACAGGTTTCCTCTGGATAATTAACAAAATTCATGAGAGCGAAAAAACAAGATTGGGCTAAAACTGCTGGGCGTGGCTGGGCTGCTCACCATGGGCTTTAGCCCAGTTCGGCGAGGCAGGCGGCTGAGGAAGATGCGGCGCTGGGCTAGGCCTTGGCTCGCGCGAGGCAGGGGCACAGGCGAGGCAACATGGCGCTGGAACGGGTTAACGCAGGTGGGGTGGCAGCCGCTCGCTCGTTCGCTCGAACCGGACGAGGCAGAGGTGTGGCTCCCGCCAGGAAGAAGCACGATGGTGGCAGCTGGGCGGAGCTGTGGGCGAGGAACGGCAGCGCGGTGGCGGGATCCAGGCGATGGGACGGAGGGGGCGCAAGCGAGGCTCTCGTCGAGGTCCTCCGGGAAGCAGAGCAGCGGCGGAAGGAACTTGGAGCTTGGCTCCCATGGCGGTGGTTGTAGAACAAGAGACAGAGAGATTAGAGAAAAGAGAGAGTAGTGGGAGGGAGGAAGGAGAGATGGGGCGGTGCGGGCTTGGCCTGGTCGCCGGCAGCTCGAACAGGTGGCCGGATGGCGGGGCACGGTTGCCCGAGGAGCTCTGGATAGGGGCTCGGGCAGCTGCAGGCGCTAATGAGTGGGAGGCTCGCAGGTCCTTGGGCGCTCGGGTTGAGGCGACCGAGAGGAGGTACGGGGACGGAGAGGGTGGTCCGGTGGCGCCGGCGTAGATCCGGGTCGAGGAGGCTGCAACCGGCTTCCGGGCGATGGTCATGGTGGCTCGGTTCCCTGTTGATACAGAGAGAGGGAGCATTGAGAGAGAGAAGAGAGAAACGGGAGAGGAAACGAGGGGAAGGAAGAGAGGAATACATAGGAGGCAGGGTCGTGGTGCAGCTCCTGTTGGACAACTCACTGACGGCGGCGAACGGCGATGGCGAGAAGGGCTTCAGGAGGAGCTCCTCTCCTCCTGAATCGGGACGAGGCGCGGTGTTACGGGAGGTGGTCGTTGACTGCGGGTGGAGGCCGAGAGGATCGGGTGCTGCTGCGCTGGGGCCTGCCGGTTTGGTCGCCGGCGGGGACGAGCTGCTTGTGATCCGCTCGGGATCGAGCAGAGGAGGCTCATGTTGGTGGGATGGGTGGATCGGGAGGGATCCCGAGGAAGAAGGGACAGGAGGAGTGGCGGCGGCTAGGAGGATCCCTAGAAATTAGGGATTTGTCAGATTGCACTGCTTAAATAGTGACAAGGAGAGGGGTGGTAGGGCTAATTGGACCTTCTGATATTAATCGGACGGTCGAGAATAAATAGGCTAGGGAAGTCCAAATAAGAAACCGAAAATGTTTTGGGGATGTTCGGAGATGATCCGGACCCATCGGTCATGACCGGTCAGTTCAGGTTCGAGGAAGATTCGGACGCGCACGAGGGGGTCTGAGAACTGTGTAGAGAGGGTCAAACGGTCGGACAACAAAAGAAGGGTTGGTTTGAGGAAGGTCAATAGAGGCGAGGAAGAAGCACCAACTACGAACGACTACGAGTTTTATGAAAACATGCGGATGAAATGCGCATGATGACATGATGAAATGCAACAAGCAAAAAATAATTAAAGCGGCTACAACAAAAACATGGAAGGCGTCTGGAGCGTCGGTCTCGGGCTGTCACAACTCTCCCCCACTTACAAGAGATCTTGCCCCGAGATCTAGGAATGAGAAGAGAAGGAAGAGGGAGAGGTAAAACAAAGTTGCTTCTTCGACAAACGAGCGAAACCAAAGAACCTTGAGAGGTTGCAAAGCTTGAAGAAATGACACGATGGAGAGGAATGAAATTTAAAACACTCCATTAGACAAGAGGAACAAGGAGGAGAACCAAGAGCTCAAAGGACAAGATAGATTTTGAAACCACTCCGGTTAAAACGAAATAGACAAAGAGTAGGAGCGAAAGAATTCGGACAGCACTCCGGCTGAAAATGGAAGGATGAGAACATGAACTTGACAAGATGGAAAGATAATTGACGAGAGCAACACAATGCCTCCAGAAGAAATGAAAGAATGGAATGAACGGAGAAAAGAACAACATATTGTACCACCAAGAGCTTGAAAGAGCACGCTTACGAGAAATGCTACAACGGAGTTGTTCGATAATTAACAACGAAAGGATATGATCCTCGTGGGCTTATGGAGACATCTCAAAACTTGAGGTGAAATTCTGTCACTAACGAAAACAATTGATTGCTTGAGAGCAACGAAGAGATGAGAACTTCTTCCACCGAGAGAATAGGAGAAAACTTGGATTATCGATAGACACCATAATTGGCAACATTCCTTAGGGGAGGCTTTAGGTGAAATCTATAACAAGATAACTCCACTAAAGAGATTGATGGGTTTAAAATACCCCATTCTTGACAACTTCACTTCGTGACTCCTTATGAATCAAGAATGATATACCACCACCTCAAAAGATAAGGAAGAGCGGATTGCACTTTGAAATACAAGAAGAAGAATACTTGAGCTCTTCCAACAAGAATGTTGACAAACGCTTCGATAGCGAATGCACTCTTTCATGAACCACCATGTAGAGCCTTCATGAAGAACTCCAATAATTGAAGTGTGATAGGAAGAAAGGTTGAAAGAACATGATGAAGCCTTGCAATGATTTAGATGGAGCTTCGCGACGAGTAACTGAGAGAGCTTGGAACTCCGGAAACAAAAGATGAACAACTTAGCACTGACAAATTGATATCATGAATGAACTCCGGAAGAAGGAATTAGATCATCTTGATGAAGCAAGAATAAGATTTATGTCATGCTTACCCTTCATCAACTTAAATTGATGACAAGTAATGGGTTTGGCATACTACTTATTCTCGTTGAAAGGATTAAAGAGAGATATAGAACAAACATGGGAAAATCTTGATCGACTCACCGGTAGGATTTTGAAAAGAACAAATGAATTGATACAAACATGAGGGAAGAGAAATCTTTAACAAACCACCGTATGAAATGAAAATGAATGAAGAAAAGAGAACGAATCACCGGGAAGAATTTGAAAACGACAAGGATAGTTGAGGGAATTTAGATACATGAGAACGAAGAGATCACGAGCTGACAAGAGAATACTTGAACGAAGCACGAGAAGAATTGGAGAACGAGAGCTGAAACTTGAGAATGAAGAATTCAGAAATAATGGCCTTCGAATGATCTAGAAACCTAAACAACTCCTGAAATGCTTAGGATGGATATGAAAAGAATTTCTCATGATTGGAAACAATTATGAGGATGGCATGAAGCTAGAACCATGAATCTTCAATAGAACGGACCAAGATTTAGGAGAAATTCTTCTTCGGTCTTCAACTGCTGAGAATGATGACGAGAACCACCAAAATTATTTGAGACACTCCGGAGCAATGAAGAATAGAAAGGTTGAGCCAAAGATGAAAAGAATTTGAAAGCGATCTTGGAGAAGGCATCTGACTGATGAAAATTCATTCTTACGTCAAACTTTAAAGAATTTGAGAATAGCTCCTAAAAAATTAGAAGAGTCAGGTAAGATCCTAGGAAAAGACCTGTGGGTTATGGGCCCACTCAAGAGAAACACCATTGAACATTTTTAAAGAGAGATTGCACCGGTTGAATTAAATGGCTTGAATGAGATAACAACCTCAAAATAGTTTGAACGGATCTAGAATGGAAACACGAATTTTTTGAGATATTTTCTACACTGCGGATATGAATAGAGAGGGGTGAATAAATAAGAGGGCCTTGGGTAAGAAATTCCAACATGGAAAAACATGTGAAACCAGAGGAAGAGATATGATCAACATCGAAGCTTGAATTGAATCCACCGTAAAAATAATATGAGAATGAAGAATGATGAACTTGAAGCTTCTTTAGCATCCTCATGAGAATCAACGAATAAGAACATTGAATGAAAAGAATGAAGAGACTTCACATCAATAAAAAGAATACTTGATTAAGAAATCTGAGTCCTTGAAGAAAAGGGTGGGATGGTGGGAAAACAAATGCAACTTCGGTCGGATGGAACGGGCACCGTTGTGAAAATTGAGAATTGATATTCCAAATGGGGAAAAAGATAGGGTCATCTTGAAGAGAAGCGCACCGGTTGGAAAATAATTGACATGCCAATCTCGATGATCAAGAAGGATTAGCACTCCCATAAAAATATGAGAATCCCTCTTAGGAAAAGTATGGAATCAACACTTGACATTGAAGCAACTCGAATACCACAACTCAAAACAAAACAAAGGATTGGCTTGCAGAACAAGCCGGAACAAATACATAGCCCCTCATGCATTTGTTGGAAGGATAGTTCTAGGTAACTACTTGAATTCCCACCTGAGAACTCCTGAAACTTCTTGGTTATGCAATGTGGCCCCACGGCTACACGGAGCAAAATTTCACACAATTCCTAACAGGATATACTACGCTCCAATGTTCCGACTGCGTTCAACACATAACCAAGAAATCTCAGAAACTCGTGTACCTCAGACCTTCGAACACACAATGATACTAGTCATGGAAGATCATCTGTGTTATCTCCTCCGGTACTGGGGATAAGTCACATCACTATTTGCCACCATGAAAAGTATGGCAGTGTTTCGATGTCGGCGTCCTCTGGTATTCCAGAACTGAAATTATAGCGAATGTGACAAGAACCCCTTGGAGCTCAACTCCTCGGAAGAAGTCAAGTAAGACAGGAGGCACCAAGACAGAATTCCCATCACATCGATATCGCAACGATTCCAACAATACCCGCGTGATCCTAAAAAACATTTCAGTGAAGAGAGGAGTGGAATTAAAACACCTACGTCACAATTCCTCACCAGAGCAACAAAGGGATAAGGAGTATATATCTAGACTCAAAATAGTTTTTTTCCTAGACTCAACAACGGCAATGGTTCGATCAATCAAGGGGGCTCCTACAGTCGGTAAGGCTCTGATACCAACCTGTAGTGCCCAAGATGCGATTCTATCCCAATCACGTGATGAACTCATGATTGGGGCACAACCGCATTTCAAGCGCATAACAAGGTGGATATCATTACAACATACCATGTACTGAATAGATGAGAATACAAGATAAAGGCTTACACTCGCCACAAGCTACAACATGAATACATGAATACATCAATACATAGCAATCATCATACAGAAGAGCAGGATCCGACTACGAATGAAAACAAACGAAAAAGAAGAATGGCATCCACCCTGCTAACCCCAGGCTCCCGACCCGGAACCTATCCCTTGATCGAAGAAGAAGAAGCAGAAGAAGAACTCCAAACAAGCAAGCATTCGTCGCTCTCATGTCAAGCATCGCTTTACCTATACCTACAGCTGTTGTAGTAGTAATCTGTGAGCCACGAGGACTCAACAATCCCATTACCATCGGTAGCAAGACTAGCAAAGCTTAATGGGTATGGAATGGATAAGTGGTGAGGTTGCAGCAAGCACTAAGCATTGTATGGTGGCTAATTTACGAGTACAAGAGTAAGAAGAGTAACTACGTGATGTCTACTACGCAACTTTATTCTTGTAGACTCGTGTTGGGCCTCCAAGCGGAGAGTTTTGTAGGACAGTAGCAATTTTCCCTCAAGTGGATGAACTAAGGTTTATCAATCCGTGGGAGGTGTAGGATGAAGATGGTCTCTCTCAAACAACCCCGCAACCAAATAATAAAATGTCTCTTGTGTCCCTGGCACACCAAATACAATGGTAATTTGTATAGGTGCACTAGTTCGGCGAAGAGATGGTGATACAAGCGTAGTAATGATAGTAGATATTGATTTTTGTAAGAGGAACAATAAAAAACAGCAAGGTAGCAATTGATAAAACGGAGCACAAACGGTATTGCAATGCTTGAAAATGAGGCCTAGGGTCCGTACTTTCGCTAGTGCAATCTCTCAACAATACTAATATAATTGGATCATATAACCTGCCCTCAACGTGCGATGAAGAATCACTCCAAAGTTCCTATCTAGCGGAGAACATAAGAAGAAATTGTTTGTAGGGTACGAAACCACCTCAAAGCTATTATTTCCGATCAATCTATCCTAGAGTTCATACTAAAATAACACCAAGCTATTCTTTCTGATCGATCTAACCAAGATTTTGTACTAAAATAACACCATATGATACACATCAACCAACTCTAATGTCACCTAGATATTCCAATGTCACCGCGAGTATCCATGAGTTGATTATACGATATGCATCAAACAATTTTAGATTCATAATACTCAATCTAACACAAAGAACCTCAAAGAGTGCCCCAAGATTTCTACCAGAGAAACAAGGACGAAAAAATGCATTAACCCCTATGCATAGATTACCCCAATGTCACCTCAGAAATTTGCGAGTTGAGTGCCAAGACATAGATCAAGTGCTCTCAAATCCATAAAAGTATTCAATCCGATAAAATGAAATCTCAAAGGGAAAACTCAATTCACAACAAGATAGAGAGGGAAAAACACCATATGATCCAACTATATTAACAAAGCCCGCGATACATCAAGATCGTGACATCTCAAGAACATGAGAGAGAGAGAGAGATTAAACTCATAGCTACTGGTACAAACCCTCAGCCCGAGGGTGGACTACTCCCTCCTCATCATGGTGGCCGCCGGGATGATGAAGATGGCCACCGGTGATGATTTCCCCCTCCGGCAGGGTGCCGGAACGGGGTCTAGATTGGTTTTTCGTGGCTACAGAGGCTAACGGCGGAGGAACTTCTGATCTAGGGTTATTTCTGGTGGTTTCTCTATTTATAGGATTTTTTGGCGTCGGTTTCACATGAAGATGGGCCTCGAGGTGAGCACAACCCACCGGGGCAAGCCAGGCCACTTTGGCACGCTGTGGTGGGTTTTTCCCTCCTCGTGGCTCTTCTGGCCCTCCCACGAAGCTTCGGGGGTCTCTTTTGTTCCAAAAAAAATTGTCAAAAAGTTTCAGCCCATTCCGAGAACTTTTATTTCTGCACAAAAAACAACACCACGGTAGTTCTGCTGAAAACAACGTCAGTCCGGGTTAGTTCCATCCAAATCATACCAAAACCATATAAAATTGTTGTAAACATGGCATGAATACTTCATAAATTATAGATACGTTGGAGACGTATCAACATCCCCAAGCTTAATTCCTACTCGTCCTCGAGTAGGTAAATGATAAAAGAAATAATTTATGAAGTGTGAATGCTAGCAAAGTGCATAAGTTTGATCAATGATAATTTCAATCACTTTTCCTAGCATCATAACAGCAACTCTTTCTCATAAAACTTATCATGATAAAGTAGCAATTGAAAACGGAATTTTTGTTGTGGAAAGCTACCTATCATATTCATCATATACTCTTTCGTTCGTAGCATGGACATTTGGACTTGAATGATTCAAAGCAATAGTCTATAATTTGACATGAAGACATCAATACTCAAGCATACTAACAAGCAACCATGTCTTTCAAAATATCAATGCTAAAGAAAGCTATCCCTAGCCCATTATGCTAAATCATTGATCCATTCATGAAACACACTCGAATATTAGCTACATCCAATGCACAAGTATGATCATAGTGCTCCCTAGTTGGTGCTTTATAAGAGAAGATGGAGACTCAAATAAAAATAAAAATTGCATAAAGTAAATAGATAGGCCCTTCGCAGAGGGAAGCAGAGATTTGTAGAGGTGCCAGAGCTCAAAGCTTAAATTGAGAGATAAAATATTTTGAGAGGCATACTTTTCCCGTCGACGAAAGCGACCGAGAATTCCCAACACTTTCCATGCTAGATACATCATAGGCGGTTCTCAAACAGAAAATAATGTTTATTCCTTTTTCCACCATTCTTTCACAGTCCATGACTAGCCGTATCCACGGGTGCCTTCCATACCAACACTTTCCAAGGAATTTATTATTGAACAACATAATATATTTTTTTGCATTTCAGGACTGGGCATCCCTATTACCTTTGCCACACTCTCGTGCAATGACAAGTGAATACACACTCATCTTGAGAATAACGCATCTAGCATGGAAAATATTGGCCACCCCCTGCCGCTTCATGAGTGGTACGGGCACAAAAAAGGAAATTCATTTTGAAAATTAGAGTTGGCACATACAAATTTACTTAGAACGGCACGGAAATACCGCATATAGGTAGGTATGGTGGACTCATATGGCAAAAATTAGTTTAAGAATTTTGGATGCACAAGTAGTATTTCTACTTAGTACAAGTGGAGGCTAGCAAAAAGATTGAGAAGCAACCAACCAAGAAACAAAAATTCACATAAACGAGCATTAAGCATAACTAACACCGAATAATGCACCACAAGTAGGATGTAACTTCATTGCATAACTATTGATTTTCATGCTTGCATAGGGAATCACAAACCTTAACACCAATATTCTTACTAAAGCATAATTACTCACCAACATGACTCACATATTACTATCTCCATATCGCAAAACTATTACAAAGAATCAAGTTTATTTTGTCCAATGATCTTCATGAAAGTTTTTATTATATCCCTCTTGAATATCTATCACTTTTGGACTAGTTTCATATATTGCAAATTTCCATCACTAGTATCAACTCTCAAAATAATATAAGTGAAGCATGAGATTGTTCGACAAACCACTCCAAAAAGATATAAGTGAAGATCAAAAGAGTAGTTAAGTAAATAGGTAGCTATGTGAGGACTCTCTCCTATTTAAAAACTTTCAGATCTAAGTATTTTATTAAAACAGCAATAAAAACAAAATAAAATAACATTTCAAGAATAGCACATCTCATGCGAAGAAGCAAAAACTTAGGTTCAACCGATACTAACCGATAATTGTTGATGAAGAAAGATGGGATGCCTACCGGGGCATCCCCAAGCTTAGATGCTTGAGACTTCTTGAAATATGAATTTGGGATGCCTTGGGCATCCCCAAGCTTGAGCTTTTGTGTCTCCTTAATTCCTTTTATATCACGGTTTCCCTAAATCTTAAAAACTTCAGTCACACAAAACTCAACAAGAACTCGTGAGATAAGTTAGTATAAATCAATGCAAAACCTTATCATTCTCTACTGTAGCAAATCACTAAAATTATTATTTAACATTGCATACTAAATGCCTCTGCATATTTAATACTCCTATCCTCAAATAGAATCATTAAACAAGCAAACATATGCAAACAATGCAAACATAACAGCAATCTGTGAAAACAGGACAGTCTGTAAAGAGTGTAATTATACTCATACTTCCCTAACTCTAAAAATTCTGAAAAAATTTCACACTGTATAAAATTTATCATAGCTTATTGTGAAAAAAAATCAACATTTTATCACATTCTGACTTTTCTCAAGAATTCACGCACTAGCGTGCAACTTTCTGTTTTCAAACAGCAACTCATATACTTGCAAAATAACTATGGTGAAGGCTATCCTTGCCACTTTTATTGAAGTAAGAGATGTAAAACATTATTCTAAATAAAAGAAAGCAAATCCTAATAAAATAAAATGACTCTCCAAGCAAAACTCATACCATCTGATGAATGAAAATATAGCTCCAAGTGAGGTTACCGATAATGTTGGAGATGAAAGAGGGGATGCCTTCCGGGGCATCCCCAAGCTTAGTTGCTTGGATCTTCCTTGAATATTACCTTGGGGTGCCTTGGGAATCCCCAAGCTTAGAGTCTTGTCACTCCTTATTCTCCTCATATTGATATCTTACCCAAAACTTGAAAATTCAATCACACAAAACTTAACGGAACTTCGTGAGATGGGTTAGTATGATAAAGACAAATCAATCACTTTGGTACTGTAAAGATAAGATTAATAATTATTCTCACACAATACATACTGCACTCTATAATTTCCACAATTTATATTAAGCAATATAAGCCATAGAAACCATAAAACAAGCAAACTATGCATTGCAAACAGAATCTGTCAAAAACAGAACAGTACGTAAAGATCTGAATTAAGGTCATACTTATGCAACTCCAAAACTTCTGAAAATTTAGGAAAACATAGGAAATTTGTAGATCAATCATATTTAGAAAATTCAGAGTTTTTAGACGCTCCAGTGAATTTAAACAATTCTGTTACTGGAAGCAACAGTTTCTGTTTTTGCACAGAATCAAGTCAACTATCATCAATACTATCCCAAAGGCTTTACTTGGCACTTTATTGAAACAAAAGCTATAAAACATGATTACTACAGTAGCTTAATCATTTGAACACACAAAAACAGTAGGGATAAATGTTGGTTTGTCTCCCAACAAGCGCTTTTCTTTAATGCCTTTTTAGCTAGGCATGATGATTTCAATGATGGTCACATAAAAGATAAGAATTGAAACACAAAGAGAGCATCATGAAGCATATGACTAGCACATTTAAATCTAACCCACTTCCTATGCATAGGGATTTTGTGATCAAATAATTTACGTGAGCAAGAATCAACTAGCATAGGAAGACAAAACAAGTGCAACTTCAAAACTTTCAACACATAGAGAGGAAACATGATATTATTGCAATATGTAAAAGCATATGTTCCCCTCTCATAATAATTTTCAGTAGCATCATGAATGAATTCAACAATATAGCTATCACATAAAGCATTCTTTTCATGATCCAGATGCATAAAAAATATATTACTCTCCACATAAGCAATTTTTTTCTCATTCATAGTAGTGGGAGCAAACACAACAAAATAACTATCATGAGATTGAAAATTAAAATCATGATGACAAGTTTCATGGTTATCATTATTCAATATAGCATACATGTCATCACCATGATCATCATAAATAGGAGGCATACTTTCATCATAGTAAATATTCTCATCAAAACTTGGGGGACTAAAAATATCATATTCATCAAACATAGCATCCCCAAGATTATGGCTTTTCATATCATTAGCATCATGGATATTCAAAGAATTCATACTAACAACATTGCAATCCTGCTCATCATTCAAAGATTTTTTGTCAAACATTTTATAGAATTCTTCCTCTATCAATTGAGCATAATTTTCCTTTCCATCATTTTCACGAAAGACATTATAAAGATGAATAATATGATGCAACCTCAATTCTATTTTTTGTAGTTTTCTTTTATAAACCAAACTAGTGATAAAACAAAAAACTAAAAGATTCAATTGCAAGATCTAAATATATACCTTCAAGCACTCACCTCCCCCGCAACGGCGCCAGAAAAGAGCTTGATGTCTACTACACAACTTTATTCTTGTAGACTCGTGTTGGGCCTCCAAACGCAGAGTTTTGTAGGACAATAGCAATTTTCCCTCAAGTGGATGACCTAAGGTTTATCAATCCGTGGTAGGTGTAGGATGAAGATGGTCTCTCTCAAACAACCCTGCAACCAAATAATAAAAAGTCTCTTGTGTCCCCAGCAAACCAAATACAATGGTAATTTGTATAGGTGCACTAGTTCGGCGAAGAGATGGTGATACAAGCGTGGTAATGATAGTAGATATTGATTTTTGTAAGAGGAACAATAAAAAACAGCAAGGTAGCAATTGATAAAACGGAGCACAAATGGTATTGCAATGCTTGAAAATGAGGCCTAGGGTCCGTACTTTCGCTAGTGCAATCTCTTAACAATGCTAATATAATTGGATCATATAACCTTCCCTCAACGTGCGATGAAGAATCACTCCAAAGTTCCTATCTAGCGGAGAACATAAGAAGAAATTGCTTGTAGGGTACGAAACCACCTCAAAGCTATTCTTTCCGATCAATCTATCCTAGAGTTCGTACTAAAATAACACCAAGCTATTCTTTCCGATCGATCAAACCAAGAGTTCCTACTAAAATAACACCACATGATACACATCAACCAACTCTAATGTCACCTAGATACTCCAATGTCACTGCGAGTATCCGTGAGTTGATTATACAATATGCAACTAACAGTTTCGGATTCATAATACTCAATCCAACACAAAAAACCTCAAAGAGTGCCCCAAGATTTCTACCGGAGAAACAAGGATGAAAACATGCATCAACCCCTATGCATAGATTACCCCAATGTCACCTCGGGAATCCGCGAGTTGAGTGCCAAGACATAGATCAAGTGCTCTCAAATCCATAAAAGTATTCAATCCGATAAAATGAAATCTCAAAGGGAAAACTCAATTCACAACAAGATAGAGAGGGGAAAACACCATATGATCCAGCTATATTAACAAAGCTCACGATACATCAAGATCGTGACATCTCAAGAACACAGGAGAGAGAGATTAAACACATAGCTACTGGTACAAACCCTCAGCCCCGAGGGTGGACTACTCCCTCCTCATCATGGTGGCCGCCGGGATGATGAAGATGGCCACCGGTGATGATTTCCCCCTCCGGCAGGGTGCCGGAACGAGGTCTAGATTGGTTTTTCGTGGCTACAGAGGCTTGCGGCGGCGGAACTTCTGATCTAGGGTTATTTTTTATGGTTTCTGTATTTATAGGATTTTTTGGCATCGGTTTCACACGAAGATGGGCCTCGAGGTGAGCACAACCCACCGGGGCAAGCCAGGCCCCTCTGGCGTGCCGTGGTGGGTTGTGCCCTCCTCGTGGCTCTTCTGGCCCTCCCATGAAGCTTCAGGGGTCTCTTTTGTTCCAAAAAAATCATCAAAAAGTTTCAGCCCATTCCCAGAACTTTAATTTCTGCACAAAAAACAACACCATGGTAGTTCGGCTGAAAACAACGTCAGTCCGGGTTAGTTTCTTCCAAATCTTACCAAAACCATATAAAATTGTTGTAAACATGGCATGAATACTTCATAAATTACAGATACATTGGAGACATATCACTACGCATAACGGTCGCAACTAGTAATGATCAAGAAGTGATCCTGAACTACTTACGAGTCAAACATAACCCCACCGTGTTCTCTTCCCGAACTCCCTCGAAAAGAGACGGTCACGGTTACACACACGGTTGGTGTATTTTATTTCGGATCTAGTCTCAAGTTCTCTACAACTGGATATTATAAATTTCTAATCTGCCACATAACCGCGGGCACGGCTTCCGAAAAGATTAAACCCTGCAAGGGTGTCCCAACTTAGTCCATCATAAACTCTCATGATCCACGGAGGAAAAACATCCATCTCGAGACAACCCGATCAAGCTCGGAATCCCGGTGCACAAGACATTTCGACAATGGTAGAACAAAACCAGCAAGACCGCCCGATGTACCGACAATCCTGAAAGTAGTCGTGATACATCTCCAACGTATCTATAATTTTTTAATGTTCCATACTATTATATTATCTGTTTTGGATGTTTTATATGCATTAATATGCTATTTTATATTATTTTTGGGACTAACTTATTAAGCTAGAGCCCAGTGCCAGTTTCTGTTTTTTCCTTGTTTTGAGTTTTACAGAAAAGGAATATCAAACGGAGTCCAAACGGAATAAAACTTTACGATGATTTTTCTTGGACCAGAAGACATCCAAGCTTGGAGAGGGGGCCAGAAGAGTCCCGACGACACCACAAGCCCTCAGGCCGCGCCCTAGGGGGCGTGCCTTCCTGGCTTGTGGGCCCCTCGGGAGGCCTCCAACCCTAATTCTTGCGCTATAAATTCCCAAATATTCCCAAACCAACAGAAGCGTCCACCAAAATACTTTTTCGCCGCTGCCAACCTCTGTCCCATGAGATCCCATCTTGGGACCTTTTCCGGCACCCTGCTGGAGGGGGATTCGATCACGGAGGGCCTCTACATCAACCTTGCTACCCTTCCAATGAAGTGTGAGTAGTTTACCACAGACCTACGGGTCCATAGCTAGTAGCTAGATGGTTTCTTCTCTCTCTTTGACCTTCAATACAATGTTCTTCTCGATGTTCTTGGAGATCTATCCGATGTAATATTCTTTTGCGGTGTATTTGTCGAGATCCGATGAATTGTGGATTTATGATCAGATTATCTATGAATATTATTTGAGTCTTCTCTAAACTCTTTTATGCAGGATTTAATATCTTTGTATTTCTCTTCGAATTATCGGTTTGGTTTGGCCAACTAGATTGGTTTTTCTTGCAATGGGAGAGGTGCTTAGTTTTGGGTTCAATCTTGCGGTGTCATCACCCAGTGACATAGTAGGGGTAGCGAGGCACGTATTGTATTGTTGCCATCAAGGGTAAAAAGATGGGGTTTTCACCATATTGCTTGAGTTTATCTCTCTACATCATGTCATCTTACTTAAAGTGTTGCTCTATTCTTATTAACTTAATACTCTAGATGCAGGCAGGAGTCGGTCGATGTGTGGAGTAATAGTAGTAGATGCAGAATCATTTCGGTCTACTTGACACGGACGTGATGCCTATATTCATAATCATTGCCTTGGATATCGTCATAACTTTGCGCTTTTCTATTAATTGCTCGATAGTAATTTGTTCACCTACCGTATTATTTTCTTTCAAGAGAGAAGCCTCTAGTGAAACCTATGGCCCCCGGGTCTATTTTCCATCATATATTTTTAGATCTATAAACCAAAAAACCCAAAAATACCTTGCTGCAATTTATTTGTTTTTACTTTGTTTTACGTTTTAGTAATCTTTTATACCTATCTCTATTAGATCTCACTCTTGTTCGAGACCGTGAAGGGATTAACAACCCCCTTTTCACGATGAGTGCAAGTGTTTGTTAGTTTGTGCAGGTGCATAGATTGGAGACTTGCTTGTGCCTCCTTTTGGATTGATACCTTGGTTCTTAACTATGGGAAATACTTATCTCTACTTTGCTGCATCACCATTTTCTCTTCAAGGGAAAAATCAACGCAAGCTCAAGAAGTAGCAAGTCGCACATATCTCGTTCTCAGGGCACACCGAATGGGCCAGACGTCGGGTTGGCTGAGACCCTGGTTGCCCAGGGGGCACCAAACATGGCCCAGTTTGGACCAACACTCATGAGAAGCACTGGGCCGGGTTGTAGATTAAGAATCCTCGGGTGCTAGCCGGTCCCTATGCAAATTTTAGCTGTTATTAGGCAAATGGTAAAACCAAGGTTGGGCCTTACTGGAAGAGTTTTATTCAAAGCGAACTGTCAAGGGGGCCCATAAACCCCGACCATGTAAGGAACGCAAATCAAGGAACATAACATCGGTATGACGGAAACTAGGGCGGCAAGAGTGAAACAAAACACCAAGCAAAAGGCCGAGTCTTCCACCCTTTACCAAGTATATAGATGCATTAATTAAATAAGAGATATTGTGATATCCCATGATATCCATGTCCCAACATGGAACAAACTGCACTACACCTGCAACTAGCAACGCTATAAGAGGGGCTGAGCAAAGCGGTAACATAGCCAAACAACGATTTGCTAGGAAGGTGAAAAAGGTTAGAGGCTGGTTCATGGTAATTTGGAAGGCTTAACAAACAAGTGGTAGGTAACGTGACATAGCGATAGC
This sequence comes from Thinopyrum elongatum, assembly GCA_011799875.1. Taxonomy (NCBI): domain Eukaryota; kingdom Viridiplantae; phylum Streptophyta; class Magnoliopsida; order Poales; family Poaceae; genus Thinopyrum; species Thinopyrum elongatum. Next base: position 214,849,286 of record CM022299.1, read on the forward strand.
ATCGAGACAACTAGCAAAGGAAATATAGTAGTGATATCCAAGGTAATGGTCATCTTGTCTGAAATCCCGCTAGGAAGAAGACCGAATCCATGAAGTAGACGAACCAACATAGTCGAACGAATTCTCACAATCACAATGTAACAGGAACTATCAAGAAGGAGCACAACCGGAAAGAAGCAAACAACATGGTAAACAACCAAGCATAATCATGACATGATGCGCAATCAAGTATGATGCATGTCCAGTTTAAGGAGTCATGGCATGGCAAAGTGCAACAAACAATACTACCAATTAAGTGGAGCTCAATATGCAACGAGTTGCATATTGACGAAACACCACATTCATCTATTTAGTTACCTCTCGTTATGCTACCCATCAATATGTTGGTTAACATGGCAAGAGGTGAAGCCTAAGCAAACTACATATTTAGGCATTTTAAATGAGGCCAGAAATAACGAACAATAATTCCGGAAAATCCTCATATGTAATATTTCGAATTTGCTATTGTTCTGCCCTATACACAATTTTAGAGTTGCTAAACATGCAAATTAATGTCACCATGTTAATCTATACATTTTTCCACCCCATTTACATGTAAAGTTTATTTAATTCGGAGCTACGGTTATTAAGTTATGAAATGAACCATTTTAGCATGTCATTTATGCAAATTAAATGCAAACAATAATTTAAACATTTTTAACATGGATGAAAGTGGCATATTGTGAAACTAGATGAAATTCTAAGCTTTTTACATATACAAAGTATTTACATATGATGCACGGTTCTGGAGTTATTAAATGCATGAACATGAGGGTGTAATATGTAAAACAGGTTACCTCTGGATAATTAGCAAAATTCATGAGAGCAGAAAAAAAATAGGATTGGCCTAAAATTGCTGGGCGTGGCTGGGCTGCTCACCATGGGCTTTAGCCCAGTTCGGCGAGGCAGGCGGGCTGAGGAAGATGCAGCGCTGGGCTGGGCCTTGGCTCACGCGAGGCAGGGGCGCAGGCGGGGCGACATGGCGCTGGAACGGGTCAACGCAGGCGGGGCGACATGGCGCTGGAACGGGTCAACGCAGGCGGGGCGGCAGCCGCTCGCTCGTTCGCTCGAACCGGACGAGGCAGAGGTGTGGCTCCCACCGGGAAGAAGCACGACGGCGGCAGCTAGGCGAAGCTGTGGGCGAGGAACGGCAGCGCGGTGGCGGGATCCAGGCGACGGGACGGAGGGGGCGTGAGCGAGGCTCTCGTCGAGGTCCTCCGAGAAGCAGAGCAGCGGCGGCAGGAACTTGGAGCTTGGCTCCCATGGCGGTGGCGGTAGAATGAGAGACATAGAGATTAGAGAAAAGAGAGAGCAACGGGAGGGAGGAAGGAGAGATGGGGCGGTGCGGGGCTGGCCTGGTCGCCGGCAGCTCAAACCGGTGGCCGGACGGCGGGGCACGGGTGCCCGAGGAGCTCCTGGACAGGGGCTCGGGCGGCTGCAGGCACAAATGAGCGGGAGGCTCACAGGGCCTCGAGTGCTCGGGTTGAGGCGACCGAGAGGAGGCACTGGGACGAAGAGGGTGGTCCGGTGGCGCCGGCGTAGATCCGGGTCGAGGTGGCTGCAGCCGGCTTCCGGGCGACGATCATGGCGGCTCGGTTCCCTGTTAATACAGAGAGAGAGAGAGAGAGCATTGAGAGAGAGAAGAGAGAAACGGGAGAGGAAATGAGGGGAAGGAAGAGTGGAATACATAGGAGGCAGGGTCGTGGTGCAGCTCCTGGCGGACGACTCACCGACGGCAGCGAACGGCGATGGCGAGAAGGGCTTCAGGAGGAGCTCCTCTCCTCCTGAATCGGGACGAGGCGCGGGGTTACGGGAGGTGGTCGTTGACTGCGGGTGGAGGCCGAGAGGATCGGGTGCTGCTACTATGGGGCCTGCCAGTTTGGTCGCCAGCGGGGACGAGCTGCTCGTGATCCCCTCGGGATCGAGCAGAGGAGGCTCTGGTTGGTGGGATGGGTGGATCGGGAGGGATCCCGAGGAAGAAGGGACAGGAGGAGTGGCGGCGGCGGCTAGGAGGATCCCTAGAAATTAGGGATTTGTCAGATTGCACTGCTTAAATAGCGACATTGAGAGGGGTGGTAGGGCTAACTGGACCCTCTGATATTAATTGGATGGTCAAGAATAAATAGGCTAGGGAAGTCCAAATTAGAAACCAAAAATGTTTTGGGGATGTTCGGAGATGATTCGGACCCATCGGTCATGACCGGTCGGTTCGGGTTCGAGGAAGTTTCGGACGCGCACGAGAGGGGTCTGAGAACTGTGCAGAGAGGGTCAAATGGTCGGACAACAAAAGAAGGGTTGGTTTGAGGAAGGTCAACAAAGGCGAGGAAGAAGCGGCAACTACGAACGACTACGAGTTTTATGAAAACATGCGGATGAAATGCGCATGATGACATGATGAAATGCAACAAGCAAAAAATAATTAAAGCGGCTACAACGAAAACATGGAAGGCGTCTGGAGTGTCGGTCTCGGGCTGTCACACTATGCTGCCTTCCAAAGCTTCTCGGCACCACTTGAAGCCATTCATGTGCCAAATCCCACTACTGCTGTTGGTCCCCTCGTCGGCCAGCTTAGGCTGCCACATCGTGCTCCCCCTGATGCAACAGCCAGCACAGTACCTCAAAGGCCTCAGAAGCGTGCTCCTGTTCTAAATGACAGAGAACTTCTAGTTTCTCTTCATCAGAAGCAGGATAGGCATCATGACTGGATGAAGCGTCAGATGCAAAGTCTTCTTGTGGATGTCAATCGCATTCGCAACCTCTCCACCAAGAATTCATTTGTTGCACATGAAGCCTCTCGGCGTGCCTGGAAGAGCCTCACTCTGCTTTGTTCTGAAGATGAACTCACTGCAGATGGCTTCACTGAAAGATTCAAGTTTGACTCCAGGCCTCCGCAATCAGCAAGTTAGCGTCCTACTCCATCCATTGAAGATTCTGACTACTCTTCATCAGCTCCAACTGTTGTTGCTCGAGTCATTGATGAGGAGGACGACGCCACTTCGCCAGCTATGGCTTCACTGCATCAAGATGCTGCATCAGGCCCAACTGCACCGCCCAACTCCACCGTCGACCCGGCTGCCCCAACATCTTCACCAACTCCTCCGGGGAACGCTTAGACACCCTATGTCTTCACTCCTTTTTGGTCATTCGATGACAAAAGGGGGAGAAGCATATGGGTTGATAGTCTTCAAGCGGGTTCATATGGGTCGGGTGCTATATTTTATTAAGTCTTGCAACTCTCGTTCGTGAATAGTTGGTTTTTGAGTTGTAACATTGATGTCTACTACGCAACCTTCTTTTTGTAGACTCGTGTTGGGCCTCCAAACGCAGAGTTTTGTAGGACAGTAGCAATCTTCCCTCAAGTGGATGACCTAAGGTTTATCAATTTGTGGGGGGCTTAGGATGAAGATGGTCTCTCTCAAACAACCCTGCAACCAAATAACAAAGAGTCTCTTGTGTCCCCAACACACCCAATACAATGGTAAATTGTATAGATGCACTAGTTCGGCGAAGAGATAGTGATACAAGTGTAATATGGATAGTAGATATAGGTTTTTGTAATCTGAAAATATAAAAACAGCAAGGTAAATAGTAGTAAAGTGAGCAAAAACGGTATTGCAATGCTTGAAAACAAGGCCTAGGGTTCATACTTTCACTAGTGCAAATTCTCTCAACAATGATAACATAATTGGATCATGTAACAATCCCTCAACGTGCAACAAAGAATCACTCCAAAGTTTCTATCGGAGAACATAGGACGAAAACGTGCATCAACCCCTATGCATAGATTACCCCAATGTCACCTCGGGAATCTATGAGTTGAGTGCCAAAAATACATCAAGTGAATCAATAGAACATCCCATTATCACCACAGATATCCCATTGCAAGACAAACATCAAGTGTTCTCAATTCCAATACTCAATCCAACATAATGAAACCACAAAGAGCAAGACTCAATTCATCACAAGAAGGTAGAGGGGGAGAAACACCATATGATCCAACTATAGTAACAAAGCTCGCGGTACATCAATATCATGCCAAATCAAGAACACGAGAGAGAGGGATCAAACACATAGCTACTGGTACATACCCTCAGCACCGAGGGTGAACTACTCCCTCCTCGTCATGGAGACCACCGGGATGATGAAGATGGCCTTCGGTGATGGTTTCCCCCTCCGGCAGGGTGCCGAAACGGGCTCCTGACTGGTTTTTCATGGCTACAGAGGCTTACGGCGGAGGAACTTCTGATCTAGGGTTCTTTTCGGAGGTTTGGGTATTTATAAGAATTTTGACGTCGGTCTCACGTCAAGGGCGTGCCCGAGGGGCCCACAAGCCTGGAGCTAGCACCCTGGGGGGTACGGCGCGGCTAGCGGGCTTGTGGCCTCCTCGGTCACTTCCTGACCCAGCTCTGGTGCTTCGAGGGGTCTCTTTTGGTCCATAAAAAATCACCGTAAATTTTCAGCCCATTCCGAGAACTTTTATTTCTATACAAAAAACGACACCACGGTAGTTCTGCTGAAAACATCAGTCCGGGTTAGTTCTAATCAAATCATACCGAAACCATATAAAATTGTTTTAAACATGGCATGAATACTTTATAAATTATAGATACGTTTGAGACGTATCAGCATCCCCAAGCTTAATTCCAGCTCGTCCTCGAGTAGGTAAATGATAAAATAAAAGAATTTATGAAGTGTGAATGCTACCTAACATATTTATCAATGTAATCTTCTTTATTGTGGCATGAAAGTTTAGATCCATAAGATTCAAAACAAAAGTTTAATATTGACATAAAAACAATAATACTTCAAGCATACTAATAAAGCAATCATGTCTTATCAAAATATCATGGCCAAAGAAAGTTATCCCTACAAAATCATACAGTTTGGCTATGCTCTATCTTCATCACACAAAATATTTCATCATGCACAACCCCGATGACAAGCCAAGCAATTGTTTCATACTTTTAATGTTCTGAAGCTTTTTCAACTTTCACGCAATACATGAGTGTGAGCCATGGATATAGCACTATAGGTGGAATAGAATATGGTGGTTGTGGAGAAGACAGAAAGAAGGAGAAAGTCTCACATCAACTAGGCAAATTAATGGGCTATGGAGATGCCCATCAATTGATATCGATGCAAGTGAGTAGGGATTGCCATGCAATGGATGCACTAGAGCTATAAGTGTATGAAAGCTCAAAATGAAAACTAAGTGGGTGTGCATCAAACTTGCTTGCTCACGAAGACCTAGGGCAATTTTAGGAAGTCCATCATTGGAATATACAAGCCAAGTTCTATAATGAAAAATTCCCACTAGTATATGAAAGCGATAAAATAGGAGACTCTCTATCATGAAGAACATGGTGCTACTTTGAAGCACAAGTGTGGAAAAAGGATAGTAACATTGTCCCTTCTCTCTTTTTCTCTCTTTTTTTTGTTTGGGCTCTTTGGCCTCATTTTTTTCTTTTGGGCTCTTGGGCCTCTTTTTTATTTTTTTAAGTCCGGAGTCACATCCCAACTTGTGAGGGAATCAGAGCTTCCATCATCCTTTCCTCACATGGGACAATGCTCTAATAATGATGATCATCACACTTTTATTTAGTTACAACTCAAGAATTACAACTTGATACTAGAACAAAATATGACTCTATATGAATGCCTCCGGCGGTGTACCAGGATGTGCAATGATCTAGAGTGACATGTAAAAAAAATATGAATGGTGGCCTTGCCAAAAATACTATGTGTTCACACACGAACACGTCACCGTGTACCTCCAACACCGAGGGTGATGCACTGCAGCTCATGTTGAAGGAGACCCGTCCGGAAGCGCGGTACGCAAGCAATCCGGCGGTTGCTTTTCAGGACCCGAAACCCCACACGCCCGGGAGGGACCCCGTCTGGACACGCGGCGGCTATGGGCTGCCCTAGGTCGACCTGATCGCCCCTTGGGCCTTGAGGTTCACCGCCCTGCAATGAAGAAGAACGAACGAAAAACGAGGAAGAAGAAGAACAAGGGAGAAGGTAAAAGGTAAAGATAAAAAGTAGTAGATTGATTTGTTTGATTGTGTGTTGTTCAATCGGCCGTCACCTCTCATCTATTTATGAGGCGGTTGTACTTCCCGTACAAGAAAAGGACTAAAAAGTCTGTCCAAAACATCAAAAACCCTAACCTAACATGAACAAGAATCTTTGGCAATTTTCCGGATCAACTCGGAGCCACCGAGTGGTTCGTTTCGGTCCCACCGAGTGAACATTGTCAACCTTCTGTAATTTTACGGATCAACTCGGTCCCGCTGATTGGTTTGCTTCGGTCCCACTGAGTGAACGTTGCCAACCTTCTGTGATTTTCCGGATCAACTCGGTCTCACCGAGTCAAATCAACTCGGTCGGTCCGAAATGACTCTGTAGTTTCTGTTTTTGACCTTGTTTTGCCTCCACAGGTTGCATACGACCTCGGATTAAGACGAATTTTATATCAAAATCAACCGTTTCAACAAGACGCACAACTTTTATGTTGAAATATTTTCCATCAGAGGCTATATTAATCGAGTTTCTGTCCATTTTATAATCTGATATCCACAAGATCATCTCTGAAATTGTCACAACTTTTGCATCCGAGCTCCATTTCAGACCATCTTCGTATCCATCTTGATCTCCTTGAAAAGTGCTATCCAGAGGTGACTTTCAATCATAAGTTTGAATTAGTCTTGATATAGCCTAAGCTACTTTTATGAATGTGCCACTTTTGAGCGTCAACCATGCCCCCTGTTTTTGGCAAAGCTAGCGTGCCGAAAAATAACTTGTACCATGTTTTTTCTAAGGATGATGTCAATACTCCATCGGCCATTTATATGTGCTTAGGGTGATAAATCTATATCGGCCATGTTCATGCTTAGGGCGATAATTCTATATCAGCCATTGATTTTAACTTCTTGTTTACATCATACCTTGGAACCGATTACCACCAATCGGCTTTAAAGAGATGGAATGAACCCGTTCCTTGTGGCACTAAGGAAATCAAATTCCGAGAGGTCACGCCCTGTTAAGCAAGTAACATCGGGATGATTCCAATCCACCGATGCATCGGCCAAAGCAACACAAGCCGGATTATTAGCGTCAATGATTTCAGCTCATCGCCGACCCATTGTATTAAGAATTGATGCATGGTAGATGGCACGCATTGGTTAGCATGAACCCAATCACGGCCTAATATAACATTATAGTTACCTTGCACCTCGGTGATGAAGAATGTAGTGGCCAAAGTTTTGCTTCCCACAGTGAGTTCCATGCACATCACACCTTTGGCCTCTGTCTTTTCTTTACCCTCAAACCCATTAAGTACCATATTGGTCTTCATCAATGCATTATCATCTAACCCCAACTTTTTGAAGACCGAATAGGGCATAAGATTTACCACAGCACCACCATCATGGAGCATCCTAGCAACCAGCGATCCGTTAATATGACCTTTGAGGTACAATGGCTTCAAGTGTTTCACCGGTTCTCTTGGCTTCTCGAAGATATCATTCTTAGGACCAAAATCCAGCTGGGCCACCTCCTCTTCTCCACCTATAGCATGAAACTCGGCAGGTAAGTAATACACCATATTAATATCCATACCTTCCCGAATCGGCGTAGATTCGTAATCCATCTTCATCTCCCAATGTGTATATTGGGCTTAAAGTTTCCTCAATTGAAAGGGATGTTTCAGGTGGTGTGGACGATGTAATAGGGGCCGCATCATCCTCTTTTGGTGTTCAAGGTGTTGTTGTAGCTATTGTAGAAGCATCTGCATTTTCTTTTTGTTTAGGCCTCCACACTCGTTTTGTGAGTGCCATGGGCCGAATTTCATTGAACAATTCGTCCCTTTGCTTCTCTTCTTTGCGCTCTACCTTCGCGTGGTTCCTCATGCGTTGTAATCTCCTTTTCATGGGCTTGGTTAAACCGGGAGGACACCACCTAGGTTGGGTATATTTGGGATCCCTAGGTTTTGCGTTGCTTGTGCTCGCCTCATGATCATTAACCATGGAACCCTGCTGAACAATAACAATATCACCATTAGAAGTAGCCAGATTACTAACAATCACCTTTTTGATCTCCTTTTGCTTGTCGCATTCTGAAATTTCCGCATTAGGTGACTTAATAACTTTTTTATTGGCCTTGCTTGGAGAAATTTTTGTTGGCCGATTAGCACCATAGCTCAAACGGCCTTGTGTGGGATAATAAAGCCTCTCGCGAGCAGGCCTTCTAGGTGCTTCCCACCCCATATGAAAAGCATAAGGAGCCATCGGGGGCTGCCCCCATCCTCCATTGAAGTCTCTCATGTAATATGGCGCATACAGGGGTTGTGACATCCATGGTGTCGGTGTCCATGACCCATATGGCCTTGCATAGAATCGAAACTCTTGCTTCGGAGGCGATCTTGAACGCTTTGAATGTGATGGCCGATTAGAGCTAGAACCGGCCGCTTGACTTGCATATTTGGATAGCAACATATCAAAAGTTGGCTTGATTCACTTGCGCTTAGCTTCACTCTTTTCCCACTTGCCAACTTCTGAACTCTTGGTCTTGATAAATTTAACATGAGTATCTTCTTGCACCTGTGCTTGCCCCCCGAGTGCAGGATTTTTTATGGCGATCTTCAATACTTCCTTGCCATCGGGTTGCTTATCAAGCACAACCTCTCTTCCCAAGACTTTGTCGCCCTCCTTGCCTTTCCTGGGTTCACCAATAACAACATTATCTTTATTAGCAGATTCGGCTATGCTAGGCCGAATTAACATTTTATTTCCCTCCAAGTCCATGGTGTTTATCGGGAAGGGTTGTTTATCGACTTGCATCTCTGCAAAATTCAATCGTCCGTCATTAATGGCTGATTGTATTTGTCGTCAAAAAACATTGCAATCGTTAGTAGCATGAGAAAATGAATTATGGTACTTGCAATAAGCACGCCGTTTCAGCTCATCAAACGGTGGTATGGTGTGTGATATTCTAGAGCATCAAATATTTTATCACACTTGGATATATCAAAAGTAAACTTCATCTCCTCATCACGATTCTTGCGAACTGGCTTAAGAGCATTGCATGTATAGGGTTTGGCCTTTGAGGACCAAACAAACTCAATAGTATAGACATCAACCTCATTGTCCGAATTATCATCATTGTATTCAACCATATGCATTCTAGGACGATCGGTTGTAGACCTATGAACCTCTTTACTTCGACTCTCTTGAGCCAAAGCTTTTTGTAAGACTTGGTTAATATTCAAAAACTCATAACTTTCTAGCCTCTCTTTAATGTGAGTTTTTAAACCATTAAGAACAAGATCCGCCAAGTCTCTCTCAGTTACCACTATGCTATAACATCAATTTTTTATATCTCTAAATCTCTTGACATAATCGGTGACCGATTCATCATGTTTTTGCCTAACCGATGTAAGGTGTGACAACTTAAGCTCAGTATCGCCTCTATAAAAGTGATCATGAAACTTTTGCTATAATTGCGACCATAAGAGAATTGAACCATGTGGTAAAGCAGCAAACCATGAAAATGCGGTACCAATTAAAGATAATGAAAATAAACGCACTTTCAATTCTTCTATGGAACCTGCTTCACCCAACTGCGCTAGATACTGACTAACATGCTCCCATGTTGCTTTCCTGCCCTCTCCACTAAATTTGACAAAATCGGGAACCTTATAACCTTGAGGGTACAAAACTGCATCAAAGTGTTCAGGATAAGGCTTTTGGTACACACGGCTCTTTGCTTTTGGCTCATTTCCGAAAGTTTCTAGAAACATCTTATGCAAATCCTCCCTTAATTTAGCTAAAATTGGATCCGAGGTAGTTGAAGATGTTTGTGGCAATGACATAGGAGCAACCTGAGTACTAGCTATTGGTGAAGCTTGTGGGGTGGGCGCCGAACCATAATTCGGCGGAAGACCAAACATGCTTGCGCCTATGGGTGGTGTGACAAAGTGATTCGGCGTTGACGCCGAATTCGGCACACTCATAATAGGATTAGGATATGTAGGTGCAGCCACAAGCTGGTTGGTTTGACTAGGGTAAAAATTCAACGACATACTATATTGTTGTTGCATAGGAGGTGCCGATGAAATAGGTAAAGTTGGACTAGGGTTTTCAAATATACCAACAGTACCACTAGATGACAGAGGCATATTTTTCTTAGCATTAGTATTTGCCACAAAAGAATTGTACGTCATCACATTACCCTTACTAACAAGACTTTCAATCACAACCACTTGCTCAGGAGAAAAAACTTTACTCATAGTGATTTCATCTTGTTCGTCGATGAGAGGAGGGAAATTGACGTTTCCAACCGGAGTGATGTTGCCTTGACGGTCCTTCTTGAAACTTGCAAGGAACGCCTCCAAATCCTCTTCCTCGTGCTTCTTCTTGAGTGCCTCAAAAGCCTCTTCATGATGTTTCTTGCACACTTTGTATGCTTGGCAATGTTCCTCCGATAGTTCATCAAGATGGGGCTTGATGATGTTATCGGCGTCAATCTCTGCGGGATTGGGAAGCTTGCCGCTGCCAGTCATGATGGATGATGATGATGATTGCTCTTTAGTCCCCATCGGAGTCGCCAAAAAGTGTGTTCGCACACGAACACGTCACCGTGTACCTCCAACGCCGAGGGTGATGCACCGCAACTCACGTCGAAGGAGACCCGTCCGAAAGCGCGGTACGCAAGCAATCCGGCGGGTGCTTTCCAGGACCCGAAACCCCACACGCCCCGGAGGGACCCCGTCTGGACACGCGATGGCTATGGGCTACCCTAGGTTGACCTGATCGCCCCATGGGCCTCGAGGTTCGCCGCCCTGCAATGAAGAAGAACGAACGAAGAACGAGGAAGAAGAAGAACAAGGGAGAAGGTAAAAGGTAAAGATAAAAAGTAGTAGATTTATTAGTTCGATTGTGTGTTGTTCAATCGGCTGTCACCTCTCATCTATTTATGAGGCGTCTGGACTTCCCGTACAAGAAAAGGACTAAAAAGTCAGTCCAAAACGTCAAAAACCCTAACCTAACTCGGACAGGAATCTTTGGCAATTTTCTGGGTCAACTCGGAGCCACCGAGTGGTTCGTTTCGGTCCCACCGAGTGAACGTTGCCAACCTTCTGTAATTTTCCGGATCAACTCGGTCTTGCCGATTGGTTTGCTTCGGTCCCACCGAGTGAACGTTGCCAACCTTCTGTGATTTTCCGGATCAACTCGGTCTCACCGAGTCATATCAACTCGGTCAGTCCGAAATGACCATGTTCTCACCGAGTTTACCTCAGACCTACGGGTCCATAGCTAGTAGCTAGATGGCTTCTTCTCTCTCTTTGATTCTCAATACAATGTTCTCCTTGATGTTCTTGGAGATCTATCCGATGTAATCTTCTTTTGCGGTGTGTTTGTCGAGATTCGATGAATTGTGGATTTATGATCAGCTTATCTATGAATATTATTTGAATCTTCTCTGAATTCTTTTATGCATGATTTGATATCCTTGTAATTCTCTTCGAACTATCGGTTTGGTTTGGCCAACTAGATTGGTTTTTCTTGCAATGGGAGAAGTGCTTGGCTTTGGGTTCAATCTTGCGGTGTCTTCTCCCAGTGACAGTAGGGGCAGCGAGGCACGTATTGTATTGTTGCCATTGAGGATAAAAAGATGGGTTTTACATCATATTGCTTGAGTTTATTCCTCTACATCATGTCATCTTACTTAAAGCGTTACTCTGTTCTTCATGAACTTAATACTCTAGATGCAGGCAGGAGTCGGTCGATGTGTGGAGTAATAGTAGTAGATGCAGGCAGGAGTTGGTCTACTTGACACAGACATGATGCCTATATTTCATAATCATTGCCTTGGATATCGTCATAACTTTGTGCTTTTCTATCAATTGCTCGACAGTAATTTGTTCACCCACCGTATTATTTGCTATCTTGAGAGAAGCCTCTAGTGAAACCTATGGCCCCCGGGTCTATTTTCCATCATATTACTTTCCGATCTACTATTTTGCAATCTTTTATTTTCAGATCTATAAACCAAAAACCCTAAAAATATTTACTTTATCTTTTGTTTAGTTTTATCTATCTCTATCAGATCTCACTTTTGTAAGTGACCGTGAAGGGATTAACAACCCCTTTATCGCGTTGGGTGCAAGTGTTTGATTGTTTGTGCAGGTATTGGTGATTTGTGCGTTGTCTCCTACTGGATTGATACCTTGGTTCTCTAACTAAGGGAAATACTTATCTCTACTTTGCTGCATCACCCTTTCCTCTTCAAGGGAAAAACCAACGCAAGCTCAAGAAGTAGCAGGAAGAATTTCAGGCGCCGTTGCCGGGGAGATCTACGCCAAGTCAAGACATACCAAGTACCCATCATAAACTCTCATCTCTTGCATTACATTATTCTCCATTTGCCTCTCATTTTCCTCTCCCCCACTTCTAAAACGATTTTTGAAAAGATTTGCCTTTTTATTTGCTTTCTTTCCGTTTGCCTCTATGTCTTACTTGGCTTGTTTGCTTGTCCGCTTGATATAATTGTGTGTTTATTGAAATTCAGAAACAAAAGTTTATGGATCCTCATCCACTTGCTAATCTTTTTAAGAGATCCAATTATGATGAACCAATTGCTAGTGAGTTTTGTGCACTAAATTATCTTTATGAAGTTTTGCTTGAAATTCGTGAATCTAAAAATTGTGATGAAGAAATTTATGAAGTGATTCACGATAGTTCCTTGAATAAAAAGCATGATTGCAATGGTTTTACTATAAATTCTATTGATGTCAATTGTGCTAATAATATGCAAAACCCTAAGCTTGGGGATGCTAGTTTTGCTATGTCCACTACTTATTGCAATGATCATGATTGGGGTGATTCTTCTTATGATCTTGAAAATTTATTTAAGCCTCATGATAATAGTGTTTGCAATAATATTGAAAGTGGGTTTGGAAGAGTGTCAACTCTAGGTAATAATGATCCCACTACTTTGGAGAATGATCAATCTCATGAAATTTATGATAAAAGTAGGTTTGGAGAAGTCATGACTTTATTTGATGATAATCCCACTATTTTGGAAGAGTGTCAACTTTGCATGCATGTGGATCATGAAGAGAATATTTTATTTGATAGTTATATTGTTGAATTTGATTATGATCCTACATGTAATTATTATGAGAGAGGAAAATATGGTTGTAGAAATTTTCATGTTACTAAATTACCTCTCGTTATGTTGAGATTGCTATTGTTTCTTTCTTCTTCCTTGCATATGCTAGATCTTGCTTGTCTTGCTAATTTGTTTTCCTATAAAATGCCTATGCATAGGAAGTATGTTAGACTTAGATGTGTTTTTCACATGTTTTACGATGCTCTCTTTGTGCCTCAATTCTTTTCTTTCATATGAGCATCATCAAAATTACCAATGCCTAGCTAAAAGGCTTTAAAGAAAAGCACTTGTTGGGAGACAACCCAATTTTTTTTCTTTTCTGTTTTTGAATAAATAATTCATCTAGCCTCTGGTTAGATGTGTTTTGGTGTTTTAATTAGTGTTTGTGTCAAGTAAGACCTTTGGGATGGCTTACAGTGATAGTTGATTTGATCTTGCTGAAAAACAGAAACTTTTGCATCCAGTCACAGAATTGTTTAGATTCATTGGAGTGTGTAAAAACCCTGAATTTTTACACAAGATTGATATACAAATTGCCTCTGTTGTCCTAATTTTTCAGAATTTTGGAGTTACATAAGTATTAGAACAATTCAGGTCTTCGACGACTGTTCTGTTTTTGACAGATTCTGTTTTCTATGTGTTGTTTGCTTATTTTGATGAATCTATGGGTAGTATCGGGGGGTATGAACCATGGAGAAGTTGTAATACAGTAGATATTACACCAATATAAATAAATAATGAGTTCACAACAGTAGCAAAAGTGGTGATTTATTTTCTTATACTAACGGAGCTTATGAGATTTTCTGTTGAGTTTTGTGTTGTGAAGTTTTCAAGCTTTGGGTAAGGATTTTATGGACTATGTAATAAGGAGTGGCAAGAGCCTAAGATTGGGGATGCCCAAGGCACCCCAAGGTAATATTCAAGGACAACCAAGAGCCTAAGCTTAGGGATGCCCCGGAAGGCATCCCCTCTTTCGTCTTCGTCTATCGGTAACTTTACTTGAGGCTATATTTTTATTCACCACATGATATTTGTTTTGCTTGGAGCGTCTTGTATGATTTGAGTCTTTGTTTTTTAGTTTGCCACAATCATCCTTGCTGTACACACCTTTTGAGAGGGACACGCATGAATCACAATTTATTAGAATACTCTATGTGCTTCACTTATATCTTTTAAGCTAGGCAATTTTGCTCTAGTGCTTCACTTATATCTTTTTAGAGCACGGCGGTGGCCTTATTTTGTAGAAATTATTGAACTCTCATGCTTCACTTATATTATTTTGAGAGTCTCTAAACAGCATGGTAATTTGCTTTGGTTATGAATTTATTCCTAATATGATAGGCATCCAAGAGGGATATAATAAAAACTTTCATATAAAGTGCATTGAATACTATGAGAAGTTTGATTCCTTATGATTGTTTTGAGATATAGAGATGGTGATATTAGAGTCATGCTAGTGATTAATTGTGAATTGGAGAAATACTTGTGTTGAGGTTTGTGATTCCCGTAGCATGCACGATGGTGAACCGTTATGTAACGAAGTTGGAGCATGAGGTATTTTTTGATTGTCTTCCTTATGAGTGGCGGTCGGGGACGAGCGATGGTCTTTTCCTACCAATCTATCCCCCTAGGAGCATTCGCGTAGTACTTTGTATCGATGGCTAATAGATTTTTGCAATAAGTATGTGAGTTCTTTATGACTAATGTTGAGTCCATGGATTATACGCACTCTCACCCTTCCACCTTTGCTAGCCTCTCTAGTGCCGCGCAACTTTCGCTGGCACCATAAACCCACCATATACCTTCCTCAAAACAGCCACCATACCTACCTATTATGGTATTTCCATAGCCATTCCGAGATAAATTGCCATGCAACTTTCCACCGTTCCGTTTTATTATGACATGTTCCATCATTGTCATATTGCTTTGCATGATCATGTAATTGACATCATATTTGTGGCAAAGCCACCTTTCATAATTCTTTCATACATGTCACTCTTGAGTCATTGCACATCCCGGTACACCGCCGGAGGCATTCATATAGAGTCATATTTTTGTTCTAAGTATCGAGTTGTAAGTAAATAAGAGTGTGATGATCTTCATTATTAGAGCATTGTCCCATGTGAGGAAAAAAATAAAAGGGAGGCCAAAGAAGTGAAACAAAAAAATGAGAGAAAAAGAGAGAAGGGGCAATGTTACTATCCTTTTTTTTCACACTTGTGCTTCAAAGTAGCACCATGATCTTCATGATAGCGAGTCTCCTATGTTGTCACTTTCATATGCTAGTGGGAATTTTTCATTATAGAACTTGGCTTGTATAATCCAACGATGGGCTTCCTCAAATTGCCCTAGGTCTTCATGAGCAAGCAAGTTGGATGCACACCCACTTAGTTTTCTTTTGAGCTTTCATAAACTTATAGCTCTAGTGCATTCGTTGCATGGCAATCCCTACTCACTCACATTGATATCTATTGATGGGCATCTCCATAGCCCGTTAATACGCCTAGTTGATGTGAGACTATCTCCCTCTTTTTGTCTTTTCCACAACCACCATATTCTATTCCACTTATAGTGCTATGTCCATGGCTCGCGCTCATGTATTGCGTGAAAGTTGAAAAGGTTTGAGAACACCAAAAGTATGAAATAATTGCTTGGCTTGTCATCGGGGTTGTGCATGATTTGAATACTTTGTGTGATGAAGATGGAGCATAGTTTCTTTGGCCATGTTATTTTGAGAAGACATAATTGCCTTGTTAGTATGCTTGAAGTATTATTGTTTTTATGTCAATATTAAACTTTTGTTTTGAATATTATGGATCTGAACATTCATGCCATAATAAAGAAAATTACATGGATAAATATGTTAGGTAGTTCCACATCAAAAATTCTGTTTTTGTCATTTACCTACTCGAGGACGAGAAGGAATTAAGCTTGGGGATGCTTGATACGTCTCCAACGTATCTATAATTTTTGATTGTTCCATGCTATTATATTATCTGTTTTGGATGTTTTATATGCATTAATATGCTATTTTATATTATTTTTGGGACTAACTTATTAACCTATAGCCCAGTGCCAGTTTCTATTTTTTCCTTGTTTTTTAGCTTCGCAGAAAAGGAATACCAAACGGAATAAAACCTTCACGATGATTTTTCTTGGACCAGAAGACACCCAGGAGACTTGGAGTGCAAGTCAGAAGAGCCACGAGGCGGCCACAAGGGGGGAGGGCGCCCAGGGGGTAGGGTGCGCCCCCTGCCTTGTGGGCCCCACGGTGACCCCCTGACCTAGATCTTCCTCCTATATATTCACATATATTCCCAAACCACCAGAAGCATCCACGAAAACACTTTTCCACCGCCGCAACCTTCTTTTCCCGTGAGATCCCATCTTGGGGCCTTTTCCAGCATCCTGCCGGAGGGGGATTCGATCACGGAGGGCTTCTACATCAACTCTATTGCCCTTCCGATGAAGCGTGAGTAGTTTACCTCAGACCTACGAGTCCATAGCTAGTAGCTAGATGGCTTCTTCTCTCTCTTTGATTCTCAATACGACGTTCTCCTTGATGTTCTTGGAGATCTATCCGATGTAATCTTCTTTTACGGTGTGTTTGTCGAGATCCGATGAATTGTGGATTTCTGATCAGCTTATCTATGAATATTATTTGAATCTTCTCTGAATTCTTTTATGCATGATTTGATATCCTTGTAATTCTCTTCTAACTATCGGTTTGGTTTGGCCAACTAGATTGGTTTTTCTTGCAATGGGAGAAGTGCTTGGCTTTGGGTTCAATCTTGCGGTGTCCTCTCCCAGTGACAGTAGGGGCAGCGAGGCACGTATTGTATTGTTGCCATCGAGGATAAAAAGATGGGGTTTACATCATATTGCTTGAGTTTATTCCTCTACATCATGTCATCTTACTTAAAGCGTTACTCTGTTCTTCATGAACTTAATACTCTAGATGCAGGCAGGAGTCGGTCGATGTGTGGAGTAATAGTAGTAGATGCAGGTAGGAGTCGGTCTACTTGACACGGACGTGATGCCTATATTTCATAATCATTGCCTTGGATATCGTCATAACTTTGCGCTTTTCTATCAATTGTTCGACAGTAATTTGTTCACACACCGTATTATTTGCTATCTTGAGAGAAGCCTCTAGTGAAACCTATGGCCCCCGGGTCTATTTTCCATCATATTACTTTCTGATCTACTATTTTGCAATCTTTTATTTTCAGATCTATAAACCAAAAACCCTAAAAATATTTACTTTATATTTTGTTTAGTTTTATCTATCTCTATCAGATCTCACTTTTGCAAGTGACCGTGAAGGGATTAACAACCCCTTTATCGCGTTGGGTGCAAGTGTTTGATTGTTTGTGCAGGTATTGGTGATTTGTGCGTTGTCTCCTACTGGATTGATACCTTGGTTCTCTAACTGAGGAAAATACTAATCTCTACTTTGCTGCATCACCCTTTCCTCTTCAAGGGAAAAACCAACGCAAGCTCAAGAAGTAGCAGGGAGCCAAAGAATATTCTCAAGTATTAGCAGCTGAGTTGTCAATTCAACCACACCTGAAAGACTTAATATCTGCAGCAAAGTATTTAGTAGCTAAGTAGTATGGAAGTAATGGTAACGGTGGCAAAAGTAACAGTAGCAGTTTTGTAGCAATTGTAACAGTGGCAACGGCAAAGTAACGTAGCAAAGATCAATATGTGAAAAGCTCGTAGGCAATGGATCAATGATGGATAATTTTGTCTCTAGCAGTTTCTTCATCCATAATATAACCCTCAGGTACAACAGGAAGTTCATACCTAGGAGAGCTAGTCTTATCAGGTGTTTCAAAGTGTTCAATTTCAATAATTTCATCAGTTTCAGAAATATCATCATCTTCAGCATAATCAATAGTTCTAACTCTAGCAAGATGTTCATCAAGTAATTCACCGAGTGGCATAGTTTTATCAAGAAGAGTAGTAGCATCATAAGCATCATTCATAGTAGAAGTAGCATCATCAATAACATGCGACATATCAGAATCAATAGCAGGTGTAGGTGTCGCAAGCTTACTCAAAACAGAAGGTGAATCAAGTGCAGAGCAAGATGGCAGTTCCTTACCTCCCCTCGTAGGAGAGGGAAAAATCTTGGTTCTAGTATCTTTCAAATTCTTCATAGTGATCAACAGATATAAATCCCAAGTGACTCAGAGAATAGAGCTATGCTCCCCGGCAACGGCGCCAGAAAAAGGCCTTGATAACCCACAAGTATAGGAGATCGCAACAGTTTTCGAGGGTAGAGTATTCAACCCAAATTTGTTGATTCGACACAAGGGGAGCCAAAGAATATTCTTAAGTATTAGCAGCTGAGTTGTCAATTCAACCACACCTGAAAGACTTAATATTTGCAGCAAAGTATTTAGTAGCAAAGTAGTATGGAAGTAACGGTAACGGTGGCAAAAGTAACAGTAGCAGTTTTGTAGCAATTGTAACAGTGGCAATGGCAAAGTAACATAGCAAAGATCAAGATGTGAAAAACTCATAGGCAATGGATCAATGATGGATAATTATGTTGGATGGCATTCATCATGCAACAGTTATAACCTAGGGTGACACAGAACTAGCTCCAATTCATCAATATAATGTAGGCATGTATTCCGAATATAGTCAGACGTGCTTATGGAAAAGAACTTGCATGACATCTTTTGTCCTACCCTCCCGTGGCAGCGGGGTCCTAATGGAAACTAAGGGATATTAAAGCCTCCTTTTAATAGAGAACCGGACCAAAGCATTAGCACTTAGTGAATACATGAACTCCTCAAACTACGGTAATCACCGGAAAGAATCCCAATTATTGTCACCTTGGGGTATGCGGATCATAACACGTAATAGGTGTCTACAACTTGCAAGATAGGATCAAGAACACAAATATATTCGTGAAAACATAATAGGTTCAGATCTGAAATCATGGCACTCGGGCCCTTGTGACAAGCATTAGGCATAGCAAAGTCATAGCAACATCAATCTTAGAACATAGTGGATACTAGGGATCAAACCCTAACAAAACTAACTCGATTACATGATAAATCTCATCCAACCCATCACCGTCCAGCAAGCCTACAATGGAATTACTCACGCACGGCAGTGAGCATCATGAAATTGGTGATGGAGGAAGGTTGGTGATAATGATGACGATCATTTCCCCTCTCCGAAGCCCCGAACGGACTCCAGATCTGGCCTCCCGATGAAGAACAGGAGGTGACGGTGGCTCTGTATTGTAAAACGCGATGAATCCTTCTCTCTGATTTTTTTCTCCCCGAACGTGAATATATGGAGTTGGAGTTGAGGTCGGTGGAGGTCCAGGAGACCCACAAGGCAGGGGGCGCGCCCTGCACCCTTGTGGACAGCAGGTGGGTCCCCCTCGGTTGATTCTTTTGCCAATATATTTATTAATTCCAAAAATATTCTCCGTGAAGTTTCAGGTCATTCCGAGAACTTTTATTTCTGCACAAAAATAACACCAAGGCAATTCTGGTGAAAACAGCGTCAGTCCGGGTTAGTTCCATTCATGCAAATTAGAGTCCAAAACAAGGGCAAAAGAGTTTGGAAAAGTAGATACGACGGAGACGTATCAACTCCCCCAAGCTTAACCCATTGCTTATCCTCAAGCAATTCAGTTGATAAACTGAAAGTGATAAAGAAAAACTTTTACAAACTCTGTTTGATCTTGTTGTTGCAAATATGTATAGCCAGCATTCAGGTTTTCAGCAAAGATTATGAACTAACCATATTCACAATAACATTTAGGTCTCACATTTACTCATATCAATGGCATAATCAACTAGCGAGCAATAATAATAAATCTCGGATGACAACGCTTTTTCAAAACAATCATGATATGATATAACAAGATGGTATCTCGCTAGCCCTTTCTGAGACCGCAAAACATGAATGCAGAGCACCCCTGAAGATCAAGGACTGACTAGACATTGTAATTCATGGCAAAATAGATCCAGTCACAGTCATACTCAATATCGATTAATAGCAAAGCATACAAATGACAGTGGTGCACTCTAACTGGTGCTTTTTATAAGAAAATGGTGACTCAGCATAAAAGTAAATAGATAGGCCCTTCGTAGAGGGAAGCAGGGATTTGCAGAGGTGCCAGAGCTTGAGCATTTTCAAATAGAGATGAATAATATTTTGAGCGGTATGCTTTCATTGTCAACATAACAACCAAGAGATCTCAGTATCTTCCATACTAGATACATTATAGGCGGTTCCCAAACAGAATGGTAAAGTTTTTACTCCCCCACCACCAACAAGCACATTCCACGGCTGGTCCGAAACAACGGGTACCGTCCAACTAACAACAATCCTGGGGGAGTTTTGTTTGAAGTTATATTTTGATTTGATTTGAGCATGGGACTGGGCATCCCGATTACCAGCCATTTTCTCGTGAATGATGAGCGGAGTCCACTCATCATGAGAATAACCCACCTAGCATGAAAGATACTGACAGCCCCTAGTCGCTACATGAGTGATTCGGGCATACAAAACAGATTATCATTTGAAGGTTTAGAGTTTGGCACATGCAAATTTACTTGGAACGACAGGTAAATACCGCATATAGGTAGGTATGGTGGACTCATATGGAATAACTTTGGGTTTATGGAAGTGGATGCACAAGCAGTATTCCCGCTTAGTACAAGTGAAGGCTAGCAAGGGATTGAGGAGCGACCAACTAGAGAGCGACAACAGTCATAAACATGCATTGAGATTAACCAACATTGAGTGCAAACATGAGTAGGATATAAATCACCATGAACATAAATATCATGGAGGCTATGTTAATTTTGTTTCAACTACATGCGTGAACATGTGCCAAGTCAAGCCACTCGAATCATTCAAAGGAGGATACCATCCTATCATACTACATCACAACCATTTTAAAAGCATGTTGGCACGCAAGGTAAGCCATTATAAACTCCTAGCTAATTAAGCATGGCATGAGTAACTATAATCTCTAATTGTCATTGCAAACATGTTTCATTCATAATGGGCTAAATCAAGAACGATGAACTAATCATATTTACAGAAACAAGATAGGTCGAGTTCATACCAGCTTTTCCTCATCTCAATCATTTCATCATATATCGTCATTATTGCCTTTCACTTGCACGAATGAATGGTGTGGATAATAATAGTAGTGCACGTGCATTGGACTAAGCTGGAATCTGCAAACATTTATTCAAAGGAGAAGACAAGGTAATATGGGCTCTTTGTTAGATCAACAATAATGCATATGAGAGCCACTCAACATTTTCATCGTGGTCTTCTCCTCTCGACCCCCAAAGAAAGGAAAAAGAATTTCAAAGAAACACACTGAAATGTTTTTGGAGTTTTTGTTTTTCTGAAGAAAGTAAAACAAGAACGAGAAAAACTATTTACACGGGAAAACTCCCAACAAGCAAAAGAAGAACGAGAAATCTTTTTGGGTTTTCTTTAATACTACTACTAAATAAACATGGAAAGGAAATAAGCTACAACTATTATTTTTTTGGTTTTTCTTAAGGTTTTTCAAACACACAAGAAGAAAGCGGGAAAAAGAAAATAAACTGACATGGATAATACAATGAAAAAGTATGAACACCGACAACTGGAATGAGTGTGTGAACATGAATGTAATGTCGGTGAGAAATACGTACTCCCCCAAGCTTAGGCTTTTGGCCTAAGTTGGTCTAGGGCCATGGCTGGCCTGGTGGATATCCAAAGTTGTAGTCGGAGTTGTACTGGGATGCGGCAGCTACTTCCTGAAGGGCTGCAGCATGGAGGCGAGCGGCCTCCACCTCTCTCTCATACTCGTTCGCCTCCTCTCTGGTTATAAAATATCTCCCTCTGACCTGAAAGCTAAAGAAGGCAGGAGCAGGAAGAGTAATATGGACAGCGCGCTGTCGGTCAAAGATTAGTCGGTACAGGAGGGACTGTTCGTTCCTCACAAGAAACTGGTAGCGAACCAAAGCATTATAATCAAGAAAAGCAGGTGGTAACTCAATGTCATTCCCCCTTATGGGTACTCCAAGATAATTAGCTAAACGGGTTGCATAAATCCCACCAAATAAATCTCCATCTTTAGCATTAAGATGCAACCTCCTCGCAATAATGGCCCCCAAGTTATATAGTTTATCACCCAACACTGCACACTTAAGGACACTAAGATCCGATGCGCAAAGGTGGCTATGATCATGTTTAACATTAATGCATCTACCTATGAAGAGAGCGAAATAATGTATGGCAGGAAAATGAATACTCCCCATGGAGGCTTGTGGAATATGTCTAGTTTCTCCCACTGTAATGCTAGTAAGGAAATCATTGCACTCAGTTTTACGAGGCTCGCTATCAATGCCCCATTGTGGGATTTTGCAAGCAGTATTAAAATCTTCAAGGTCCATGGTATATGATTCATCATAAAGATCAAATAGGACAGTATGAGTATTGCACTGGGATGTAAATTTAAACCTTCTCACAAATGAATCAGTGAGTTGATAGTATTGGGGACACTTATCTGACAAGAAGTCCCCCAGTTCAGCATTTTGCACGTACGCATCAAACTCATCCTTGAAACCTGCACGAACCATGAATTCATCCGACGGCCATTCACAAGGCCGCACTTGAGCTTCCCTTGGTGGTTCAAGGTCCGGTTCACGTATCGCAAGCCTCGGTGCTTGCTTCCTTGAGGAACCACCTTCGTACATTTTCCTAAACATTTTTCTTCCTCTGAAAAATTTCTGAAATTTTTAGTGACTCAAAATAAAAGTGAACCAAACTCAACAAGATTGATAGCAACTACTCCTACAAGTGTCTAGAGGCTATATCATGCATCAAAACTACTTTGGACCATATAAATTTGACATGCAAGCTCAAGAACAAGGTCACCACAGCAGCAAAAATTTGCAATAAGTAAAGCACTAGAACAAAAACTAATTGGACCATTGGAGGAGTCACATACCGAAGAACAATCCCCCAAAACAATTTTGCAAATGGAGCTTTGCACAAGGAGATCGAAAATGGCAGCAAGATGAGCTAGAACACGGGTTTGAGCAATGGGATGATTTTTTCTGGAGGAAGATGAAGTGGATGGGTGCTGGAATAAGTGAGGGGGGCCTATGTGGGACCCACGAGGCAGGGGGCGCGCCCAGGGGGTAGGGCGCGCCCTCCACCCTTGTGGCCCACTGGTGCATCCCCCTGGTGCATGTTCAGTGCCAGAAATTGTAAAATATTCTATAAAAAATCATACTAAATTTTCAGGGCATTTGGAGAACTTTTATTTTCGGGACATTTTTTATTGCACAGATAATTCAGAAAACTGACAGATAATACTATTTTTGCTTTATTTATTCTAAATAACCGAAAGTAAAAAGTAGGTACATAAAGTTGTGCTTTCTAAATTCATCCATCTCATGCACATCAAAAGGAATCCATTAACAAGGTTGATCAAGTCTTATTAACAAACTTCTTCCTAATGACATGAAACCAGAGAACTTTCGAATAACACTAGGTTACCTCAACGGGGATATGCATGTCCCCAACAATAAGAATATCATATTTCTTTTTGATAGTAGGGAGAGGAAATTCAAAACCTCCAATAGTAATAGTTGAAATTTTTCCAATAGAATTGATACTATGAACTTGAGGTTGTTTCTTCGGAAAGTGTACCGTATGCTCATTACCATTAACATGAAAAGTGACATTGGCTTTGTTGTAATCAATAACAGCCCCTGCAGTATTCAAAAAGGGTCTACCAAGGATGATCGACATACTGTCGTCCTCAGGAATATCAAGAATAACAAAGTCCGTTAGGATAGTAACGTTTGCAACCACAACAGGCACATCCTCACAAATACCGATGGGTATAGCAGTTGATTTATCACCAATTTGCAAAGAGATTTCAGTAGGTGTCAACTTATTCAATTCAAGTCTACGATATAAAGAGAAAGGCATAACACTAACACCGGCTCCCAGATCACATAAAGCAGTTTTAACATAGTTTCTTTTAATGGAGCATGGTATAGTTGGTACTCCTGGATCTCCAAGTTTCTTCAGTATTCCACCCTTAAAAGTATAATTAGCAAGCACGGTGGAAATTTCAGCTTCAGGTATCTTTCTTTTATTTGTGACAATATCTTTCATATACTTAGCATAAGGAGACATTTTCAGCATATCAGTCAAACACATACGCAAAAAGATAGGTCTAATCATTTCAGCAAAGTGCTCAAAATCCTCATCATCCTTTTTCTTGGATGGTTTAGGAGGAAAGGGCATGGGTTTCTGAACCCATGGTTCTCTTTCTTTACCATGCTTCCTAGCAATGAAGTCTCTCTTATCATAACGTTGATTCTTTGATTGTGGGTTATCAAGATCAATAGCAGGTTCTACCTCCACATCGTTATTATTACTAGGTTGAGCATCAACATGAACATCATCATTAATATTATCACCAGGTTCATGTTCATCACCAAATTGTGTCTCAGCATCAGAAATAGAAATATTATTTGGATTCTATTACGCCCCCGACTCAATCATGCACTAATCATACACGCAAACGTGCATGATCAAGCACAGGGACTCACGGGAAGATATCACAACACAACTCTAACACAAATTAATGAAGATCCACAATATTACAGACCAGGGATCACGAAGATCCGAATACATAAGTCAGTCATACAAATAATATCTGAGTACAGACATAGTTAGACAAGTTTTGCCTTAAGAAGGCTAGCACAAACAACGACTCTAGATCGAAAGGCGTAGGCCTCCTGCCTGGGAGCCTCTGATCCTACTCCTGGTCGGCTGGCTCGATCCAGTAGTAAGTGTCGTCTGGACCCTCCTGGTAGTAAGCTCCTGAGGTGGCATCTGGCTCCGGGGCTCCATCGTCTGATGTATCATCAAAGTGGGGTATGGGGAAAAAGAAGTAACAAAGCAACTGTGAGTACTCATCTGAAGTACTCAGCAAGCAAGGATCTATACTATATATGCAACATTATCAAAGGGGAAAGGCTGTATATGTGGACTGGGCTGCAGAAATGCCAGAATAGAGAGAAGGCCTAGTCCTATCGAAGACTAGCATCTTCAAACATCTTCACGAAGCCATCATCTTGCAGCAATAGAAGATAGTAGAATAGCATTTTATTAAGCAAACATGTTGAAGCAAAGCCTAAAGATCCTTCCTCGACTCCCTGCGAGAAAGCGATCCCGAAGCTTCAATTAAGTAACAAGTATCCAGTTCAAGTAGTAGATCGGGATACACAAACTGAGCGTCCTTTACCGTAGGACCAGCTATCGATAGATTATTCATCCCTGCAGGGGTGCACTACTGTTACCCAACACGCTCGATCACCTCTGGCCGGACACACTTGCTGGGTAATTCCCGGCCTCGGGAGATCAACACGAAGCAGCGCCCTACCTAGGCTCAGCAGAGAGGTCAGCACGCCGGACTAACCTATGCACCCAGAGGTCTTGGGCCATCGCCCTGGGCACCCTGCGCGTTGCGAGACTGGCCGGGGTGGAGGCGCGACACTGAACTCGTCAGTGAAGTATCCAGTCCAATCCTGACAATCAGCCCGCACGGTGAATCGTGACATCTGAAGAGCTTTCGGGAGAAACGTACATCGCAGAGGGCCCCATAACCATTATCCCGCGTGGTGGTAGTGCGTATAGGGCACGTCGACCCACTCAGCTCAAACACCCAAATCCAATAAGCTCATTTAGTAACACGCGGAGACAATCAGAGTTTCTGAAGCTCTGCCACAATATCACACTCGAGTGCCCTTCCGGCACACCCGACATCATAGATCCCCAGCGGGTACCCATCAGGGTCAACCCGCCTGTAACAAGGGTCAAAGTAACCGTGTGGTCATAACATCAAGGGGGGAAACCCCGAGGAATCACCCTCAGTGGATTCCACTCGACGAAATCATCAGGGTGAACGTATGATGCATCACCCTCGAGGTTCACACTGAGGGGTTGCACGACAGAGTCGTATCGGAAGTGGAGAAGGAGGAATCACCCTCGATGACCACGACCGAACAGCTACACTGCAGAGTATTCATCAGGAGTGCGTTACGAGGTATCACCCTCGGCACTCAATAGTAACTATGCAGAGTCGTACAACTAAGGGGGTGAAGTGATGTGTCGGTCTCTGGTCGACGATCACATTGATCGAGTCGTCGATGATCAAGCAGGGGCAACAAGGGTAACGTGGTGGGGGTCACTGATGGTTCACTACCAACCTATACTAAACAGTTTAACATAGGCAGGTAAGGTAACAATAAACAGGTTACAAAAGCAGGCTATGCATCAGAATAGGAGCAAACATTAACAGTAGCAAAATCTAATGCAAGCAGGAGAAATGGAATGGGTGCTATCTGGATGCTCAAGGGGGGGGGGGGGCTTGCCTGGTTGCTCTGGCAAGAAAGAGGGGTCGTCAACGGGCTGCTCGTCTGTAGCGTAGTCGTACTCAGCTGCAACGGCGTCTATCGAGAGAGAAGGAGGGGGAGAGAAACAATAAATCCACGGCAAAAAATGCAAACAATATGTATGACATGCCTAAATGCTATGCAGAGGTGTTCTACTGCCTAACTAAATGATTCAGTTAATTTAGGAATTTATTCAGATTTATTTAATTAAAGTTGGGCACTATTCATTTATTGAAATCGGTCTAAAAGTTTCATGTTCATCTAGCTAGGGGCATCTGACAGGAATACGGAGGGCGTATTCAGATTCGTATCGAAATTCTGAGCAACTTTCATATATAAATTATTTTCATCGGAGTTACGGATTATTTTATACGATTTTCTAAAGTTTTATTTATTTTTTGAAATTTATTTAATTATTTTAAATCAACATTATCCAGAATAGTGTAGGCTGACGTCATCATGACATCAGCATGACGTCAGCAGTCAACAGGGCGTTGACTGGGTCAAACTGACATGTGGGTCCCACTTGTCATACTCTGTTTAGGTTAATTAGGGTTTAACTAATCTAATTACTGTTTAGTTAAACTAACTAGTTAATTAGATTAATTAAACAGAGTAATTAACTTAATTAATTCACTAATTAATGAATGAATTAATTAATTAATTTTATTAATTCATTTTCATTTATTATTATTATTATTTAATTTTGTTAAGGGGCTGGGCCCCACGTGTCATGGTCACAGGGGGGTGGGGGCCGGCCGTCAGTGGCCCAGGCGGCCTTTAGCGGGCGCGGGCATGGGCATACGGGCGCGGGCGTGGCCAGGGGTGAGCCCGGGCGCTCGCCTCGGGCGCGGCTGGGTGCCGGGCAACGGAGGCCAGGGGGTGCGGCGCGCGGGCCGGGCAAGGGCGCCGACGAGGTGAACGGGGCCGTGGCGGGCGGAGCAGAGGGGGGACGGGGGCATGGCCAGGTGGGCACGGTGCGCGGCAAGGCAGAGCGCAGCAGGGGGGATTCGCAGGCGAGCGGCGCAGGAGCTGAGCGCGCGTGCGCGTGGACGGGCACACGGCGGTGCGAGCTACGGCGCGGGCAGCGGCCGGAGCGGGCGCGTGGCCGCGGCGGGCGAGCAGCGCGGTAGAGGCGCGGTGGCGCGGCGACGGACCGACCGGACGGGGTGCGCGCGGGAGCAAAGAGGTGCCGGGGCGGTGCGCGTGAGGCGGTGGTCGGGCGCGGTGAGGGCGCGGAGCGCGGCTACGGGGAGGTGACGGGCGCGGTGATCGCGGGCAGAGAGGAGGGGAGTGGAGGCCACTGGCCTCACCGGCGATGGAGGGAAGAGGCAGCGGGGCTCGAGGAGGAGGACGGGGACGCGCGACGGAGACGAGGAGACGGTCCGGCGAGGCGGCGGCGGCGACGGGGTCGGGGCGCCGTGCCCCGATCCAGATCGGGGAGGGAGCGGGGGGGAATGGAGCGGGGTGGGGGGTTAGGGTTACTGTGGCGGGGAGGGGCAGGCCATATAGGCCAGGGGGCGAGGGAGTGGGCCGGCCGGCTGGGCTGTGGCCCAGTTGGGCCCGGGGGGGTGGCTTTTGTTTTATTTTTATTTCCTTTTTGTTATTTCTCTTTTCTCTTATTTTCTGTTTTGCAAATAGTTAGGCCACAAAATGACTTTTACAAAATTAGTGACCTAGCTCATAATTAGCAGTGCATTATACCCTATCTCCAAAAACTAGTTTGGGCTAAACATAATTGCATATTTGATTTAGATTAAATAAAAGGTTATTAAATATTGTCTTTAGTCACTGTTTGAGGATGTTTGAGTCACTTACCCAATTACAATGATGTTGCTTTCAATTTTAGAATTGTCTCTGATTTACTTGCTATTTAATGAACAATTTAGTTTCTGGTTTGAACAACTTTTATTTTCCACTTTAATTTAATTTGAATTTTTGAGTTAGGAGTTGAAATGCAATATGATGCAAATGATGATTAGGCACTGTTAACCTTGCTGACATGGCATTAACTAAGGTGATCACTGTTGATAATCACAGGGGGTGTTACAGATTCTCAGGTGTATCTATAACAGGTTCACTAGAAGCATGCAAAGTCCTATCAGTTTTCTTTGTCTTTTTATTACTAGGACTAGGTGCATCAATATTAATTCTCTGAGAATCTTGCTCAACTCTCTTAGGATGGCCCTCAGGATACAAAGGCTCCTGAGTCATTTTACCACCTCTAGTCATAACCCTAACAGCATTATCATTATTCTTACTATTCAACTCATTAAACAAATCATCTTGTGCCTTAAGTACTTGTTATACTTGAGTTTTAACCATGGAAGCATGCTTACTAATAAGCTTAAGATCATTAACAGTTCTACTCATATAATCACCCAAGCAGTCAAGCATGTGAGCATTATGTTTCAATTGTCTACTAACATAAGCATTGAAATTTTCTTGTTTAATAATAAAATTATTAAAATCATCCAAGCATTGACTAGCAGACTTATTATGAGGAATATCACCTTCATCAAATCTATAGAGAGAATTTACCTCTACTACATGTGTCGGGTTATCAAGACCATGTATTTCTTCAATAGGCGGTAAATTCTTAACATCTTCAGCTTTAATACCTTTTTCTTTCATAGATTTCTTTGCCTCTTGCATATCTTCAGGACTGAGAAATAGAATACCTCTTTTCTTCGGAGTTGGCTTAGGAGTTTGTTCAGAAAGTGTCCAATCATTATCATTACTCAATATATTATTCAATAGCAATTCAGCTTGCTCAACAGTTCGTTCCCTGAAAACACAACCAACACAACTATCTAGGTGGTCCCTAGAAGCTTCGGTTAGTCCATTATAAAAGATATCAAGTATTTCATTTTTCTTGAGACGATGATCAGGCAAAGCATTAAGTAATTGGAGGAGCCTCGCCCAAGCTTGTGGGAGACTCTTGTAACACCCCAGAGGTTACGAAACAGTAATCACTTTTGATAATGACAAGTCAGCATGTTTAACAGTGCATGATTATCATTAGCATCATATTGCATTTCAACTCCTAAGTCAAAATTCAAATTTAAATGAAAGTGGAAAATAAAAGTTGCTTAACATAGAAACTAAAATGTTCAATAAATAGCAAATATTCCAGAGACTGTTCTAAAATTATAATCAACAATTAATAAATTAACTAAGTGACTCTAACAGTAGGAAAACAGAGTTGGTTAATACCTTTTTATTTAAATAAAATCCATATGAAAACATTTGGCCCCCAAACCATTTTATACCAGGGTCGGATATTGCACTGATGTTATATGGGCAAGTGCCATATTTTACAAAAGTCATTTGGAGTAAAAACAAAAGACAAAACAGAAAAGAAAAGAAACAGAAAAAGGAAAAATAGAAAAGGGAAAAGCAGCCCACAGCTACTGGGCCTAAGTGGCAACAGTGCCAGCCCAGCCCACTCCGCGCCGTCCCCCACCTCCCGCACTGCTCCTCGCCCCGTTGTCGAGCACCTAGCGCGCGCCCGGCCCCCCTGGCCCCTCTCCGAGCGGTCGACAGTGGCCTCGCCTCGCCGGGGCGGATAAAGGGCATCTCCCGCGCTCCCCCTGGCCTCCCCTCTCTCACTCCCCGCGCTCCCTCTCTGCTTTTCCCCCTCGCCCGAGCGCCGCCATGACCGCGGCACCGTGAAGCTCGCGACCACCATGCTCCTCGTCGCCTAGGACCCCGTCCAGGAGGCTCGCCGGCGATTGCTGCTTCGACTACGCCAACGATCCCGAGCCAAGGACGCCTCCTTCGTCGGAATCAAGCCACCGCTTCCCTTCGGCATCTCCGGCAAGTTCCGGCGACCACGGCCTCCCTCTGCGCTCCAAATCTTCCACGGGCCACTTTGCGCCGCACGGTGAGATCGCCCTCCTCTCCCCTCCATTTGCGCCGTCTCCCGTAGCCCGTAGGCGGGCCGCTGCGGTGTCGTGCTCTGACCGCCGCCGCCGCTGCCATTAGCGTGCTCCCGAGCCCCTACGGCTTGAGCCAGTGGCTCTGGCAAGCTTCTGGAGTGCTACTGCCGCTACCTAGCTAGCTAGCTCGAACGTTGGCGCCGCGCTTCGCTGGTTCCACAGGCCCCCAAACTCCGACGCCACCCGCGAGCTCGCCGCCGACGCCACACCGCATCCTTGGCCATGGCACCGCCACGGTTAGACGCGGCGTTGAACGCCCGATCGAATGAGCCCGACCCCGCGTCGAATGGACCACCATAGACGAAATCCGACCCCCTCCAGTGCGCGCCACCATCGTTTTGGTCGCCGTCGGCGAGTCGCCGGTCGACGCCGACGTGGCCGACCTGGGCCACCCCTTTGGGTCACTGACCCGTGGGCCCAGGGGGCCCCGTTGACCAGTTGACCAAGTCAACTGCGTTGACGTGGCAGCTATGGCCACTGACATGTGGGCCCCCTTTCTGTAATTAGACTAATTAACCACTTTTAATTAAAACATGTTTTAGTTAACTCTATCTAGTCACTGACAGCTGGGACCCACCCCCCCCCTAATTAATCAGTAATTAGTTCAATTAGTCCTAATAAACAAGCAGAGGCTCACATGTGTGTAACACCCCCGATGGTTAACTACAGTAATCACCCTTTTGATTATGCCATGTCATCATGTTTAACAGTGTATGATCATCATTAGCATTATATTGCATTTCAACTCCTAAGTCAAATTCAAATTTAAATAAAAGTGGAAAATAAAAGTTGTCCAGCATAAAAACTAAAATGTTCAATAAATAACAAATATTGCAGAGGCTAATCTAAAATTGTAACCAACAATTAATAAATTAATTAGGTGGCTCAAACATTACCAAAACAGCAATGATTAATGCATTTTAATTATTATAAAAATTGTGTGAGATCCATTTAACTCCAAACTAATTTTTGGTAGTAGTAGAGGATGCCTAGTAATTATTGGAACAATTGCTATGTTTTACAAAAACCATTTTGAGGCCTAACTATTTACTAAACAGAGACGTATGAATAAATAAATAAAAAGAAAAAGACAGAAAGAAAAACAAAAGAAAAAGAAAAGGAAAAAGAGAACCCCCCCCCTCCTGGCCCAACTGGGCTACAGCCCAGCCGGCCGGCCCACCCCCGCCCCCCCTATATGGCCTCCCCCAGGAGGCCGAAACCCTAGCCCGACACCCCATTCCCCCCCCTCGCTACCCCCCCACTCCCCCGTTCCCTCTGGATCGGGATCGAGGACTCGCCCCGGCGCCCGACCCGCCCCGCCTCGACCCCGGCGACCTCGCCGGCGGCGGCCCCCGCCGTCACGCCGGCCTGCTCGACCGCCGGCCGCCGCACCAACGTCGCCTCGCCTCCCCGCCTCTTCTTCAAGGGCTCCACCGAGCCTCGCCGAACCCCCCCTGCGCCGCCTCTGTGAGCGCTCCCCCCCTCTCTCCCCGGTCGCCGCGACCCGCACCACGCCCGCACGCGCCCGAGCGCGCTCACCCCCCCGCTGCTGCCTGCTGTGCCACTCGCGTCGGTGCCGACCGCGCCCTACCCCGCACGGCCCCTGCCCCAGCCCGCACTCCTCGCCTCTATCGCCGCGCGCACCGCGCGACTCCGCCGTGCCCTGGCCGCGCCAGCGCGCGTTCCCCGCGCCCCGCTCGCCCTCCCTCCGAGCCCCTGCTGCTCTGCCTTGCTGCCGCCGCCCGCCGCTGCTTGCTCGTTGCTGCCCGCCCGCAGCGACCGAGCCCGCGCCCCGCACCGCCCGCTCGCGCGCCTCGCCCGCCTCGTGCGCGCGTCCCACACCCCCTCCGGCCTCGCCCCGTTTGCCGCCCGCGCCCGCGCCCGCGCCCGACGCCCGCACGTGCTCGACCGCGCCCGCGCGGACGCGCCGCCCCGGTCGGCCCCTGTGCCACTGACCGCTGGGCCCGACCCCCCTGGCCCAATGACACATGGGGCCCACGGCCCCGAAACATTTTTAAAATTAAAATTAAAATTAATTAATAATTAATTAATTAATTAGTGAATTAATTAGTTTAATTAATCCTGATTAGGTTAATCTAATTAATTAATTAGTATAATTAAATAGTAATTAGTTAGTTAATCACTAATTAACTGGACAGTCTATGACATGTGGGACCCACGTGTCAGGACGCCTGCTGATGTCATGCTGACATCATGATGACGTCAGCATAACACTGTTTCGGATAATGTTTATTTTATATAATTAAATAAATTTCAGAAATTAATAAAAACTTTAGAAAATCATATTAAATAATCCGTAACTCCGATGGAAAAACTTTGTACATGAAAGTTGCTCAGAACGACGAGACGAATTCGGATACGCAATCCGTTCGTCCGTCACGCGTCCCTATCTATCTGAACATGGAACCGTCCCCCTCCGGATCGTCTGTCCGATAATTCCAAAGACCCGGGAAATATCATCAGATATTCTCCCGCTCCGTCTGATACGTGTAGTACTGCGTTAGACTACCCCTAGCACTGCGTATTGCCATGTTGTACATCGTGTTGCTCATGTTTGCTTTATATTTAATGTTTCTTCCCCCTCTTCTCTCCGGTAGACCCCGAGGCCGCTGCTGATGCCGCTGTGATCGACTACGTCACCAACGACCCCTCCTTCTTGCTAGACCAACCAGGCAAGCCCCCCCCTTTTGATCATCCCGATATCGCCCATTCTATTTTCTCATGCTTGCATTAGAATTGCTGCTGCTACTGCTTTACCTATTCTGATGCATAGCCTGTTTACTTTAACCTGCTGTTGATAATTATCTGCATATCCTAAACTGCTTAGTATAGGCTGGGTAGAGACCTATCAGTGACCCCACTTATCCTGACTGCCCTGCTGGATAATCCGAAGACCCGATCAACGGGATTGAAGACCATGCCCCGGCACCGCACCTCACCCCCTTAGTTGTAACGACACTGCAGCGTTACCACCGAGTGCCGAGGGTGATACCTCGTGTAGCACTTCTGATGTTAACTCTGTAGAGTACCTATTCGGTCGTGGTCATCGAGGGTGATTCCTCCTTCACCACTTCCGGTAACGACGCTGTCGTGCAACACATCAAGTGTGAACCCATCGAGGGTGATTCCTCCGAGTTCACCTTGACGGATACATCGAGTGGGAATTCAATGAGGGTGATACCTCGGATTCCCCTGATGTTATAGACACACGGATACTTGGACTTTACACTGTTACTTGGATAGGCGGGTCGACCCTGAGGGGTACCCGCGTGCGCCTGAGAGGCGAGTGTTGTGAAGACGGGTGCCTGTATGGTGCCCGAGTGCTGAATACGAGGCGCGGCTGGGCATTCTTAACCCTTGCAGCAAGTCCTTGAGACGGGCCGACGGGGTCACATCTTTCGTGAGTCTCTGCTCGTTACCGCAAGCCCTAGTCCATTAACGATTTGGATATTTGATCCGAGCAGGTCTCTGGCCTGATAGCACTAACCATCACGTGGGCATAGTATGGGCGTTCTGCATCGTATGCATCAGCCGAAAGCTCTGTCAGATGTCCAGTTCAGTAGTGCGGCATGGAGTGATTGGCGCCATTCCCGACAGAGGTGGTGCTTGGATCTGTGCCATGTGCGCAACGACCCGGAGGGCGAGGGGCGATGGCCAAGACCCCCTTGCGCTTAGGATGTAGACCGGCAGGGACCTCTCTGCTGAGCTGTAGGTAGGGTTGCGATGTGTCGTTTGGCCGAGGCCGGGCATGACCCAGGAAAGTGTGTCCGGCCGGAGTTAATCGAGCGTGTTGGGTAAGTTGGTGCACCCCTGCAGGGAAGAAAACTTCTATCGATAGCCTATCCTACGGTAACGGACACTCGGAGTTGTATCCCGATCGATACAGCTAGAAGATGAGATGAGACCTGGATATGAGGCTCTGGGATTGCTTCTCACAGGGAGTCGAGAAGGGATCTCAGGACGAGGTTGATGACTGTATGGCTCTGGGATTGCTTTCTCGCAGGGAGTCGAGAAAGGATCTCTGGGTGAGGATGAGACTTAATGATACTGCTACATTATATTGTACTGTTCTACTCTCTTCTATTGCTGCAAGACCTCTGAAGATGCTAGTCTTCGATAGGACTAGGCCTCCTCTCTATTTTGGCATTTCTGCAGCCCAGTCCACATATACAGCCTCTCTTTGAAAATGTTGCATATGTAGTGTAGATCCTTGCTTGCAGAGTACTTCTGAGTACTCACGGTTGCTTTGTTTTCCTTTTCTCCCCATATCAGTTTGTCGTGACCAAGATGACGGAGCCCCTGAGACAGCTGTCCCTGCCGACGATCGCTACTACTACCCCGAGGGTGGTTACTGCTACGAGTTGACTGACGGCCAGGAGTAGGATCGGAGGGTCCCAGGCAGGAGGCCTACGCCTTTCGATCGTAGTGTTTTACTTTGCCCCGCCTTTCTAAAGGCCTTTCTGT